>CM022491.1:13512596-13731574 GCA_011952105.1 Coreoperca whiteheadi
GAGAGACAGAAATGGAAAGCAGAAAAAAAAAGGATGTTGTGACTGCAATGCATTACTCATGATTTTGGGAAGAGCTTGTTTCAGAAATCTCTACTATATATGACACAGAACACCCTATGAATGTATTTATTCATTTGCGTATGTATGTACAGTACAACGTGTGTCAGACTGAGAGTGGACATGATAGAAGCAGAGGCTAAGAGGGCACCTATTCACCACAGATGTGTGTGTGTGTGTGTGTGTGTGTGTGTGTGTGTGAGAGACAAGATGCTAAAAAGAACCGCTGACGAACAACAAGCAATGACACAAAACAATGTCGTGCTAAAGGCTGCCTATCAGAATGTGGAATTCAGCATTAGGGTGAATATGTTACTTCTTCTGAAATTATAATAGGTTGATACATTTTTTACAAGGTAACACATACAGTAGTGTTAGGCTGCAGGCACATTTCAGTGACTCTGAGTATCCAAGCATACATGCTCTATGTGCACAGGCCAGGCGGCAATATATGTACATTTTGCATTAATAGATGCAATCCCAGTCCCACAGTCCTCCGGGCTCTCTTTTGTTAATGGTATTATGAAGCACACAAGACCAGTGACATTAACTTGATATTCAGCTTCCATCTTAGCACACAAGAATGCTAAAAACGACATAGTGAAAAGAAAAATCAGTGGTTCCCTGTTGTAGATAAAGAGAAAGAATTTGCATTCTTACAGTCGTAGTCCATCATAATCTTTTCTATTTAAAACCACTAAATACCATTTGTATAGAAAAGCTATTTCCTCTGGACAGCAGCATTTTGCATTTGGAACTCATGAGCTTCCTTAGGTTTTCTCCTATTTCGGCCCTTAGCTGTAAAATGTATCCTATTTTTGGGAGTGTTTAAAATGTACGTATGAAATGGGGGGCTGGGGTACATCCAGAGACACACAGCTGTATACTGACACTTCCTGCCAGCTGTGAGCACATCTGAGTATTGCACATAAGGTAAACATCCTTAACGCCGTAGCCAGCGGACATACAAAAAAAAAAAAAATAGAAAACACACAATAATAGGTTTGATGCCTCTGTCCCCCTGTGCTAAACCATCAAACAGAGCATTGTGTCCCCGCTGTAGGCCTGGCCTCGGGGTCCTGGGGACAGATATAGAAAGATACAGATCTATAACCTGCAGTGTCAGGGCCTAATTGATGCAGGTCTAGCATGCAGGGAAAAATCGACATGACAGGCATCAGCCACATGCGACAAGCTTTATCGGTTTGTCGGGATCTTCTGGCTAGCAGGAGTTACACTGAAAGTGATGTCAACATGCATTCGTCATGCACAGCTTATTACCTCGGCCAAGGAAGTTATGTTTTCGGTGCCGTTTGTTTGTTTGTCTGTCAGCAGGTTTACGGCAAAATCTACCGGCCCAATTTTTTGTGGATGGGGGTTGCATGGGCCAAGAAAGAACCCCATTTCATTTTCGAGTGGCAAAAAAATATTTCACGGTCACGCTAGCTCCTGTGTCCTCTCCTCTGAGCGTCTGACCAAGGGTGGGGCTCAGCACACACACACACACACACACCCTAGCCACTTACCCTAAACCTAAAAACAAGTCTTAACCCTCAAAAAGCCCTTTAAACTTGTGGGGTCCAGCATTTTGGCCCCACAAAGGAGGTCGGGCCCCACAAGTATAGTGGGGTATAGTAAAACAAGAGCACGCGCACACACACAGACACACAGCAGACTGCAAAGCAGAGGCAGCGAACCAGGTGAAGCAAAGGTAACATTTGACGTTATTATCGATCCTGCATCATTTTAAAAAGTAGAAATATGTATGAAGCCTAACTTTTTATTTGACTTTACCACGAATCTTAAAATTTGGCATATTCTTGTTATAGGAACATTTGGCTATTTATTTTACTGCCAATGTTTTCGATTTGTTTCCAGTGAAATATTATTGAGTGTATATAGTGAGCTTACTGTTGCTGCTCTAGAAACAACATTTAAAATATAAATCAATTGTAATCCTGTTCTGAATTTATTCATGAAAAGGATCACTTCACCCCGACTTTGGGACGATGAGCAATCGCAATTCAAATCCCTTCACCAAAAGCCTCGTTTAACAATTGTTAGTTTGTGATTTTTTTTTTTTTTTTTAACTTAACCGACTTTAGGACGTCGCGCTTACTTCATCAGTGAGCATATTTGTTTCACTTTTTTTCTTGCTAATGTCTGAGTGTAATGTGAAAAACTACAACCTGTGTGTTTTTATAAAATAAATATTGTAATGAGAATTGTATACATTTATATGACTATGCTTATTTTTTTAGTCAAATAAAATCAAATATCCCATATTAGTGCTGGCTTGTAGATTTGCATATCATAGAAGTCTGGACTACTGGTCTTGGCGGAGGTTTGCCCTTCTACTTCTAGTTTATACTGTTTTCGTTATTTCTTTGTTTAACAGTGTATGAAATTGTCATGGAAATTTTTTCTGTTTGTGGAGCCTGAGGAAGGCGGAGCATGTCAAAATGACAGTACAGATTGTGGTACCAAATCCTGCTTGAATAGCAAAGCCCCAGCAGTGTGAATTTGAAATGTCTGCTTGGAATACCCCCACAGATCAGCGATGAAATGTGTTAAAATTTGCGAGAAACATCTGAAAAACAGATGTCTAGCGGATGTTTCCCATAACACTTCCTCCTCCTCTGACATGGTGAGCTGTCTCTCTTCTATTCGTATGCTAATGCTCAATCAGGCCGTCCAATCCGGAAGCATTTCCAACCACTTTTTTTCGAGCAATCAATTTACCTTGGAGAGAGATAAAAGCTTAAAGAGTCACATAAGAGGCGAGCTGGAGCAAATGGTGATATGAACTGAAAAAAAAGGAGGGAGAAAAAACTACCAAGACAGGAAAGAGGCAGTTGGGAAATATCTGGATAATGTACGTAAAGTCTGTGCCTAGGAAGGCTCGACTGAAGCTCATTCTCATCTAAGCTGAGTTTCCCCCACTGCAGGAGGGACTTCCAACACCTTCAGCTGCAATATAAATGTTAATAGAGTTCAGGGAAAGAAAACGAGGCGTAAACAAACAAATGTGGTATTCCATGCTTTGGGGCAGCAGGAGGGCCCTGCCATTGAGCAGTATGTCTGTGCGGGATTTTAAGTGCGTGCATGTGTGTGTTTGCATATGCATGTGCTAAGGGAACGAAGAGAGAAGAGGGAATAAAGATGGGGCTTCTCACATACTCCGAATGAGCTAGGCTGTAGTGGACCTCCAGCAGTGGACACCCCCCCCCCCCAAACCCTTCCTGAAAACTCCAGTGAGACTGCCTTAAGACAGCCAGATCATTTTCTACACCCAAAAAAAAAAAAAAATAGAAAAAAAAAAAAAGCTTGGAGGTTGAGAGCCACTCCAAATGGAAATCCACTAGCGCCACCAGAAACTACACACACTGAGCATCCAAAACAAAAGTAGGTCTCATTCGAAAAATTGAGCGCGTTCTAAAATATCAAAGTATATCACAATGCAGTGTTTGTTGGTTTCATGTAAGGATCTTCTTTTTGAGGTTCAACAGTCATTTACAGTACACGAAAGCAGGACAGTGAAAATGCGAGATGAAGGGTAGGTGGGTGGTAAACACTCACATCCTCATTCTGAGCACACCGGCAGCCACAACTCTCCGTCCTGACTTGTTCAAAGGGTTGGCAACCTTCAGACCAATTAGACATCACAGGGCAGCCTGCACAGCACCCAGCTTTCATATAAACGGCTCTCCATGAATTTTTAATCAGCTATAATTTAAGGATTTAAATAAAGATCAAATTCTTCCGGCTGAAGAGGTGTCTGCCTGTGTATACGTGTGGGGGTGTGTGTGTGTGTGTGTGTGTGTGTCTGTCTCTGCATTTTTATGCAATCAAATGGAAGTGAGTCTGCATGAATGTGTTCATCTGTTTCACCCCCCCCACCCCCGCCCCACCCCACATCCTTAACGTTTCCTCTCCTTTCTCTCGCGCTCCCTCTCCCCAATCCCACCTGCCAGTGTTATGAGCAGAAGCCCGGCAGGTTGTCTAACCCAGAGCAGAAAATTTCCTGACTGACTGGTTGACTGGTTGGCTGGCTGAGTGGCAGCATGTGAAGAGCAGGAGACAGATCTGCAGGGAATCACTGACAGATGTAATTAATGAGGTCATACTTGGAGTTGGCAGTCCCCTTCATATCCAATTCCTGCCGATCACAACTGAACACACCTGCAGGTCTAACAGCAAGTAAGAAAACAAGACAATACCCGTCGACCGAGTAAGGGGAACAGAGACTCATTTTTAGAACACATTGTCCCTCTTAATCACAGATAAGACTTTACGTGGCACAAATCCCAAAACATTATCTGAACTGCAGTGACACAGTAAAATGTATGAGTGGCTGAAGATATTTCTATTTAACAAACATTTAAAAAGGACAACAACTTTGATTTACTATCGTTGACTTTCAAATTTTCAACAAAAAAAAAAAAAAAAATCAGCAATTGTAAGCTATTCTTCTTGAGATAACTATAACGACATAATTGGTCGTCTGTATTTCATTTTTCCATTTTCTACTTTCAAGAATTGTTTTCCTTTCTCTTTCTTACTCGGATTCTTACTAGAAATGTGCTTACATGGGTCTTGGCATATCAACATTTGTTTGAAAAAATTTTGCAAACAATAAAGAAAACAATGCTTGCCTCAAAATAAAAAATACCCAAACAACTAAAATTGGCAAAACAATTTCCACAAATACATACTGAAAACACTTTTGAAGAATGCGCAAAAAAAAAAGGAACTAAATAAAGTTAAACTGACCATTTACCCTCTTTAGTATGTTTGGGAACATTTTCCACAGTAACATACATAACTGAATGGGACATTTCATTAACTTAAGATATAAACAAATAACATAAACAGTAGCAGAAAGACCGATCCAGAAAAAAAGCCGTTTGTGAAATACAGGTACTACCATACACCGCAGAACACGTACACAGTGGCAGCACTAGCCGTATAGTTAATTATGCTGAATGTCAATGAGAATTCCTCCATTTCCACCTAGACCATATTATACCATCTCCTGTCCTGGTTTCTAACTTCATGGTGGGGAGTGTTTATTACCTGTTAACAAGCAGGAAAACCGGCCTTGTCACGTTTCACTGGGGCTCCCTCACTCATCACTAATATGTGAAAATATGTATTCAGGTCAAACATTTCAGGCCTTCCCTCGAGACCCTGTCAGTCTTCAGTCTTCCTTAGTGCAAACATGCAAACAAACACATGTACTAAAGGGCACCGGTTGCCTAGCAAATACTGTATACTCAAAGGAAAACTGAAATACAGCCACATACAGCACATGACACACAGGTTTGGTCATCTAGGTTTGCATGAGCGTGTATGTGCACACTTAGATTTTCCCCTCCTTTCTGCACAAGGGGCTGACCAGCCATTAGAGCTCCAATGGAACACTTACTAACCCTGAAAACAAAGGAGAGCCTTGGCAATGCTCTTGTTACCCATCACCTCTTCAGTCTTGCATAAATAACTCTTAATAAATAGCATCATCATGTCAGAGAGCTTTCAGCTTCATGGCCTTCCCTGCAGCTCCAACCTATTTTTTCCTTCACTCTGCACTTTTATCCGCACTTGTTTGGCATTTTTGCCTCGCTTAGCATTAAGGGATACAAAATATTTTGAATCCAGGGTTCGGGTGACTCTTAAAGGATACAAGATGCAATTTCCTGGCATGGTTTAAGTACACTTTGGAGGGAATGGCAAGCTGTTATGAATTTAAAGCCATTCTGACGGACCATCTTTGCCCTACAGCGAGGTATTACCAACCTGATTAGAGTGGTCTATTTTAGGATTGCAACACCCACATCTACAAGGCACAGTCAATCATTGATTGGTTAGAAGAGCATGAAAACAATGCAAACCCTATATAATGAAAATTGCAGTCAACAGGTCTGAATTCAAATGAATGCTTAGAGCAGATTTAGCCTGTTTGTTTTAAAATTCATATTTATTTTACTTAATTATCTTGTTTGTTACTTATTTTAGGGTTTTATTTCAATAGCATGGAAGCACTTGTTTATACATACAGTAATTCTCATTGTTACTGCATAAGAAGTAAGGGTAAATCTGATCATTATGTGACAGGGCAGTACAGTTCACATGCACTTTGACTTTGTCAGAATACTCCTCAAAAAGGGGTTTACTAGTAAAGTCAAAAACAAAAATCCCAGCACTGACCCTTAACATTGACTACCTTAACTTTATCACAGTTGCAGCTGTTCATGTCTGGCTGACAAGCAGCGGGATTGTCATCGTCTCCAATCAGAGGATACATAGCCTGAGCTTTTGTTGCACCCGTATCACTTCTAGTACCTCATACTACCCTAGGTCAAAGCACTGGAGCTATCCCTATTCTTCTGCTTCAGTAAATGTGGTAATTGTGAGTGTGTTTCTAAGTCTTAGTGTATCAAAAGGCCTCAGGTGTTGTTGCTTGTTATGGCCCTTTTGGTGTGTAGCAGGGTGCAGTGCTCCAAACAAACTGTATGCACTGCAAAAAGAAGTAATGAAGTTACTTCACTGTACTGTACAGTATTTGAGTAGAATTTCTTCTAATTGTTCAAAGTAACCAGAATTGTCCACTAAAAGAACTAAGCATGAGTGCAAAGTAGGTCGACCCCATTCAATATCGCTGATTTTGTCTTCTCTTCTTCTATTTCCCCTCAGTCTTTTTGATGATGAAACACTCACCAGGCACAGTAACACATTTCAAGTGTTATCATTGTTTTAACAAAGCTTTGGCCTGGCATTCATGTTTCCTGCTTTTTTACTTTCCTTTTTCACACTCCACCTCAAAGAGCAGTGTCATGTTTTATCTGACCATCTCACACAGAGCCTATCTCTTTTATCTGACCACCCCTATCTGCCTCTCTTTTTCTCTGTCGTTTTTGCAACAACAACAACCACAACACACACACACACACACACACACACACAACCCTGCCAGGACAGGGTAGGATTCTACAAAAAACGTTATTTCTCCCTAATAGCCAAAGGAGAGCTTGCCGTGTCTTTTAGTGGAAATAAGGTTATTAATAAGGTTACGGTGCCCTTCTAGGAAAAGGTTGCCTTGTGATGTCATGGCAACAGCCTTCGGAGAAAAAACTAAATCAATCAGCACTTAGGGTAGATGAGATCGAATGACAACAGAAAGGACTACACAAAGAGTTTAAATAATGACATGTGGCTGAAATGGCGGAGACAACCTCAGCTTCACCTGCACAAGCACTCGGCTCCCTCCCTCCAGGCTTTCCCCTTTCCTCTTCTACCCTTATATAGAGCTATTTCTTTCACTGAGAAAGACACTGGTTAAGCCCTCTTGACGATACCCAAGTTATTTATAGACAGAGAGCTTCCACAAAAGATAACCATTGTCCAAAGTAGGAAGAAGAAGGATGATAACTGGTCATTTAAACCCAAAGTGGCAGTACAACTTAGACTACAACAAAAGAGACTGACTTAGTGCCCGAGCACGGTGTAAACAAGACTCCTTAATGTTGCAAAATAGACAATGAGACTATGTTAAGTGCTCAACAATAGGGTTTCTAAAGTACGATGAATCCCGTAGGGTCTACTACAGTTAGAGGCTGTTAAGGATTCTGTCCATTGGTCTGTGATGAATGATGTGGTACCCAGCGTACTTTAGCAATGATAGCTTATAGCTCCATTAGCCTGTAACTACAGAGAAAGGGTCAGAGAAAACGGTGAACTCGCTGGCAACATACAGAGCATGGGCTGGCTGCAGTGGCCAAAAAGATTCATTAATCTAAGCTGATGGGTCTTGGTTGGTGTAATTAGGCCTCTCGACACAGAGAGCCTCACTAGAGTTGTGTTTAAGTCCTTTATGGCAAAACGAATCTTTGCTTGATGTGCTAGCAGTGGATAGCTTCGGAACAAATAGAGCAATGAAGCTGTGATATCATTGTTTACAAGCATGTCTCTGTATTTTCCTTAGGTGCTGCACTGGGTCTGTGGGAGTTAATCATTCATAGGTAGCGGGTGGCTTTAAGACACAAATGCAACTCTTGCTGGCACCAGAGCGGCCAGCATCACCCACACTTTCTATATATAACTATTTTTCCATGGCTGGGCCATTTGTGGAGCAGAGTTCACAAGGACACTTGCCAGAGGAGATTTCAAGTCTAACATTGTTAGCTGGACCTAAGGAAACATGACAGTAAACACCCTCTTTCATGAAAATAATATTTTTATCAACACTTTTAGATGCCACATGACGAGGGCAAGGGGAATTAGAAATAGGGAAATACAGTATGTGAAGCTTACCAATGTCTGATCCACAACATCATGTCAACCAACATACAAAACCAGCCTAAGCGGGAAGGAATCTACAGAAAAGCTAAGGAAAGCAAATAAATTGTCTTCTTACTCAATTAAAAAAAAAAAAAAAGGTACATAAAATGATATTTGACCACCAGGAGGCAAAAAGACACCACCACAGCCCTGAATTATTACAGACACTCAAGTTCATAAGGCTGATTAGCAAACAATTCCCCACACAAACATGCAACAATAACAGAGCAACATGAGTGCCCCATTGGAATCCTTTCTTTCTAGCCATCTGACAAATGTATCTTGCAGTCTGTAAGTAGTAGTAGTAAAGTCCAATCTTTTTTGGTTTGGATTCTATACTCCAGCGCACTGGATTTGAAATGAAACAATACTTGCCAAAGAGCAGACTAAATACAGTATGTATATGCCTGTTCGCGGCCCGCGGGCCACATCCGGCCCAGAAGCAACCTCGGAGTGGCCCAGCATACATAAATCTGACATATGACAAAATAAGTAAACTACATATTGAGTGCATGGAAGGAGCTTACGAGTGAGCCATCTCGCTTCCTTCTCATCTCAGTTAAGAGCTGCACATGCACATTACCGATCGGGCACTTCCAATAATATCTTTCACAAATAAATGTTTTCTCATGTCAGTTCCGACCACGCTGAGTAGCTTTTCAAAACATCTGGCTATTGGCAGTCACAAGTATGGATGTGCTCTACTGAAAATATGTCTCTGTCAACCCTGAAACGGAAAACTGACAATGACAACTGTCAGTTTAACCCTGCATGGACTGGCAAGTTTATTTTAGTCGTCGAGTCAGATTTATTTCTATAGCACATTTAAAACAACTGCCTTACTGCTGTGTGTAGTGCTGTACAGGCAGCACAGAGATAACATTAATAAATTATACAAATAAAACAAAACAATTATACACAATAAAACCAAGATAAAAACATAAAACATAAAACCAAGATAATCCCGTCTAGCTAGTGCTGAATGCAAAAAGACTGCCATCTCCAAACGCCAAGCCAATATTAATCACCTGCAATGAGTGCACTGCGGTAGTTAAATAGGATGCTGGAAATGTCTGGGACATCTACACATCTACAGGTTATAAAATCAGGCCCAATTAAATTTGTAATTGAACAGCCCTGATGATATATGTGTATATGTAAAGTATAAGTTGGGGATGCCTATTTTTCTCAGTTTCTGCTGGGCATGCAAAAGGGGAATTATTTATAATTATATTATAACTCCTACTGGTTGGTCCAGTGTTATGCCCGCAAGGTCAAAAATCCATGAAAAATAATAATTATGTCAGTTTCTGCCGGGTAGACTGTTCAACTATTATCCCTGCATGCCGACATTTGCAGCTGAAACACATTGCAGACTTCAAGTCAAAGCATCAATCATTGACTCCAATTTAAAGCAAACACACAATGCACAGCTTTGTACTGTGAAGCACACCCGTTTAGACTAAAGTTACTGCCTGTGCCCAAAAAATAGTATCATGTCCTATTTTCTTCTGTGTTGTGCTGCAGTGATTATTAACTGAAACAAAACAACTTCTGTTCCAAACTGAGCTTCCTGTACCCAGCAGTTGAGGAAACACACGTACCATTACACCCGTACTATGCATTTAAAAAAAGAACATTCTCCACTTAAACACATCTTCTCTTAGACAAGCCACTCTGTACACGTATGCTGTTGATAGAGGAATAGCATTTGATCATGTTTCCATAAAATGAAAAACATTTATTCGTGTGCCTCCTCTTTGGTAGGAATGACCGCTATATCTGAAAGCATCAATAAGTATGGAATGTTACTGATGACACTTATGTGAGAGCCCTCTTAATAACCACTGCCAGCGGTGCCCTGCGTAGCACAACAAGCCACAGCCGAGTGCACCAATTGGGGACCCATTCCTTAAAGAACAATTAACAGGGCCATTTAAAAAAATTATCCAGCCCACACACTCAATTAACACAACCCACTTTTGCACTTTCCCCTCTATTGTGTCCTGGAATAGCCCAGTTGAATTGGCACGATTAAGCTGTGCTGGTGATGACTGCATCATGGTAGGCCCTTGTGCTATTCCCATAGCAGCCACTCTGCCTGTCTGTAGCTTTAAAAGAAAAGATTTAACAGCTTTGGGGATCACCTATCAAATGTGTCTTTCAGGAGTCTAAACCAGATGTAATTACGGTCTGCTTTTTTTGTTCCAGCACAAGTCTAAATACATCTGTTTTACAAATTAAGTTTTAACAGAAAAGAAAGGCTGAAGCTGCGATATAAGAGAGCAGCTCTTGTGCAAATATGTATTTGAAACAGAGCAAGAAAGAACAGTCTGGTTTTGTGGTTGTTTCAATTGCCCTTGATGCTGGGTAACTTGAAAGCTTGAGTCAAATTTATGGTCATCAAAAATCATCTGAATGTCCTGTGCGGACTAATAAAATGTTGGCTGTCCTATAATGTATATCGTTAAACACGGTGTCAGAATTGAATGCCAATCAGTTCTGTGTACAGTGAATCTACTACAAAAATGCTTCCCCAGTACTCTGTAAAATGCAAACACAATGTCCTAAAAATAACCCTTATCTTGCAGCAGTCATTATCATTGGGAACACTTCAGAAAACAGCAGCCCCAGTGGTGTGTAAATAAACAGTGAAAAGCAGAGGAAGAGGAAAAAGATAACATACAGCAGGAATTCTATCAAGAGGCAGGGTGGGATGACTCATGAAAATAAGTGACTTTGAGTTTATGTGGGGAAGGACAATAAGGAGCTTTGAAGCTCTGAGATTACAGAGAGGTAGCTGATGGAGCAAACTAGGGAGGCTGGGTGTTATGGCAGCAATGTAGCACATACTGTGCACCGGCTCTGGTACTCACTCTTCTGGAAATACAGTTTGGGCACGGCTTCATCAACCCCCTGGAGGGATGCAGCCATCACATTAACACAGCTCACCTAGCGGGCAGAGGGACAGGCCAGTGTCTTTGTTGCAGTGCAAGTTCATCCTTGTCCCAAGCCGATACCCTCCGTTCATTGGCCATTTGTCATCATGAAATGACTGGATATGTTCCTCCTTGGATTATATCATCAGATAAACTGAAGAAACTGTAACTGCTGAAACGTGAAAAGTGCCGGATGTAATTGAGCAACTTGCATCTCAAACTGTTCACTTATTATGGGTGCTCAAAAGAACGCTGAGAACATTCGAGATCACTGCATGATCAGTTGAGGGTTTGTGATGCATCTCAGTAGATCAAGCTCTTAATCCACAGGAGGAAAACATCTGGTTCACACACAGCACCAGTTTACGAAACCACTATATGCATGATTGTAGACGGGAAGAACCTTGGAGAATGTTAACAGCTGCACAACTGCTTAAAGTCCCCTGTGAGTGAAGTGATTACGCGACTATTTTAAATGAAAAATTCTGGTCTGCTTGCATGCACAACAAAATAATAGCCCATACTGGGGCTGCAGCTATCAGTTATTTTAGCAATCGAGTATTCTACCAATTATTCCATCGATTAATCGAGTAAGCGGATAATAAATTATTTTGATTTATTAAAATAGCGATAGTAAATATGCAAAAGAGAAAATAAGACCGGTCTCTTAAAATTAACAAATCGTTGGTTTCGTTTTTTAGAAAAATCTACATTTTTATTGCTTAAATTGCACACAATAATATTATATGTCGAAACTAAACCCATTTAGTGCATTGCAGTGCCATATTACACTCTGGGTTTTAAAGAAAACATGATCTGAAATGCAAAAGAAAACAGCTTTTGCTTTTAAAAACAGGTGTATATATACTTGAGTTTCAGAACTACAAGTCAACCTAACTACAGCTCAGGCATGACGTAGGCCTCTACTGTCTTCTGTGTGGCATTTGTAGGAGGCAAAACTGAGTCGACAGGAACTGAGACTGTCATAATAATAAATAACATGAAGGGACAGGGACAGGCTTAGGGACATCATAACTAGCCACCATATTGATTTATGTAACTAACCGTTACATATAGCCATCATTAACGTAGCCTACATTCTTTACTAGCCTTCATATACCTTGTGTCGGCGCCGCTCTGTGGACTGGATGCTTTCTGCTCAGATGCTGAAGCATCCACGTCGTGCTGTTGTGGAAGGCTACTTCGGTTTTCCAACAGACACACAGCACCGAGCGTTCATGGACACTTTCTGTGGCTTTCTCTGGCCCGTCTCTTCTCTGCGCCCCTCGCTACTCTCGCTCTCTTCCTCCTTTTTATAATCTGCGCCGTCAAATCACACTAAACGCTAGTGGTTGCCCCTTAAAGGGGAAGCGGTGAATCCTCCCATCTATTTTCCCTTATTGACAGTGACAAAGCACGGCCAAATTACGGATGTCTGGAAACAGTGCACAATGTCCGGCCTTCCTTCACTGGTTTGGTTACCAGGGTTAGCCTGTGTCGCAATACTATATGTTCTGTTGTAATTGGGCTTTATCCCTATAAGCCCACAAAGGGCAAAGTTGGATTAATACACCCTGTTGAAAGTAGAAATATGGTTGCACATTTGTGTTCTTTGACAACAGGCCACTTGCCCTTTTATAGGGGTGAGACGCCCCCAACCAGCCAAATGGCCAAAGCACCTACATACATGCAAATTTCACATTACACAAAAATGAGTGGATAAGCCTGGTGTAGAGCCTATAGAGCCATGTAGAGCCTCACTAAGTCCGTTTGATGCTTTTAATAGCTCTGCTGGATTGGTTAGATTTTACTGCTAGTATGTAGCAAAAAAGTGCAATATCAAACTGTGTCTGCATTGCATATAAATGACATCCTCCCTCCATACTCATTACTATACAAACTACTCAAGAAACCAGAAGTATGTAAACCTATTTTCAGAGTCAAGAAATGTGCAATCAAAGAGATCACATTTTATCTCATTAGAGCCCTTCTAGTCCTGTTTTTGCTACGCCATAGGAATTTCTAAGTTCACTGCAGTCAAAAACCTTTAAAAATTATCACGCAGGCAGATTATATGTTTGCAGTACAAGATGTCGGCATCAATCTTATTTATATCCCACCTACTATCAAGGTAGAAAACCATGTCTATACACGATTGAAAATGATTGCTGGCTTTTTCTAAAACCCCAATCAGCACTGAAGTGTTATAACTTAGCTGACTGTTTGCACTATATTTAACATCAGAAAACGATGTGTAGCAGTCCATGAACAAGCTTGTCTTAAGTGTGGCCAAAGATAACAGTTAACATTAACACACAGGTGCACACATGCAATCACATATGAATACACATTTTCAACACAAGGAGCCAAGTGTAAGAATTGAACAGTACAGCCCCGGTGTGAGGACTGTACCAGTCAGGGTCAGCAGTGAGTGCTCATGAGAAGGGCAGAAAGGGAACTCTAGACTCTGGGTTCAAATAACAAACTCACACCACAGGTGGTGTTCAGCTGCAGTGGACCCCTAGGCTCTGTACAGTACGCATGTGGGCATCGGCCGTGTAAATGAATCAACTAATGAAATGAAGAAAAGACTTTGATACAGAAGAGACCAGATTGAGATGGCAGGCCTTGAGACCCGTTTCATAAAAAGAGATATACGTTTAAACATGGGTTGTTGGCTGAAATATAAAGTAACATAGCACCGTAAAGATGTACAATTTTAAAGTGTTAGGTCACGAAATTATTATTGCTTAGCTGATGTTGTCTGTGTCAATAAAGAATAAGTCCGGAGCAGTGAAGCAAGAAACAGAGTCATAAAGTCTGTTCTCAGTGTGGTATTACTGGGTATCGTATCATCTGACATCACTTGGAGGCTGAGCGTTTACCTCACTGAAAGGGAAAAAACAGGTGAAACTTTGGAGCTCAACAAACAAAACTTGATAAATACAGTCATTTGATCATTTTGCTGATGGAATATACATAAGTGAGAAAGAGGCTGTTTTAAGAGTAATCGGTTCAAGGCATCTAAATAACTAGTTGTTATTTTTAAACTTTAAAAATTGAATTTCCAAAAAAACAAACAAAGGACTATACTGATATATTTCGAAAAACTGTTAACATTTATCATGGATAAGAGAGAAAACCACAAGCAAGTACAAGGTTATTTTATTATCCCTTTAGGGAAATTCTGCCGACCATGTGTGATAAAAACAGGGCACTGCAGATAATACAATAAAAAAGCAATTTCCATTCACCCTCACTCTTACTCAAATGTCACCCAAACACTCATTACCGCCTGCCCTGGGCACATATATTTACATTTGTGTTCGATACATTAGAGATTGAAATGTATTTAAAATATGATCCATTTTCAAAAAGTCTTAATACATTTTACAAAAAGTACTGCACAGTAAAAGCTTGGTGATATTAAATGTCAACACACAAAGGAACTTGAAGGAATATGAATGAAACAGTGGAGTTAGAACACAATTACAGCTGTCACGTAACTCCAGATGGAACAGGTTATTGTCTACAGTATACCTAACTGAATATCATTTGAATTGTTCACTATATACACGACCTATGACAAAATACAGGCGACAGGCTATGTCAAGCCAGAGGTAGACACTCACTACAGTGGGAATTTTTATGTCAGACTTGAATGATAGGATAGGATCGAAAATCGGTAAAATGGCTTTTTAAGTACTGTTGGACCATTCATTCACTTCCTCATTCTACTTCCAAATTAGGGCGTTAAACAGGGCTGGGACAAAAAAATCAATATGGTGTTATATTACAATATTACAATATTTCCTCTTGCCTGATGTTACTGATGCACTTGCACCAAGTATCGATATTTTTATCAAACTAAAAGCACTGTAAATGGATTTTTTTTCACATTGAGCCTGCTACTATTTTGGCTTAAAGCACTGCTACCTCAAGACTCCTCCTTGTGGTACTTGTGGATAAATGATGGCAATGTGAAATGAAAGAAAGGGTGATGGTGGGAAAAAACTGTGGAAATGGCAGATTGCGGGGGGGGGGGTGGAATCAGGAAACAACAAAACATATCGAATTAATGCCAGTTTCATAACATGTAACTTTATTTCCACATCTATGTGAGTGTCAGTATTGAACAAAATTTGCCTTGGATGTTGCTTCGAAGTCCATTATAAAGCGTCTTCTACTCTAGATATGCATGCACAGACAAGAGAACTATAAAAACACTAAACAGTCTTCAACCCGTTCTGACAAACAAAACTTTAAGCTAGGATTTTAGGCCTTGTTGTGCCATACGGATTCAATTTTGAGATCAGACTTAGGATTTGCTGGCTCAGCAGATGTGAGGTTTAGTGCCAAAAGTTGGCATTTCTTATCGTGTAGTCGTTTGCCTCACAATTACGTTGCAGACCAGTCAAGGCCTCCCAGTCTGGAAATCTAATTTTTGACCATAATCTGTAACTCATCTCTAGTGTGTGTACAATAGAGGAAAAGGAAATCTCCTGAGGTCTGTCATATGGTATGAAAGGCTTTTCATTTTCAAAGTCTATTAAATCTAATAAACCAATAAATAAATAATAAATAAATAAAATAGCAATTTCCTGGAGAAACAGCTTTGGATATATATTAAAAGAAAACTGATATCATCTTGACAGGCAAATTTCCTCTCCAATAAGTCAACCACATTCAAAATGAGGCATCTCCATACAAAAATAAGTTGCAAAATTATTAACGATTTTAAATCCTAAGTCAGCCATTTCCTTGAAATGCCTGGCTCAACACATCATCTTGTCAGTGTAGTCTATTTAGTGTGAGATGACTCAATTTGTGGTTCATATGTGTATAAAAATATCAATAAGGACAGAAAACCCATCATCCAAGTTTGTCTTGAAACTGTCAAACACATTTGGTCTCAAGCGCCAATACATTTCTCCTCCTTTACCACGGGAACCAAGAATGTCTGATGTGCGTTTTATTAGTATTGACTATCAACACAGTAAAAAAGAAGCAAACATTAGCTCCATTATCTCAGACGTCAAACATTATACTGTCGGAATCATCTAGAATTTTGCATTTGGCCTGTCTGATTACAGCAATTAACATTTGCATATATTTTCCAGCAACCAAATCCTGTTTGGTGTATGTACTGACTATATGTATGTTCTGCATAGAGCTCTACGTTGCCCTACACGCTGTACGCTCATGTAACTTAGCAGAAACACTCCAAGTGAGCTAATAATTCTGCTCCTGTTTATATTCAAACAATGTGAAGAGCTGCAGCCAGACAGACTGGCTCAGTAAACAAAGACAACAGCACATTTTCTCATTACCAGCATGCGTGAGGGAGGCCAAGGCATAGAAATTAGCGAGCAAAACTGCAAGGAAAGCAAACCTATCAGGTCATCTGCAGTGTTTGGCACCAGCGGATTTTAATTTTAGTATTACCGTACAAACAACAAGACAGGAGTGGATTACACGATAAACACGCACTTCATCCTCCCCACTAGCCACAGATTGTGGTGTATTTGTTAGTGACAGACCAGCTTACCTTTAAAAATAAATCTTTACACTATTCTAGGGTAAAACATTAGTACTGGTAGAAGGCGAAATCTATAGTCTATCATTTGCCAACTGGCTGCAGCAGGGCCATACAACATGGTATGAGGGGCGAGGCCTCGGGCAAGAAAAACAGCAATCCCCATGGTCACACCTGCTTATCCTCACACCCCCCCTCCCCCAGGGAAACCCACAAACCTTTCCCCAGACATTGTCAAGACACTACCCAAAACTACAGTTTCAATATCTAACTCTCTCTGTGTCGTTGTACACACTCCACATACCAAACAGTTTATTAACTCCAACTGTGTTAATTGCAATAACTTGCTAAAGTATAACAAGCTATCATTATACCTTCAAACACTTTACAATCACTTGAAGAGTTGGTTTTCATGTTTGACATGTTGCAGAACATGAATAACTGTGTGCATGTATATATATATATATATATATATATATATATATATAAAAAAATACTGTATGTCCTCTTTCATCTGCCCTCTGATCAACCACTCTTCGGAAACCCATCTACTATTTCACAGTAACACAGTGTTTTCACTTGATACTGTGGCTAATATCCTGTCAAGTGTCCCAGCATAGCAGTGTTGTATATACATTAAGACTTTACCTGCCTGAGGTTAACTGCTAAGCACCGCACAAGGAGTACAAAAATAATGGGCACTCTTCTAAGATCATGCTCAGAGCAAGCAACAGGATTCCACTTTTCACCCCTCACTGTTTCATTATTGCCCCCACAGATACAGAAGCAAATAAGCTTCTTTGGCTCAGCTTCCACTATGCTGGGTAGTTTCTTTTTTTTCCCCTTTTTTTTTTTATTGCCGAACGGAGTGAAAAGAAAATAACTTTCAAACAATAATTGCTTCAGCTGTTAATACAGAGCAGCAGCATCTGGCAGTGGTTGGCTTTATTTTCAACCCAACTCATATGTTTAATCTTGTGACTATCAAAAGAATAAATATTGCTCAGAGAATCTGCTTAATATCAGTAGTAACTTAGCCTCAGTTGCGAGATGAGAGGAACCCTAATGGCAAGTTAAACATAGCCAGTGATGAATCCTTGTTGTGCAGTTATGCACTTTTATGAACGATACAGCACCATTTTCAAAATCTCAGTTCCCATTTTGTCAATATGCCATTAACAGTTTTCCTTTCAACACATGTCAAAGTGTTTGAGAGGAGCCAGTTTAAAGTCATATCAGATCTTCTTAGATAAGCCAAGCTGACATTTATCCGTATCACACATCACACTATAAACTACAGCTGAGTGAAAGTGTGGTGTGCAGAGCACAGTGCTATTACACAGGCAGACACCCACCGCATCATTTATCCTGCCCATAAATCAGCCCTCTGCTCTACTGCACTACCTGCTCCTCTTGTCCCAGCAGATCTCACTGACGTATCATTATATCTCATATACCTCCACTAAAATAACCTCTACTGAGCCTAAGAGCTCAGGATGTGTGAAAAGGAGAAACTGTACCCTCTCTCCGTCTGTCTGCTTGGATGATACTTTGCATTAGAGCATCAATTAGGCCTGTGATGTACGCTTGTTGTTTTACTGCCTACTATTTTGTCTCTGTCTTAGGGTGGGGATGAGTAATGTCTCAGGTTGTATAATGCACAATCTCTTCATAGCAAGTGTAATCTTGTGTCTGTGATATATCACTGCAGGTGAGAGTGTCTACAAAATGAGGACATACTGTAATAATGAGAATAATTGAAGGGCTGAGCTGACACCGGGTCCTGTATCAAGCTCCAGATTGTCTTTGCTGCTTAACTTATGTGGCACTCATCCCTGAATTTGAATTCCAAACCCATACAGCCCACTTATGTCCCCTCTCCTTACATATATAGTTAAAGCTGGACACCATCCTCTCTCGTCCCAGCTTGGCTGCAATGAGTAGATCTCCTCTGCAGCCATGTAGCACACATCGGGGGCAAGCCTGCAAAAAGTGGCCCATGCCTTTCCTGAGTCTAGTATTAATGGATTTCTTGGCAATTTACAGAATATCTCAAGGGATAGTCACAAAAATACTTCAAATCAAGATGAACAAATTTAAAAATACACACTAGACACACAGTATATTCCCTTAAAATAAACACTTTTCCAGTTCGTAAATAAATTGAAGGTCTATTTTATGTGTATGCAATGCATGCCGACATTTGTGTTAAAAATGTTAGCATTAGAGTACAAATCATGAAATGTGGATGACAGCTGAACGGTATTATTTGCAAGTGTTTGTATACAACTGTAATATAGTTAAAACGCTTTTCAAAAAAGACAGTTTACAGATTTTGTCCATTATAATTAGGCCTAAACATGTGGTGTTTGACGTATATTTTCTGCGATTGGTGACATTTTCCTTTGCTTTCTTATAGTGTGTCAGACGACAATAGTGGAGAGGAAGAGCAACAAGGCCCGCTAGACACGTAAAATGAAGAGTTGAGTTTCAGTTTTTATGACCGAGAAACTGGAACTCGAGGAACAGGACATCATTAAAATGGACAAAAATTAGTGAATGCGTTATCTGCTGAATGGAGATGACAGTAAAGAACAGAAGCTGCAAGGGTTAATATCTGTAGGGATTAGAGATGCTGCTCATCAGGCAAGCAGGGGGGCTGAGTAATGCCTGGGTCCCCTATCAGCAGGGGCTGAATCAAGGCTCTGTGGAGAAAGGCAGCAAAGCAGTGCAGCAGCACTCAGGCCTGTCTAGAGCAGACTTGCTGTGTACCCCTTCACTTAGCCAGCACTCAACTTCTGATTCAAGTGACAATGCCACAGAGAGAGAGCGAGAGAGAGAGAGAGCGAGAGAGAGAGAGAGAGCGAGAGAGCGAGAGAGAGAGAGCGAGAGAGCGAGAGAGCGAGAGAGAGAGCGAGAACTGAAGCAGTAGAGAAGGTAAGAGGCTGTCAGCACTAGAGTGACAGAGAGAGAAAACAGACATTTTTAGTGGAGGTGAGAAACAAATACAAGGACCAATTTATTTTCCAAACTGTGAAAGCTAAAACGAAGAAAATACAGGGCCAACACCTACAAATTAGGAAAAGTTTAAGAAAACCTCACAGATTTCACTGAAATTCAGCATAAAAATAACTCTTATTTCTACTCAACTCCTGTCCACGTACTTGCTTTTCTCCCCTTGACTGCCCATGCCTCCCCCATTATTTCTTCACTCTCCCTCATTCGGTGTCTCTTCCTGTCTCCACACGAGCAGCGGTGTGTTTGTTTGAGAGGCTCTTGCATCACACCTGTTTGTTTAAGCTGCAAATGACACTAGAGACAAAGCGTGCATGTCTCTGTAGACTGCCCAGATATAGCCTGTGGTTGCCAACAACACAGGACTCCCTCTACCTCTCACCCTTTTTCTTCCTTCTCACTCACCCGCTCTGTCGCTTTCTCTCTCGCTCTCTAACAGGGGAAATACAGAACATTGAGCCTCAGTAATAATTCCTACAAGCACAGCAGAGCACTAAATACTCCCAGAGCACCTCTGCTAAGTCCCATGGATAATATGAGGTAAAAACACTAAGTGCAGATGCACTCTGGCTTGTTTAACTTCGACTTCTCACCCTAATAATACCTGCAGCCTTATCATGAGCAATAACAGACCAGTAAAAAATAAATCAAGGCAATCACTTATAAGCAGTGTATTATCATCTATAAATAAAGCATAGGCTAAGAGCCAACAGAATCTGGATCACAGTGCATAGCAATAATCCACTGTGAAAAATATTTACCTAAAGCCATTTAGAATTACCTGCACTCCAGTCTTAGCCAGCACCTTTAGATCCATACCTACATACAATACAATGAGCAACGGAGATGTGGAATTTATTTACCACAGCATTATCAGAGAAAATGCCTAGCACTTCTGATTTTACACTCACAATAGGTCACGGATCAAAGCCCTGCTATCAGCAGTCAACATTATTCTCAAATAGACGTGAGAGGAATCACTCCGTAACCTCTGCTGTGCCTGTAATTGTCGTTTTTTCCCCAATGCATCATACGTAAGCAAAATTCACTCATATGAGCAAACACACAATAAAGCTGCTGAACATGAACGCACAAAGGGAGAAGACTGGTTTTTATTATTTGCCCTGTGGAACAACTGTTTGGACAAAATGGGAGGTCAAAGGTTAAGGACATAAATACACTGTCATGGGTAACAATCCTGCTTGTTTTGGCCCCTGAAATGGACTGAACAAGCCATCTCTTTATTGACAGACCTTGAAGCAAAAGCAGTGGAAGGCAGCTATTTCCTAAGACAGAAACGTCCAGTATAACTTTGCACGAGCAATATCTGGCATCTGAGGGCTGAATATTAACAATATATTCTCAATAATGTTGGTGTGAATATTTAAGAGGGCTTTACTGCAACAATGCTAATATGTTTTTTATTAAGTTAATTAGACTATTTGTTTCCAAATGGTTCAGTCTTGCTTTCTTTTTTGGTTTTGTTTCGTTTCTTTTTCTGTCTTTCTTTCCGTTGCTGTGTGTGCCCCTCAGCTTTGTGTCTACCTGACAAGAGTGGAATTGAAGTCAGATGTGTACCCCTGAGGGCCCTCTTTCTTCATTGCTCGGGTTAAATTTTCTTCGAATATTTTGTCATTACTGTTGGACACATTCACAGTGAAAACCAAGGGGGGTCTCTTGTACTGATTTAGCGCAGGGGTGACCTACACTTTGAAGCAGTAAATACCAGTCTTCACCTCACAACTAAAGCCTAAAGTCAGATTTGTTTTCAGCAAGTGTGTAAAAAGCGTGTATGTCCATTTTTTAAGGGTGCGGTAGCTGAAAGCAAATAACGTATTTGCTCTGTTCACATTCATATTCAGCTACAACATTTGCTCTTATACTGCTAGCCAACACAAGTGTAAATAAACCATTTGCGGCTTAAATATGCAACTGTTCCCATGCCGCTTGACATTTAGTGACTAGGCAGGTCGATACATTAAATCAGCACATTATAAGATCTATCTCAGTGCTGAAAAAAGGTAGGAGTTACTAAAGTTTAATACCACACAAAAATGGAGGAAACCATTTTTATTAAGCTGGGTATTTGGGTTTTAATAACTACCTCTAGTAAAACAAACACTCTCCCGACACTAGGGCTGCAACAATTTCTCAAGTAACTCGATTATTAAAAATCATCGATTCAAACTATTTGCACTGAAGCTTAGTTTAATCCATATAACTATCAACAGCGCAATGTTTTTAACAGATCATTATTACTGTCGCGGCACAGATTATAAAAAGGAGAGCGAGGATAGCGAGGGGCGCAGAGAAGAGACGGGCCAGAGAAAGCCACAGAAAGTGTCCATGAACGCTCGGTGCAGTGTGTCTGTTGGAAAACCGAAGTAGCCTTCCACAACAGCACGACGTGGATGCTTCAGCATCTGAGCAGAAAGCATCCAGTCCACAGAGCGGCGCCGACACAAGGTATATGAAGGCTAGTAAAGAATGTAGGCTACGTTAATGATGGCTATATGTAATGGTTAGTTACATAAATCAATATGGTGGCTAGTTATGATGTCCCTATGTTAGCTAGGTTTTCATTAAGAAAATAATCGCAGAAAATAAAACGCTGCCGCCAATTTGTGAAAGCCTGAGCTTCATTCATGTTGTTATTATGACAGTCTCAGTTCCTGTCCACTCGTTTTTGCCTCCTACAAATGCGACAAAGTAGACAGTAGAGGCCCACGTCATGCCTGAGCTGTAGTTAGGTTAACTTAATTAAATCAAAAGCTGTTTGTTTTTGCATTTCAGAACCATTTATTTAAAACCCAGAGTGTAATATGGCACTGCAATGCACTAAATGGGTTTAGTTTTGACATATAATATTATTTTGTGCAATTTAAGCAATATAAATGTAGATTTTTCTAAAAATGAAACCAATTAGTTGTTCATTTTAAGAGACCGGTCTTATTTTCTCTTTTGCACATTTGCTATTGCTCTTTAATAAAGCAAAAGTATTTCTTATCCGATTACTCGATTAATTGATGGAATAATCGGTAGAAGACTCGATTGCTAAAATAATCAATAGCTGCAGCCCCACCCGCCACGCACACATACACAGACCTGTTACCATCCATGTCACCATTTCCACATGTGCCTTCATAAATCAGCCAAGAAGTACTGCAGTTGTGCCTTCTCACTGTCCCTCCAGCTCTCCTCTCCATGATTTCCAGATGTAAGTCAGTCCTTTCAGACATCAGGCTCCATTATTAAAGCTTACTTTAAGTTGAGAATAAAAATTAAAAAAAACAATCTGCATTTTTTTTCTGAAAGAGGTCTGTTTGAATGGCACAATCTTATCTACATTACTAAACCTGGTTAATATAAATATGGCAGATTCAATCCGCCCCAACGCTTCAGGCAGGAAAAGGCACTCTGGGGATAGTGTTGTATGTGGCTTCAGTTGCTCCATCACGTCAAGCACAAGGTGGAAAGACAGGTAGACGGCCCTAACTCTGACCACCACCTGCTGTCCACAGACCTATCCCCCTCCTCCGCCTCACCCTCAAAGCTGTGGCCTCCTCTTCTCTCATCGCTGCCCTGCTCCTCATATCACGAGAATCCCCCTCCATCTGTGAGCCTGAGGGAGAGGATACCTGCGAGCAAAAGCCAGTAACATGGCAACCGAGACAAAAGGCCTTCACGACTGTTGCACGGCAGGGTGCTGGCATTTACTTCCCCCATCCGCTCCCGGTTTCATCCTCGAGGCCCCTATCCCCACCCAGGAGCCTAAAAGAAATCCACTGTCCTTGCTTTCTCAGCTGCCTCCCTCTTCCCAAGTCAGGAAAACAATATTCCCCAAAAGAGAGAAAGAGAACTTCCTGTCCTTTTGTACGTTGTGCAGGCCAAAGGTGCTGTTCTTTGCACTCCACTGCGGGATTCCTGCTTCTAAACCCCTGCATTTGCTCTATATTAACTTGACTCTACACAGGCAAATGTACTGTGAGAAAATAAGATGTTGCCATTCAGGGATTCTTCTCACTTTTAAAGACAAAAAGAGGTGAAAATATCTGTTTCTAAAGGCCTTTAGTTTAGATTTAGGTCATGAGGGATGTTCCATTCTTGTGTATTTCCATTAGGCCTTATTTTCACAGCAAACAGTCAAAGCAGAATGCATTGTGTCACAGCCAGTCTTTGACCAGCTGCCTGTTGCTACACAGTATGTGGGCAAGATTTCTTCCAAGGTTGTAAATGGGTCACAGTCTGACTAAAGATGTTAGAAGTTATGCTCACACAGTTGGATAATCCTGACTACAGTTTTAGCTCACTTTCAGGAAACAAAATTGGTGCATCATGCTTGTGCATGTGAATGTAATATACTGTATATCTACACATCCTCAGAGTAGTATTTCTCACCTTGACACCAATTCAAAAGTCTTGTTTTTACTCTTAACGTCTTACCTTTACTGTAATCTCTATTTAATTGTACAACAAATAAATATATTAATAGCTGTGGAATATGACATTACAATGGCAAACTACATAAGACAAATAAATGACCTGAAACTAATATTCAAAGCATTAAAGCAAACATGTACTGAATCACATTTGTTGTCATCAGGGGTTAATTTGGGTTGAAATAGCTCCATGAAGTCATTAGGTGGAGCGCAGTGTATCTACTGTCAACATTACATTTATTCAGTTTTTCTTTAGTGGAAAAAAAGATTGCTTGCACGGTAGTCCCTAAAATGAACAGCTACTTTTCTTCCTCGGGTTCAGTCACCAGACTGTGCTGCAGAAGATCAAACGGAGCCAATCACGCAGAGCTAAGCAAAAGTTAGGAATGAATGGCTCAATCTTTGCCTTTAAAAGATTGTCTCATGACAACGACGCAGCATACAGCCAGCCTTGTCTTTTCACTATGTATCGCAAAGCTTTACGTATTGAGATTCTGAGACTTTTGAGAGTCTGTAATACGTTTTGGTTAGCTGTTAATACTGGACTGTAATTCAAAGTAAAATAATAGTTTCAATTATTTTCTACATCAGATGTAAAATGCCTCATTTGTATGTGGGCTTAAAATCTCTGATTTTAAAGGTGAAAGGGTAAATATTTGTCACTTATTCTGCAGTATATTTCTGCAGTGTTATTTTGAGATCTTAAACCCCAGCTAAATGTTGTATGTGAAAATGACATACTTAATAGAAGGTGTTAACCACCTGCATGTAGACAATGATGTCCAGCTGTACAGAGTTCAATTTATCAAGCTATCTGAGATCAGATTAACTGAGACTGTCGACTATGTAAGTGTGTCACTAAGAACATTTTCTGAATAATGAAATAAATGGACTGAGTGTGTAAATTCTAATGATTTTTAAAGCTCATTAGGTCCTTATAATGCTATATGAAACCGCATGTGACACAAAGACTACTGCTGCTACATAAAACCCTTGCAATTACTTGGCTAAATCAGCCCCCCCTTCCCACACAACAAAGCCCAATTTTATCCAGAAATTTAAAACCAAATTACCTCAAAATGAAAGATAATCATGATGATTCACTTTGAGGAACCAAAACAATATTTTTACATTACGACTTGGAAAAGTCTGCACCAACAGTTTTACACAGATCTTTAATGCATGTTTTATTTTTTGTTTTCTTTCCCACTGCATTGTGTGAGTTTGAGGGGACTAAATTACAGCAATATCAATATCAATGAACTGCATGATTATCAAGTACAGAAATACAAGACTGTGATATATGATTATCCATGTTTAATTAGTGCAACACAGGATGGCAAGAATGCAAATCAAAGACAACAACATCTTGATGCCATTAAAGAGAAATTTGGGCTGCACTAAAATCATGCATAAATTCAGAATTTACATATTCAATGTAATCAGTGATGGTGATGACACATCAAAGCCTTAGTGTTAACAAACCTGTTGCAGTAATGCAGCATTGGGATATATAGTAATCCCATGTACACTCCTTTTTCACGTTGGTGATTTATACTTTTCTTGCTTTGCATCAGACCTACTAGGGATTCCTCCACTACCTAATGTAACACAGTATCTTAAGAGAAGGCGAGGTGTTGTGCCTATAATCTTGCTTAGGGAGGTGTTAACCTCACCATCTTGTAGAGTTCTCAGTGACAGAGGGAGAGGGACTTACCCAGAGTGAAGGAGCCAGTGGCAAGCTCATCAATCAAAGACTGGGAAATGTCAGACACCAAGTACAAGGCAGAGTTTTTATGCAAGCATCATGTCTGCCAAAGCTACACCTCACAGGCAATTACTATGAATAAGAATGCTCTTTGTCACTTGTACAATTAAAAAACAGTTAACAGAACAAATCCAGCCAAACAGTCAGTGTATGAGAGTTTTGGCTACAGACGTGTGCCACCTATTTCATATACATTTTTCATTATTATGATGCCTTCATCAGGTTTCAAGCAAAATTATAATTTTATTTCCGACCCGCAGGTCCTTTCTGCATGTCAACCCCCCCTCTCTCTCTGTCTCCCGTCTCCAACATCTTCAAGCTGTCGCTATCATTAAAAGGCATGAAAAAGCCCGTAAAAATATATTTTTTTTAAAATGATCATTTTATTGCTCAGTTTTTATTTGACAATTTCTTCATAACAGCAACTGGACGTGCTGCATTTGACTGGCAAACTCTTAGAAACCAAGGTAAACAATGGCATCAGATATTGGTGCCATCAGGAATCTCTAAGCTAGCTTTGTAAAAATGTACAAAAAAAGGAATGAATTGGTTAATGAATTTGCTAAAGTACCCATTTCTGGCTGAAAAAAATTACCAAAAACAACGCCTGTCAGCTCTGCACCAAAAACAAACTTATAGATAATATGGGGGAATGAGGGACTGGAGCACACTGACTGATTTGCAGCCAGTCAAAAAAAAAAACTCAGATTTTTTTGACTTTGAGGAAGACACAGTGTCGAAACGTTAGTCTGTTTGCCCAATTAAAGGCTGCAAATCAATCAGTGAGCTCCAGACCCTTTTTTTCCCCTGGAAGTTTGCTGTTCTCGTGCTGAGGAGCACCTCATTCTTTGATAAACTTTAATAATATGTTTGGGGTAAGCATGACACAATCACTTACGGGTGGTACGTAAGGTTGGTTGACTCAATGGACAGCAACCACCTATATAAGCAGCATGTCTTCAGCACTGTGACTCTATCCAATCAAACAGCTGAAGAGGGGATGCAAAAGCAGGATTACAAAATAAGCCAGACTCTCTAACTGTTTAGATTATAGTGAAAAGATTTTTCTATGTCTTAATGATAGAGATTTAAGTCCGTGAAACAAACCGCGTGACATTTAGAAATATGATTCAGCCATAGATGTTGTAGACTGTTAATAATAACAAGCAAAATTACATTGTAATAAAAAGATGGCTAATGTGCTTTTCTGTGAAATATCTGCCTGGCCTTACTTTCTCAGGGACGGACACGGTTTACCTAAAAGGCACCTGAAATGTTCCAGAATCTTGCAAATAATTGCACTGTGAATCCAAATGGCAAACTAATTACTATCTCCCCTTCTGAAAAATGTACTGTACAATGTAGCCGAGGGCCACTGCAGGATGCCACAGCGCACGGAGGAAATATTCCACCCTTCATTATCAATATAAACAAGAGGCAAAGACGGGCTATAGAGGAGAGGATAAAGGAGAAGTATTACTGGCAACAGGCAGATAAGAAAGTTATAAAAGCAGCGAGAAAGACAGAGGAAGATGACAATGAGAGAGAAAGAGACAGTGGAGCTAGTCTTCTGTTCAAGCCATTACCTTGATTCTTGACACACTACAGTGAGAAATGTCGGTATTGTTCGGTGAATCGATCCATCAGTATACTGTATAGAACAAGGCGGAGAAACTGCACTCTAACTACAAACTATTTTGGCGCAAACATGAGCTTTACAAAATACACTAATACATCTTTCGGGAAGGCATATGCAGGCCCTGTGCTCTTCACAGCATACACCACATGTCATAAGCAATATTAATAATTGAGCATGAGAGTAAAAACAATGTTGGGAGTTTTCAAGACATTTAAGAGATTCTCACACAACAGTGGGACAGTGTTTTCTGTTTAATTTAGCTTGCCATAAGTAGTTTAATACTTTCATCCCTACTAAATATGCAATACGAGCTGACAAAAGACCAGAAAGCTGTCTCTCTCCTGCTCCTCTCCTCCAGAAAAACATATCATATCACATTTTTTAAACATTGACATACTATGTATAATTGATACGTTGGACTTCTGGAACTCTGGTTGTGTGGCATGCTCCATCCTCTCCTGTCATATCTTTTAATAACACATGTGCTTCCCTGTTGCTTTAGCTCGTTCAGTTACAGACCCTGTACCATCTGGAAAGCTCAAAATGGTATTTGACTTTGTGAATAAATAAATGAATACATGTGTCTTACAGTGTAATGGTGTTTCAGAGAACGCAGAGCTTTTTTTTGATTTTTTTTTTTATTTGTATGCGTCCATGTCTACGTTCAGGTGCTTTATTGATTTTTCCGCTAGCGTGTTAGCCTGTTGCTAACACGTCTCTCCACTAAAGCGAGATGAGCCCAGCTTGTAAGGTGCGGCTGAAACCACTACTAGGTGGCCACACATCATTTCTGTCTTCAACAGTGGTTTGCCATACTGTAATCAAACAATGTTTGGTCCAACAAAGAATTTGAGAAATAAGGGGAGTGTAATGAAGGCCACACTCAATGACAGCACGTTTGCAGCTTTAATTTAAATGGCAAAGATATTCTATTAGAACCTCAACAAGCCCCTAATTTTATGAAGCACAGCCCCACTGAGCTGAACGATGTAATTTGAATATGCTGTCAGTTTAAATGTGGCCTTCTGGGACAAGAATGTGGTCACTGACATTTAATTGGAGGACAGAAAAATGTATGGCAGTAACAGAGAGACAAAAGAGCGAGGGGAATTTCTGTGACGACCTCACGTTTTTCAAAGAGATAAATAAAAGATGATAAACATGGATTAGAGAGGCCATTTTGTCTGTGGTCTTCTCTCTTTCTAGTCCTGGTGTCGCTGAGAAATCTGTCTCTAAATTTAGCATCAGATTTATCAAGCCGAGGCAATCCAGGGAAGAGAGGGACTTGGGAATAGAGAGAGCAAAAGAAAGAGACAAGGTTGAAAGGTATCTAAGAGACAGGTGCAGCAGACAAAAAGACTGATGGTAGAGGGGGGGGGGGAATTGTCTGTGAGATCCTGTCCATCACTTGCCACTTTTAGAATAAAAATACATCTCCACTAATATCCGCCCCACATACACATACATACACGCACACACCCGAGCGAGACACACACGGAGAAAGAGATGTGAATTTCAATTAAGCAGGTAAGGAAATTAAACTAGGGTTACAGTTATAAAGTCAACCAAGCAGATAAAGACTCCACTACTGCAAAAAGGGTGGCTAGATGAGATGGATGGACAAAAAGACAAACTCATTCACAGACAGACACACACACACACACACACACACACACACACAAATATCCAGCACCCAACAGAATGCCAGACAGACAATAATGAAGGTCAAAAGAGGTCAGGTGTAAAACTCTTCTGTTCTTAAATTTCTAAATTTTCACTTTCTGTCTGCTACCTGCCCCCTCTGTGGAGTGAACTAAGGGCCTCATTAATAAGTGGTGCCACATATAATAACCAAAAACTTTAATGAATTCTTTGCCACTATTTACTTTTAATGCATTCATAAATGCAAGTGTTTGCTGTTTTTAATCACCAGTGGAGGTCCTGTCTACTTTATGCAAATGAAGTGCTTCAGACAACATGACCTGCCACTTTCCAAATCTCTGTATTCTTATGAACTAACTTTTAGACTATAGCCAACTAAGTTTAAAAATGAGTCAGAATTCAGCCATAGTATTACCTCTTTCTTGGTGGAATTATTTCCAGACATACACTGTTTTTCTGTGGACTGTTAAGATCAAAAGAGAGATTGTGTGTTTAATTTGAACATCGGCGCTAACACGATTCGGTTTACGGACTACCTGCTGCCATTCAAATGCTAACTACGGGTCAACGTTTAGTAGCAGAGAACCACATCAAAGTGCGTTTACTGCTCTGGCTAGCCTTCCCTGCCTGCTCTTCACTGCTGTCTTCCATTTGCAATGAATGGAATCTCGTCATTCACCACGGTTTTACCTGGGGGAGTAAATTAAGCCTCTCTCCTCTCCTTCGGTGCCAAATGATCTTACTGAAATCGTCCTCGTTTAGATTTACATGGGATGCCAATTCTCAAAACAGCAAAGCACTCCATAGTGGCACTGTGTGCACCTGACTGTCACGTCTCAGAGAAGGACTTTCTGTGGTGTTCCCCCAGTAAAAGCTCTGCCACATTGTGTCAGCATAAATCACTCAATGTCACGACAACAGTGGTTACAGCTTAATGTTTCAAAAGTTTCAAAAGTTACAGCTTAATGTTTCAAGAGCAGCCAAATTATTTGGCTGACGACGACGGCACATGGTGCATGCCAGCACGCCTGTTCATACAAATTCAATATTCAATCACTGGATAAAGTCCAAATGAATACCAAACACCTCGTCAAATGGGATTCATCTGAGGTTGGTGTTTATTCATATACCAATATACATCTGCTCAATATTACATGGGAGATTAAACTAGTTCCATACGAAGGATTTATCTGATTGGAGAGTCATCATGCACCTGGATTCCCTAATGACGTGTATAAGGGCTTCCCCTCTTAGTCAATTAATCAACTAAGTGGTTGTTACAGCCTCAATCCACTAAGGTATTTTGATTCACTTTTTGGTTTTGGTTTTATCTAGTCCTTTGCTAGAAAATCTCTCTGGGGTCAAAAGACACTGAGGATATATTCATTTCACAGATCATTTAATTGCGTGTAATCAATCCAACAATTAATGCAACAGACTATTATCAATTCATTTGAGTCCCACCATATTCCGTACTATGCATATATGGATTGATAGGTTGCAAATGCCTGTATTCATTTGACAAACGCGAATGAAGAAAGAAGGTGAAAATAATTTGGAACAACATAAAGGCAAAGTGAACGGAAGGTCAAAGTTGGACTAATTAAAAGTGCTATAAAAATTGTCTAGTGCTATAAAATTGCTGCATGTAGCTATCAATTAGAAATCACAAAATGGTCTTAGGCAGTAGCAGCAAGGAAATGAATCTGTCAACACTTTTCATTATTGTATGATAACACGGGAGAGAAAATTAAGTCACAAAATAACGGTTACAAGCTGGACTTGACCTGCTTATGCATCACCTCTGTTTGATTATTGCACATTCTCCAGCACTATGCAGAAGCAACACAGAGGAAAGAGGCTTTTTTCTTTGTGGGGTTGTTTTTTCATTTTCTGACAGTCTCACAAGGGGTCTTCTTTTAATGAATCAAGGTGAACGCACAGGCAGGGGTGTAAATTCATAGCAATACCACATGTGCCATGTGCGAGAACACATTTTTGGTAATTTTGCGACCAAAGATGTTGGCGCAGCAGTGGCACACCTGCGGTGCAGTCGCAAAAAAACAAAATAGAGGTTGGATTAGACGGAATAAATTGCCAGTATATGTGGTAGGAGCCAGTGTCAATCACAGTCAATTGATTTAGGTCCTCGCATTCTCTTTAAAAGCAATGAGCTCTGCACCATGTGGCAAAGACAGTCTCACCATAAATGAAAGTCCAAACTGGCTGCCCTATAAAACCGTCTGAACAGAGGAAAACGGTCTATGGAGGTGCAGAGTTGAAAGTGGCAAGACATCGAAAAAGTGCTGCCAAGACGTATGATATCCAATTTAAGGCTGAATTAATTTTACTGGAAATATTGAAATCTCACAATTGGCACAATAAATCAAATCTGTGAACAGCCAAGCTTGACACTGACATTAACTCTGACAATGGATAATGTGCAGTAATTACTTCAGTTATGTGTTGGCTTCAATTAAATAGAGAGCATTTAAGTCCCATCTAAAACAGTAGTAAACATTTCCTTTTGTTAAAAAAAATAGGGGCTAGTATTTAGTATCAGTGCAGTGGGTGGTGTAGTCATACTGAAAGATAGTGAGTTGTATGACAAGGTCACTGACTCAAAGACTCAGAACTGTTGATGTAAGTGTGGAGGTTATCGGTTATTATGTTATTGTTTAGTATTCCGTGGAGATAATTAGCACTGTCACACGTTTAGTGGAAACAGTATCTATCCAAGGGTTTACTTCTATTATTAGGAAAATGTATAAAGACCTGTTGCCTGTCTATAATAACAACTGTTATTACATTAATTAAACATCAATTATATGCCTGTTGTGCACTTACTCTTGTTCATTTTGCCACTGCAGCACAAAGTAGCTCTATGCGGTTTCATTTTTAACATAAAAAAAAAAAAAAAAGAAAGAAAAACAGCCATAAAAATGACTGCTTTTGTTACAAGGTCCATTTTGTTATTTGCAGCAAAAGCACTCAAATATAACAAGTCGCATTCGTGACTTCTAAGCTCGGAGCCACAGGAGTATACTGTATAAGGTGCACTTGGAAACAACATCACTCTGTAGACAGTTTTATTAAGCATGAAAAGCAGTAATTTTCACTATTACATTTGGCTGTAAAAACCCATATTTGAAAATTGTTCATCCATATACAATAACACCTATAATTTAGTTACAAGTCAAAAGGATTCAGATAATCATACATAAAATGATTGTTTTTCATAATGTCTCCCTCTTCTCCTTCATTTTGCGTTTGTCGTGATCATCATGCTCTCACTGTGCAGGCATGGTGTAGATCGGGTGCCTCATTTTGCGTAAACTCACTGTTTAATGACTATTTATTCACACTCACATGCATACAGACTCACATTTTTCGACATACAAAAACACCCTATCCATTCATGTTACATATCACTCTTTTAGCAATGAGCAAAGCATTTTTCCCCACTGCTGCCAGATTGTGTTTACATCCGAATTATTTCCCGAGTTGAATTAAATGCAAAATCTAATCTCTAGGACATGCACATAAACAGACAAATACAAATTATGGAGAGCCTACATGCAAACACAACACAAATTTGTCCAGATGATAAAATATGATGTGGCTGACATTGCCTCCGATGAAAAATTACTGGCATGAGCCAACATGTCAGCAGTATAATCATGAATGATGTGCGGAAGAGAAAGGTCACAGCTGAGGACCGAGGCATTATGTAGAGGAACAGCTAAGCTCTTTAGCACCCTGACTTAGATGTAATTCAGTATTGAAGACCTGGTGTCTTACACCTTCATGCCATATATTTTTTGATCATACAATGCGACACATTGCAACATGTCATCATATAAAAATAAACATGCGACTTTGGCTCACGACAAGTGATTAAACAACAAAGTCACAGATTTGATTCAGTCTCCATTTAGGCTGAAAAATTGCACATTATTATGGAAGTGAATGACAGACCACCCTGAATGTCACTGCAGAGAAAAAGCAGGTGAGGGTCTCCACCATAAATGTGGAGCAGCATGCCTGACTGTTTGTACTCCTGCACGTCCATCTTGCCATGCTTTGCTATAGCTCTGCCGTCAGATTCTATCTAGTTCTTCCTCTTATCAGCAATACCATGCAGATTTTCTGCCACGGGGGCCGTTTGGGAGCTATTAAGCTTGGGCAAAGCACATGCATAACAGTTGCCTTTCAGCGGCTCTCACATCAGGCAGAAATCACAGAAATACAGTAAGAGGATAGGAGTTGTGCCTATGATTCTTATCATAAGCAATTTGGCCTCCTGCATTAGAACTACTACTTCAGAATTTTGCATCCGTTACATTGTTTTATGCTAATACCCTTGAAACGCTTAAATCTTGTCGACCTTTTTATCTTTTATCAAGACTCATTTGTTTAAGTGAAACAAATAGGGGATCATTTTGGCATATTTTAATTAAACAACATAGAATCAATGTTTTAAATGCTTTCAGCTAATTACATAATATTTATACATCAGAGTGACAACAGATACACCACAGTCACCTTCTAGTTAAGATATTTTGGGGTGTAACAAAGAAAACACATCACACAGCTGCTGAGATTGACAAGTAAAATAATAGCGCATGTTCTGAGATATGTAATTACAGCATAGAATATATTTCCGTTTGCTGCTTGTTTTTTTTTGTCTATCCAAGTCATGTTTGGTTATTATTAGAGTGTTGCTCTATTGACTGTGTGAGAGCAGTGACTAAACCAAACATTAGACTGGTTTTGTTAATGGCAAACTATGACCCTAGGCCTTAAAAAGTGACACTGCCACATTAAGTACAGCAAAGTAGTCATATGAGCCAAGCACTGAGAAAATGCATTTTTAAAATTAATTAAAAGGATGTAATGATGCAACTAATTCAAAGCCCCAGTATGGATACAGTGACTATGTTGCTAACAAGCAGTTGAACCAGAAAAAGGTAACAAAAGCTATTGGCCATCACTATTAATCACACCACCAACAACGACACAACTAATAACATGACAGGCATGTCTTACTGAAAGAATATCAGTCTTAATCTGAGAGGCTGGTGCCCTAGAAAGGGGGAAAAAAAAAACAAAAAAAAAAACAGGGCAGCGCATAAAAACTACAGAGCATGAACTGTCACACAACGTCAAAGTGAGAAAGAGCAATCTGGCCTGCGAGATTCCAATATCTTACTCCACAATGACAACTGGATCCAATCATGCCAGAACACTTCAGTGAGCCGGTCAGGCAATCCTCCTATCAGACAGACACGTCCAACACAAAATGATCAGACTTTAGCCTTACCTTTACGATCACAAATATACTATAAATACGGTTTTTAAAACCTCACTCTTGGAGTTGATGGAGTAAAAGAAACTTGCTGAACCACAGTCAGATTTACGAGACGTATTTAACCAAATGAGCATCTGTTACTCTTTTTAAGAAATAAAGACATTGCCAAAACACTGGCCAAGTTCTCTAGCAAGGTCAAACTTAGAAAACAAATAGTTAGTGTTACAAGTACATAACTGCAAAACATGGTCAATTTCATGCAATATTACGCTTACACTATACATTTTTAATACGCTGGTAAGTACCCTGCATCTAATTTGTAGCATGTGAATACTTTACATTACAAAACATATAGTGCAGATATAACATTGAATGTAACCAGCATGAAAAGGACCATAATCATGTTAGGCAGAATACATAAACATTGTATTTTATTCACAAAAGAAGCAAACTGTACTAGAAATACATATTGCTGTTGTTCTTTGTTTTTTGTAAGAGATGCTAGTCCTGTACATATAGCTGTATGTCGTTGTAATAATTGCACACATCTTTACACACCTGAGCCTCTCTTGCTCCGGATGGTACATTACACTCTATGTTGTAGAAACCCCAGATTGCGGGTTTGAAAGCAGAAACACATAGGCGAAGGTGGTGAGAAGTAATGAGAATTCAAAACTGGACAGTAAGGTGATGTGTCTGAAAACACAATGGAACTCATCATCCTGATTAAGCTGGATGTCCCTTTTTTAATTATTTCCAATATTTAATTCAAACGCAATCTCAAAAAGGTCACTGTTAAAAAATTAGAAATGCATTCCTCATCGGCCTCTCTTGCTGCCAAAGCCACTCCCTGAAGTGATGACTTTCAAAGTTAAGTGGCTCTCTCCGCTTCAATCCCAATCTTAGTTTTTCATATTGGTTGGGTGGAGACTAAAGAAGATTGAAAAAAAGATGTTCATATCATGAAAAAGCTGAACACGACCGGCTAATCCACCTGTCACATAATCGCAGTGCACTACAGAACAGTGCTACAGCAGCAGAGGGCCCAAGGTCAGAGTCACTGCTGGTTCGTGCTGACCAAACCCACTTATATTGTCAGTGACATTGTTCTGAGAGACCACTACAAAACCAAACACTACCACATATTTTAATACGGTTACCTGCAGTCACTACTGTAACACAAAGAAAAGATATTAAACTATTGGTTGTAATTTACTACTGATTTCTTTGAGGAAAAACATGAATATGCGATTTGTACAGTGAATGAAACACCTTCTCTTGGGTCCTAAATACTCAGGGCCCGCTGTTTCCCAGTGACTGAACAGAAAGTCACAACACTGCCGCTATAACATACTGCATTTTTTAATGGCTAACAACTGATTTTATGTTTGATTATTTCTAAAAAGGTTCATGAGTAAAGCAAAATAAGGCTGCTATAACACAGCCCAGTGATTGCTCTGGTCTACACACTACACATCAAACTTGTGTTTATATGTGCATTGTGTTGTTTGTATTTCTGTATGGGTGGGGGTGTGTGTGCGCGTACGCACAGAGGCTTTGATAAGAGGTCTTGAGAGGTATAGTGGAGGACCATGCCCTCCTCTCCTCTCCTCTCTATCCTGGCTAGCAGGCTGTCCTCATTACTGTCAGTCAGCATCAGGTTTAGCAGTGCCAGGCTCCTGCACAGCCCTCTGTCCTCTCTGCTCTGCCAGCACTAGCCTGCCTGACTGCTGCCATTGGTAAGCAATGTAAGAACCCCTCAATCCCCTAGAAAACCTAATTACTCTCCACCCGCAACCAAGGAGACCGGAGCAGAGAAAGAAGGAGGCCGAGGAAAGAAGAATCACACACACACGTGCATGATCCGGCAATTATTCAAACAAAAGAAATGTGCGTTCATATGATATCTGCAGTAAAAAAAAAATTCAAAAAAATACACTAGCATCTACATTTACACACCATTTATCTTTCCATTGAAGCAGAAACATTGGAGGAAAGCGTAAAAAAAAAAGGGACACAAGATACATTTAGAAAGTGTGAAACACAAAAAAACAAAACATGCATGAATCAAACTGAGCATCGCTTTGACTACCCGTTAACTGGGTCACTCAGTTGGTGATTGTGTCTGACCACCAAACAAACAGTCATTCATATGTCTGTGCTCTGGCCCCATTTTCATCTGGAGCAGTTCCACAGAGGCCACTGAAAGCAAAGGAGCTGGCGGGTCAGGGATTTAAACCCGTCTCCAGCTCCGCCGCAGTAGCCATTACCACAGGGGGAAAGACAACTCCTTGTGTCGTCCTCCATCTAAAGGAGGGTTTATTTATGTTGGCCGCACATCTGTTTTTTTCCAGGGGTGAGAGGAGAGTGACAGTGAAGAATTCCCATCAACTCACTTGTCACTTTTCCGTCGTCTTCAGTCTGGCTCTTGGTTTCAGTGAAACGTCGGTGCCTTTAGCGGCAGTTGTAAAACCCATTTCAAAAGTGCATTTATTTTGAGAAATACAGCAAATATCTTTTCAGTTGGAGATCTTGGTAGCTCACCAGGATAAGACCTGTGCCATATGCCTTGAAATGCAATGCCAGGTTCAGATAATAGCCTGCACATTCCTTCTCTTTCTTCTACTGTGTGCTATCTGCACAATAGAAATGCCTTGAAATAAGAAATGTCTAATAAGAAATAATCTTCTTTCACATAATAAATATTTGGGAGGGCTCATTGTCATAAATTGTAAAGCCGAACAAAGATATTGATACAGCATTCTGTTCTACATTAAAGACTTTTGTCCTTGAATATTCTTTCAGACTCATGCAGCTGTGCAGATCTGAGTTGGAACGGGGGAAGCTGGTGCTTTTAATAAACTCACAGGGACATTCAAAGGGGCTGGCAGCTACAGAGGTTTCATTTTCCCAGCAGTGAGCTGTGTCATTTAAAATAAGGATCATTTTGAGAAGGGGAATATCATAATGCTAAATCTAGATCAAATAACTAAGCAAGGTGCAAGACTGGATTTACAAGGCCTTGTAATCCTAAAAGAAAGCACAGGAAAGAGCCCAAAGAGGAAAAGACAGAGACAGGGTGAGGGAGAATGAGGGAGTGAGGGATCAAGTAAAACAGTAAAGTAAAAGAATGTGTATATAAAACTACACACCCGTGCCTCTTTAATACAGTATGTGTACATGTGGTCTTCTGTGCGAGTGAGTGCATGTTTATGTCACACAGTACAAAAAGCACAGGGGATGAGAGTGTGCTTCTACGTCACGCAGCTTCATTAAAAACTTACGACTAGAGCTCTCTAGAACCACAATACACCGGAGTCTTTTCTGCAGGTGAGAACGTAAAGCACACACAGTCCCTGACGGAGGTGCGGGACCGGTGGAGGAGATGGGGGTACTGGTCAATTTTGTCATTCGCAGAGAAGAAGCGTAAGAGAGAAGGAGAAAAAGAACGAGGCAAAGAGAGAAAGAGAAGGTGACACGCAAAGACAGAGTGGGACATTGAGAAAGAGAGAGCTCCGGCTGCCAGATATAGAACGACACTAACAGTAGGCCATGAAGCCACAGTCACAGCTGTCACCGGTTGGAGTAAAATGTGCATGCTTTGATGGCATTTTTGACTGATAGCCCAGAGTTACCTCAACCAATGCACTAGCCCAGCTCGCCTTTCTCCTCCCTGACATTAACGCACGCAGTTTAATACGAGAAGTTTCACAAAAGAAAAATGTCATTGTAAACAAAATAAACAGAATTTCTGAAGTGTTGTCACTTGCTTCTGTGCAGTACACATCTATTTGTGCCCAGATAGAGTCCTCTTTCTGCAGCCCAAAGACTGCCAGAGACAGTGACAACCTGTTCGGGATGGCTTGTATGGTACATCCCTTTAGGAGTTGCATCGAAAAGGTTACGCCCATTGCTCTGTAAATGGCTGCTGCTCCTTCCTTTCATTTCCATAACAAGCCATCAGAACTCATCTCCCACTGAAGTGGCCACGGTCCCACTGGCAATTAAAATCATGCTGGGACATGCCATGGTTGTGTGTGACTCCACTGTGGGAAACAAAAGCAGCGGCGGCAGCAGTAATGACGCCAGCAGTTGAGTGGTACATCCCGAGCAATGTCGGCGGAAATCGTCGCTTTGATTTCTCCAGGAAACTCAGAGCAGGCCTCGTTTACATCTTTCAGTATGAACCTTACTGAAAAATATCAAACAAGGAGACACTAAGAAACAGCATCATCTTGTCTTTGTCTTCTTTACCGTTTTCTACACACAGACACAATGCTAAAAAGGCCTGTGTGTTTTTAAAAGAATCCTCACTATCTCAACAGGCTGGAAATTTAGATAGGAAAAAAAAATGATTATTGGGACTTTAAAAACAACTTTGATATACACATATACATACACACACACTCTCTCTCTCTCTTTGGCTTGAGTTAAATGATTGGTCCAATTTGTTTTACTGCTGAAGCCTCATATTAGCTTCACCTGAAATTCATAAGGCATTTTTACACAGAATGAGTGCAGATTTCGTCCCATATCTCTTACAGTGTAGTCATACAAAGGGTTCCCTTTATGTATGGAGAGAATTCATTATTGCAGTGAAAATAACTAGTTCAAAATATTACATGTGCGTATTGTATTAAGACAGACTTGTATATATTTGAACTTCTCCTCTAAAAATCAAGACTTGACCAAACTATAGAAACTGTGCTTCCAAAACAATTGTCTCCCAAAAACTCTTTAGACAACAGTTTCTCACATGATTTTATCGTGGAGACACCCCCCACCTCGCCTCCGCTAACATCAAAGGAAATTATTACATTTTTATGAAATATAAAATTAGGCTTGTTAAGCTTCACTGGATGTTAAATGTTAAAACCAAGTATCAACATTGATAATGAGATGAGATATATAAGGATCTGTCTGATTCAGCTCGAGAGGTGACTGACTGATCAGTCACGTCTTATATTCGCTTCACAGTTATGAGTTAGAGCAGCTTGTTGCCATGTCAGAGAAGAAAGCCTTCTGAGTTTTCAATCCTTATGGCATCCGCTAAACAATTTCTTGGGGGCAACACGCCATGTAATGTTACTATGGTAAAAAAAATGGAGCTGAATATATTTTGTTCCACATATCTGTACTCATAAATATTTCCAGAAATAAGCGCCAATCAAATCATTACAATAGTGTATATCTATTGCAAGAATGGTATTAAACTCAATTTTTTGCCACTAATAGAATGGATCAAGAATGGCTTGTTGTGAAACATTTATGTTGTAATCCTGGTCTTCTAAAGCTCCTTTTGGCCATGGCTAACCCCAGCCAGGCTGACTAGGCTAGGAGTTGACAAGGTATAAATGAATGTACATAAAGCACTTTGCATCACAGCATCATTATTTAATCCTTTCATTCTCAGCTGTCAGTCATCTGCAGATGGAACCTAATCCCTGAATATTTGTGGACTAGTCTGCATTGATACCTTTTGACATGACTTGTAAGCACAACTTCTATTTCTAATACAAATTATTCACTTTTAAGCCTTAAGATAAGCTTTAGTTGTGAGACATTATTCATCGGTAATGTGTGTGCCAGCTTGCATTTCTTTAGCATGTTTTCTTTGACTGACAGGACCTGTGGTTATCTCTCCTTTGTGCCCTTTACCAATGCAGACGGTCACAAACACTTTAAAATTCTCCAGAATTGAAGGTACCGATTCAAATCCTCTGAGCAAGTCAACTTTGTCATACAAATCAAATTTAAATGAAATGATTGCAAGGCTGTCTACTTAAATATACCCTAATGATTATTTGTTGCCAAACTACTTTCTGCCGGTTTCTGACCATCTCTTTACGATGGAGCTGTCTATGTTTTGGGGCAGTGTCAGTTACGCCTGCTGATACAAGTTGTTTTTCCTGTGATCCTGTCATCCCGGTGCAAACACCTTCAGTTGTTTACAGTGAAACGTCCTCTGTGTTCACCTTCACTTCCTGTCTGTTTTCAGCATTACTCTACGTGCTGTACATACTGTATAGTTTTGCCATACTGCAGCATTCAGCAGTGGGAGGTCATTGGCAGGGTTACCTGTGAGGTCATTGTTAGCCGTGAGAAAATTAACGCTGATTGGTCTCGTCACGATTTGCTCCCCGAAGCCCGTGCCACTGAGGCACCTGCCAAGGCGAGCTTCTTTAAACAAGAACGAAGCCTATTCAACAGCTGCATAAGCAGCCAGGCAGGCAGACAGTGGAGGGGAAAGAGGGACAAAAGAAAGCAAATTCAAAACAGAGAGGACTTTCTAAATGGGAACCCTTAGAATGGGACTTCTTTTAAAAGGTCTTAAACCAATTGAACAGAAAGTAAAAACCCATGCAATGTTAATCTATCTGGTTTAATCCCATTGCTTTAAGATCCTTTATAATCCACATTCAATACAACCATTTTTCTTCTGTAACAAGCTTGCCCTATAGCCATTTTATAAATCATTGGTACAAGGCTTTTGCAGTGCCACAAATTCTGTTATGTTGTCGTTATTTCACTAAATTATGAATTACGCAAGGTAGAATGACAAATATGTTTAAGACCTGTAGAACAGCTCAAAATATTGTATTTCCTTCTCTGAGTTATTGCTAAAATAAAGTATAACACTGTTCAAAAAATGGTTAACAATAACCACGACAGCAAGGGGAGTTTGTTGTTCACTCAAAAATTGGAAGCATTTTCAAACATCTGAGCTGTTTTATTGCACCTTCCACTTTTACAAGCAAGGCTCAGAACAGAAGAAGTTAGTGATACACTTGCCATGTAAGAAAATGTGGAGAAACACTGGTAGTTTCTCAACCATATGCCAATATCCTTAAGTCACCATGTGCTCTGGCTTTGAAAGCCTGCACTGCCAATTCCTCATTTGAAACCTGACCAACTCTTTAACAATGCCTCACTCTGATCCAGTGGGAAGGAGAAAATCTATTATCGATTTCCACCTGGTTTAGGTGGAAAAAGCCCTGATAGCGACGCTGAATAGCGCTACACTATACGGTGCTATAGCCTGCACATTAAATGCTGGGGAATGGTGTGAGAGGGCATGTCAACAAAGCCCTTGACTACGCCACAGCACCATCTGCACACACTGAATATTTAATTGTCAATAGAACTGCTCAAGACCAGTAATCAAGAAAAGGAAAAGATAAAGCGCATCATGAGAGGCTCACGCGACACAGTTCCTGCATGATTGGAGTTTGGCTTAGTTTTTTTTTTTTTAAATCACCCATTCTTTCTATGCTAATTGTGATGTCTACATGCATGCACCACAATTAAAGATATTTCTAAATCACTTATGTCATTCATTCCATTCAACTCCAAATGCTGCAGAAAACAACTCCATAGACTTATAATTCAGCCAGTAAATTCAAGTAATTCATCAGTGTCGATGAGAAGTCACCAATCAGTTCTTGCTAATTCAGTCAGGCTAATATTCGGCTATTTACTTAAATCTTTCGCCATTTTACATTAATGTGCACCTTCAAAGACACTAGAACAGCCAACGCAAGACGCCAGAATAAAACTTTAAACCAATAGCAAACGTTCTCTGCAGATACATTAAATCCTGTGTCCCGTCTGTCACGACCCCGTCAAGTCAATAGAAAAGTCACCAAAGCAAAATGGTTTCACCACTTATGCTCCGTTGCATTAAACAAAGAGTAAAGCTTGATTTTATACTATTGCAGACTAAAACCGGAACCCTCTGATGCAATGGAACTATATCATAATAGTAAGACAGAGTTCATTTCAAAGCATTTGACATTAAAAACAAACTATGATGAATTGCAAAGACAAGCATATACGCTCAGGGAAAAAAAAAAAGATGTACATAAAACAGTGAGGGAATACAAAAAAAAAAAAAAAACATAACCTCAATCATGCTGAAAATTTCCTTTAAGTCTAATATGTCCAACTTTAATTGCTTTGGTGAAACAGCACAGACAAGGTGAGAACAATGGAGCCAGACTAGGTAATTCTCTACAATAACAAATAGACAGCCAGTGCCTCTTTGTATCTGCTGTGTGAGCACACAAAATTAGGTAAGCTAGTGACATGAGACATAATAATTTTCTTTTGAGCAGGGTTAGTGACCAATTTATTCTTACCTTAGGCTGGGCGCGACGGGGAAAGGCAACCTTAGGATCAATCTGAGAATGAGAAAAGAATAGCAAAATTGTTGTTTAAAGAAAAGCTGTTATATTTTAAGGCAATGAACAGCTGTTGAAAAATATTTCTAAAAGTCTGAGCCCACAAAGGGAACCAGAGTGCAGCCATTCACATAGTCACATTTTAAATTATCTGTGGTCAGGAACAAATACTGGTATTTTAATAGCAGTAATACATATTCAAAACTTACTGTATTCAAATTTGATATTTTTAACTCACAATGATAACAATTTATCGGAGCCATTAAGATTTACAAAAGCTGCATAGTCGGCCTGTGGTGAAACAGTCTGCTTTTGAATTTGAGAAGCATTTTCATAAACTAAGGCTGCATTCAAGAGCTGTCAAAATAATTGCTATTACAAATTAAGTGCACATGAGTGACCCAACAAAAGTGGTGATAAGAACCGAGAAAGGAGGAATTTCTGTAACACAAGGAGTCTGCTAAATCAGACCAGACTACTGTCAAATCTGACGTCATTCTTTTCCCCCGTCCCCCACTCTAGTTAAGGTTGGGGTTAGTTATTTTCATTAAGGATGAAGGAAGGATCATGGTTATGGGTAGCCTAATATCCTGCAATCGTTTTTCGTGATATGCACATTTTCTTGCAAGAATGGGCACCAGGTTTGATAACATGGAAAACAACTGGCAGAAAATGTGATGCACTATATTATGTGGCCGTGTTGCAGTTGAATACTGATAAATCAGTTCCTAATTCAGTGTATGTTCCCACTGACCAGTTCATTTGTAAACTACCATTCAATGCACTATGCAAAAACAGAACCTTATCAGACAGTACATTAAATGTCTACTCTAAAAACAGCCAATCATTTAAATTTACTGTTGGCCTATTACCTAACGTGGTCCCTTATTAATTACACTGGTGCAGAGATTTGGCTCAATAGCTGCTTTGATTCCTAGTTAAATAGACCTTTAGGTTAAAAACTAAATAGGATTCACTTCAAGAATTTATATCTTGCTCACTGACTAATGGCAGTGCAAAATTTGTTATGAGGATTTGAAGAGGAGCTGGCCAATAGCACTGACCTCATTCCTTACTCTAGCAAATTATCTACAATTGATGGAGCTCAATGACACATTCTAGGCACAACATTCATTGCATTGGGCAAGGAACTTTAGGAAACCACATATTGATTACTGCTAATTACTGTGTGTGAATTAGTCTCTAGACCAAAATAACGGTACTACCAAATGATCTGCTGGTGCTGCCAACTGATATATATGAAATAAAAGAACCACAACTGCTTTAAAAAACAAAAAATAAAGTTAGCGTGGAGGCCAGCCCCACCATCGTTCTGCTGGTCATGGTCGCAGTAGAGATTTGCTTTTATTTTAGGCAGGAATCGCTGATTGAATATGACAGGGAGAAAATGAGACTCTGAGGCCGGTGACGCCTCCAGATATTGCCAAATAACCAGGAGGATGCATCAGATCAGCCTGTTTCTCCATCTTGTGCTTGTTATCTCATTAGCTTCAGTTTCCTTGTTAATTTTACTGGTATGAAGGTATGTGGTGGGGGGGGGGTCTCATCTGCCTTGCACTTACAATGAGGAACTATCTCAGAGAGCTATGTTACTTAATTTCCCTTTTGCCTGGATACCAATGAATTTTAAAAAGGAGAATGTCCCCCAAAAATTAACAGATACAATTTTCGTTGTGCATTAATGTTACCCATTTGTGTTTGATAGAAAATCCTTTCATGCACCATATTTTGCCATGTGTTATACTGAAATATTTACAATTAGTGTACCAATTCTATGCATTCATAAAAGTTACTCCTACAGCACAGATGGATTTATTTAAGAAAAATATAGCTCTTCCTGCTGAGGAAAACAATAGAAAGAAAACGAATCAAGGAGCACAAGAACAAAAGACAACATCTGCACGTATCAATTAAGCCAATGAGACTGACTCTGTTTTAATGTGTTTGAAAAGAAACCATGATGTGCAATGTCATTGTCATCTTTTCTGTCAGTCTCAGTTATTACTGTTATCTTTCTAAATCAGGTCAAAATGAGAAATGAATTCAATAACACCTGGGTATGGCAACCCTGCTTGTAATGAATTTCATTTAAAGATTTGTTTTAGCACTTAGCCCCAGGCATAACCAATTCAAACTCAATTATTTTGTGCACCCTATTTGAGAAAAGACAACACATTATGCTTTGAATACCAAAGTCCTATACTTGGTAATGTATCTTACTTTTTAAGCCTATACAAAACATATCAAACCTTGCTATGGGCATTTCATCACACTGTATAAACTAATTATTTTTCTGTCCTGCTGAGAATTCCTATTCACTAAGAAGCTTCTAGTTTCAACATGCTCAAGAGAGCACTTGCACAGCAGCAATGGAGGTCATATAGTTTTCTGTCAGTTTAAAATATTACAATTATCAAAAAGAGACAATTATATGCAGAGAATTGTGTTAAAAATGAGGCTATGATACTGAAGATTGTTTAAATCACACTCAGAGCAATGCAACCAAATTAGGCAGTGAGGACTTACTAACCAATCCTTCTGAGAAATGGTGTAGCAGCACCTTTTTAGGTCACAACTTATGATGAATGACTCCTTTGAGAAATTTGAAATTATGAGGAGGGGAGATGTAGCAATTGTTTCCCTTCGGTTTACACATTCATGTGCATGTGATTTTTATGTAGAATGTGCCTTCATTCTTACGGCCAAGAGCTAAAATATGCATTTCCCTTTCCACTGACTAACCGTACCACTGAACCAGAGATTGTGCTGTCTCGGTTTCACCTGATACTTCCTTCCTGAAACATTTTTGTTAAGTAACACACATACCATCAGGTTTGGGATCAGTCAACCGGACCTAGGTAGTGCACTTGTTTCAGTAATTCCACATTCAGTACTTGCAAATGTTATTTCACTCAAGCCTGTTGTCCTCTATCCATACTTTACAAAATAAAATAAAACAATTTAAAATTAAAAAAAATATCTATAAGTGATTTACCTTGTATGTGTTGGTCCATTTTGTTTTTCAGAAAGGACCTCTCTTAATGCGTTGGGGAAAAAAAACACTCTTGTCCTTACTGTGCTATTGTTTTCACTGTAATTTTCGCATTCGCCACCAACATCAGCTGAATGCAACAAGTTTAGAAATACTCTCTGTGGTTTGATGAAATGGATTCTGGGAACAAATCACAAGCTGATGTAGAAGTAGAGGAGGCAATTTGTAGGGAACATGTGTACCAAAAAGCACATTAAAACACTCCAGCACGAAATAATTCCTGTAGCGTATTCACCGTCATAAATTGAAGACACATAACTGTAGTGTAAAAAGCTAGACCTCCCATCCAGCTGTAGCTGCATAGTTATCATCTAGTAGCAGTAAAAGTACTTTATTAACCCCCCTCTAGGAAATGTCTTTATCATGGAAACATCACAAGCAGTGCATACAAACTAAACAGCACAGATATTTAGAAACCTGACTTGGAGATGAATGAACAATCTGCTCTGAATATGAATGTGCTCAACCTTTGAACATTACGTTTTATTGGTTACTAGATTAGCTGCTCAAACGAGGGAAGCCAGCACTATTAAGCAGGTAAACACAGGGAATTTACCTTTTGTTTATTGTGGAAGTATGAAGGTCATTTGGACTGTAAAATTCATTAAGAAGCGTAGAAATAAACTTTACTTGGACTGACTTGACTAAAGCACAACAGCATAGACACCCTACTAAGTGATGACGCCCTTAGTTGTTTTCTTGCTGTTAGAAGCGGGGGCTTTTTACATGTTGCAAAGTAGAAGCAATAGGACTTTAACACACCTGACAGGTCCAAACACAGGTGGGGATTGGAAGATATGGCTACAACAGACAGACAGAATTACTGTAATTGATGGTATAATGTAGAGCTGCAAAGATCACTTGATTAATCGATCGGCAGTAAATTAATCTGCAACTATTTTGATAATTGGTTACTTGTTAAAGTTATTTTTAATTTTTTTTTGTTATATTTATGTTGTGAAAACCAAACAAACATTCTCTAGTTAAACTTCTCAAATGTGGAAAATTTGCAGATTTTCCTTGTCTTAACATTGTAGTTAATTGAATATTTTGGAGTTTTGGACTGTTGGTCAGAACCCCCCCCTCCCGATATTTAATTGACATCACCTGGGGCTCTGGGAAATTGCTATAGGTATTTAGATTTTTTTTTTTTTACTGTTTTTTATGTTATATAGGCCAAACAATTAATTGATTAATTCGCAGAATAATCGGGCAGATTTATCTATCATGAAAATAATCGTGGGTTGCAGCCCAAGTATGTGTTGAAATGAATATTGCCATCAAAATGCATCCTTTAGAAACAGCCACCAAAGAGGTTACCTATTTTTATTTTTAATGTATGAGCCACAACAAAATCAGAATTTTGAACTCGTGCCAGACCCAATTCACATCTCCCATGTCATTGTGTTCTTTGTGAGAAAAAGAAAAAGTTGGAACTTATTCATACGAGTCCGATGACCTGGTAGCAGTAGCTGTTATGTACAGTTGACTGGCAGCCTCTAATGTGATGTCATTTCAAAGGGCTCTGCAATTACGGTATGTTTGCAATGTGGGTATCTCGGTTAAATCTTAAGTATCTAACCAAGTTTACACAGTTCAGTTCACAAGGAGTACAAGGGCATGACTAGTGACATACTAAAGATGCACTACTGGTGAAGTATCTCGCACAGCTGTGGTCTCTGTCAAGGGCTTTTTCTCACTCGAAGGCAAAACTGGCCTCTCCAGTGGAGAACTTTTAAGTATTTGTTCACCTTAGTCCCTTTTTTCATCACCCTAGCGAGACTTTTTCAAATTAATAGTTTCGATACACCTTTGTTATATGATGCAACATGATCCCACACATAACAAAAGTGGATTTCCTGAATACATCATACAACCTGATATGTCAACGTAATAAATGAGAGCAGACCAAGAGAAATCCCCCCTACCCCAGCCCACCATCTTTTATCTTCCACAGCCTTTTACTACAGTGTCTCTGAGGGCTGATTCTGCATGCGACTGTGGGAGATCAGGGCAGAGAAACAGCATATATCTTAAGTTCACATCTTACAAAAGGATTTCATATATTAACGCAGCTCCTGGGTAAACTCTCTTAAGACATATCTACACTAGCATGATGATGTGGTGTTTAAGCTAAAAGGAAAAAGGCTTATCAAAGCTTGCAGCTTCTCCCAACTTAAGCGTGTGAGCAGGTCCACAGGTGTGCGTGTGTGATACCAACAAAATAGACAAGAAATTAAATCATAAATGTTTCATATCTGGGCTGTCAATCTTTACTGATTTTCGTGGCGGAATAACACCTCGGAAAGGTAGTTTGTTATGCTCCTCAAATCAATAATGAGAATTTTACCAATGTCATGCTCACAAGCAAATTGGCCATCTTTTTTTCCCCTTAAAAATATGCTACACCACTAGATTACATTACTGCCTTGACAAACATCTAATGTTCTGTACGTACCGACAAGAGACAGATACAGCATGAACTAATAACGCCTTCAGCCATAATTAACTGCAGAAGACAGAGCACCTGCTACACTTAAACAAGAGATAGTCAGAGTTTAGCTCACTGATTTGACTTTACTTTGAAAATCATATGTGATGAATACAATTTAGATGTGCCCAGAACAGCTGCTCCTCCATGCCTTTTCTCCTCCCTTTCTCTTGGATTGTTTCCTGCCTCACCTAAAACATCAAACCTGTGAGTATAGGTTGACCTGGGGTCATTCAATAAAGGCTGGAATTACCCCGGGACCACATAGAATATGTTCATCTAACAAGAAAACAATAAATTAAGATTGAAACCATGTTTTTACTGTTTCAACTATGATGAATGTTATCACACTGTCATGGATAAATTCATTTATTTTTCATTTTTCAAATATAACCATTGGTAGGTCCATCTAGCCCTAATAAATATTTTATAAATGCTAGTGTAACTGCTTTGCATAAAATAACAAATGCCAAGCTGGAATCAATCTACTCACTTGTTAAGCTCTCAACTGTTACTTCTCAAACGCAAAATCACGTACTATGATCTCCCCTGTTCATACCGACCTGCCTTGAAACAGCTTCAGGAACAGATGCTATGAGTTGCATATTTCTAAACTGAACAAGGCATAATGAAAAATGGTAAATATGTTCTGAATTACCAGCATGTGTGTTTTGAAGCCCCAGGCTGTGCTTCCCCATATGTCTCATTCACATTCATCCTAGTCTGAGTGTTTTCATAACCGGACACAAAGCAGAAAAACAATACCAAAAAAAGAAGAGGAAGACTGTGATGGTGTGCCTATCTTCGCCCATCCTGGCATCGGACTTGAAGTTACATTGATTCTGTAACCCTTTTAACTTCAGCTACAGGGAAATGTTACGCTAAAATGATGATCCATACTGAAATGCTTTGTGAGGTATTAGTCTAATCAAAGTATGAAATGTGTCAGAATACCAAAGCCCCACTGATTTAATACGCACATCCAACTATATCTGTAAAATAAAAATGAGATAAACAAACAAGGAAAAAATGGAAATTAGGTAATATGACTCAACCTGTTCAGTCACAGCACCTCCAGCCACTCACTCCTTTCAAGGTTACTAGGGACAAAGATACTGGTCAGGATTCATTCAAGCGCTGCAAAAGTAAGAGGCTTGTATCAAACCAACATCTGCAAACACATCAAGAACCATCCACGTTTGCTGGACCGGTTCATCCTTTCCATTAGTGCTGAGCAACTTTATAAGAGATATGATAGATCCTAATGCAATGCAATCTTGATAGTATTAATTATATACAACAGCAAGGCAGATAAAGCCCAATGACTAATATTCAGGAAAACAACGCAGACGGCTGCCTTAGGTTTGTAATCTTCTATTGCACGCTGACAGCTAAACAAGAGCACATTAGAAGCTAGGAGATATCAATTTCTGCATGTATTTGAATCAACTGGGTCTTTGGTATGTCAGTTGTAAAACACTCCGATTACTAGAATGTCCAGCAAACAAAAAAAACACACAAAAAACCCCCCCAAAAAAAACCACACACATGGCTTCACTTTGTTGTTTATTACAACGAAGCCATTAAGTATCTCTATTATTACAGGACTATCAGTATCATCAACATAATTTACGTTTGGGGGTATGAGGAAAAAATACATAGCCATGGAAAAAAACAAAAACAAAATTGTTTCATTGACGCCAGACAGAAATGCAAATCTAACATGGCTCCATAACTTTTTTAATAAAGTGTAAAAGTCATCCCCCAATATGATTATGTTAATAGTCATTAAAAACTATTTATCTGGGGCTGCCTGGTGGCCTACGGGTTTAAAACAGTGACCATGTAATCACAACGTCCTCTGATCGAGTCCAGCCAGGCCTCTCTTCCCTCATTTCCTGTCAGCTCTCTACTGCATGCTATCTAATAAGGCAAAAAAAAAAAAAAAAGCACCAAAACAATATATACTTTAAACCGTCTCAAATGAAAATACACTTGCAAAACATTGTTGTTGTTGTATTTAGGAAAGAGAATACTTGATAGAGGTAACGATAAATATAATAAAAAAAGGAAAGTTTCATAACAAGCCTCAAGTTACTTGCCAATCAGGCAAGGAGAGATGTGCAAAAACTTTAGAGAACTTAGCTGTTCCTGTGCACTAAGGCCACAATTTAGAGAAAATTATCATTGGATGTCAGCATAATACATAAGACAATAGGCCAACAATATTTTACCTTTTGATAATGATGAGCTGAGTATGAGCTGCAGGTGAAGGGTTGGTAACTTTAATATAAGAAAAAAAAAAAGACCTTTTTTTTTTTTTTTAACGGGTGAAAAAACTATTTTGCCATCAATAAGTCAGTTGCAACGTAGAAGTAGCAGTGGTTTGAGACTGTGGTATGAGCAGGAGCCCATCGAGTTACATCCAATGAATATCTTAACAGAATAATTAAAAATGCACCGGGAATTTAGAGGTTTCCTGCTGCCACTTCTCACAAAGTGCCTTCGGGCAAGCCATTGAACCAACAACTGCTCCATTTATCGTCACGCATTAGTAAAAGACTGGAGCTGTACAGGCCAACTCCCAGGTGGAAGTATATTTTTATGTACAACTCTCCCTCACACACATCCCCCCGACCTTTACTGTGTGTTTATATATATATATATATATATATATAATATATAAATAAAAAAACACATATATATGCTGTCATGCTGTCAAGCTATCACAAAGTTGTTCATTCAAAATGTCAAGACGGAAGTTATCAAACTGCTGTAGATTCTGCATCAAAGTATATTTCTGTCGTTACCCCTTCAAGCAGACCCTTAACCTGCTTCTACGTGCTCTATTCTTCAGATGTCTGCAAGTTTTGCAATGCCATTAGTCGTACTTACTGGTCACTTCACTGCTGCCAAGAACCTTGTCTTCGCTTCGTATTCACTGTTTTTCTCAACAGAAGGACCACTGTATGTAGTTATCACCCTTCTTCCCATAACACAATAAAAGAGCTGATAGAGCCTAAGACATAACATATAAAATGCATCTACATAGAAAGATTAAAGCACAACTAAAGCGTAAAGTTTGAATGAGACCCTGACCCGCCTGAGGCAATTATGTAATAGGAAGGGTCTGATGTTTTTGGGTTTTTTTTGTTTGGGGGGGCGCTAATAATCTTACCACCGTATCCCCAGAATGTTTTTGCTGTATCATTTATTTTGACTTAGTGTTATCAATCATTTTGTAAAGGTATGCATGTCTTTTTTATAAAATAAGGAATTTTTAGATCAGTAGAATACTAAACCCATAAGCCCATTTGGAGAAGTAACGCCTCCATCACTGGAGGAGCTGTTCTGAAAACTGGCCAGAAACCTCAGAGCTCCCTTACTACAAACTTTGCAGTTGAAAGAATATAAACAACAACAAAAGGCAAGTTTTCTCAGCGCCGTGCCAATCACGCTTGAGCTCAAGAATACGATTACAATGAACAACGAATCTTAAATTTACATTACTTGCCATATCCTATGCAGATTTGGAGATTTCAGAGTAGATTCAAGATTAACTTTATTGTCCCACAACGTGGAAAATTTGGCTTGGGCTTTCACCCATGCAGCAGCCGTAAAAAAAAAGAAACAAACATTCCACATAGCAAGTATCCTTATTATATACTGCCACCTGAAGTACAGTCTATTTGCCTTTCAAAATCCTTAAAAATATTCCACAGTCGCCTTCACTCGGGGTAGTAGTTTTCCTCAACATGCACTATTGCATTTCCAAAACTATGCTGGCATATCTGGACATTACCACATGCCGAGAAGAAATCCCAGACAAATATAATTTCAGCGCAACTCTGTCTAAACCATCACTATAGACATCTCTCAAAAATGACTAGTGTCTTAAATTATTCATCTAGTGACAAATTTCAAAAAGGCAAGTAGAACCCACAATAGTTCAAAGTTTTTCATCAATGATTGCGTATGTGTATGTGTATGTCTGTGAATCCATTGCCTTATTTATGGAAGTAAACTCAGACGCTTCTTTCAAACTAAACTTTCATTTATAATGGTCTTGGATAGCTGCTGCATTTACATAAGAAGATTATTTTACATTACAGTAACTAAGTGAGTAAGTGAATTAGTTTTAATAACATCTTTGTTGTTTAAAAAGTTGATTAATTCCGCTTTAGTTTAGTCTACTCACAAATACAGAACTCTCTTTTTTGACATCAGGGCAATATTTTTTTGTTGTTTCGAACCCGTTTTTCACACTTACAGTATCAGTGCATCAGGCGTGAAATAATGCAATATCTGCTGGGTCAGTAGCGAGGCGGCAGGCCTGAGACAGTCTGCCCTTCAGTGGAACATGAGATATGTGCACACTACACATGTGGCTGCTGCGGAGAAAGGGGGGCGTGTCAGCCCCATTCATCCAGAGAAGTCAAAGTGAACACATATAATATTCACCCTGGAGTTGTGTTTTATTGCTAAGCTCAGTGGTGAAGGGCCCATCATACAATTAGCCTTTGTGCATGACCTTGATCCACACGGCCTTCTAACCTAAGAGGTGTTTCCCCACAAGGCCTCGGGCAGTAAAAAGTCACACAGTTACGACAGGGCAGAACAGTGCAAACACAAAACAAGAAATAAACACGTAGATAAAATTAACTCACCGTCTTTGAGTCTAATTCATGGTGTTGTTGGGCTAAGACTTTATCTACACTGGCAGCATCTGTAAACGTAACAAACCCAAATCCTCTGCAAAACAAAGACAAACAGAGGAAAACAACAACAATGTTAAAATGCATGTATACAAAACCAGAAATTACAATACATTGTGCTTCCTCCAAATACAAAATGATGAAAAAGATTGCGACTTGCCATGATAACCCGCATAACAATAGGCATAATAATCCTATGACCTTATTATTGTTCAAATATTTCTTCTGTAAATGTATTTCTAATCCACATTATGGACGTCCTGGAGCAGATTTGAAACAGAAACTGAAGACAATGGTGAGCAGCACTTGGTATGTTACAATAGGAGACGACACTACACCAACATTGTGGTGCAGTCACAAAGTCAATGTCATATTGCATTCGGCTGCAGCTTTACAGCAGCGAGCATTTAAGCTTATCTGGCTTGCTGTGAAACCACACGCAGGCGCGCGCGCACAGGGACACACACGAACACATGCGCGCGCGGACACAGAGATACACATACACGCTGGATTAATACTAAACACGGACAAAGTAAGCGATATCGCTACATGCACTGGGGAGGAAGAGTAGGAAAGCCCTATATTTACCTTGAGCGTTTTGTCGTGGGGTCTCTCATCACCATACATTCTCTTATTTCTCCGAATTTACTAAAATAGTCTCTAAGGCTGTCTGTGGACAGAGAAAATATGTCGGGTCATTTGACAGAAACATATGGGCATGCTGTTGTCACTGTATTTGAAAAACACCCCGCGATTCAGGGGATATCGCATAGGGGTCGAATAGAGGACTTCAGATGGACGGAGATCAAAAATAACATCGTGCGCACACACTAGTGAGATATCCCATACAGTACACTACTGCACGGTGCACATTCGCACATACACCGTCAGCAGCTAAAAGCAGCACTCAGTCACAGCGACAAAAACAACAAGAAATGCTGGATATGGTGTAAAAGAGAATAACAGTCTCACCTGGTGAGGTTTGCCAGCTGAGGCCACCGATAAACATTTTACTGTAAGGGGAAAACACAACAGAAGTGAGTCCAGATGTCAGTTCGGCCATTTTGACGACTAACTACTTCTAAAAGCGACCTTAAAGGATAAAGGACGACTATGAAAACACATTCGCGCTTAGTAATTATAGTCTAGCTACACGAACGGGGGAGGCCACTCTTGCTACAAAGCTCCCGTCTTTAAAACTGCATCTGGAAACGGACCCGTGCACGGTTTAAGTGCGTACTGTGGGGACGAATCCAGCACGGCAGTCGAAGTCCTCTCCAAGATGTTGTAACATGAAAAAAAAATCGTACCTTAGGATTACATTTAGAGAGATTCTTACCCCGGGTCATGTTGTGAATCATTTAGGCTTCCGGATGTGGCTTGACTCCCGTCTCCTTCCATATCTATTTCAAACTATAGGCTGGGACTACAGTCACAGTGACAGACACACACAGATACGGCAGGAGATATGCAAAGCCCCGCTATGAGAATATTACTGAGCCGGGAATGAAAGCGTCACACGTGGGATCAGCTCAGCCCCCTGCTCCCTCCTCCCTCTCTCAGCATGCTCTACCTTGGCCCACAGGGGGCGGAGCCTGCCGCTGTCACCTAACCAATCCAATTGACGTCAATTCAGGCAATCTGCAAACCAATCCTCCGATTTGTCATTTAATTAAGCAATAGGCCACTAGAGGTGAAAGTGGCTTATTGCTCTTCTAAATCAGTGGGCACATACTATTAAAAAAAAAAACAACCTATGTATTATTCTTAATTAGTAATGTTTACATGCTATTATTCAACTGAAAAGTGAACATTGACATAGCAGCAGCCTATTTGTTTTTTATTAATTACAATCATTTGTTATTCTTCCGCCATACAACATAGTCCCTCAGAAAGAAGCAAAAAGTGGGGCAATTCCTATTTGCATGTTAATATTTAAACAATCCTGATTGTTTTGGCTCACAGGCACTTCATCAAGAAATGAGACGAGTTTCATTCAGCTAAAAGTTGCATACAATGTGAAGGAAAGCGCAAAATAGATGTTGTGCATCAGACTGGCATCTTGTTTATTTAAAAATAGTGAAGGAAAGCATTGCTGATGTGTTTAGATTAGAACAATAATTGAATACAAACAACAATTACTGAATGTTTTATCCCCAGAAACACTGTGTAGTTTTTAAATGGTAGCTAACAGTATCATTGCAAAGTAATACACCATACATTTAGCCAATAAGAGGTGAAGTTTTGTTAGTGCATTTATATTTGTCTTGTCTTACCAGGTGCGCATTTAATGGGCCTACCAGCTTAAAACGTGACCGATACGATCATGCTGTAGTGCCAACAATGCAAGCTTGTATTAATTAACAATGTTATAGTGTACACATTAAATTAAAACACGTTACGCTGAAAATGTTCAAATACAGCTCAGAATACACAAAAGATCAGATTTTTAAATGCAGCCTACTAAAAGGTGCCCAATGTTAGGTGGTGAGGTGGGCTGATTATTAGAGAAAGTCTCTTGAGCCATAAAATCTGTGTTCAAGCTGGCAAAATTCCTGTGGAAAAGGTCCCTGAGCAACACCCTGAATCTCCGTAGCTGACCCCGAGGTCTGACCTTTAACTGCTATGTTCATTTTGAAAGCCAACAAGGAATTTTCCTATGGGGATCAATAAGGTATAGTATTCATACATATGGTGGAGAAATGACGGATCTTTTCATGTAGATGACCTGTAATGAACTGCCAGCCCTACCCTCTGCACAATGTATGTGCAGATAAGCTGGTGCTGCCCCCTCATGACCCTGAAGAAGAAGAAGCCGGATAAGAAATTAATAAATGAACATGCATACCAATTGCGGTGGAAAACGTGTTTTATGATAAACATTATTTGCACAGTATGTTGTCAATAGAACATAAGAAAAAAAACCCTCACGTACAAATTAAGTTTTAAATAATGTAATATATATCGGTTTGTATCCATGCCAGATTACTGCTCACAGATGTCAATATACTGTGACAATGACAATAAATTCAATGTAAATACGGCTTTCATTAAACTTATCATGAGAATACTTACAACAAAACGTTCCAAGCTCTGCATGAAACGTGACTAGTGATCTTGTTTCGTTATTCACATCCAGTGAAGTTTTCTGAATAGGTCTCTCTGTGCTGACTGTTCAGGGCACTACCAGAGGGAATTTCTTATCTGGCCAGCCAGCATGTTTTTGAAACAATGACTTAGATAAAACCCAAATAACAGCACTTTTGACAGTTTAACAGCTAAAACTCTGTCATTAGTTAGGGGACACTCCACATTGCAGCTGCCTGTACTTCTGAAACAAAGGTATAGAAGCTATTGGTGGCAATTCCTTGTAGCACAGAAGTGTCAAGGAAAATGGAAACATTGTGTGAAACATCATTGCTTATTCTAACTTCTATGCACTATTGTTCTTTCCCGTGCCATTTGGCGATACCTTAAAGATTATTTTAGTGTTGCATTCGCTGTAAGGTGTCAAACGTGTGGCAGTGTCCTACTGCATATGCCTAAAATGTGAATGTGAGAAAATTGCATCCAACCCATGCAGCTGCAGAGAGAGAAGAGCGAGGGAGGTTATAAATTGATGTGGAATATGAGCTCTCAGGAACAACAGGCTTTAAAGCCCATCACAAGGTGTGCAAAAATCACAGAGGATTTAACACATGAAGAGCAACTTCTGTTTTATGCTCAAATAAAAACACTGGGGTCCCAGGTTTCACGGTGTGCACTTGAATTATTCTGCTTTTTGAACATTGTTATCAAGGCCTTTCTACTCACTGTTGTTATACCATGAAGAGAGCAAAGTCAAACGTGACAGAAAAGGTACATTAGTGGTGTGGCGTTTTACAGCATCTGATCAAGGGTTGTGAACCCAAAACAACCTGATGCCACAGCAGACACGCATTATTCTATTTAAAATCTAAGATTGGTACGGCATATCATATTTCAGCGAATATCGTTCATATCTCATGGACAACACTAGTTCAATGTTTGGGTCTCTAGATCTTTTTTTACAGGAGAAATGTGTAGATATGTAAAATGAGCAGTGTTCTCCTTGAATCTGAGCAGCCACCACTGCCTGTTGAAAGTGCCTAAAATGTTTATCCTTCTTTAAGCAACTTTAGGCGCTCTGACAGCTATGCTTTTGGAGCAGTTAGGCGTATAGTACTGAGTGAAGAGGAAAAGGAAGGGTAATATTTTGCTAAAAAGTATGTATGAACCCATTTCCTTGAAAGGGATACTGATCACACAGTAACATCATCATGGCGTGGAAGCGTTTGTAAGCGTGAAAGCCGTTAAAGACGTTTTGAGTAATGATTGGATGAAGAATTTCAAGAAATAGACACAATTTTATATCCTACGTGCATTGAGTGCATCTGTGTTGAACCATCATTCACTATTTACTTTAGATTTGTGGAAAATGCAAAGATTTCTGAAATCATATAGTATCGGTGCAACTGTAGCCTGTATGCGACGCTGAAAGATGAACCGCTTCTCAATAGGAGAGGAAACTAAGCATGCAAAAAAGCTTGTAACTAACCGAGCCCTTGCATGAAAACTGGAGGATTTGGGGATTGAGAGAGAAGTAAAATTGATAGTGTGTGAAAGAGCTGAAGGGAAAAAGAAAGTGAGAGAAGCAACAGACTCGCTGACAGTGTTATGAGATGCTGTTTTGAGAAGAGGCATCCTGTTTCCTGTTGCAGTAATCATTTTACACCCTCAGAATCTTCACTTGACCTTGGAGAAATTGTTCTAGGATCGTGTAAACCCCCCCTTTATCCCCACAGATTCCTACATATAATCTGTGCATGAAACACAAAATATATTTTCAATCTTTAGCTGAGACATAAACACCGGTGTTGATGAATTACTTCTAATACTGATACTTATTTTGAAGTGAAACTTGAAGTCTATGGGGATTTTACATTTTGATGCACAATTTGCATAACTACACAGAGGCTCACCATGTGCTCTAAGCATGAACTGACGTGAAAGAATCCAACATACTGCATATCAATCCAGCATTAAAAGGGAGCTCAGAGAAACTATTTTCCAACACTTACATGAATTTGTTATGTATATCATTCAGACACTCTTGAGATGCTGTTAATTTTATCCTTTCGGATTTTGTGAATGATTTCATATTGATCACTGTGGATTGAGTGATACAGGCTTTTCTCAGGAGGGCCTATTACAGTGGAATTCAGAATCCAGAGGAAAGCTGTGGAGAAGGCTGCAGATGTGAACAAATTGTCTCCCTCTAGTGTCCTCTCCTTTCTGCTTCTTCTTTGCTGAGCTAAAGCACCTCTCAGACTGCGGGGAGAGAGCCAGACCGAAACATGCATAATTGACAGTCCTATTTCAGGAATTAGCCACCCACCAAACTGCAGTCTACCTGCTCTTTTATCTTGCCTGGAATAACTTAGCATCTTATAAAAGGCTATTTCAGCCATAGAGGATTATTTAATGGTAAATTGACGAATTTAATAAATAACATTTCTGTTCTCATTGTTGATTTGTATGTTTTCCAAAGGATGGAATAAAAACATTGTCAACAGATCATTATATGTGAAGATTACTGGGAATGTGTACAATTGTCACCACAAAGAGAAAATGTTTGAAGCCAGATCAGTAGGATGTTCTAGCGATGAGTGTTTTCTCTCCCCCATTATACCTTCTGTAACTATGCAGATGAGTTAATTAAGCTATGCCAGAGGCTTCGCACTAGCATTCCAGGTAGATGGGCCACTGTGATAGTCAGACATCCGCATTATTAATAACCGAAACTGTAATATTGACTTTTGAAATATATCTAAAAATTCATAGAGCTCCTCAATGCTTGCAAATTATCCATGCACATTAAAAAAAAAAAAAAAAAAGCAGTATTGTGCCCCAAAGCACCTCAATGTACCACACAATAGTTTGTAGTACCCCAAGGGATCACAGATTGCTCCTCAGAGTTTTACAACATATGCAAACTATGCCAAGTGAATTCCCAAAATACTGCATGAGCAAAAGATCCAACAGTTATCCAGAAATAATGTAACTACATACATTTATGTTTTAACAATATAGACCAAGCAAGTTGATTTTCATATTTGACCTCAGTATTAAAAGACCATTTGCATGTGGGGCTCCTTAGACCAATCGGGCTCCAACACAAGTGGATGATGACGACATCATTTACCTGCTCCACTGGGCTGGGAGATAAGCTCATGCCCCTGCTGCTCCCTGGAATGTTCTGGCTGCTGTTTGTACGACTCCAGAGAGCTGTGTGTTACAGATGATGACGGGTGGCATTAAAGTACGGCGAGGAGCCATCACCTGTACAGTCAGCAGTGGGGAGAAGGATGTGCATGTTGGCCTTTTGGAGAGGCCAACATGTTTGAAGTGGTATATCCCTCCCCATACAGAGACTGGACGTGAAACTGTCCCAGTCATGCAAGTTTGGATTGGTTGAACATTTTAAATTCAACATTGTTTCCAAAAGTGAGCTTGGTTTTGAGCTCGCAGTCCCCAAATCTTTTTCCACTCTCTGTCAAAGTACATTAGAGCACATTTTGTTGGAATCCTCCTCAGGACAGCTGTGCCCCATGCTCTCTGGCTTATCATGCAAATTTACAGTACACATTCAGGATTCCTCTCTTCGTAACGATGTTAAGACACACTCATGCATGCACACAGCTGCGTTTGTTGTTGCTATATGGACAAACTGCCACACAATAAGCCTATGAATTTCTCTTATGCTCACTTTATCTGAGTTTTTTTTATATGAGTGCATATGATATGCCTCAGACGCTGTTTTTTTAAATCTTACAGAGGCTAAGAATGGTACAGTATTCAGGCCTCTCTGGACACACCAGCTAAGTGGTGCTTTCTGTCTTCTGGCTCATTCTTTGTTTTCTACCAGCCTTTTCTCTCCTTTCCTTTGTACTTTATTTTTCCCCCTAAACGGCTGCCACCATATATTCTCTCAGTTGCCACCCACCTCCTATTCTGCAAACAGTGACCTTAACACTGACCTTGCCTTGTCTATGCCATTGAGACAAGAGCAAGAGATACCATATCCTCAGCTTCCCCCCACTATAGTTGCAGGGTAAAATTTTGCCTGTCTCATCAGTCTTCTGGCTGCTAGAGTGCGCCTTGTTATTTCTTCCAGATTCCTGCACGTTTTGCTTTTCGGCTGATCAGTGCCCAGACTGGAAAACATCGCTCTTGGCTCAAAAGGATGGTGGGCCTTGACATATAGAACAAAGCTGTCAATACAGATTAGATTTCTCAGATAAACATTATCTGCAGCGTCCTTTGGTTGGGAACCAGCCTAATTCTGGGTTACAATTGATATTGCGACATAGGCTCTAAGGAGGTCGAAATTGGCAACCATTGTTTTAGCCACGACCAGGCTGCAGTGGTCTTTTCAAGGCATGCCACTCTGTGCATCAGCAAGTGTCCGAGCTTTAGTCTATCATGATGATTCAAATGGTTCAAAGAGAATTCCACAAATCTGGACACAAGTAGCCACAAGTGTCTGCTTACAGTTTTTAGATGCATTTTATTCAAAATCTGAACATTAGCTGCATGTTTGATGTGTTGAATTATCAAGCCCTGTCATTGCAGTAAACTTGCTCCATGAGGAAGGTGAGCAAAAAAACACACACACTTTTTTGTGCACAGTAGTGAGATTTTTTCCAAGATGTCCTTGAGAATATTCACCCTCAGGGGCATGTTGTGTCCTGGTGAAGAGCACAATCTCTCTGCGAATTGTCTCTGACTGTTGTGTTTTTGGATAAACATTCATTTCTGTTCCACCACCACAAGAGGGCACTTTGAGCACATGTAATCATGAGAGGAGCTGATGTCATTTGTGTTTATGTGGCTTTGTCTACCTTTGTATTCCTGGTGGTGGTTCAAAGTGACAAGTCTCTTGTGTTCCTTTTAGAAGTGGTGGGTCTAAAGTCACCCGCAGGTTCACCACCTACAGTGACCTTCTGGCCTCTCTTACTGAAGGGACAGACTGTATGACTTCTGCAGGCTGCTGTAAGGGGAACAGCTAAAATGCTGGGCTGTTTTCTGGACTCCCAGTTGTTTCTGTATAAAGTCTCAGAAAAATTCAATTCCAAACTAACTCCAAGAACCTTTTAGCTTGGTGATGAGCCAGCTTTGTAAGCAGTGCTCTTCAAAAACAGAAGAATATGGACTTTTTCAGCAATGGTACATACACACACAAAGATGTATAAAGTAAAAAACAACAAAAAAAAAACTCCTTTTACACACTCACCATGATTGCCTGCATTAAGATTGTAATGCAATGTCCTTACAGCCTTTCAATATGCCATTGTCTGAACATGGTGACATACGGCATATATATATATACAAGAGGGCAGAGGGGTTGTCAGGTACACTGAGGGTGAGTCTTATTGAGTATGGCTGAAAGAAAGAAGGCAGCTCACTCAAAACAAGCCTGGGTGGAGAAATGAAGAGGGGAGGCATGGCAGCAGAAAATGATGCTAGCCTTCTACACCGTGTCAGTTATTAGGAGAAGCCAGAGGAGAAATCTGACATTACTTTGTGTTGTCTACAGAGAAAATAATTGGCAAGCCAGCCAGCTCACTGGCACCTACAGTACTTGGAAGAGATGTTTTAAAGTTCCGCAGCTAAAGGGAAGCAGAAACATATATATCATGTATCTGTTATGGGGATGAATCGCCTCAAGGAGCGGAATGTATGAAAGCTGCAACACGGCAACTAAACCAAAGAAGAGTGATGATTCAGTGGTAACACTGTTTGTTCTAATCTTCACAGTTAAAACAATATAAACAAAACTTATTTTCTGATAATTCTCCACCCTATCTGCCTTTCTCTGTGGCAAACATCTGTTTGTGGGAAAATATGAAGCATAAAACCCCAACACATACGGTGCAACATGAATTTAGAATCAAAATCAAGGTTGCGCTTCATCCTCACTTTGTTTTTTCATGTCCCATAAACTACAATAAGTCTACAGTGGCAAGCTTTCTGGCTGGCTGGTTAATAGCACGCTATACTAGCCGAAATGCATTAATGTGGAGGACTTGTTGGAATAAACTCAATAAAATAATGATTTAATAATTAATAAGGTATTAAATGAAGATGCAGGATAAAGGAGAAACTGAGACTTGAGGGGAGAAATGAAAACCAAGTAAGCGCCATGGCCCAAAAAGCATCACGTCAGATGTTTATCATTCACAGCGTGGCTGGTGACAGTGACTCCGTATTGGTCTTCTAGGCTGTGCCTGGCTGAACCACAGGGTCACCTGTTCACCAGGCTCGCACCTCCCTGTGCCACACGGTGCCAGGAGGGAGCCCTGGTTCCAGTATCACACGTGTTCATGCATGTGAGATTTTCTCACTTTTCTTTGGGACATATAGAGAGCATGCACTTCTGGGCTTGTCTCTGTTCCACAATGTATTTCGGCATACAGTAGATGATTCTTTTTTTTCTTTAAAACATAGACACAGGTATTTCAGAGTGATTGCTCAATGACCAACAGATAAGACTGTGTTTGTTCTGGGGATTTTCCCGGTGTGATTAACTGTGAAGCATGGTCTGACCGGAATAACTGCTTTTGTGCTTAGTGAACCTTCCCTCAGTAAATATACTTAAAAACAAATCCGTTTTTTCAAATTAAATATGAATAAGTCACTGTTTAGTGAGTTTGATTTCTATAACCTTGTTTATTTTTTAACTTCAGTGCCCATGAGAGTTGACACCTATGCCATACACTCAAGGGAGATGTTGTTGCTAAATACTACAAAAATTAAAAATGAATTGCAGTTTTTCTGCCCTCTCCCCTGAGACATTATTATCAAAAACAGTTTGAAATGAAACACATCAGTCTTGTAGTGTAAGATGAAGAAAATGTGAAGAAAAAGCATTTGAGTCAAAATTCATACAATCATGCAAAGCTGTAAATAACATTTTATTCAACTTTACACAAAGTGCTTCCCTGGCACTGTATTTTTCTTACATTTATAAAATGCAGCTTGATGAGATGCATTTCCTTCTATTTTGGCACCTTTTGGTACCATAGGCAAAGGTATTTCTAAAATGTAAAAATCTGTAGGCTGGCACATCACTGTTATTTACGCTTAATGCAATCAAGATTGGAATATCTTAACATTTCATATAAATAAGCTGAGAATGTTTGTGCTTTAGTGCTCTGCGGCAATATAGCAGTAGGTTAGCATTCCTGGAACGTTCAATCACCATGCAAATCATTTGCAGGAGTGCCACTGAATCATGAAGGACACTTAAGTCTGAGATGTGATCAAAATACAGAAGCAGTACTCGACACCCAGAGTTTGTTAAAGATAGTGACGCAAGACTGTCCATTTGTTTTCCCCCCGCTGAGTCTCTGTTGTTCCCTGTTATGTACATGTCATGACCAGTTTCTTACATACAACCTGTCCCCAATTCCTCCTCTGGTGAGTGATATGGTTTGTTACATGAAAGAAGCAGGCTGCCATCACTGACATCTATTAATTTAGGCAACAGGGTCAAAATAAGTAAAGTAAAACTTTGAGTGTCATACCTTTTTGAAAGCCAATGCAATCAAATTAAATAAAAAGATATGACCACAATATGACGAGACAACATCAGTCAAATTTTGTAGAAATTTTAGAAAAACAAGAATAAAAGATATATAATAATTAGCTTTGAAAAAGGTAAACTAGTCGCAGATGAGCACCAGGCTACCTTCAGTTACATAATAAACTGTATACCTGAATGTATAGTGCCACCATGTGCTTAGCTATACTCATTACAATGTTATTTTTTTAAATCAGTGACAGTGCATTTGAGTGGAGGCTTGTAAAAAGTGACATTAGAAAAGGAAATATATTGTTATTTGACCAATTATCATAAAGGTAGCATCATACCATAGTCAGAATTGCAAGGACTATGAAACATGTCATAAAACCTTTGTATTGTAAATGGCCTTTTGCTGGAAGCTGGTAATATACATAACAGTACAACAGTCTCGTACAGTATTTGTTTGTGCTGTAAATTCATATGCAGACATTTGTCTTTCAGAGGACTTGTTGCAGAATGAGAGACAGAAGCCCCAGGTTGTGTAGGAAAGGGAGCGAGGAGCAGGTAGCAAGAGCCGGGCTGCTGTTGATGCCACTAGCAAGGGACTGATTCTGCCTCCTCACACTCCTGGTTCGAAGAGTGGTTGTCTTCTTTGTTTGGAGGGAGGGGCTCTCTGTTGTAAAGAATCGGTCTGTGGCAAGCGTCATGTCAGCCCTGATGGGTGTTTCAGTAATGAAGCTTGTGTCAGAAAAAAAGGATCTGCCGGTGGTGAGGAGTGAGTCAGTGGGCGAGGCTTCCTCTGTGCCAGAGCTGAGATGGGAATCAGTGTGGAGCATGTGCTCTGCAGCAGAAAAGTGATTAATAGTTAGGCGTGTGCCTGTGCTTCTGGGTGGCAGAGTGGAGATGCTGATGGGTGTTGCTGTGAAGGGGTGGTGCTGTGTGGTCTCTTTGGGCGTGTGTGGGGTGCTCAGCAGAGTAGGAACAGACAAGTACCACCGCCCGGTGACACTGGCCTCAGAGGGCACGGAGCTTAGGTCCTGAGCACTGGCTGCCAGGGGGGGTAGGTTGTAGGAGGCAAAGTGCCACCTTCCAGTCCTGCTAGGGCGCACCCCTCCACAGACAGGCTGGGTGTGGCAGGGGCAGCCCAGGATGTGGGCAGGGGTATGCTGAGTCCAGGAGAGTAAGTAGGTGATGTCGGCAGAAAGGTGACAGGCCCAAGGGTTGTCTCCCAGATTAACGACTCTAAGTGACGTCATCTTGTCCAACACTCCAAACGGCAGCGTGGAAAAGCGGTTAGCATGCAGATAGAAGTGAGTCAGTCTGAGGAGCCGGTCCAGAGAGCCCGGCAGCATCTTAACAAGCAAGTTGTGGGACAGGTCAATAATTTCCAGGTGTACAGGCATGTTGGTGGGCAAAGTCCAGAAGTGATTGTGGCTCAGGTTGAGCGTGCACAGATTGGTCAGTGTATTGTTGATGAAGATGGCCCGCTCCAGCTTGTTGTTGGAGAGGTCAAGCGTTCGCAGATTCCACTGGTAGACCGTATCGTTCTTGTCCAGCAACTCGAGGCGATTGGAGGCGGCGTAGAGGTGCCAGAGGGAACGAGGCAAGCCGGTGGGCAGGTGGCTCAGCCGGTTGTGAGACACATCAAGGAAGCGCAGGTGGGTGTATGCGGTGAGCTGGCCGTCCAGGCTGTGAAATCGGTTGTGGGACAAGTTGAGGGAGCGCATGTTGTGCTGCAGGCCATCAGGCAACTGTCTCAGACCCCTCCAGGAGCAGTCTACCTCCCTGTGGCTGCGGTCGCAGGAGCACATGGAGGGGCACACGGCGAGGACATGCAACCCCAGCAACAACACAAGCAGTAGTTCCAGAAGGGCCTCATTAGGGGAGCACTTCAGCATCACATGCCTTCTAAAAGAAAGATAGGGAGACAGGAATGCTAAGGGTTTGTCTTCCACAGTGGGAGGCACAGTGTGAAAGCAGAAGTGATGCCTGCAGTGTGCTTGGATAGTGAACACAGGAAACGTTCATTTACTGTCTGTAGGAGAAGCATAGTAAATGCAGAGGGATGTGCTGAATGAAACTTGTTTCATCATTTCTTTAAGGCTCCACCCTTTGCCAGAATCTCTCTCTCTCTCTCTCTCTGTACTGTACATATACACACAGGCTGCTCAATGTTTGCTTCACATCGCTGCATTGCTTGCTGATACACACATCACATGCCAAACTGACTCCCCTAACCATGCAGGAATGTTTTCAGGGATGCTTTAGCAGTGTCCTTTTGAGAAATGCTCATACTGTATATGAGCACCTCCAGTAGATGGTTGAAACTGTATAACATTTAAACATTTGACCTGATATGTAAGAGGATACTTTGAGTCTATTGAAGAATAACATTCACCACAAAGAATTAGAATCAGTTTTGGAGTTCAGTCATCAGTGGTTGTCAGAGCAGTCGGTGCCATGCTCTCAGAGGAGGAGAACTAACTCAATTGATGGGTTTTATTAATGACTCCACAGAGAACTCATGCATCAGCTGGTGCAAAGGCAGGCAAAGACACAGCCAGGAATCCTACACTGCAGCATGTGTGAGCCAGGGTGTGGCAGAATGTGCGTGTAAAAAAAGAGTATTTGAATTTGTCCATAACTCACCTTATCATCTTTTCATTCCAGTCACCTTTCTCTGCTCCTTTTTTTTGTGTCCAGCCCCTCTTCCCTCTCCTCTTCTGCTTTCAAGCTCAGGACCAGCTGCTGCTCTGCTGAAGGTGAATTTTTTCCTATGCCTGAATTCCCCTCATAGAATTTGACCCTTGCCCACTTGTCCAGTTTTTGAGGTTGCCCTCACTGCCTTGCAGTTTGGTCCTTTTGTCGTCTTTGCCTCCTAGCGCAATCAGGCACTGCAGGCTCTGGATTTACTTTATGTGCAGTGGAAGTGAGCAGGGAGAGGTGGGGTGTTTGTGTGTGTGTGTGGGGGGGGTATTAGGAGGAGGGGTGGGGTGGGGTAAGGAGAAATGGAGCACATAACAGAGGGGTCCCTGCATACAAGGCTGCTATAAAGGAAACTCCTCAATCGCTTTATCTGGTAGCTGTCAGGATTTACTTCTGCATTTAAAGGCAACTATTGTTGTGGTTAGATTAATTGGCTGATTCCTGTTCTGTTTGTACTCAAAATAAATTAGACTGTTATCAGATATCACCTAAATCAATATTATCCCTCTTTAAAGTATCCCTTTACAAAGTAATACTGTGTTGTCATTGGTTGCTATTCTCCCCGTGTAAATTTAGACACTCCCACAAAAACCTTCAAGATTTATTGCAGAGGACTCCTGTCCACTGCAGCTTCCTACCATCAGCAATACAGGAAACTCTCCATTCTGCACTGCAATGCTGCACTTCTATCACACATAATTACCTTGGATTCTAAGGGAAAGTTCAACTGTGATACAGATGACAGATTGTCTTATTCACTTTGAATATCTGATGTATAATATATAAATAAGTCCCTGCCTGAGAAATATTTCACACTTACTTTCTCTGAGGCTTTTACCTCTAAACATGCACATCACCCAGAGCCACCGCAACTCGGCAGGGTTTGCATCTCCGTGCTATTTCAGTTGAGCTGGAGTTGAAGCCGAGGCTGCATTGAGAAGACAAACTATTCAGACTTTTAATGAAAGGTGCACATCCATCATGACGTCAAAAGTAAGTCGATGAACAAATATCTGCACAAGACGGCGGAAACAACTGCATATTGGCTTTTTGAAAAGGTTTTTTGTGCGGCTTTGTCAGCTCTGGCTGAGGTGAAAGAGAGCGTTCTTTCTGAGTTGAGCGGCACTGCCCGGAAGAGGCACAATCTCTGCTTGCTAATCAAGCAGACACCTCTCTCTCTCAAACACACACACAAACATGCACACATGTTACGCAGCCACATCAAAATAGGAAATGGCTGCATTGTAATAAATTCAAGACTGAGGTTACAATCTGTTTTATTGTGGTTGTTGCATAATGTCAGATACGTCATAAGATGTACAAAAGTCTATCATAATATTGATATATTTTAACATTCAAAACACACACATAAAAGAGAAATACAACCAATAGTTTGTAAAAAAGAAAATCAAAAATCAAAAAATAGAAAATAAAAATAAATGCTCAGTGCTCAGTTTGAAAGACACATAGTTGTTCAACTAACTGTAAAGCAAATGCTGCTGAAATGGTATCCTCTATTTAAAGTAAAGGGCTTGTAAAGCTATAGGGAAGTGGCAGTTGCTCAGGAAACTCTTTGGATTCACACACACACAACTCTACACCACATCCTTTGGTTCCTCTGTGCCCTCAGAGGAGGAGGCCGCCATGGAATCGGTGGCCTCCTCTTGTGGCTTTGAGGAGGATGATTTTTTAGCAACGGTTACAGGTGTAGAAGAAGCTTCTTCACTGTTGGCAGTGTCTCCCACCTCCTTCTTGTTCTCCTCTCCCATTTGTCCATCCTTGTTTACCTCCCCTCCTTCTTCCTTGGTGGTGCCATTACCCGTCTCCTCCTGCGTTTGACTGACAACAGCCATTAACATGCTGGTCTCTTTGGCTTCTGTCTCTGACTTGCTTTTGTTCTTCTTGGCAGTTCCCAGCCAGTATTCAGAGTTGCTGATCAGGTCAGCGTTGCTGCTCAGCACTTTGATGCGTCTGCTCAGCTGACACACCTTCCATGCCAGCAACAAAGCAGAAACCAGGAGAATAACACAGGCTATGATCAGTCCGCCAGTCAGCATGAATACTGGAAGACATTCCTTCCTGTAGAACATACTGTAAAGTGTGGTGGTGGTGGTGGTGGTGGCGAGCTGTGGACCCGGTGAAGGTGAAGTGGAGCGACTATTGGAGATCTGAGAGACAGCTGTAGGTGACTCAGCTTTCATCAAGGTTCTGGCCTCAGACGTGGCACTGGGTATGTCAGTGACGGATATTGCTTTAGAATTAAAAAGTAAGGATTTTTCTGAATGATCTTGACCCTTACCATTCCCCAAACTAGAAATAGTAGATCCTGTTTCATGTTCAAGTCCACACAATTGTGCAACCAGGATTTCAATGCAGTACAACAGGAGGATGAGGCCGTTCATGTTGATATCTGAGAAGACATGGAAAGGCAGTTTAGTTAGAAATTAGTTATGGAATGCAAATTTCATGCAGTAAGGAGAATTAGGAAGAAGCCCAGACACAGTTGAACCTTACTATATAATCTATGGGGCAGCCATAATCAAATCAAAATGGTGTTTTTGTTGCGTTTGTGTTTCAGCCTATTCTAGTCTTGAAAGTTCCATCACAGTGGGCATTTAGTTGCCTTTTTGAAAGTGTGGATTAATTAGAAAAATTTGCTGTAAAGTACCCTGGCCTGAAAGAAGTGTGTGCTGTGTGAAGGTCTGACATCCAATCCTTAAGAGTTAGTGACTGAACTGCTTGGGTCATGAGCTGTGTTTTTTTGGAAAATCAAACCCAAAAGAGCAAACGTAAGCAAACATGAAATGTTAAAAGTAAACCAGATGATGGATTACCTCCATGTCTCTCAAGCAAGTTAATTTCATTACTGTGCATCCCTACATAGGTGGAAACAAGCAGCTGCCCCTTAAATATCTTAACAAACTACAGTGCAGTTTAGAAAACGGTCAGCAATAATGTACTCTAATCCATATATCGTTTAAAACACCGGTATGATCCTTTAAAAAATGATTTAGCTTTGAATGTATTGGCTAAGGAGGCTGCATTGTTTTGTTTGAAACTTTTTTTTCTCTCTTAATGAGTGGATTTGTTTCTATTATGTCATATTCTGTTGTATTAAAAAAAAAAAAGAATCGTTTCCCATAAGCGATACTTTTCTGATTTATCACATATATTGACAGAGGTTTGAAGTTTTCAGCATCCATTATATTTCTTGCATTGTTTGAACACATCTTTGTGAATACAGTTATACAGTATGCTCCTGAAAATGATGTAAACTCATGTTAAAGTGACATTAAACCATAAAACAGTTTACTGTATCAGTTTACAGTATTTAAGAAATAAGTAGTGTAAGTAAAAATAACAAATCTATCACAATATCTCATCAAGATTTACCATGCAACAACACTAACTATAAATACAGATGTTGTTCTTCTTATAGTTCTTACCTATTGTGTTCTAAAAATAAAGTTCATACTAGTATTCTTTGGTCTATCAGTCAGTGTTTACAGGTTTCAAAATAAAAGTATTTATTTTGCAATATGCCACTTACATTGTTGGTGATCTTGATATAATTCCAAGAAGAATAAGGTTTTGATGATGATGAGAAGAACGATGTGTGAAGGAACTGAGAGACAATGACAGTGACACCAAATCAATGGTACATTAAATATGGCTGCCTTATTCTTACTTCTCTATTTGGACTATAATAAGAATAGGAAGTGGTGTTCTGTTCGGTGAAGTAGTTGGTCATGCAGACATGCATGCATCTGTGGGGTGGTAGACTATTAAAAGTTGAAGGCATGCTAAATGCTCACTGAGTAACTCACTTGCAGCAAGATAGTTCTAACTCATTGATCATGAACTGTTTTATTGTAGGTTATTAGCCCTTTTTGGCTTCAGTTTTGTGAGTTTTGAATCAAAGCTATTTGTGCTTTACATACAGTATGTGAACACTGCAGGTATCTGCAAATGTCACAACTGTGAGTAAAACTAATATCTACACAATTTTACAGTGATCCAACCTACAATCTGCAGGACATCAAAGTTATAAATTGCATAGCTTTAATACAAGAGGTAAAGCAAATGTCTTTTTTTTTATTTTTGGAAATGGTATTTTCATTTAAGCCTGTCACAGGTCTCTCTTTTTTGGAAGCTGAGATGCTGACAAGCTCTTGCATAGTTTATAATAACTATGTGGTCTTGCTGGCACCCACAAACGTTTTACATGACCTAAGTGGAATAAAAATAATGCACACGTCTTTCTTCTTCAGCGTCATTTACTTATTCTCACAAATGACTTTAAATATAGTCCACGTTCATGTCATGTACCAATAGTACAAGGCCATTTAACACTTCGTGTCAGTTAATACCATACGTAGTGGAAAGTGGTGAAGCACAACTTACGAATATAAAAATCAAAAATAATATTAATTTGCATCGATTAAAATATATTTTATATAGTTCCCCTTCTAGTTTCCTCTGTAACTGTATGCTTGTGGTTCCTGTTTGATTTCTGCAGTGTGTCTGCACCTGCGCTTGTAACTTAAATTTACACATTAGAGTGAAATGCGAGTTGCCTCATCCCTGCAGATGACACCAGCAACATGCAAGACAGAAACTACTAAACTCAGCATTCATCAGTCAACACACTCTATGCTTTAATAGCATCTGTTTTGCAGGTACTGAGGTAAAGACCCTTGAGGGTATGAGCCTGCTGGTCAACCTGCTCTGCTTTTGTCATCAACGCATGACACCAATGATCAGTTAAGACTCATCTCATCAACATGACCATCGAAAGGAACCTATAGTAAAACTGATATTAAAAATGACAAAAACATCTGTTTTCTCGGGGTGAAAATGTTCAGACTAGTTCGATTATTTCCACTCATATTCAGACGGAAGGGGAGGAGACAAGGTTGCAAGTGTACAAGACTGTTATAAGTAGTGTTATAAGTAACTGTGGTTTTAAATTTGTTGGGTCTCTGTAAATAATATTACAAAGAGTACGGTCTAGACCTGCTCTATAGGAAAAGTGCAATGACATAACTTCTGTTATGAATTGGCGCTATTTAAATAAAATTGAATTGAATTGAATTAAAATGTAACAAGTTGATATGCTGTTGTAATACACCACATAAACTCCTTTATTTACACCACACTGCCACTCATAACCAGTTATCTTTCATCACACATTGGTAGTGGCTATATATTAAATGCAATAGACATATAGTACACTGTTTTGATTTATTTGAAGAAAAAAAATGTTGTTAAGTGGCTGTGTTTTATATACAGGTTTAAGAGGAAAGCATTTCTTAAATGTTCCAGTGCACTTGCAAATTCAAAATCGACCCACATAAATAACGTTGAGTGTAAATTGAAATTCTATATCCTCGATGCCGATTTAATTAGACAAAGGAGAAAAGCATCCCTCCTTTCAGCCACATTTCCACATTCTCAAACTCATTGTGAATGGGACTCGGACTGTCCCATTCACTCACCTGCTTCTCACTTCCCCTAATCAGCCCAGTAGTACATACTATACTGGTTCATTGCCACTAGTACTCTGCCAGATCATTGACGCTTCTATGTTTCAAAGATGCCCTGTGCTTTGTGCCTTTCCTTTCAAGCCACCAGAACCGGTACCTTAAGCCGACTCTGACCCTGTACCTGAATGTGCCTGCCTGCCTGCCTGCTTACCTGCCTGTAAGCCTGTATATACCTCTATTGTGGCAATAAAACATTGAATGGTACCAGTCTGCCTGCATCGTCTGCATCTGGGTCCTATCTCTGTTGCTTCGCTCACACCAGCTGTGACACATCAGGCTAATTACGTGTGAGAGGAAGTGAGAATAGAAGGAAGACAGAGGACTTCACCGCAAAAAGCCCCACTCCCTTCCTTGAGTGGTGGAAAGTCCCATTTGTCATTGCCAACAATCATACTATAGGCAAGGCATGTTTAATTGTATATCATTTTATTTTAACAAGGCAATTCAAAGTGCTGTACATAAGACAGAAAGGCTTTAAGAAAAGTTATAAAAGAAACACAAGGCAATATAAAAAGACACAAAGACAGTAAAACTAATGGAAAACAAAAATGAGCTAAAAAAGAGACAAGTCCCAAGTTTCACTTAAATTGCAGTAGGTTACCAGTCACCACAACCTTAGAAGTGTTAAGACACTTGGAGATGACTATGTCCAGAGTGTGCCCCTTATTGTGTGTGGCCTCCGTCACATCCTGAGTCAGTCCATGTTATCTGCTGCTGTCCTGGGGGTTGTCAACATGAATGTTGAAGGTTGACAAAAAGTCAATACAGATGGTAGAAAGCAGTTCAGAAAAGTCTTTAAAAAGGTTTGCACTGCATTTTGGTGACCTGTAGATATTCATGACTGCAGCTCGACGTGAGTAGTTCAACTGTAGAGCCAATTTTCCATAAGACATCTACTTGCACGGGATAGCATTATTAAACAAAACCTTCCTTATGCACTCTTCGCTGACTCAGAACTGCTGCACTGTTATCTTGGTCTAGCTAAGTTTCAAGATTGTGCTTGATAACGATTTGCCTGCCAAAGACCTGATGTTTAATAAAGCTAAATTTAGTATGTTGAAAGCAGTCTTTGTCAATTTTAAGGAGGATTTGACCCTGTCTGTCCTAGCCACCTTCTTCCCTGTCTGCACTGATGCCGGGCAGAATAGCTTGGTGTTGATTTGAACGGCTGTGATTCGAGATACGGCAGTGCATTTTTGTGATCTCTGATCTTAGTTTGTTAGAGAATAGAGGAGATGGCAGGAGACTGATGAGGCCAACGTTTGGTGACCTTGCTGGCCTTATCGGTCTCGTCATCCCGGGCAGGAGAGAGCTCTGTTTGTCGTCTTCGTTATCAGCAAGGTTGTTGTTAGAGAATGTGCTTGGTTGGGGTGGAGGCAGATGACGTCGCAGCGACTGGGGGAATTTAATGCCAGCATTAACCAGGGCTTCCATTTTATCAGTGAATCCCAAAAGTGGTGAGGCAGGGGAGAGGGGAAAGTGAAGGGAGGAGGAATTACGAGGCTGATCCATGAGCTGGTTGTCAACACGCTGACATCGAGGCTGTGGTATTTTGTCTTTGCAGAGCAAAGGCTGCTGTGTGTCAGGGTGCATCATCTTGGGCCTGACCAATGGGTGTCACAGACTGCGCCAAAAATGGTCCATCAATACTTTCTACTTGGGTGGAGGCCATATGCCCTGACAAGATACCTGCATCCCCAGAACAGATTGAACTTATCAATGTACTTGATCACTTTCAGACCGCAGGTTTAGCTGAGCCATGAGTCCTAAGACTCTGCAGATCCTGTTGATACCTCTGTTGACCGTTAGCAGTGGTCCACCTCTTCTGTCTCATTGATATTTATTAATGGTTCAAATCAGTTTTCCATTTGTCATATCCGGGTCGACAGTGGTAGCACCCAGATTATCCCAGCAAGTAGAAATCCCATTCACATGGGAGAGCACATGGTGGTGTCATTTAGAGATAGCTGTCCAATGAAATCTTGGAGGTTTGCTACAATCTTCACCTTTCAATTTTAATTGAACAAACAAATGACTAATTGTTATTTTCTTTGATTGCCCTGCGGGGAAGAAAGGGCATTCTGTGTCTGGCCCCCCAGTGAAGGAAACAGTTTCCTCCTCACCAAATGCTGATCATGTGATCCAGTACCAGTTGGAGTCAAAGAGCTTTTGGTTGCAGTGCATCATCAGCCAGAATACAAGGTCCTTTCTTTTCTGTCGAATTGATACCAGCAAACAGAAATCAATCCATCATTCTTATTAGTCAAAACCACACTCCCGATGCATCCTTACTAATAACTAATAAGGTGTGAAGGCCTGAATGCAAGCAGTGTTTTTCATTTTACTGACAGCTCCAAAGGCCTCATATTATAAACTTTTTAGAGTCATCACTTAAAAGCCACCTAAACAAAAACACAACGTGAAAAGACCAGTTTTTTTTCTGAAGCTTATAAAGCATTGCCTGTGCCAAGAGTCCATACTGTTCTGCTATAGATTACAACTATGGATAAATGTGGATTAATAACATTTCCAGACCAGATTGGGATGATGTAAATACTTAACCGTACTGGTATATCCGTTTTGAACCAGAAAGTATGTTGTTATCCAGAGAAGTCCTCCTAAATGCACTCACTTTTTAATCCATTTCTCACAATCCATTCCAGTACAGCTTTGGACATTTTAGCTGACAAAACTAACAAGTACAAGTGGTTTCCAGATTTAGGAGATAGCAGCTCATTTTCACATAAGCTGATTCGGGTTGCTCTAGGTTATAGAGATAACTCTTTCCACACACGAATATTGCGCAATACAACTGTAAACAGCACTGCCTCTCAGTGTGGGTTCAGAATCTAAAGACTATAGATATTACCCATTGCCTTCTGTTGGGTCTTTATGCCACCTAGAGGCAAACTGGGATTTTATACATTATTCAGCTGCTACAAGCAGACACATAACCTTCTACTCAAAGGACCTTGAAGTTTCATTATTGTCCTTGGACCTAGTTTGACAAAACTTTCTCTCTCAGTTTTTCTGTTTGCTGAACTTCTCAAGCAGGAGAAGGTGGGCTCTTATAGCCTGATATGATATAGGTTTGAGCCTAACGCGAGTGAGAGCTCCTCTTGCTACCCATTCCCCAAGAGAATAACCAGCCTATGTTCACTCATCTACACCCTACACTACTGATTTTACTAACATGCCCCATTTATTGGTTTGTAAAATGTAGAATTATTGTTGTGCATAAATGTGCTTTAATATATACATTTTGATAAAGCCAAATCAACTCATCAAAATCACAAATTGATTAAATTTGTATATTTTTAAATGGCATTTTCACATTTCTTATGCCTGTCTGCAATTTCTTTCTGTTTTTATAAAACTGAAATCGCAGTACAAGCTCAAGATTCTTTTTATCTTACATCTGAATAATTTGTTGCAATTGTTTGTGTATACTGTACACACCCAGTGCAGAGTTAAAAACCAACGACTGGAATTGGAATGTACTAGCGGTTATAAAACACTTGTTTGGAAGGGAGACTAGAAAACAAAATTATTCAGAGGTGCATCAATTATACTGTAGCCTCATACTGCCAGGAAGGCAATAACTGCATCGCAGTGAAATAACAGTGTCCACTCTATTGTTACATGACAAGCCTCATTTTATTGTCTTCCATGGATGAAAACAGAAACTGCGTGTACAGAATGGTAGTCACATGCAATACAAAAATATGAATTTTTACAACAACATAAAAAAACATGTATCGGCCCATTCTAAAAAAATTGTACAGCTTTTATACATGAAAAAAATATAAATATATATACACATCTGTAATAGCCATAGCAGTACCTATTCAAAAATGTTGTGATGAATTTTACATATAAAATGTTTATACAAATATTCGAAGAATCATGTTCATTTGCTGTACATTAAAATGATGTATGTACATTACATACCACTGGATTTGCAACACAACATTTACTGCAGTCTTTCACGAAAACCAACCCTACGTAATTTCAACACGGTACGCTCGCTTAGTCGCACGTGCACCCACCCACACACAACACAAATACAAGCACGCCAACTGAAGCCAGCAATCACAAACAGTATACACAAGCGCGCACAAGAGGTAATGTTTTAGGAAGATATAGGACACTTTTGCGCCAGGTTCCTGATTTCTCTTTTTTTTGCGCAGAGAATGAAATCACTCAACTTCGTCAAAGACAGATCTCGCTAAATAACTCATTCTTATAAGGTGCACTTTACACTTCAATGGATGGACATTATTATAATAAAAATGATTTAATCACAAATAGCCAGCATTAATCTATTCCCATGTGGATTGTGAACGATGAAGGGAATATTTCACCTGTTTCTTTTCATTTCAACTGTTGTCTAGCATACTGAAGTCTTCATCAGTGCTCGGTTTTCAAATGCATCCAATAAACAGTGAATTTAGCAGTTTATACTCCAAAACGCCAACACACAATTGAGCATATCACACTGGCCAAGCCTCTGAGACCCTCCTGAAGAAAAAAGAAAACACTGCAAATATGACTATTCAAAATCAAACTAAACAACAACGAAAAAAGAGTTCATGATTATTTTTTTTTTCCTGCTGACAAAGTGCATATTGTGTCTAGACATGGGCTGGTGACCATCTCAGCACATGCCATCACGAAAACATTAAAAACTGAGCGGGTGAGGAGCAGAGAGGCAGTTGGTTGGAGGACATCACTCAAGCAGCCTGTCAAACGTGTGTCAACCACCTCAGAGAAAACATAGATAAATGAAGTAGTCCATTTGGTAATAGGGTCCATTTTATGTCCAGCAGTGTGTTTGGGTGTGTGTTTCAGAGAGAAAATGAGCCGTGTGGTCAGGGCCCCCGGCGAGAACAACCACATCACAGCAGCACAGAGAAGGTGAGCGGGCCGAGGACAGGGCAGCCATCAGCAGGCACAGACCACAGCACACCAGTCAGTCTCAGCACAGACACCACAAGCCAGTTATTCACAAGCCTCAGAGTCCCGAACATTACAGAACAAAACCAAAAGGAAGGCAAAGAGATATTAGATGAAAGGAAGGAAAGCGTGAAGGACGACCGCTGTGTCCACCCCCCCCCCACCCCCCCGCCACTGATCCTCTCTTCCCAACAAGAAAACGCAACAGTTAGACATGGAAGATCAGACTGCGGATTAGTGGAAGCAGTGTCTGTTTCAGGCAGAGGCAATGCTTTGATCAATCCTGTAAGAGTTAAGGATACAGGAGCATGCAAGGCAGACCCAGGCTTTGTTTTGCATTGCTTATGTTTCAGAGTGACTGCTACAACCTAGATTAGAAAAGAGAAAAAGAAGAGGGAAAAGAGCAAAGGAAAACACAAATGTTAGACGGTTAGTGAGAGTGTAACAGGTTTACAGTGAAGAAAGCATAATTTGAAAAGAAGCAAGATATTACATACACGTAGATTAGTGAAAGGACTCACTGAATAAAAACAGGTCAGGCTGTGTGAGTTCAATCCAGAGATTTTTTTTTTAAAAAAATTGAATTTGATCATTAAAAGCAGACCTCTTTAAAGTAACTTGTATTGACTTCTTTTCAAGAAAATCCAGCTAAACAAACCTGGCAATTAACTGTATTGATAATGAAGCCCTCGACTACTGGTTTTTACAGTTTTGGAGCAAACACGATAAGAGGTTTGTGAAAAAGTAAAATCATAAATAAGAAGCAGAAAACAAGTGGGAAACGTGGTGTGAAAGTGTAGTTGAAATGAAGTCACGTATTTAAATGTGTAGATGGCGTGTGGCAGCAGGAAGTGGAAAAGCTGGTCTGCGTAAAAAGAGGATGAAACCCATTCTTGTGGAGAAATGTACAGGATTAACACACACCAATGGAGATGAAAGCATATTCTTAATGGACCCCCCCATATTTTCCGGTCATGACTTTTTAGGTCCAAAAATTCTCCCGACTTGTTATTTCTCCCGCCTTGGACAGTTACACTCCGCTTAAGATGATATGCCACAAATTGTCCTTATTTATACCTCGATGACAGTGACTACAAAGAAATGATTTAACAGGCTGATCACAAAGTTCCCCTTTTCCTCCTGCTGTTTCACACATGCATGAGGACAGAAATGAATACAAATGCAATTTACAACTTTATATCGGTCTTTTCTACTTGTCCTGCCAGGCTCATTTAAAAAAAAAAAAACAACAAACAAACTGGAAACTGCCATGACAAAAGCCTGTCCTGTCACACTGGCAGCAAAATTCTATATGTATGAGACAGCGACAATCATGCCCTGGGATACATTTTGCTTTCAAAAATGTGCCATTTTCGTCTCGAGACAACTGCCAGGAGTGTTGTCGGAAAATGAATAAATTAAACTTTACAATTCACATTTCCATTCAAAGACTACAAGGTTCACATTTCATTGGAGAGCAAGCAACAGCAGCGCTCAGAAGAGCTATGCCTTGGTGCAGCGCATTTGGGTCATGTGTGATGAACAGAAATGATGAAATACTTCAAACCTATTTAACTTATCTTATTTTCAAAATATTTCAAACAAATATCCATTGATGATCTGTATTTCGAATTAAGACTATGTAACCCCAACCCTAACCCCAAAGCTGAAAAAGCTATATTGTTTATTAGTCAGTGACTAATAGGATCATCACTGACAATTTGTACCACAAGGAACCAGAAGACACACAATAAGAACTAAGGGATCTTTTTTTCACGTGTCCAGTGTCTTCACATCGTCCGTCATTTCGGGATACCTACTCTGCAGACTTCCAGAAGTGTCCAGGGTGGGACAGCCTACGGTTGAGTTTGGGCAGCTTCTCCAGCATGTCAGCCAGCTGGGTGAAGGTCGGCCTCTCTCTCAGGTTGTAAGCCCAGCAGGCAGAGAGGATCTCCTGAGACGACAGACCACTTTGAGTCAATGCACCTGGCAAAGCACCGAGCCCTGCACTCACTAGACCGTGGACTAGTAATGATGATCAGTCTAAAAGGTTTCACAACAACTTGAAGTTTCTCGCCACTGTCGCCAAGGGATTGCTCACGGTGGGATTTGTTGGATCTCTCTAAATAACATAATAAAGAGTACGGTCTAGACCTGCTCTGTAGGACAAGTGCAATGAGATAACTTCTGTTCTGAATTGGCACTATATAAATACAATTTTAGTGAACTGGATATCTTTGCACCACTAGAGTAGAGCATGGAGGATTATTTGCCACTCTTAAACAAGCAGAATAAACATGTACGTTTCTGAATGACTGACACTTCTGTTGCAACTCACATTGACCTCCTTGCCAAGGCTGATCTCCGCCAAGACCTTCTTTATGCCCTCGCCGCTCCCCACCTGCCAGATCGTAGCTTCCACAGGTTGGTTGGTGATTGGCCAGTCCCTAGCTTGAAGTTCATACCAAATGGTGCTTAAAGGGGGCAAAGCAAAAGTACTATTATTTTATTAAACGGGAAACTCACACAGTAAAGTAAGCTCTTTTCAGTCAGAAACAGGTGTGACAGAACAGTATGTCTCCAGAGCTTAAACTAATTTTACTAAGATGCGTGAGTGTGCAGAACTTACCCAAAGGCATACACATCTGCTGAGGTGGAAAAAGGAAGGCGGTCCTCATTGTTACCTGGGCTCATCCTGCGCACAATCTCTGGTGCGAGATAACAAATCCAGCCATGTGGAAGTTTAAGTTTGTTCTCACGCCTGGGGAAAAAAAAAAAAAAAAAAAGTTGCATTAACTGAATGCAATCCATCTCCAACTCCTGTGTACAAAGCAGCTATTCATGAAGCCATACGAAACGAAAGTACAAAATCAGCGAGCTGTGTGTTCAAAATGTACTTCAAAAACAATAGTGTGCTGGAAATTATTCAGGGTTTACAAACAGGAGACTTCAGTCTTTGCAAAAAATACTGGCTGACAAGGGAGATGCCTGCAGGACTGGAGCCACTGTGGACCTCAGCAATTATTGCAAATCACTGGCCCTCCCCCAGGTAATAGTGTGAACAACACTTCAGCTGAGGTTGTGTTTTTAAGGCCTCTCGAGTGGCGTTTCTTACCTCCCCTCCTGAACAACTCCAGAGATCCCAAACAGCCCGAAGTCTGTGATCACGACTTTATTGGTATCATGAAAAACGTTCTTGGACTTCAAGTCTTTGTGAACAATGCCTTTAGCGTGCAGATAGCCCATTCCCTGTATAGCGAGACAAACCGTGACAGTTCATGAAGTGTTGTCATACAGGCTCTGACGCTAATTCAAAGAGGGATGTGTATGTTTACGATGCTCCTATTCACATTTTTGACCATTCAAAAGTGCACACTGAGGACTTTGGCTGTGTATGTTTGTACAATGGGTTTACTCAAAATATTGTGTTCATTTTGCTGTGGCATTGGCTTTTTATGCAACTACCGTTCTTGGGACACAGAGCAAAATGAAATATATATATCAAAATAGAAAAATATTCATTAAACAATATCATATTATCATCTTTGGCTTTGTTATAATACAGATTTCTTGTTTCTTATAATGAATATATTTCTTGGCCTGTAACTTCAGGGTTGGAAAAGTCAGTTTGTGGACACAACACTCCTAAGTGCTTAAATCATGGTCTGGAAAAAGCACCAATGGGAACTTTGAATAATTATAAAAGAAAAAAAATTACCTTTACAATCTCCTGAGCAATTTGTCTTGTCTTATTTATATCCAACGTGTTTTTAGTGTCTCTAACAACTGAATACAGTGTCCTCCCTTTGCAGAAACTGTGTGGGGAGAGAAGAACAGATTAAACATGCGCTTAGGTTCAAATCCTTTTAGGAGGTATGTTTGATATTTCCGCTCTCACCTGGTGATGATGGCTAGGTGGGGTGGAGCCATGCAGGCCCCCATGAAGAGGACCACATTCTCGTGCCTGGTCTGTCTGTAGTTCATCACCTCCTTCTTAAAGAGCTTCAGATGGTCCTGATTGTTCCCATCAATCTCAAGAAGTCGGATAGCTACCTCGCCATGCCACCGACCCTTATGCACTTTGCCCCAGCGGCCCTGCGTGAACAAACACTTCAGCAAAAGTGCCTTTTCAGCATTTGATACGTCTAGGTCCGATTCCTCACCTTTCCTATGAGTTCTCCGAGGTCGAGCTGCTCAAAGGGGATGTCCCACTCCTGCAGGTAGACACTGGTCTGACTCGCCTTGCGGGAGATGGGGCCCTTCCACTGGTTTCCCCGAGAGCTGGGCAGATCATCCAGCTCATCGCACTCACCATCTGAGCCAACGTTCATCCTAATGTCTTCCCCGTCATCTTCATCTTCCCCTTCGTACTCATTTTCCTCCTCTTCTTCCTCATTATCCTCCTCCACTTCGGGGTCTTCATCTTCATCCTCTATTTCCTCCTCTACTTCCTGCAAGAGTGTGGTGATGGCTTTGTTAATCTGCTGTACATAACGTCTATCCAAAATAAGGTAGGTCAAGTTAAGTATGCATAACATGTGAAAATGTACTACTTACTGGCAAATGTTTCTATTCTTCAAAATTAAGAAAAGTACCTGTACGTTTCTACCTATATTAGAAAATGGCAAAATGGGGTTAAAGTGTATATAATGCATCTGCAGCTCCCTATTGGATGGTTACATATTTAGTCTTATGCTCTTCAATATATTCTGTAAATGTGAGCCAGCATTGACCATTTCCTTTGTCTCCAGCTTTGTGCTGCTGTCTCAGTTTGAAAATAGTGACGTTTTGATATCAGCAAGATTCTCCTGGTTAAATTAACAACATCCCAGGCCCTGCATCATCACAGCTAAACAGGTCAACCTGGTTCCGCAGATGTCAGAGGAGCTGTTGTTTTTGGTTAATGCCAGGCCATTCATGCTGCAATTATTTTCAAGGAACCTGCAATCTGGGTACTTTAAGGACATGAAATATTGCTATCATCATATTACACTACTCACTAATAAAAGACCTTCATGTACCAGAATTAATATAACAGATCGACTGCCCTTTTAACTGCTCCACATCCGACACAGTTTGGGAGAAACGAGTTTGACCCATGTCTCTCTGCTTTCACAGCTGACTTTCAAATCTCATCTTGGTGCCATAACAGACATCCATTCAGATGTTCCTCTGTCATAATAATTTGGGTCAACGCCACCATTTTCAGCTTTGTCTAAGGTTAGCAGACTATTTTGCATCTTGTGTCACCAGTCTAGTGCTTCCCAAGGCTGTTCACGCTCATCATTACTCAGTGAGTAGTCTGAGTCAGTCCATCGACTCATTTTATTTCTTTTGACATCCCTGTTACCTTTGATGGGCGACAATATCAGTGCCCAAAAACTTAATAGAATGTGCTAAAAGTGTGCTAACATTTCAGAAATAGGACTCATTATACTGAAAGAAAATCCTGAACTAAAGTGTATTTTCTAGACTGCATACACAACACATTGCAACATTACCTCTTCATCTTCTACCAGCTCGGCATGTATGTCATCTGCTGATTGCTCTCTCTCACTACTGTGATTAAGAGAATTGGATATCAGAGGGGTAAAATCCACGAAAAACTACAATAACAAACTACTGAAATGGAATGAACATATAGCATTTTAATATAAATGTCTTACACAGTGTCTTGAAGGACATCAGGGTGCAAATGAGCAGGACTGGAGACATCTGTAGAGAAAAATAAGATGGTTTAGGAAGGAATGAGAGGGGCAAAATTCTATCCCTCTTGTGTTTGTCCCCTTTTTCCTTTAGGAAAGCCCCATGGCCCCACCACATACAGAACATGACTACGCATGCAATTTCACACTACCACCAGCAGATGGTGTCAAAAGGCAGATAATTGCCAACATGCAATTGTAGTGCTGACACACAGTGAAAGATTGTTACAGCAACTGCCACAACCCTAAAAGCAAACATGCAGAGGACAGAGAGAGCTGCAGGGAATCTTTGGAGAGCGGAACCATGGCAGAATAACAATGCAGCATGATGCTTTGACCGTCAACTCACCAGGGAAGATAAACTGCTGTCTGTGCTGAAAGTAAAAAAAAAAAAAAAAAAAAAAAAAAAAAAAAAAAAAAAAAAAAAACACAAGAGAGGGAAAGACCGACAAGCATGGCAGGGAGAAAGACCTTTGGTTAGAGAAGCTTTGAATTACCAGATGTTGTATAATGCACAGTTGTTCTTCAGTGTTAATGTCATATATTGAGAGAGAAGGGAAGAGAAGGGTGTTTGTGTGGTTGTGGTTTATAATGAGGAGAAATCAAGAGTACAACGTTAGCATGCACATTGCAGTATGTGCAGAATGTGTGTGTTAGTACCTGGCTATCTATGCATGTGTATTTCCACCTGTGTTTGTATATGCAGGCTTCTGTGGGATACCTGGGAAGTTGAAGCGGCTGTCCCGATGACCTTTGGGCGAGGGGTTGGGTGGTGGAGTGGCGCTGGGGGGGTTGCTCTGCTGGAAGGGTGCTGGGGAGGAAGGTGTGGACGAGGTGGTGGAGGACGGATTGCTGCTGGAGTCCAGCTGGTTCAGCACTGGAGGATGATCCTGGTGGGGCAGGGACAGATGCAGACGACACTGATCAGAGTTGATGGGTGACAGTCATATTATATTATATTATATTCAAGACGACTTCTACACCTTTGTTTCACTTTCATTTTCATTTTAGACTGCACCAGTCAATAAGATTTCAAAGAAAGGTCTGCTGGATTGTGTTAGGGCAGAAATAACGATTGCTTGAAGGCATAAAATGGGGACAGCATCACTAATCTTTACAATGCTTTAAAAAAGGGCAGATGGTGAAAAGCCAATGACAAAATCTCTTGCAGAACTATTTTGTCTTTTCTCTTCAAAACAAACAATGTAGACTTGGATGAGGGAGAGGTCATCTGTGCAACAGGAATCAATGGGGATTATGGCGAATGTGGTCTTAATTTTCATATACTGTATACAAACCCTCAAATGCCAGAGACAAAACTATTTAGTGGCACTCTACACTATGGCTTCATTGATTTACATACTTTATATCAAGGTGTCATTGTAGCTGTCATGCACAACTCCAAAGTCTTTATTTTTTTTAAAAACCTTTTTTGTAATGGCCTTCGGTAGTGTGCCAAACTGCGGTGCTTCTGGCGGCCGGTCCACAGGGTTGTTAATATCAGACGGAACAGACTCAGTCCTCCGAATTTTGGCGACTAGAAGAGAAATTGAAAGTGTCACCACGTATATGCACAATACATTGTATCCATCAACTGGATATTGAGAATAAAATAAAGCTTACTTGGTAGAAATGAGATTCTGCAGGATGGGGCTTCCTTTGTGCATTTGTTGTGGCACTTTAACCTGCACAGAAAGTAGGCAGCAAAAGAGAGACCCAGTAGCTATCAGCATATGGCATCCAGAGCACTCTTTCAAGTCCAGCTTCATGCACTACCACGGCCAAGGACTGAATTCGGTCAGAGCATCCTCTCCTAGGAGTCCTTATACTGTGTACTAACGTGCTAATGTTCTACTATCTCAGTCAATGACAAAAATACTTAAAAGCTGAGTGACCAACCCTATGGAAAGCGCTCAACTCACCGACAGTGTTTGCACTTAACCCCAAACATCATGTTCTTCTGGCACACCTGACATGTCTGGGACAGCCAGGACTTGGTTGAAAACCTACATAAACAGAAGAAATGCTGATAAACCTACAGTATAACATTACTGTTTAGTTACTAATCGTACAGTTCATTTGTTATTTCATTAATAACAAATCTAGCTTGTTTCCTTTATTATGACATACACTTAGGATAAAACATATAGTGTGTAAAAGAAAGATCTACCTGTGTGTGACTGCTAGGCCTATGTCCCTCCTCACTGCTTGTGGGGAGCTGCGATGCACTGCTACGTTATCTAGCCAGGGAGAAAGAGATGGAAGGACGGAAAGAAGGGGAGAAAGATCAAGGGGGAGATTTGGGTTATGTCGAGAAGGCCTCATATCAAATGATGTGACCCCAGTGGTTAATTACATTTAAAACTGATCATTTAACTACTTAGACTTTGTCATTAGAACAGGGTCGAACCACATTTGGGATGTGACTCACACAAAAAATTATTGTGGAGATGTTAGGACCAAAAAAAACCTTCAGTCACAGTCAAGCCTAAACACAAACACACATGCTTGCAATGCATATGGAAAAAGATGAGGAATAGTAATTTTTCATAATCAATTACACAAACAAACTATTGTTATTTAGTCCAGAAATCCCGATTATTGTTGACAGGTCATATTGGATAAACATTCTAATCGAAAACAGACCTTTTTTTGACATGTCAAACATGCATATTCACCAAATCCGCAAAATAAAAATGTATACACGTGCATGACTCACTCTTAAAGGTGCTGTGCTCTTCCATGAGGGTGGGCGTGCCAGGGAGGGTGTAGGATGTTGTGGTGGCAGCTGGGGTGACTCCATGGGTGCGCGCAGACATGACGGGGTAACGAGAAGGCAAGTCGTCACATCCATTCCCATTGACTTGCATATTCTGGAGCAACTTATTCTTTTTAACACACCTGGATAGATGGAGAGCAAAAAAAAAAATATATATATATAAGTACAAGTAGGTCCAGTATACTGGCAAAAACTAGACTGGATACCAGAGCAGGTCCCACAGCATCGCTTGAACACCATACTGTCTGGGACAGATTATATAATGGCTGGAGAGAGGCACGTTGGAGTACCTAAATAGCACTAGCACAGGATACCAAGGGTGACATCCTTAACACCCAGACTGAAGTCACAAGGACCAAAGCACCAAGCATTGCCAGTTCTGTGGTTTATACACACACACACACACACACCCACGAGTAATCACAGTTGGAAAAAGAATCCATTTGTCTAATTTTATCTTGAGTTCTGTTCAGTCAGCTATCACACCTGTGACCTGTTTTCAGAGTGCCGTTGTAATACACCATACAGTATGTACAAAGCCAGGATAAACTAGCAGGATCGTCCGGGTGTGCGTTAGATGCATTGGATCCACGCCAGCCGTATTTACTTCTGCCTTTGCCAGTTTTTTTGGTTTCGGTTAAGCTTTCCATAAACAGACAGGATATTATGGATAAACATGGGGCTTGTTTGTGTATGTGCATCCAATCACAATAGTCAGGGAGAGAAACAAATGAGGGCGAGAGTGAGAGAAATTGTGTGTGTGTGTCTTGCCACCTCTGAGCATTAGTCCTGGGAAATATTTCCTGTTTTGACATGAGTCATAATCTCTGGGAATCTGTGTGGGGATTAGCTCCACTACAGTCAGAGCAAAGGAGCAGCAGGCAGGATGTGAAAGGATGTGAAAGAGGGCGAGGGAGAGAGAGAGAGAGAGAGAGAGAGAGAATGTGGGTGCATCTATGGAAAGCTCTGCTTCTGTCTGGACACAGTGTAAGACTGAGATGTGAACGAGACACTGGACCGATGATTATAGGGAAAACTGCCCCAACAACTGTTCTCCTCAGTAGGTGATAACATGAAGCTGCAACCGTAACCAAATTACTGGAATATCACGATGATCATGCGTGTTAAAGCAGGCTACAGCATCCACTACTGTTATTTGTTGATATATTTGTCATGTATACAGTTCTGGCTAACATAGTGTATGAAGTTGTCTCACCAACTATCAAGAAAAAAACAAAAGCAGTCATTAAATTGATAATGGTATGAAACAGAAAAAAATAACTAAAAATCTTCACATCTGAGAAGTTGTAACTAGATCATGTTTGCCGGTGTTGTTGATAAATGACATACATTTATTAATCCCTTATCAAAATGGTCATCAATTCATCTTGTGAGCGTCAATTGATCAATTTAAGAAATTAACAGCAGGGTGACTGGCTAGCATTACATAAACATACTGTATGTCAATGAGAATTAATCGTCTTCTCTCATCTGTTAGTCACGGAAGGAAAAGTGCAGTAGACTCCAAACTAAAAATCTGGCTGGAAAAAGTAAACCCTTTCATTCAAATTGTTTAGCTCTTAACAGGACATTTGTGTCAGCATTAACAGATTCTGAAGATTAAAAATACTGTAAATGAAAATTGGATTTATTATACTAGTCATTAGTAAAATAAAGGAATCAAGGTGTAGACAGCAAATGAAACTTTAAAAATCAGGCTGTAATAATGCCTGCATACAATTAAAAGAATTGCAAAGACAGGCAAATGATCAAACTAACTAAAAGATATCGTTGCTCTCCTCTCACAGGACTTTCCCCACACACTCCCAAATGCCCTTAAACCTGAGCGTACAAAGCAAATAGTGGAAATCTATTACGTTTACAATGTGATCTGAGGATGCCCATTTAGTTCTTATCTGACTTACTTATGAAAAGCTCTTGACAAGGTGAATTCTGCCACAGTGTGTTAGTCCAAACAGCTTTCTGAGCACCTACTTGTTGGTGGGTGGGTCCTCGATGCGGTTGCCCAGCTGGGACTCGTGGCTTTTGCTGCGCGTCAGGGTGATGTTGGGAAGTAGATGCAGCACTTTGCGGGACGGAGGTGGAGGAGTGCAGGGGGGCTTCAGTCGGTGACGCCTCTTTGAGGGCGGAGTTATGGGTGGGGTGGAAGTGTGTCCGTGGAGCCGAGCAGCGTGAGCTAAGGACATCGGGAATGGATCTGTAAGGGGGCTTTCACTATGGACATATGATGCCAGCGCCTCAGGCGTGGGCACCGCTGACACTGAGCCTGAGCGGGGATGAGGGAAGGTAGCGCAGGGGGTGGATGGGGTGGAATGGATGGTGGATGGGCGGGCAAGAGGTGAGGGACTGTGAGGGCGTAGCGGAGTCCCCAGGCTGGTTAGCTGGTCTGCAGTCAGTAGAGAGCCACTGTCTCTCCTTGTGGGCTCAGACAACCAGGGACTGCCGTCTTCCCTCAGTTCACCTCCTGGACAGCAGACAACACAGAAAAAAACACCACCAGTAGAAACCCTAAAGAGAATACAATGCGATGCATTTGATCATGGAGGCTCCCATGGAATAAACACATACCTGATTCACTGGCACTCTTCAGACAGGAGAGGGCAGCACTGAGTCTGGCACATTCTTCTGAACTGGACCCTAGTCTTCGCATTGTGTCCCTCACCTGAGCACCTGTCATCTGCTGTAAGGCATCCAGGGACAACTTTGCTTCCACTGCCTGCAGAAGAGATATACCAAGAAAAAGAGAGGGTGAGAAGTCAATAAATATACAAGACTGAGCAAAAACACAAGCAATATACATAATCTATAAGTGGTAAGCTCTAAGACAAGAAACTATCAGTAGGTATAGCACTATGGGGTGTATAATTAGTAAACAGGGCAGAATTTGTTATATATTTTTGAAACAAGATGTATATTAGTGTGAACAGAATCAAACTAACGACATTTGTGTTACAGGAGAAGGCAAAGAGACTGTGCTTGATGTCCAGAATCAGAATCAGGTTTATTGCTGAGTAGGTTCATACATACAGGGAAGTTGTTTATATAACATCAATAAAAAAATAAAATAAAAAAAACTTCTGTTGTTAGTCATGTAACACTGCAGTGGTCTCAACACCATGGGCTGCATTAGGCTCAAACTCAGGATTTAAAAAGGCAGCATGGTAGGGTATTAAATCGGTCATACAACCTCTGACTTGCACTGTTCCCAGAAATCACTGTAATCCTGTTTGTTTGGGGGCATTTCACATAACACTTCTTCCACTTATCTAGGAGATGAGTGCAGATTATACAGTACTACAGACATGGTTTTATGCCTCTATCAGTAGATAGTAGTAAAAACTTCAGACACACTAAGTCAAGGCAGAAACATTTTATGATCAAGCTTGAACTACGACTTAATCAGTGTCCATGTAATACTTTTTTATTCTACTGTTTGAGAGTCCGCTATGTTCTTTCAGATTCACTCAGGACTTCCTATCCAACACATCTATATTATTAGATGGAGCGATCACTGTACAGATGTGAAGGAAACTTTGACAGCAGCTAACAGGATGAAAACAGACACGTAATATGCAGAGTGGAATCAGAGAGCGCTGCATTGTGCAAGTAGAGGATTCCAAAATCATAGTGGGCGGCAGACTGGGTAGCACTGGTAGGCTCAGACAAGACACATACATCACTGCAAAGACTGAATACACTGCAACCTGGTTTAATTTGCAATCATACTGCAACTGTGTGTGTGTGTGTGTGTGTGTAGGGGGGGGCAAATATATAAAAACAAATGAACTAAATGACAAGACATGTTCCCTCAAACTGAGAAGATACAGGTCCACATTATGTGACAACCTGCAACCAACTACTTGCAAATGACAACATGTCAAATTAGACATTATAATGTGAATCAACAATTTTATCACGTAATGGAGAGACAGCCAAAGGCAACATTACAGAGAAAGAGCGACAGGATACTGGATGAGTTGGTTTTTTTTTTTTTAACTAGCAGACAGTAAAACAGTGCTCAAATCAACAATGTGATTAGATTAATGAAACAAGCCTTGGAAGATGACATTTATAACTACTTAAAAAACACTTAACAGTGTGATTGTGCCTATGATTATATGTGCAGCAAGTTAACCATTGTACATTGTAGTTCATTTAGATTACGACATTATGCTTGCTTGCCACAACTGTAAAGTGAACTTCTATCTAAATTGTACCTTTATATTGCTTGATCACCATTTAGTTATATAGTAGTTTGAACATCAAGCAAGGACCTTTATTGAAGGAACATCCCTTGCTAATATGCTGTACACAGAGGAACAATTCTTAAGCTGGTTCCATATACTCGCATCTCTCGTTTAGTAAAGTATGTAGGCCTTTCTCCGTTTGATCTCATTTCCACTGGTTATACAGTATAAACCGCTATCAGAATAGTTGAGGAGAAAAGAACAGCTGAGGATCTGGGGGTTAAAGACAAGATTCTCAACAGAAACTGGAGCTGTGTGGATACAGACCTACAAGCCTCAGGTATGGAGGTGTTTATTTATGTTCAGTTACTGAGACAGTGGGCAAAATGGCAGCACAAGCAGTTCAAGGCTCACAGAAGGAAATAGGAGATAGAGTTTAGGATGTTTTTTGACATGGGAAGTACGCAATCACTTATCAGCCAGGTTAAACCCTTGCTCTGAGAGGGCAAACACTGATCAGAAAACTAGGGCAACCTCCCACACTCATGTGTACACTGTAAGCAAAAGGAGGCACACACAAACACATAAGCACGAGTGAGTGATGTGATATTCAAAAGTGGCTGTGGGCCCTCCGCTCCCCTCCCACCTACTCACTCGACATTATAATTTTAGCACCAAAAACAGCATAACTTGCATACATGATTGCTGTACTGGGGCCTCCTTGACACAGTATTATTGGTCAGAAATGCTACGTATGTGTACACAGCAATGAACATCACAGGTATTGCGTCTACACATTAAGTCAAGTGGGTTTTAGCTAATATGGGCCCCTGTACTGTTTGGTATTTTAGCACTCCCAGAATATAATACTCACGTGCACATACTGTAGTTAGACATAGAACTGACAATGAGTGTACCTCTAAAAAAAAAAAAAGGTTAAAACACAGACAAAATGTGCATTTAAACCCTACTTTTGGTAGTTTTACAGTTTAGAGAGGTTTATGGTCCCACTTTGGTCTGGCTTATAAAATCTTTGGCAGCCTTTTTCTTATAGCAAGCCCTGGGTTAATCAAGATAAGGCTTCTTAGCAGAGCCACAGATAAAATTAATTAGTGTAGAGAAGGACAAATATGAGCATTTAAGAAGCTTGGCAACATGGCATGGCTCGTACAAGATTATGCAATAATACCTCACTGTCAGTTGCAGGATGGGAGCAGAGAGGTTGGATTCCAGGTTAGAAAAATAAATTAGTTAATTAACTAATACTACATACAATCACTGTAATGTTTTTGGACCATCCATTACATAATCCAGCCGTCATAGCATAGAGTGTGGAGATGCACCATAGCAATCGCAATCTTATGATGTTCGATCTAAATGGGTCGTTATTATGCCATGAAGGCTCTACATGTTTTGGGAAATCCCCCGTTGGTATACAAGGCATACCAATGAGCACTTTCACAATGCCATCAAAACAACTCTTATTTTCTAACATAAAGCTAAATTCTTTGAAGGGAAGGCGGTGAGGTTTATACTAAAAAGCAAACAAAGCACTGAGCATGACAGATATGACTAAACCGTAAACAGAAGACAAATAATCAGATATGGAACAAGGCGGCAAAACAAAACACAAAGCATGCACAAGCTTGGGACATATTAAAGAATAACAAGTGTAGAACCATTTAAAATAAGCAGGTTATAGTTAGGTCACCAAGCAAAGACAAACAGACAAAGAACAGTAAAAACATACAGTAGCTGAGAAGGATTAAAACAGTTTAGAGCAGCACAGGAAGGGGAGCCAGTGGAAGGAGAGGAAATTACAACTAAATATGACAAACAAATCGTGTGGTGGAATAACAACTGCACTAAACTTGCGAAATGAATGCATTTGGTGTATTTTTGTCAGGTGTGCATAAGCAGCTAGTTGTTGGGTGCTGGTGTAGGGAGAAGTGGTGATAACTTGTTATCTTAACCAAAAGAAAAGATGAATGGTAATAGACTGAGCACTACATTTGGAGTCAACAGCAATTAAACACACCTTATATATTTTCACATGCCGCTCTTCAACAAAAGTGTATCAAGGAGAAATTCCTCACACTTGTATAAACGGCAGTAGGCTGAGAACTAGATTTTTAGGCAACCAAGAGGAGTTTGTCTAAAGGAGGTTAAAGTTAATCTCGTCTGAGTGACAGCGAGGTGTCACTTTCCCCCCTCCATATTAGTCTCATGAAACATGTTGTATATAGATTTGTCTTGAAAAACATGAATAAGTTCAAGTTCAGATTTGTTGCTACTGTTTGCAGATTAAACATCTTGATCATAACAATGACAGAGCAAAGACATTTTGATCGTGACTGGTCAAGTATTCCTCATGCACATGTGAGCAGGGACAAATACAGAATCCAGATAAATGTGACACAAACACATTCACCCAGGCCAGAGAGAGAGAGAGAGAGAGAGGGGGTATATATATATATATATATATATATATTTTTATACACAAAACAACGTTGCCTACCTGGATGAGCTCTGGTCGCAGGTTGATGGTGCGTAGCCAGTCTCGTAAGTGTGGGTAGCTGTCCAGGGCCTCGGGCCTCTCCGTCTCCGGCACTTTCTGCTTGCACTGCAGCTGTTTACAGATGTATTTCATCAGCTTCACCTGCAGGGAGCAATAGAGAACACAGTGCAGATGGGAGGGGCAGGTTAGAGGGGAGACTCACAGTGTGCTAGGAGCTACAGCTAAGGAGCAGGCCTTCTATTCACTGAGGAGGATATATGCCACACCTATGTGCTGGCAGTGAAGGTTTTGTTTTTGAATGACCTAAGTGAGAGGACAGAAATTACGCGGTATGTGTGTTATATTACCACACATATTAAGCAATTCTTTGGAGCAATAGCAGTTACTATTGACTACTGTCATTTCTACAAAAGTGACCTTCGATAGGGCCAAATCTATCTTTCCCCATCTGACACAAACTAATATTTTCCATCAACAGATGGCTCTTTAATACAATAAAGCTTAACCTGATGCATGAATTACTCCATACTCATTGTTTTTCCCATTCTGGACTTAATGAATCTGCAGTAATGATTCCAGTGTTTGTTTAACCAAATTTCCCAGTGCAAAAGACAGTTAATTAGATATAAACAGCTATTATCATACAGAGGAACAATGAGCTGGTCATCTAATGAGAGCATCTGCAGTAATGGCACAACAAACAAGTATATTTGGAACAAGGAAGCAGCTTAGTGACATAATGACGGAAGAAAGTGCCATAGAACCAGTCAGTTTTTTCAGTTCGTTTCAGAGGTATACTGTACTTTCTTTTCATCACCAGCTATTTAAAAACATGGTACATAATGGCACCTTTTGTCACGATAAACCATATACAGTATGTATCTATGGCATAACAATTACATAAATATATGGCACAACTCCTGCGTGAGCTGATAAATAAAAGTCTCCAGCTTGTAGTTGTGGACAAAGCTATGCGGAATCATCCCCTTCCTTCCACTCATGTCTCCTCACCCTCTCATGAGAGCATCCTTAATGTCTCCACATTCTGGTTGTGCTGCTCATGAAGCAGGGGACTGAATGAAGTGGAGAAGAGAGGAGATGAAGAACAAAAGCTTGCCAGCCGAGATCCTCCTTTCAACATCCCCCCCCCCCCTCCCGTCTTCCTCTTGATACTTGCATCTGCTAATCAGCACATTAATCACTAAGGCCCTGGTGAAGTCCTTTTGCTGTAGTGTTTCATGACGTGGGGCGCATCAGTTAACATTACCGGAACATCCCAAACCCTGCTGTGCTCGAAAGCCAGACCTGTCACCATCTCAAAACACTCAAATATTCCACGAAGTATAAAGCTGAGAGACATTACCACAACGCTTTCCAAGCCAATGTCAAGTGCAGTGGTCCTGTGAGTAAGTATTACAATGAACACCATGGTATTGGTTTGCAGCGGCCCGCGTTGTGCAGCTCAGCGTGGCCGTATAGGGTGTCTCCTTATCTCACAGTCTATCTGTAAGAGTCCATTACAGCAGGCGGCACCTGCGGTTGAGCTGTGCAACACCAGCTAGACCCCACGATGCACCTCTCAAGTGCCTGAGCAACAATGAGGAGCGCGTGTCTTTCTCTGCTCATTCAACTTTCTCCCTGACACATCCACTCGCCAACCAGACAGAAACTCATTCAGCCAAGCTTACGCTCAGAAAGTGTGGCCTTGGGATGTAAAAAGGCTGCTTTCGTGGCAGCTAACAAAGACATCTCCACTGTGGGTTAGAGAGAGATGAAAGAGGATGGAAAGGAGGTAAATGCTCTCCGTGTTGACTCTGACTGCAGCGTTTCAGCTCTGCAATCACTCATCAATTATCAGTTGCACTGAGAGCATTATGAAATAATAGAACAGCATGCATTATTGAATGCAAACATATAAAAGGTGATGTTTTCAAAACTTACAAACAAGGACTATGTCATAAATGCGGATTGATTTAAAAAAAACAACAACAAAAAAACAGTAAATGCCTAAATGCAAACTTTCAGGCCTTACATGTCAATGCCTGCACAATCTTCTCTCAAAAAGCATAAAAAAAAACCCCACTTACTTATAAAAAGTATTTAGTGGTGTAATGTGGTGCCCTGAACCTACTTTTAGTTGCATGCATTTGACCTTAGAGCCCAGCCATTCAGAGCAGCTCCTTCTATGGGTGGACGAGAGCTCGACAGGCAGCTTACTCCCCCCTCGGACAGTCTCATTTATACACAAATGTGCTGGAAACATATATCCTTGAGCACACATGCCGACATACTGGTACACAAGCATGTATACCAATTAGATGCGAGTTTCTGGAGATCTGGCCTAGCATGGCCAGCAGTGAGAGGCCTTTACTTCGATGTGGCTAATGAGCTAGCCTCCTGCTTTACCTCCCCATACACCAGTGAAGTGCTGTGACGTCAGGTTACCTAGCAACCCCTCTTCTGAGTCGTCAGCAACATTTCAGTGGGATTTTCCCCACACATGTGAAACACAAAGCTCAGACCTAATTCATCTCAACATACAAATGTCATCATGTGTCTCCACAGCACAATAACCGTTGTAGCTGCAAAACATGACCAACATTTTTATATCAAAAAAAAAAAACACGCAGAGCATTCACTTGACCTATTATCTTCCTAAATAAATAAGGTGGATAAGATTACACAAGCACACAGATCCCCAAATCCCTCATTGATATCAGTAATGCATGTTTTTGTGTTGGGAGGACAGTCAACAAACCACCATATTATTTTTGGTGCAGAGTGGAGAAAGCAGCATTTGACGTGTGGCCTAGAGGTGGGAGGAGGGGGAGGAGAAATGGCGTCAGAGCCCACCTGTCAGCAGAGCTAAAACAACACCATGGCAACGGCCTAATGCTGTGAGGAGATGAGTGACAGCCAGTGTGTCAGCCACCAGAGAGGGGAGAAGCAGTGGCCTGCCTGACACAGCAGACCTGGGGAGCAGATCTCACCGCTTCCCAGTTGTTTCCTCAAGGCTCTTGCTGACAAAGCCACTTTGGTGCACCTGCCAAGGAGAGCATGGCCTATCTGATAACGGAGCAACAATTGTCTATCCCAGAAAATGATTTTTGCACAGGAAGGTCATCTACCTTCTCTAGGACTAAAAATGCACACGTTTCTTGTTGTGTCAGAACAGCCTCAGTGAATAAAAACACCGAAGCATTTCTACTTCTTGTGTCATATTAGCTATTAAACATTAAAAGACCAAGCAGTAACAATATAGTGCTGAACGGTATAATCTATGGTACACATTTGCATTGGTCTCATATCTGTACACAATATTATCACCATTAGCAACAGAGGGACACGAGAGTGGCAGCTCCAGTCAGTGTCGCAGTCAACATGAGTTGCAACAGTTGCACCGGAGCTGGAAGATAATGCAAATTTAAGGCTAATTTTGCTATGGCTTTTAAAGACTCATCTATACAGGATCATGCAAGTAAACTATGGTGAGCAGACTGATGCTTTATGGCGAATGCATAATTTCATCGACACACAAAAAATTACAAATATGTCAAAAGACAAAAGCACAATGGAGTCAGGCAGACCTAGTTATGCAGAGGCCAGGTCAGATGGACTTTTGCAGGGGCTAAACGTACATGTTTGACAGTCCCAGACAATAGCCTGCTGCCCCTCCTCCATCATCGTTACCACCTTTGCAAGTTGACCCGTATGCTGGGCTGGGGCTGGGGGGGTTGAGGAGGTGATAGTGTAGCTTCCAACTCTCTGTAGTAAGGTTGGGCAAGGTTACTCTATGTCCCAGCCTACAACCTGCACACATACACATTGGCAGAACCTTGGCCTAATTTAGTCTTATTAAAAAAAAACTAACAATTTTTAAAGGATGATATCAGTAGTGGTCAATAAAAAAAGTTTGATGAAAACTAAAAAGTAGTAAAAGTTTAAAATTAAGGATATGCTTTTTTCCCCCAAAAGGACATACTTTGCTAGTATAGCTACAACATGCAGCAATTTTAACCATTTACAACCAGGCACACCATCCTAACTTCCTTATGATTTGGAGCTGGGGCGAAGCAACCCCCCCCCACCCCTTTTCCACAAAAGCAGCACAGCAGACCTCAAAATTACAGGATATAATGCAACTCATCCTGAGTCAGTTTAAGAATAGAATACGGTCTGCATATTCTGTTCAGCCATCTCGATTTCCACATCATGCAGTCCATTCTTATTGGCTACACCACCCATACTGCAGGGTTTAAAAGGAAACAGAGACAGGGTCTGTGTTGCTACACTCACTAGAATTGTGTTTCCTCTGTACCCTCATGTGAGCAACATTCTCCATTGTCTTCTCCTAGGCCCCCGACAAACACACACACGCGCGCGCAGCGGTTGTCATGTCATAAGAAGCAGCCCAGCGGATTGGCTTTGATTCGCTCCTCCCCTTTCCTCCCTGCTCTCCCCTCTTGCACAGGCTCTTTGCGCGTCATTTGATTTTCTTATTTAACAACCAACCCTGAAAATGCGTAGGAAGAAAGATGTCTAAATATAGATGCAGCCACAACAGCTCGCACCACGAGTGCACAGCAAACTCTCTCCAACACCATGAGGAGACAAAACACAGCGACGTTTTGCTGTTTGCTGATCATTACTGAGAGCCGTGATTAAAAAGATAAGATGGTGAACTGCCTTCGTGTAAAGATTTACAGCAACGAATAAATATCTAGCAACATTTGACACTTGTTTTAAGGTTGTGTCAACAAGCAGCAAAACACACTTGAGTTTCTGGATCACTTAGACTGATTTGGACCTGGTTTGAAAACAAACACGCTGCTAAGGCAGGGCCCGTGGATATGATAAAGCAAAAGTCAAGAATACATTAAGAGCTACAGTAAGAGTAACACGGAGGCAGCATGAGAGGCAGAGACCAGGGCTGAGTGGGATTAGCATGTGAAAAGTGAAGTACCAGTTAGCACTCCATTTGAGAGGCCAGTATCATTATCCTCTCACTGGCAAGGCAGAAAAAACACACAGTTCAAGTGGAATAATAAAGCTCTCGCAATGAGAGTATAAAGTGAGTTCAAGCCTCTCTTGACGACACTCCAGTGCAATAAGGGAGCGAAACCCGTTTGCACCACGAGTGTGACAACTACTTTGACCTCACACAGTTCCCACAAATTTGTCACATGAATTAAAGTGGCTTAAAGCTTCAGTAGTAATGACATCTATAATGTCTAGCTACTTCTGGTACGGAACGGTTTACATGCAGTCACCTGGAAGTTGACGTGGGAGTTGCAAGCCAGCGCAGAATTTCCAGACATTGTCCACCTCTCACATCAATGGGTCAAGGTTCAGACAAAACACGGATGAGTTTCGGGGCTGTCTTGTGCATGGCTGAAATACATACTGACTGAAATGTGGAATCGTATATTGGTACCAGGATCTATAGAGCCAGCCTAAATCTATGACTAACTCCCCAATCTGCTGACTTTAAATATTTGAGGCATGTGGCAAGTGATGCATGTGGCTTTACCCCTCTAAAGGAGAAGTGAAAGTAACACTTATAGCAAGATGTGTTTTCAAAATGGTGTGCCAGTAAAGACAGGAAGTAAGACTGCTGATCAAGACAGTACCCGATGTAGTGCCAGTTCCACTTTAACGATGGTTGATGCAGTGATGATGAACCTTTGACTGTATTTGAATGTTATGTAGAGCCCGATCAGCAAACACCAGCTAATCTAAAATCCCTGTTTTGTCAGTGCAGTCATCTCTCTGTTCTCTTGTCCCCTCACAGGCTGCTCTAAGGTCAAGGGCAGCTATGAACAGCAACCATGGAGCTGGCAGACTTGGCCACATCTCCAAAACTTCTGTTTTATGGGTTTTAAAAAAAGGGAGGAAAATGTATCAAAAGACCGTAACTGTAGTAACTGTATGGTCACTTAATGTTAGAAGTTGAAGACTGACTGTTTAGCTGTCATTTTCACAACTGTCTTTCTCTACATCCAATTCTGTGTTTAAATAGTTGTGAATTCGTCCTGATTAAAAAACAGGAAAGTCGTTACCAAGAATCCACTTGGTTTAATAATTAAGTATTTTTGAATAAATGAAAAGCAAGAGAACCTACTCCTACATTTTACGCCCATCCTATATCTATGGCTTACAAGAAGAACATATAAAAATGAGAAAGAATAATAAGACATTAACATGTTTTACTGTAGAGTCTAAATTAATTTCAGTTTTTAAATGGAACACAAAATCATTTTACCAAACACCTGCAGCTACAACGAAGGGAAGATTTTGACTTCAATTCTGCTGCTGCATGAGAGCAACAGAAAATTATCAGTTCAAGGGTAGTTTCTAAAAATTGTCACTAGTACTGTGACCTAAGACATTGCTACTCATAGGTTCTCAGCCAAGTTGATACAGTTTTAGGTCACATTTTATATTTACTTTAGACTTGGAACAGTCATAACAGCTTTACGTACGAGTAACAAGGCTGAATAGCTGCACTCTGAACTCACTGCTAACCAGGAACAGCTTTATCATTGAGACAAAAGCACAGTTATAAGCAGTGAAAGTAAGATTAAATGAAATGTAAATAAATATACTATTGTAGACCTACATTTAAGCTGTGCGGTAAACCACAAAGTATATACTTTACCTGTTTCCACAGCAGCAAAACATAGGTTCCTAGTTGCCCTCATCCGCAAAGTATAATAGGGAAGAATACTGAACCTTGCCAAACCATAAACCAGCAAAGCTAACTTGAGGTAACCAGATCCACTATTTGCACTTCTGACTTTCAGGGATACTCCCTAATAGTCTCTAATCACAGGAAAGAGACCTCAGAGCAGTTATGATAGCCTTCAAGAAACATGTGAGACCCGGCACGGCCTGCCCATTGTCACGTAGAACAATGTCGGAGCCAAAACGCATCTACAAGACAGCGTACCTCAGGAAGTACTCTGCCAGATCACATCCTGTTCCACACAGTGACGAGGTACGCATGACAACGGATACAGAAGAGTTGAAGCATGTAGAGTAGGACCGGCCATAAACTTGACTTCACATTTCTTTGTACAAAGAAAAGAAAGATGTGAGAACATGCTATGTTCAGCAAATGAGTTTCATTTGCACTAAAATGGACAACTACAAAACATGCAAACTGATCTGGTCTGGCTTCTATTTCAAGTATCACTTTTTGCCATTTAATTCTGGGCTTCTTTACTTGAGCCTGTGAAACTTTGTTCCCACACAGTGGCTTGCCAACTTGCACCTGCTGCCTGCCAGCCAGCTAGGGAGCTACCAAATTATCTTGTAGACATTAATATGATGAGCAGGCGATATCGTGTCGTTGCCTGGCCTGCTGAGGCACACAATCGGACAGTAACAACATTACGGATACATTTTAACTTGCTTTAAAATGAGCTACTTTCTTCATCCGCCATGATTCTTGACCATTTTGAAGGTCCCTTGACAACCAGTTCTGCCAGGCTATTGCGTCTCTGTGTGGCTGAAACTAAACTCTCAGAGCTTTCTGGAACATTAGTTTATAGGGGCATCAGCACAATTGTTCATGGAGTGTCCAGTTATACAGAAATAAAAAACAGGCATAGATAATTGATAGCCTCGAGCCAATCAGGAGTGAATATTCCAAGGTAAAACGCTTAAATAAACAATGAGCCAGAAAAGCCATTTACCATCTATTATATCTGTAGACTGTCAGTATGTCTGGAGCCCATACCAAAGACAGGTTAATCTACCTTCTACAAGTTCACATTTGTAGGCATTAACCTACTATTCCACAACTCCACCTCTCGTCAAAATGTACTGTTTCGGCCTTTTATACCCCACACCAGCCGCCTCTTCCCATCACCCTCCTCTGCAGAAGCAGGGCTTTTTGTCCCCGTCATGGCATTGTTACTAACAACATGAAGCTGGACTTTCCATGACAAGATTCCTTCATTCATCTTGCGGCTGAAAATATTATAAAAACAATATGTGACTGCAAACATCCCACGGGTGGAAACATGCAGGCCTGAGATAAAAATGACCCTAAGAAATGAGTTAGATCAACATTACTATAAAATTCACATAGTAGGAATGACAATTTAGTAAGATAAATAAGCCTTACATAAAAATAAGGTACTATTAGTAATCGTGAGGTTGCTTGAAAAGCGCATTTCTGAATTCTGTATATATTAAATATGCAAGGCGATGCTGAAAGGCTAGAGACAGAAAATCTTGAGTGCATCCTTGGCCGATGTCTGCATGCTGCCGGGCATGACTTCTCGATCACACTGCCTACTATAGCAGGGCAGCGTTCGGAGGCCCTACACAGCCATGGCTCTTGCGCAAGGCAATGTCAAGTCATCCCAACACGACTGAACTGAATGTGCATCCAGATGCAGGAAAGCAGCGCGCACATCAAGCCTGCCTGCTCACGGCTGCGAGACTGGTGAACACACGGAACACGTTGTGCACGTCGTTTTGCATTGGACTGGCATGCCTACCGTACAGACACGAACTCCCGTGCAGAGACCACGACACGGCAACATGAATAATCGCAGTATCGGACTACTGAATGTGTGCCACTGGGCCAGGCTGAATTCAGCTGCACAGCACGGTGCACTGAACTATCCAGGGGACAAATATTTCCACCTAGGGAAAGAGGTCACAAATAACAGGACCGGCCGGCCATCACGGATATCTCGAGCACTTAGGGACCTTCCAGACACAACGACGAGCCCCACGTACAAGGCAACACTTGAATATATGTTTTCAGTCATCTCCACCTCAATGCATCGACCCAGTCGTATGTTGCAAGCGACAAAATGTGCTCAGCTCACTGCCACTCAGCGATAGGGCGACTTGCTTGCGGCCAATGCTCAGCCTGATACGAGGCGGACGTAGCGTTAGGGCTTTATGACTCCGCAATTTGACAAGACCGCGTTCTATAGCAGGACGGGGCTTTGACATAAGTGAAAAGCTCATTACCTCTAAAGTGCGTATTTCTTGCTGTGTGAGGTCGTTGGACGCGGCGCATTTGGTCCGTAGCCCCTGTAAGCTGGAGATGGAGATTTCAATCATATTCTGGATGAGTTCGCATTGATGTAGTGCGGCCATCGCTGCGCCACCGCCACTATCCCTCTTCGGCTGCTCATCACTCTCGACCATCTTCCCACCTTTAGCAGACACACTATCCATTCCTCAGCATTGGGCACGGCTGGAAGGGCTGGAGTCAAACTGTTAAGCTCAAACAAAACATATGCAGCAGTCCAGCGACGCAGCGACCTATTGTGGAAGTTAGCTGACAGCAAATGTCCCCAGCTCCCAATCTGGAAAAGTCAGGATGCAAACGAATTGCCTGTCGTGTTTGATCAAAACAAGATGCTCGACGGCAGCCCGGGTGGAGGAGCGACCCGAGGTCCCGCAATGCTCGGCTGGTATTTCCAGTCCGTGTAGGCTACCGACGAGAGGCTGTGCTCTCTTCCACCGACAGCTCTGGCAGAGGCTTTCACCGTCTGTCAGCTGTTGGGAACATCATGGGGCGCGGTGCTCTCTGGGAAATGAAGTCGCACCGTTTACTAAAAGTGCACTCGGCGCTACGTCCCCTCAACCTCCCCCACCGCCTCGTGCGCGTGCTCTCCACACAGACAAATGAAGGGGAAAAAAATAACAACAGTAATACAATCACTACAATCACGTACGTTTGTTTTTTTTGTAAAGGCAAGCTGATTTCAATAATCACAGGATAGTGCGATAGCACCAGTGTCTGCAAAGCCATAGGCTAACAGGAAAAGCACAGGTGTACTTAATAACATTAATAATGGCTGCATGCCATTTAGGTGCTTCCGTTAGGGCCCCTTTTTCATCGAAGATATTTAGACATACATTTCTAGGTATTGCGCATGCTGGCTCACTGGGACACCTTTGGTTTTCCTACTATGACAAGTCAAAATAGCTGCTTTGAACAAGGCCTATTGTGCGTGCTGCACCGGTATGGCTTACTGGGATGCTTAAGTGGAACAGCCATCATTTATGTATTCGATTCACCTGTGCTTTTCCTGCTGTAACAAGTCAAAAAGTCAGCCCTGGCAAAGGCCTATTTAGTGACAACAAAGCAGATATAAAATACTATAAAGTAATATGATAGGATCTGCATTACAGGGGTGCTGTGGGGAATTCTCAGAACACTCCTCTTTCTTCTACACTGGTGCAGCACAATTGCACAGTAGTGTGGAGAGACAGGGCTGGCAATGCAAGAGTACCTTTGGGCCCCAAGAATCATCACCACCGTTCACCACACTCGCAGCGCCACAACACTCTGTGTTGAGTGAAAGAGATGCACCATAAGGCCTACAAGAAACATTTTAGCAATATGATTCATATTTATGTATTTTGTCAGAGGTACAATCTGTGATCAGTGTACACGGCCCTTCCCATCCCACCAATCCAAATAGTTGACATTCCACAATCATGTAGTTGAGTGTACATGGTCTGCCTTCAAATGCAGACTGCACTTTTCACAATGATGTGATGTTTGGTGAGGAAAGGGTGCTGTACACCTATAAGGTAAAGTAAGTCCATCTTTCGGTTTGTTGTTCTGTGCGTATAATCTCCCTCCTCAGAAGTCTCAACAGTTACTACAAATGAGGTGGTCAAATTGAAGCCGACCCCTTGATACTCCCACTCACAGTCATATTTCCACACTAAAAGGAATAAGAGCATGCAGCCAACAATGAAGAAATAACGGTACAAATCTCCACAGTAATGGAACTTACTGCAACTTCAAGACCAAGGTACAGCGTTTGTCCTCATATCAGGACAGTGCAAATCATATGTAGGAGGGTGGGAGGAGTGTGCAGGTTTCCACAACCATGAAGCAGCAGTACACATGGCTCATTGCTGCAATGAGGGTGTTATGTTCCTTCCTTTTAATATACCCTGATTATACAATGGGTGAGTCACTTCTCATAGAGCCCTGTGTTCCTCCTCTCCATCTGTCTGTCGCTTCACGTCTTATGAGTGCAGGGGAAATTGTACTGTATCTTACAGACACGGACAGACATGCAGCAGTCGAAATAGTCGCCTTGCATGGTAACATATAGGGATCAGAGTGAAATACCAAGCAAAGGAACTAAAAACCTCATTCAGAGTGTTTTGGTATACCACTGAGTCAACCTCCAGTTAGCTGAAACTAACAAAGTAATTCCTCTGAAATAACATTGCAATCTGACATTGAGTTAACATGAAACTGTAAATCTAACTAACACCATTGCAACAATGGAATGAAACAGACACAAAGCCAAGTTTCAATTATTTGTTGCTGATCCAGTCCTGCTGTATTATATTAACAGCACAGATTTGATGGTGACTTGCCAGCAGAACACCGTTCCAATTTAAGCTGCCTTCAAAATCAAGTTACAAAGTGGCAGTGGGATCAGCGTAAATGAAGGGTTTAAGGAGACATTTAATATTGGTTGCATATGTTCACCTTTTCGAGAGCGTACTCGGTCAAACTTATTAGCAGCACTGAGGTGAATCACCCAATCACATCACGATTGCTTATAAATCATACTTCAAACACATACAGTATACTTTGTGCAAAGACCAAAAAGGTGAGGTAGATCAGTATTAATTTATTTTGTTCAATATGATGGCAGCAAGTGCTAGAAACAGAATGTTGCTGAACACTACCTATATGACATTTAAGGGAAATATTAATTCAAAGCTCTTTCATACCATATGTCTGGCTTATCGTCAATTGTATTACTGCACCAGATGGACTCTTGCAGTGAGCAAGTGAATTATCTTCGTGAATACTGAACCAGTCAGTCGACAGATCACAAAAAGGTGAAATGTGAGCACAACAGAAGCCACTCTTCTCGCTGAGAATCAAAATTCAATCTGTGTACCTCATGTGCAGTGTATTTCATGAAAGACCTCCAGCATCTCTGATGGAAAACATTTCCATACCTCTCAATTTGTTTCTCCTCCCTTTTGTGCTTTCTCTTTTCGCTGCAGTTCTTTCCAAGAGTTCATTTTCCTCCTAAATGACACTTGAGGATTACTGACCTGTGTTCTGTAATAAATAATGTGCATCATGGAGGCAAGCCAAAAGGTACCTGCAATGTATTTCAAAGCATTTGCATGAGGAATGTTCAGACAGGCCACTTGACAGCTTGCTGACACGACTCACTCAGCTGAGGATAGCATGATCCTTTCCCAGCCTGACAGTCTCTTAAGCCGTTTAAACTGTTGTACTATTGGACAGCCAACACACCACATGTAGCATGGAGCTCACAGCTTCAGACTGAATTAGATTGTGGACAGTCTGATTCCATCTTCTTTGCTGGCCAGGATTTCCAGGAGCTAACCCTTCAGGTCTGGGGAGGTTGAGCCCCGGCAGGATCATTTAAGACTCGCTGATGTGTGAACATTCATCTGTGTGGGATTGCGACGTGGCATATCCAAGGTGCACATTTATTAAAACATTGTGCAGTGCAAATCTATATAATATGTTTCAGTGTACTGTAGACTACACGTTGCTTTACAGCTATAATGAAAAGTAATACTCAATTGACTGCCCTATTATGGATTATGTAGCCCAAATTTTTTAGCTATGTAAACAAAAGAAAACCCTGACAAAACATCATAAATATGATTATGGAGTATTTTTAATTAAAACTACATTTAAACAAGATTTTTCTTTCATAGATGCTTCTTTTCTTAATTAGCTAACTACTACTGCCTTCACAGACAAGCGGGGAAAGGAAAATGTTTTCGTTTAATGCAGGTACCTTGATCAATGCTATGTGTGCTAGAAAAGTAGCCGAACAAATGGTGTCCTTGTCTGTGCCAGAGTGTATAAAGCCACTCAAAGTAACATTGTGGTCCTAAATGTGTTACAATTCTAAGAATTGCCACACTCACCAACGTCATGTAGTTTCTAAAAAATGTTGTGTTGATGTTCCAAGTTTTCACATGTCAGAAAGGCAGCAAACAGTCACTGGTTGATCAAGGTCCTAATTCAATAGGTTATGTGATCACTCGAAATGCCATGCCTCAATCCAGAGCAATTCAAGAGAAACTGTGTGAGAGGAGTGACGTCAAACAGGGGAAGGGAAAGGACCCAAATGCAGACAACTTGACTAAGGATGATGACTTGAATGGTTTATTCGCAGGCAGGCAGGCAGGCAGGCAGGCAGGCAGGCAGGCAGGCAGGCAGGCAGGCAGGCAGGCAGGCAGGCAGGCAGGCAGGCAGCACCAACACAGCTACAATGCCAAACTGACAAATGAGCAAAGGAAAAACCTCACCTTAAATACACTCAGGTAGGGCAGGATAACAAGTCACAGATGTACCAAATCAACACAGTTGGAAATAATCATGGCACTCAAAGGCGGGAAGCAAACTAGACCACATGAGGGAAGGAGGACATTTCAAAATAGAACTGAAAATCATAGAACACAAACCAAAAACCATGACAAACTGCATGTTTCTGACCATACAGGCCTTTAGCTGTCTGCCGTGAATACATGTTTGTTACTAAAAGTACTACATGTTGTCCACAAACTCACAGGTTAGATGTGTCAACTTTGGTCATGACTAGAGCAGAAAATCAGCTTTAAATGTCAACTGGTATTTAGGTGATTTAGTGAAATGTGTGTTGTTATTTAATCATATCATTCAAGAGAGCACCATCCTACTTGTATCACAGTATACCAGTATCATGATGTAGTATAATCATCATTATTTGTTTTGCTACTCGTCTGCACAGCTTAAATCATAAATCTTTGTCCGATCAATAGGAGTTATTTTAAAATTAGAACAGGGTTCAGTAAATAGTCATTATTTATCTCACATTTTCAGAGTGCCTTTGAATTAGGCTTCCCAGTGCTGTGTGAACACTTACAGAAACCCCTCGCATTAAAGTTTTTTTCCACAGCTCTCATTTTGAAATGTTTTTGTTTTATTCTATTCTATTTTTAAGCCCTTTTAAAAATCTAGAATATAGAACAATGTCCATAGCCTTGATATTATTACATTAATATGAAAAAAGGAAGTAAGACAGAGCAGGCCTCCTGTAAACTCCAGTTGAACTCTCCACCCTACAGAGTAGAGTGGAGAGTTCAACATGGACAGGGACAGGGCAGTCTTCTGACCTTTAGTATTTTTACAGCACACAGAGCTGGAAAACAGAGATGGAGGCATCATGGGAGGTGCACAGAAGAGAGCAAGTACTAGTGGGCCTCAGTTCTCTACCAGCAAGAGACGTGCTGAAGGAATAACCTTTTATTTTTATATTTAAAGGCAGAAAAAATTAATGTAGGCATTGCTGGGGATCTTCAAATGATTACTTGCTCATTCCCTTGTCTGTTCTTACAGAACTTTAGGAATGAAAATACCTTTGTCTCAATATAACAAGTTGCATGCAGGATGCAACATGATGTAAGATGTAACATTGCCACACTTTGTGTTGTAATCTAAGAAAAACAATTGGCTTTGCACATTTGACTTAATACTAAACTGTTTCACCCCAGACGTATGAGTGACCCACTCTACAGTCATCCAGGCAGAATAAAATTAAAACTTTGACATTAATTAAGTAAACTGGCTGCTTTCATATAGGAGAATGTAAAATCAATATCCCCACACTGGGGACCAGTTGGATTCTGTCTTACAGGGGGAACACGGGGTAGATGCAAATAGAGAGGACTCAAATGGCATGTCACAGAGTAATATGCGTAAACAACTCCATCTGCTGGACAACTGCAAAAAACATCAAGTGCAGTGAGATGTTAGATGAGTGATTTGTTTTTCTGAAATTTCTGGAAACAAGACATTTTAAGGCACATTAGAACCTAGAATTTTGGATTCTATGAACAAGTTGATTTGAATTGGAAACAGAGAACTTTACTATTAAAACAGCCATTAAATACTTCAGCAGAACGTGTTGGGCTGATGGCTTTTATGGTTGCTTACATATTGGCTGGACTAATTGTCCACTTTAGGAACACCAGCTTCTCTGTTTGGTTGCAAACAAGTAAACATGCTGGCAGCTCAAGAGCTTCAGAGGTTTGACCAAACAATGAAAAAGCTGCATGATCTAAGTGACTCTGAACGTTGTATGATTGTTTGTGCCAGACGTGGTGGCCTCGCAACCTCAGAAAAAGCTGCCCTCCAGGGCTTTTCATGCGCTAGGGTGTTTAGAATTGACAAATGACAGAGGCTGTTCTGTGGGGGAAAACACTGTAAATGAGCGAGAATGAGTAGACTTGTTCAAGCCTGGCATGAGCACAGTGCAGTAGTTGGTGTGGTTTGAATGTGTGGCCTGGGATGGAGTTAGTTTTTTGGCCTGAATTATTATCCCAGTCTGGCCCTGCAGACAGTATAACTATCTACATTTTGTTGTTTTGCTTTTCTGCACTGGCTCTCTGTCTCCTTAAGAACTGAACTGTATGTATTTATGAACTTATTTAAAACTGATAATCGATTAATTAAGACTTGCCTAGACATTCTCTGGTACCCTACACCCCATCTGAGTGTTTATAGGGAGATGTCTCTTGTCTCCCAAATACACACAGTTTTGTGTAAGGGCTAAACAAGCTAAAGAGGTTAGGAACCCACGAGTTTAATCTTTTTGTTGTTTTTATGGTTGTGGCCAATGAGGGACCCAGGTCCCTGTAAGGAGTGTGTAGCCGCCCACATCAGTAATTTGTGCAAAACGTGCTCCCTTGCGTTGTTGTTCGACATCATTGATGCCACCTTCCTCATGAATATGTACGAGCGTCTTCATTCACATACACAACAGAAAATCCACGTTAAGGCGTCATTTTTTTGTTGCGTTAATGTGTGGACATTTTTCATGTCAATACTACTATACTCATTTCACAAGATACAAGATAGATTTATTGAACCTTTTACAACACAGGGTTGTATAATGAGATTTTGATTTGTAGTTCCATTTATGCTACTCAAAAAATTATATACAGTATAGTAGTGAGTAAATAATAAGTCCTAGAAATAGAAATGAAATATATTTTATGTGGTAGAGTGCTGAGAATGAATTTAGCAGTCTCACAGCCTGAGGGAGGAAGCTTGAATATTATGATTGACACGCTCAAGTTATGTATAACTGTGGTGAGTTAAGGCTTTACAGTTAGTAATAAATAATAAACTTGCATCAATTTGAGAAGTTCAGCTCTGTACATCTTGGCAGATAGTGAAATTATATTTGCTTCTGTCCCGTGAAATATTCAAACTGCAGGGCTTAATGTGGGGCTGTTTGGATTCCTTGTGCCAAAGATCAGCGTCTTAGTCTGAAAATGAGTGAGAGTAAAATGAATATCAGAACTCAAAATGAATGACCGTAACCCAGATTACTTAATAATACCCAGATTACTTAATAATACTTATTAATAATATATCTGTAACATTAGTGTTAAGGATAACACTCGTGATGCATCATGAGACTTGTGTGTGTCACAGTTAATTGTTTTTCATGTCGTCACTAGAAGGGATATGACATTTCAAACAAATATTCCGTTTACATAGAATAAACATTTAAGCAAAAACCATATGTCAGGAACCCGTCTTTGACCTGCCTGTATCTTCTGATGCAGCGTCAGAAAGTTCTGAGATGGTGGGTGTCGGTTCTGGTGAACTGACATTCAGCACCCCAGTTTTCAGTTGGCAACAGCTGTAACTGAATAGGCTGCCTTTGAGACATTGGCTTTGAATGTGTTGATGATTTCACCTAACCGGCTTCACCTCCAAAGTATTTTTGTTTTTCCTTTGGCAGGTCCGGGCAGTTCGAGCTGCGTCCGCTGCGTCCATTTTGCTGACAAGAAGAAGAACGCTGCACACAAGTGGCTTTCATGGCGCCGATCATGGTCACGCACACTGCATGCGGTTTAAACAACGTGTGCCGTCACTGCCAGGGTCACAACACCCTGAAACATACATGAATGTTAGGGAACACGTAGCATTGATATTTTTAGTCGTTTAAGTTGTTTTTACTGCCAACTGTAAGAAGAACTTCAGTTTCAGTTCACTGAGTCTGATTTACCATGAACTGGGAGTTATTCAAGTTTATGTAATAAGCACCTGGACCAGTGTTAAAATCATTTTTGGGAAATCAGAAGGGCCACCTAATGAGGACGGGCAGAGACAGTCTGCTTTTGCCTAAAGAGACATTAAGCTTTGTCACAACTACAACCTGCATCTGCTGTTGTTTTAGTGGGAGTTTGCTCAGCGATGACTGAGCCATAACTGACATGTTACATTTTGATTTGCTTGAAGGTAAGAGAGTTACAGTCTTCACAATGTCCTGTTCAGTAGGAATGGGACGATCTGCTCATCTCACGATATGACAAGATATGTAATATGACGTTCATGATGCAACGTAATAGCTAAAACTTCAATGAAAACAAAGTCTAACTGCAGAATTATGGTTATTTCTGAGACACAAATCTTTGTAATGTAAACAACTTGTTTTTCACACAGTCCCAGTGCTCAGATTGTTAGAATGACCTTGTTGGATTGTCACTGGTTGGTATTTGGCTAAATGGATATTGAAAAGATGGTTTATGTCAGAGCAGTAGTGACACTTAAGAAAACTTTAGCAAACAGTTGAAGACTAAAAGTGTAATGGTAAGTCTAAGGTCGTGGTAAAGAAACAGGAAAGCCTGGTTTCGGGATAATGTTGATTTAATGTGTTGAGCCGATGATATAGCTGGAGGATGCATGCACCACCTTATTCACTGCACCACAGATTAACTGCAGGGCTCCATATTTATTGGGAATGCTGATTAAGCATTTAAGGACACGTGTGCTTCTGTTCCACCTTTTTCTACCTTTCATGCTTTTTAAAAATGTTAAGCTTTTTTCAAGAACTTAATAGAAGTAAATGCAGCTTTGACAGTATTACAGCTAAAAGCCCAGCTTTAGCAATGTATCTCAGCTTTAAGCATTGTTAGGTGATGCGGGTCAGCTTCCACCTCTGCCAGATTTACATTTGCAAAAGCATCTTCAACAGGAAATGCTATTTTTTTTAGTTCACAATTCTAATCTGCTTCTTCAATTATCAAAATGTTCAGCTATTTAAGGATGTAGCTGTGATTCAGCTATTTTCTACCTTTTATACTCAGATTTCCAGAATTCTCTATTTCTGAGAATTCTGATGTTGATGAAAAACACACTCTACACAACTTTTCCTATTTTTGTGAAGACTTCTACATGCACACACTAGCTAGTATAGTATCTTGCTATCTTTGGGGGGATTTGTACCGCTTTTCTCAACAATTTATCACAATAGGCGTGAAACCCATTGGCAATATTACAGAACGTCCACGCAAAGTATTTCAGCTCTTAGCTTCCTCAGGCAACGCAGATCAGCCTCCACTTCTGGCAATTCATTTCACAGTTTTGCATTTTCAGCATTGCTTTGCAATTTATTATTCTTCTGTATGTTTTTCTGCACACTTTAGCTATAGAAATGATGCAAATGTAAAAACCTTAAGCTCTTTAAGGCGTTTATGGTTCTGTTCAACTTTTCCCAAATCTGCCACTTGTATTGTTTGAGCAGTCTAGTGTAATACATTTATTTTTCAGGCATTTCAGATTTCAATGATTTATTTCAGCATTCACACCCATTTTCAGCAGGAAATGCAATTTTTGTAGTTCATCTAAAAATATTCATTAATGCACCCCCAACTTTTGAGATTGATTTCTTACTACTCAAGGAGACACTGGTGTTAATTTGTGAATCCTTGAACTAACTTAAACACACTGTTGGTGCAGGCAAGGACAGTTTGACAATTGAGTTTTGAGAATCAGTTGCTAATGTTAAGGCTTTAATGCAGGAAACGCCAAAGTTAACCCAACTACAAATTCTCTGTTGTCAATGTCTTGAGTGCAGGTTACTGCTAAGGGTTGATTTTCATACTGTAGTGAAATAAATGGAAACCCGCTGCTGTGCGGAAGGCAACAAACTAAAAACGAACAATGTGCTTTGGGAAATGGTTGGCAATATGTAAATAAGTGGCAGACAAAACCACCTCGCTGATGGATACCACTATGCGGGCTACAAAATGTAAAAGTGGTAGAACATTCAAGTTGGCCTTGAGCTGGCGTTCCTCTTGTCCTCCGATCATCTGTCTATTTTGTGATTTTGTGAAAACAGCATTCTGGATGGGTTTTATAAAGTGTAAAACTCAAGCACTAAAAACTGTTTACAGTTCTCAGCTATGTGTCGGTACGTTAGAGTGTGCACAACCACCAAGGCATTTAAAAGGCTTGTATTTGATGGTACGTGTTCATAAACAGAAGAAAACGTTTCTAGCTAAAACACTGGAAATTCTCTACCAAAGAGATAAATAGTAATTAACTCCTAGATATTTGACGTGCTATTTGTGCTTTCTTAATACTGAGCATTACTTAATACATAAAAACATTTGATAGTTTTCTTTTATTTAGACAACCCAAATAAAAGGCACATAACATTGCGCATGTTTATGTAATAATTTGACAAACATACATTTAAAAAAAATGTAGGAATGTTTGACCTTTCTGCTAATCAGAAAGCCTAGCTTCTCATATATACAAAATTACCATTGTTAATGTTCTAATACAAAAGATTTATAAAAAAGGTTATCTTATCTTTCACATCTATTGTAACTACCGTATCCTTGGAACTAAAATAGTTTTGTACAAAGATATACATTCAACTGCTTTCACAAGGGTTCTGGAATTTCCAATTGTTTTTTTTTTTCCTTAAAAATAAAGAGATGGTCAATTCCACAAGAAATGTTCAGTTTATCACATTATTATTGTATCAAATTTGGCAAACAGGCTATCATAATGTATCTACGTAAATGCATAAGAACAAAAAGAAGCTACACTAATATTTTGTTTAAAACAAAACTTGGGAAAATGACAAACATGCATATTGCATTTTTCAGTATAAACTGAATCAACTCGAAGAGCTGCAACACTGTTGAAATAACATGGCATTCATTAAAAAATTGTTAATGTTAAACAGCTACAGTGTTTGGGGTCATGCAACATCAATCTTGTCCCATTATTTTAATGGACACAAACTTGCATTTTATTAAACTCATCCAGATGTCAGCCACATAACTATGCAGCCTGAGACTGAACTTAATTTGAAAGGAAATGTAAAAGAAGGTACAGCATGTTTGCCATTGCACAGTAAATGATTATTTCAATGGACGGCGATGTCTAAAATCAATAATTGTTGGACTTCTTGTCCGTGAAGTCTATTCAAGTCATTTAACACCACAATGCCAAATGATGTAGGAAATCTAAAAAAAACAAACAAAACCAAAAAACATGGAAAAGTCAAGAATCAAGATACATGGTAGATATACTAAATTTAAAATGTATCTTAGTAATGGGCTTTTATGTGTGTTTCCTGAGTGAAGGGTCCTTTGTATCATGTTGGGGCTATCACAGATAAATGATTAAAAAAGAAACAGTGTACAGAAGAGTCAGACAAAACTAATTAGTCACCATTATGATGACAGTAACAGCCTGAAAAAGCGTCACTACAAGGCCAGGCCTTTCCATGTTCAGCCACTAGATGGACCTCAAGTGCAGACTGGCTAACCAAAACACTTAAGACTCCAATTTGATCTTTGATAATACTGCTGTTCACCTGTATGTAGGATATGCTTTCAGTGCAAGTCTCATTCCATTCTGACTTCATGGAAAAACACTACAACTAGGCAAATAAAAACAAAGCTTTGTGTTTCCATTCAAATAGAAAACAAAGTACAAATATTTAGTTGTCAAGAGGACAGTGTTGAGATATCCACTTAAATGACTAAATGCTGACATGAAAATACATTACTATGTCAACTGTACAAGTTAGTCACTGTACCTCAAGAGCATACCTACCATCTGAGAAAAAAAAAAAAAAAAGCTATAGCACTGTGAAAAAATATTCTTCCATGCAAGTGGAAGCTGCTGTCCCTTTTACTAGACTTATTTCCTATAACATTAAATAGACAGTGATTAGCAAAGCTATAGTTTAAAAACAACATACAAAGTAACACCCAGAGGCTTGGGGAGAGAACTCGTAAAACATCAAAAACAGCAATTTATAGTTATTGCTTTAGTCCATTTCTCATCTCCCTTTTACAAAAGCACAGGTGTGTTTTCCTACCGAGGAAGAATCCTCTCCTTTGTCATGATACATATCACAGTTTCATCATTCTAACTGACTACACTAAGTCTCACGGTTGTCCTGATTTCACGAAAAACCCTACTCGATTTCTACTCAAGTCTTCTGCATCTCACGTCAGTCGCTTTACATTAGTTGGGACGCAGCTGTGACTTGGGCAACTCCTACCGGCCGCACAGCTCATGTAAATATTCACTTCGGGGTTAGATGAAGTAAACATGGGTCAGGAAGAGAAAGAGGTGGGCTTGAGGTGCAAATAAGGAGGACAGGAGTCTCTTGTTTCACTTCATTTTCCTTTTCTTTCTGGCCAGTTCAACGCGCTCTCCCTCTTTTTTTTTTTTTTTTTTTACCACGGCGGGGAAGAAGGCAAGACTTGGGAGAGAAAAGACATGCTATCCACTGGCCTCATGGCGATGTTGAGTGGACCAGCCATATTCATAGGCATGGGGGTCGTTATCGCGACTGGGTGGGCAATATTCATGGATGCCGTGGCAGGGATGTTGACCGAGGCAATGTTGACAGGCCCGGTGATGGTGACCGGGTGCTGGAGGCTCACTGGAGACGTGATGTTGACCGTGTTGGTGCTAATGTTCATTTGTGCGGCTATGGTGACAGGGTTGTTGGAGTTGACCCGGTTCATCGCTGAGGTGATGGCGGCAGCAGATACGGTCACAGGTGTAGCCGAGGCGGAATTGCAGACGTCGTTACCCTCTGGAAATAAACAGAAAGGGTATTTAACTTTTGATCTGCAGCAACTCCAAATAATTGTTCGTTGGTAGGAGGTAAGAGGATAGCTAAATGGGTAACACCCTCATAACTCCTATTGCAGTCTAATGTATATTGTAGAATGCAATGATGATTTTAATAGTACCAAAACATCATACCTTCTAATGTAACAACCAGGATTTAAACAGGGTCATGGGATTGAATACGTAAGGCTTGACTAACATACTGTTTATGACTACCACAGCAGTGACCCACAAAGGCTGCCAAATAAAGAGATACCAAAATGAGGCAGAGATTTTTAAGTAAAATTATCCCAACCTCCAAAAAGAGGACGGGGGGGGGGGGGTTTAAAAACTAAGGAAGATAATGGAGCACGAGACTTCGCGGTTTTGACTTAATGCTCATGATAAAATTGACCGGTGAATAAAGACTTTTCTGAAAGTCTCGCTTAATTGCACACCGTAATGTTGTGTCATTAGGGGTATGTGTTTCCGACTTGTGTGGCATACCTTTGTTGCAGGAGTTAAAGTTGGTCTGTCCGTGAGTCTTCAAATGGCTGGTGATGTACGCTGCACTGAGCATCTTCCCACAGATGCTACAGGTGACCTTGCCTTCATGCCGGATCATGTGGGAACGGAGTCTGTCTTTGGTGGCGAAAGCAGAGGTACAGGCCTGCAGTCCCACAGCAGACGGGGTCAAAGGTCAGTGGAGTACAACAACAAGAAGAATAACAACAACAACAATAATAATCTGGAAGGTGACAGTAATATCGCTTACCGTTACTTGACATTTAAATGGTCTTTCTGAGGAATGCACATGCTTTACATGGCAGCTCAAGTGGTCTGGCCTAGATGTAAAAAAAACAAAAAAACAACACCACCACATTACATCTTTGGTTTGAGGAGGGCAGCCCTTTGCTAATGCAGATACATAGATTATATTCATTGGAACTATCGCATGGAAATTTGGATTTTAATAGTGACTTCCTTTAACTGCGAACCACTACATATTTCTTAAACACAGACAGTGCTACCCTCAATTGTAAAACAAATAGTATGTTGTCTGCTACAGACAACTAATTAGTGTGACAACAATGCAGGTATTTTTCAATAACATCAGACGTCATGAGCAATAGTTAAGTTACTATAATATATTTTTGGGATGATTATAGTAACTTTACATTGACTTTATAGGTTGGTGAAAAACTTGGGAAAAAGTGTGTCTCATTTACTGACAATGAGCACCACATGTAAGTGCACAAGCACAAAGTGAAAAGCCTTTCTATACATTGCAAGTGCAGAAGTGCGGAAGCATGCGGACGTGCTCTGTTTCCTTTGATAATGAGGGGATGAGCACAAAAAAACTCCTCAAATTTCAGTCAATGGCGGTTAATTCTCCATGATCAATCATGCATGAATTAGTTTGACCTAGTTTCAAAAACGCACCACACTGAGATGGTGAATTTGTACATTTTCCACTTGTTTTCTGAGTAAATTGACACTTTAGCATTGCACTACACTACTTCTGCTTTATCTCCCTGCAGCTGTGACATTACTCACAGAAATATGAAGAGAATGTTACTGGGTTAGGGTTGGGTGGTAGTTTCCTAAAATCTTAGACTGAATTTGCACAACAATTCTCTGAGGATTCGCAAGAGACTATGTAGGCCACAATATTAATTCATCTTCATTAATGCAATGGGGGATTAAATCATTGTATTTCTGACAGAAGTCAACAACGGTGAGAAACGTATTAAATGCATGTTTACAGTTATGAAACAATGTGAGGAATCAGTCTGAACAGCCATGGTTCTGAAGGGACCTTTAGTCAATATAAAACAAACAGCACTTTTTTTTGCACATTACTTGCTCACTGAACTGCGTTATGAAACAAGTTTGATAACCACCACTTGTTTACTTATTTTACCAATTTGGCACCAACATGTAATGCATACCGTATTAAAATAACAAATGGATGAAAAAGAACCCTGACAATAACAGGTGATGTTTACTCACTACAGATGACGTATTGGCATTTTAGCCACACAATATTCCAATTTATAGTCCAAATACGTTGGTATCCTCAAATACGTGCAACAAAGATCTTTGTAGCTTGTTTTGCTGTTAAACTGAAAGTTAAAAAAATAACAAAAATACAACAAACAAACTGATGAAAACACAATCCTCATGTTCTACTCTAAGATTTACTGTTTGCATATCAGGAGTTGCAAGAAAACAGCTCTTTGCCTCTTGGCCTTTACAGTGAAACTCCAGCATTCACAAATTCTTATTGGCACTGATCCTCCCCTGTCAGCTTGTTAGTTCTAGTGAAGCTGTGAGCTGAATCATGTTAGAAGTGCCATAATGGAGTGAGTAAGGGCTACAGTGCTGGCAGCTGCTCCTAAACTGGAAAGTTTCATGCTGCTGGATTTTAATTTTTTTTGTACAAATGAGAAGTCAAGTAGAGTCTTCTCAGTCGAGCCACGAACCAGAATCAGGTCCCCCCCCCCCCCCTTTTTCTTTGGTCGCACTGACAAGGAGCGCAGACACCAGACAGTGCTTGCCTACATATCTGGCTGAGTGGCAGTGACTCAGTGCCCTGTTATTCAGTCCCCATTCTCACTTTCCAGTATGCTGATGAATCCCTACCCCACGTCACTGTGTTGGAGGCATGCCTGAAACTGCCCTACACAGCACAGTGCTAATGTTACAGCTTGGCTAGGGTACACTGCCAGTGATGTTTTTGTTGAAGTTGTGCTGCAGCACAGAACTCTTCTGGTATTATCAATATTCTCTGCTCACTAAATGCTTACGTACATACACCACCAGATAGCTTGGCTCATTAAAAGATTTTGTGTTGATAAATATAAATATGAAGCCACCATGAGACCTTCTTAAACTACATATTTATTCACGACATAGGAAATGTGTTGACCTGAACATAACCGCATGGTTCACTGAATTCCCTTGGGAAAGGGTGTCTGTGACATGCTGGCGGGAACCGCAAAGTGACAAGTGACGCCTCCCCCTCCCTTGATACCGTACCACTGCTGCTCTCCCATGTGCGACTGTTTAAACATGTTTTTGAAATGGCGTGGGGGTACAAATCTGAACTGCTTAGCTCAACTATTAAAAATGAAAACACAACCACTGGCAAGCTACATGGACAGTAGATGGCCATACCATCGTCCCTCTATATGAAATCATGGTGGGACTGAATAACCCAAACACCAGTGGCTGAATCTTTCACATACAAGTCATGCTATAAGCAGGTTCTGGTGAATGCATTCTTTGTTAAATACATACACTCTTTGTATTCACTGCCAAAAAAACATTCTAAGGAAAGAAATCTTACACAAAATTTTGTATAAGAGGTTACACCTCAGTCTAGCCAGCATGTTTTCTTACTTGAAACACAGCAAAAGCATTTTGGACTGCCAAATAAATAGTCAAAAAAAAGGTATGTTTGTTAGAATTTGTTTATCATCATCGTGCTATTCTTAACTTCCATACAGACAAGTCAAGACATTTCTTTTGACTGTGGAATGCAACCATCAGAGGGTGAAATTGCTTTCGGTCTCCACTACCATAAGAACGAATTAGAAGCATACTTCCTGTTTACAATAGCCCTGTTACTCACTGATTGAAAAGGTATGAATAAACTAGAGCGGTTGTGAAAAGTATCTTTTTTGCATTTGCCCTCATTTTCTCACCAATTTAGTATTTGCTATTGTGACTGTGCATTGTCCCTGTTGCTGCTGATCCCATTGCCTACCAAACACCTCCTGAGATACACATACTGAAGAGTTGCAAGCCTTTTCTTTTTGCTGCAGAGTTTCATTGGGAGAGTACGACATGCAGAGATTCACAGGCCCGAGTATAGCTGCTTATCAAGTGCCTGTTCCTGCTTTGTAAGACAGGCCCTGAAAACAAATAAAAAGTAAATATTTTTAAAGCTATTCACTGATATTAGTGGAAGTTTAGGGCACTTTAAGTCCACTTCAAAAGCCTGTGCATGCTTTTTTTTTTTACTACTATCAATTATGCTATTGGGCTAGGAGGAAACATAACCTATTCCACCACCTCAAGAGCTATATGAAGAATGTACAAAGACATTTGAAACGGGTAATATTATCACCCCATGAAATCAGTTGCTAGCACTTAACAGTCATCCATTGCTCAGGGTTTGCCTGTCTGACTCCCAATAACAAGTCTGTCTAGCAGCATGAAGAAACATTGTCTTCACATTAGGAGATACTAAAGGGTTCAAATCCATTTAGCCTTTTTCTCCACATTTTGCAACGAGTTCAAATATTGTTGAAGGTACATTTTTGGGAAGCGTGGAAAAATAATACGTCATAAGTAAAAAAGGGAACAGTCTTATTCCCCATAACAGTGCGTGCTTATCAGTTGTTTTATCTAGAGAAATACTGCAAGTGGCCATTGTTCCCATTTAAAAAACGCTACCTATTGCACTTGAGTATCAGTCACAATATTACAGAACGTCTAACTCAAAATTTTGAACAACCTATCAAAAGAGCCAAAAATGCGATCCTTACCTGGAAAAGCCTTTCCCACACACAGAACATACATAGGGCTTGTGGACTCCCCCATCATGAGAGCGAACATGGTAGGTCATTCGGTCCTTCCTTTTAAAGCGTTGCTGGCAGATGGGGCACTCAAAAGGCTTCTCGTCTGAATGGGACAGCTTGTGGCGATTCAGGTGGTAGACATCACGAAAGGCCTTGCCACACATTTCACACCCATGGTTTTTCTTGACAGGTTTGGCGGGTTTCTTGGGGACATTTTGTTGCGGCACATTGCCCATTGCCGATGATGTCATGATACTCGTGCCTGAGGAAACAGAGGTGGTTGCCGTGGAGAGGATGCCCGCTACCGTGGAGATGTAGGAAGGGTGGCCGTTGTTCTCTCGTGGCATGGTGGATATCATGGGTACCATGGTGGGGGCGGTCTGGGTAGTCTTCTTTGGCCGTGACACCATCTTGATACCGGTGTGGCTGGACTCATGACGTCGCAGGTGGTAGCTGTCACGGAACGCCTTGTTGCAGTAGCCGCAGACGAAAGGTGTTTTGCCTTTGTGTTCCTTCTTTATCACAGGCACTGGTGGTCGTGCACCTCCTCCACTGGCCACATGGTCTTTGAGGAGATCAGCAGCGCTGGTAGGGGGCTTCTGGTCTATTTGGATGGGCAGGATAGGCTTCTGGTCAATTTGTTCAGCTCCTGCATTAAGAAGGGGCAGCAGGCTATTCTGGGCCACCTGGTGCTGGTGGTGGAGGGCTTCATTCGCCTGCTGATGGAACAATCACACACAGAGATAAATATTTGGTTGCGCCGAGACGAATTTGTTGGCAAAATGGAATACGAGCTCTAAGGCACTACAACAGCTGATACAGCTAACACAAAATTGAGCACCCTGTATCATATATGCTATGATATTATTCGATTTTAAACATTTTGCGATATCATGTTACGATTTATTACCTATTTTCAACAGCAAATTATGTCCCCAAAGGAAAACTTTGTCTACATCTGTTTAATCTAATAAGAAAGTGTTCAATCTTTTCATTTTACTGTTTTGACCAACTTTCTACTAATTCCGCTGATATCACCAGAAAAAAACTCAGCACCACTGAAAAAGCAGTTGATTTTATTATTCTACTACCAAAAGGTGAATTTTTTATGGTTGTAATATGAGAAATTTATATAATTAAAGATTGATACTTGGTGTCTGTGTATCGATATATTATTGTGACGCAAAATATTGCGTATGCTGTATCAATTCCCCTCCCACACCTAATATACTAAAAAACACATCAATATTGGAGATTGTAGTTTCAAAACAGTAGGAATTCCCCACTGTATCATTACTTTCCAAAGAATGCATAAGAATGATCACACTAAACCAAAGGTGTAACTGACAGCTGTACCCCCTCCTGGAGGTTTGAAAACAACATGGGTTCCAGAAAACGAAACATCGGATCGGTCATTAATGAGGTTGATGCAGCATGCTACTAATGCAAAAGAAGCCAAATATACTGGATGAAAAATGATCCCATCAGGACAGTGCTGATTCATCATGTGACTGCAAAGCAAGCATACCAAATTAGAGGCATAGCAGAGTCCAGTGCTCTAAAGAGCAGGCCAATACCTCAGCTAGAAGACCGTGAAGTAGAGGAGGGAAGTACGCACACACACACTATAGAAAATACAAACAACAGTTCACTAAACTAGACAAAACAACGTGGATCTCAATGGCACAACCGCTTCCTGAGTATGTGGCCTCCCCACTTTGGGTTACTGGGGCTTTGCAGCTGCAAACCAATTCCCACTACGTCACAACACATATGGGGACGTGGCTGAGTGGAATTCGCTGTAGCAACAACTAGTTGCTGAGTTTCAATCATTTAAGGAATCAAATCTCCCGCCTGAAGAGGTCAAGATGAAATTTGCTTCTCTTGCCACAGCCATTACCCAAAATGAGATCAGAGTGCTAAAATAGTCAGGCAGCTCCAGCTAAAAATGACTCAGTGCACTTTGTTAAGGCATGTTTTTCACTGAGGTGGGGGGAAAACTAAATTAAACAAAACAAAGAAAAACAGCATAACGTGTCCAAAGGATAAAATGCTGCTGAAAACTATTTAGCAGACAACTGTTGCTACGTTGATAGAATGCAAACTCAATCCTTCTTGTAGCTGTCTTGAAATGTAACACTTCCTACAGTATAACTACCTCAAAGTAAACAGAAATAAATAATTATGGCTTTTATTGTGAAGCAGCTGCAAGCTATATATAATAACTGGGGTGTGTCAGCATAGGTTAGTTATATTCTAACCAAGGTTAGAAGTTTTTTTGACAAATTCACGGCAGATCAGTTTTTAATGAGTTAGTTACTCCCCCTTATAAAAAAAGATTTAGAGCTCTGTTGACCTACCGACTACCCTAACAGAGAAGCAGACCGAGTTGCAAACACACTATTAGTATGGACAGATGTTAACGGTTAATCACTCATTTCTAATAATTCAAATTATATGGTTCTCGCTGAGTTTGTAATGATAAAAAACACTTGAATTTATTACTTGCTAGGGGTAACTCTAATCTCATCTCTTTTGTAGTAAAGACAGTCCTTTTCCCCATATCAAACGTAAAAATTGTATCACAGTTGACACTGTTGTTTCGGTAAACGGACACAGTCAAGATAACTGCATTGTCAACCACCAGCAAGAAAGGGCAAGGTGAAATGCTTGACCTTTCCCTTTGAGGTTCAATCATCCATCGAAGAAGGCTAGCAAAGAAAGGAGTTGCAAAAGAGGAGGCAGGGGACAGAAAGGAAAAATGAACCGCACAATGTCCTCCTTATGTCATCTAGCCTATTGTGAAAGACACAAATCTGAGCAGTGATGCCTCAGCAGGGGATCTTTGTATGCTCATCTTCATTGATTTGGCTCATCTATTCATGAGACAGGGACATTGTTTATCCACAGACTACTCAACTAAACTAGCCGTCATTCCCTCATACGCAATGAGACCTGGGAACTCGTGGAGAATGCCACCAAGCCCACCCATCCATTTGTCCAAGCACCTGCTCACACTTGCCACCTTCCAAGATTAGTCAGCATCATGCCAGTCCGCTGGCACACCAGGGGTGGGGGGAGCTTTATGTTTGGGTGTGTGTGTGGGGGGGGGGGGAATACCAGCCGGGAACCCTCTTTGTGAAGCTTGTGAACAGCAGACACAGCCACTGCAGACAGCCTGCCTCTATACAGAGGTGCAGGGCCTGTAAGCTGCTGTGCCTTCATGCAGCTCTGACCATTTTGACACAAATGCATTCTGACAACTGGGGCTGCTCCCTCATAAATAACATCAAAATGGAGGGAGTGTCCTGATGGCTCCACGGGCCACTGTAGACTTGAATTGAGCTCATGGTCTGAATCAGATTATGCACTGTCTTTCTGAAATCTTTTGTGTCACACTCTACAGCTGCTTGTTGAAATCCCAGTTTTTACAACCCCCCAACAAACTATAACTGTTAACATAAAAATGGAAGGAAGAAGGGGAGATAATACAGCAGAAAACCAATCTTAAAATATAAAATGTAATTTTGTTTTTTCTGGTACATGTAAAGTCTTCTCTTTTCCCCAAGTTTATGAATTTGTTTTAGGTTGTTCTTCACTTGTTTACAAGTTCTGAAATCTTTGGCTGCTACTCAGGACTGTTGCTGAGTTGACCCGAGTTCTTACAAAACATCACTTTTGTAATGTTTGTAATCCTTCTGGATTTTTCCTTAGCCTGTAAAGCTATACGAATACTGCAGGGATTCAGTGCCTCGCTTGATGGTGTAGGTTGCAAGTACAGGTATTTCAGTTCTGCTGTGGGCAAAATGTTTTAGAGGATTTTTTGAGGTATGAATTCTTTCACCTGGGCTTGGACTGCATCATGTAACAGGATGATATAAGCCATTTATAACCAACTCATCATGTCGCCCTACTCCCAAAAACACTGAGCAAAAACCTCCAAAAGTGGTGGCATTTAAAACATCCCATAGAAAACAGTAGTCAGGAACAAGGAGTTGATGCAAACGTCTGTGATTTGTAATGCAGTTTAACATCTACGAAACATGTATTACTTGTGAGCACAATGAGCTCTTGATTCAAGACAACTGCAAACATTTCTTAAATGTGGCCACAAGAAGAGACTGTCAAACTCACTCAGGTGGAAGGTAACTGATGAAGAGCGAACCAACATTTAAAGTAGCGACCCGCTGGCTGACATACAGTACATCTCTGATGTAGCATGTGTTTAACAGAGACTAATCCGTTATTTTCTGGCATCACCGCTATGAGGAAATTGCTCATCCTGATTGACCCAAGAATAGCATCTCCCCAGAATTAGAAAGACTGATTTCAAACAAAATGTGCAGGACTGACTTACAGTACAGAGATAGCACCTCTGTACTATGCTGTAGTGGTATGCTGCTGGGGTTTAACCCAAAAGCCCATGGCCAAAACTGAAAACCCAAACTTGAAATCATACGTCAAGAAAGTAACTTTTTAGGTAACTGTTAGAAATGTCACCTTTTGCCAGCATAACCACTGCAATACAAACACACACAGCGTTGAGAGCACCCGGTGAGCTGTCTTTGTAACAGTGACGTAGAACACTGTTTGGACCCCAAAGTCACCCGTTATTTGAATCTGTGCTACGCAGTAATATTCTCTAACATTCCGTCATTATCAGCTTTTGTATGCTCAAAAGGCATTGTTACTACAATTCTGAAAGGTAATAGACCTTTTCCATTTCAGCTTGTCATGGCAGGAAAAGCACAGGTGTAAACCGATAACATTAAAAACAAGTGCATCCCATTTAGGTGAGCTCGTTGCAGGACTCTGGTATTGTGCATGCTGGCTCACTGGCACACTTTTTGTGCCATCGTGAACAAAATTTGTTTCACCTGTGCTTTTCTACAAGTCAAAATGTCAAAAAAAAGATCTATTGTTAAAAACATGTATATAGAACATGAATGAGCAGTACCATATATGAAACTGATTAAACACTTCTTAATGGCAGTATTAAGTCTCAATTTCACAAAGGCTGCTGAGTCTATTTTTCATACATTTTAATTTTATTAAAGTCTACAAAAAAAAGAGGGGATGGGGCTACTACAAATGTTGAGCCTAGAAAAAAGGATCTACTGTTGCACTAGGACTTAAACCTAAAGTTAATGGCCGATGCTAAAGCTCAATTCATTCATATATTTTACATAAACAGTTAATCAAATTATTTTGTGTAATTTCAAAAGGAGTGCTTAGTCGTGATGGACCTGTTTCAAGCAAAGCAAGCTCTTATAACAACCCACTCGCTCAACACCGAATGGCAGACAGAAAGAGTTAGTGACTTGGTAAACTAAGCTGATCATCTAGCAAGCTAAATTCCCAGATAACGGTCACTGCACTGAATGGGAATATCTAATATATGTAATTTGAATACATTTGGTCAGTTGTTTACTGGATTAAGAAATGGATCTACACCAACAAATGGGTTCCAAATGCAAAATGTATCCCCGAGAGCTTTCTTAAAAACCACGTGTATGCGTCTTGCGGTGTCCTGTAAAGGCAATTTTATTAGTTCAAGATAAGTCAATATTTCAAACATTTAACATTTTCAGTTTAGTGTCCACCTGTTGAACATCCTTTTCTTTTAGACATTTAAGAACTTGTCAGCCAAATGCTTTGATAAAGTGGTAAACACCTCTGATGCGTTGCACTTTTTATACATTTCACAGTGTTTTTGCTTGAGTGGCCAGAATGGAGTTACAGCCACAGAAGGGCTGCATTATGACTCTCACTTTGGAGCACTCTTTAACATTTACTGCTACTTTGCAGCATTGCTGGTGTATCGCAGTCCGACAGATACTGGCGTTTTAATATATTACACATTTATCAAAAATAAGAACAGATACAGCTGTACTTATGGTAATAGTCAAGCTCATTTACACAACAATATGAATCATTTAAAACGCCTGAAAAAGTATTTAAACAAGAATATGGTAATCAACAGTTTTAATTTACACTTCGTCATAAAATACCTTTCTAGAAAAGTTAACACAGAAATGCTGCAAAGCATGTGTCAATTGATAGTTTAATGAAATATTGCTCTCCTTAAGTCAAGTGCCCGAATGCTAACTGCACACAGATTTACATGAGATTGACACAGTAGCGGTGAGGTACATAATACATGCAGGGCTTCTGGCTAGATGCCAGATACTCCACAACAAGCCACACTGTCCATCTGTCTTTTTCATCGGGAAGAAATAGTGCTCAAAGATGTAAGTGATCAGCCACTGACAGCAGGGCAAAACGTTACTAATACCACACAAAAAAGGTGACGTATGCCAAAGGCTGTGATACGCAACCGAAACTTTATTACAGGTATAACAAAAAGCATCCCACAGTGCACAATTCATACTATTTCTAACTCTTGCTTGCCTAATACTGAGCATATACTTATTTTAAGGGGTGGGCCTACAGGCATGATTTGTGTTGTCACAAATAGCCAATTCTGGTCCAATCTGCAACGGACACGAGAGTGAAGCAGAAACTTGAGGCCGCGAGTGCACGTACACTGAGACTGGACTTTACAGTGAAGTAGGAGAAAAAACACATCAAAACACACATTGGTGTTCCAAGCAGACTATATGTTTTAATAGATGTATGGAGGGGATCTTTAACATTGGCTTCTTTAGCAAGACCTTTGTCCACACCCTTTGGAAGCATCTTAAATGAGAAGCATCGAAGTCCTCTAACCTATTTATGATGGCTCAAGCTGCCCCGTGGCACTTCTGCCAACTCTTCCTTGTCTTCACTGCTTCTCCAGTGATTACCTCCAGTAGCCTGGCAAAGACGGCCCGTGAGACCTTCAAGTTATAGGACTTTCATTTATGCCTCCTCACCGTCATATTCCATCAACGCTCCCCCGTTTGACACGTTTTATGGACCTACTCACTTAATCAGTTCTTCATTACAGTAGATGACAAGTGGTACAAAGTAAACATGTTACTCTGAAGTTTGCACACGTTTGTCACAAAATATTAAATAAATATTATTGGCTGGCAGTGGCAATGGACCCAAAGACAAAAGTACTACAAACAAGGACTTATGATCTATACCTGACCCTGCTCTCAAATACATACAGTCACTCATATGACTCGGCAGTAAAATAATAAACCTAGCAGCCGGCAACTTTAGGCTCATTCCTTAAAGTATTTTGTGAATGATACTGAACTGCTGCAAAGTTCATTGAGGAAGGTCTTCCCACGAGGAGTTTGTCACACCCACTAAAACACACTGGGGCATAACATCATACACAGAAAAGATCCCTCTTAAGACTTGGTAATGTGCCTGAGACGACAGGAGAGATGGTAGGCTTTGGATAAACGTTCATATACTGACTCAAACAAAACGACAGCAGGGAAACAAAACAATCAAATCCGCGGCAAACCCTTGAATCATTTCAAATATGCCCTCTCCTCAAAAACTCGGGGGTCTTACATTTTTCATGTTCGCACTCGGGCTCTACGTTGGTTCTTCGAGGCTCAAGTAAGGCCACGGGAAGAAAACATTTCACTGAACAATAGCCTTCCATCTTAGCACACAGTGAAAACCACTAAACCGTGGCACATATCACTCCCAACAGCAGACACTCGCTCTCTGGCAGAAAACGGACTGATTTTAATTGCACAGCGTCGCTGCTAATTTCCAATCCGCCTCTTCGCTGCTAGTGTTAGCTGATGTTGTGTGCATAGTTTGAATTCCTTTCGTCCGCGGTCCTCCAGGACAAATAGCTAGCTAAGAAACAGAGAGCCACGGTACGGCGCTGGTTACAAAAAAAGTCATGTAACGGCTAGTTTTGTACGCTCGTTACGGCAGCCTCGCCCAAACTATGCTAAATTAGCCAGCGAGTTTGGCGGAGGCAGCCTAAACATCGGTAGCTAACTTGGCTAGTTACTGTCGAACCGCTGAGGCAAGCGGAAAGTTCACCGCGCACTTGCGAATCGCCGTTAGTAAATCTCTGCAGTTGATAATCAAAGTATACACGTAATCAACCTAATCGCTTTAAATCAAAATTATCTGTCGTATTGTCCACGTTACAGTGAAGATCGGAGCCGCCGTTCCATCTAATTATAAGAAGGCGTCCGATCAAAGCCCCCTATCGCGGGGAAAAACAGGTCTGTCTCGATTGTAACGGTGCGGTGGCGTCTCCGGTCTTAACGTGACTTCAGATCATCCCGCATGTTTGGCTGGCTTCGACTTGGCAAAGAAACTTGAGAATAAAAAAAAAGATCACAAAACGCTGTCGAGTTATTCAACACCCACTGTTCAAGTATTCGTACAACAGAAAACCAAGGCACACATTTCAGCCACTCGTTAGGGAGAATTGATTTTTTTGTTCTAGCGTCATTCCCAAGCCTCACAGCTGGAAGCCTGGATTCATATACCATTGTTTTGCTTGGTTACTTGATCTTGGCAATACTCGTTTAAAAACTGGTTTCGCCGCGAAGATATGCCGTGCTTACAATTTTTATGGTTGTTTTACGAGCTAGCCCGGTTTCCCTCGTAAAGAGTCAACTTACTTGAAAAAGAAACGTACTCCAGCTCGCCTCCATTTCCACACTTACTAATTCCGTAGGAAACCTGGTAGAAGCCTACAACAAAGCAACCAAACATGGCAGCTGAAACAACTTCCGGTAACCTCGAGGGCTCAACTACTTTAGATACTATTTGGGGGGGGGTGAGAGTTCAATTTAGTAGGTTCAAAATAATTCGTGTAATCGATTATGCGGTTTAGCAGACATAGTTAAGGCTACCAACTAAAACTGTAGTCTAAAATATATTTGCAAGAGACGATCTGAATCGTCTCCCTCCTATCACACAACTAATTTGATGTAGTCGGATTTGTAAACACCCCTCTGGATGGTTTTTTGCTGTCGACCACTGTCGCATGTGCTTGGGGTATGGTGGTGTTTTAGTAACCCTCCATTCGTTTTTGTAAGAACGTTGGATTTGGAAAGCGGGTTGCCCTGCAACGCAAACATTTGACCTGTATTCTCCCCCACAATGATACGTGTTTCAGTTTAAACGCAGCGAGAAATAATACGCGTGTGGAGCAGTTTGTTTTCATTCATGAGATGGAGATGAATGAAAACGACAGAGGCCATAGATTGCACGATTTGCCTCCAGTGGACTAAAATACCATACGTTCAGTCTACTCCGTGATGGTGAATACACCACTTAAATCACATAAATGTTTGTTTTATAGGATTATGTCCTGCGGAATTTGGTATTTGTGCATTTACCCCAAGATTTTCTATTTTGCAGGTGACTATCTGACTTAGTATGTAATAAAAAAAATAAATCTCCATAGTTTCAAGCACTTAGAAAATGGGAATTCACCATTTCTGTGTGTCTCACCAATATACAAACCATATCGTGTCAGCATTTTCTACAAATGAGATAGATAGAATGAGTGTTTATTCGTGATGCGTCTCAGAACCAAATTCACTTTTGTCCGTCAGTGTGTGATATCGTTCAGCATCAAACTGTATAACTAGTTATTAACATGTAGTGGACTCAACCCTCAGAACTAGTGGTAACTGACACACTGGATATGAATCATAGATGCCTTGTATCATGATGTTTTTGCACCTGTCGCAAAGATGCTTCACACATTGGACTTAAATTTGTCATTTGATAGAAGTAAACACGTGATATACTGTATGACTGGGAAATTTAAATATATAACTCATACCTCTGTTGGAGCAGCATAAAGGCCTTTACCAGATGCCGGCAGACAACATTAGGAATACTGGATGCCTGTCAGTTACTCCAGATGCTCTCTACTTTTTTCTTGGTTGTCTACAAGGTTGAAGGTGTCATTTGACTACAATTACTGTAGGTAATGCCAGATGACCTTCATTGGCACAAAGGGCTGTCCTAGAGGCTCAAATAACAAAGACACTTACGATTCTATGTCATTCCAACAGCTTTCATTTAAATCCAGCGGCACATTCTGTATGTAAGATATCACTCCCCTTGCCCTTTTCTAATTCCATAGTGGCTGTAAAATATCTTAATAAACTAAAAAAGAAACCTTCCTATTGAGCTAATAATTAGCCTATGTGGATATAACAATCACTTTCAAGGCAGCAAAAGAGTGCTGTTTAAAACTAATTGCCTGGGTGTCATTAAAGCAACAGGGCCCAGATTGCTTGGCAGCACCAGACAATTTACACAATACACACTAAGGCAAGTAGCATGCCAAACAATGCTGAATTTATATTATGAAAGGAGGACGTCTGTATAGGTAGATAAAAAGGTCGTCCTTATTCCACTGACAACTCCTACACAATCATTCTACACTATAGCATCAAACTAATTGTATCATATGGGCTAACAAAGCACAGCTTGCCCTCATTCTTTAGCACAGTATCTAAAATTAAGTAATAAGAGTTGAATTATTCTTCTAAACTCCATACAGCCAAAGAAAAACCAAGCTACTAATGAAATTCAAGTCTGAAAACTAAAAGACTTACAGTTTATAATGCCCTCAGCTGAAAAAAGGTTTTTATCTCCCCAGCCCATATGTGTAACATACACGGTACATGTGTATCCCTTACTTGTCATATTCGTTTTTTCCAAGAGGAATTTTCCTGCTATTTCGCTCGAATATTTCACACTTTCACAGTTTGTCAGTAGAGAGTGAGAAAAAGGTTAGACTTATGAATACAGTATGACGTATGTTCTTTGCTCCACAACAACAAAAGTTGAAACAAAGGAAGGGTTGCTGGTAATTCTTAAAACTGTCATCATAAGTGATAAGTAAAAAATTGATTTACAGTGCTGTGGGGATTCTTCGCATTACATTTTGAGGATCTGTAATGTGCCTCCACGGAGACCAAAGTACTAAAATCTTCTGGGAAAACGAGGCTTGTATTTCAGCGCTAAAATGAAAGTGGACACAGATCCATGCTTGAATCAGTATTGTGCACATGCTTTCCAGTACGTTCTTTGAACTCTCTGCTCGCCCGTGAATGGCTGTTCAGGGAAGGTGCCCCCATTGTACATTTCAATCTTTGTCCCACTGTACATTGAAAGCCTTTATTCACATACAGCGCAATGAACGTTTCAGTTAGAGCTAGGGAATATGTGTGGTCAGCCCATTCTCCCCTCAACCAGCTGAAAAGACACGATAACATCCAGCAACGAGCACCACTTGAAAATATAGTTATGCAGATTGCTTCCTCTGATATTGTTCCAGCTTTGGATAAGGAAGACGCTCCAAAGGTAAGCTCCTCCAGGACAGGAGAACCAAATGAATATCATAGAAGCTGATTACGTTTTAGCTTGTTTTCCTTTTCAACAAGCTACGTTTCATGATTATACTTGAATTAGGAGAAGAGTTTAGATATCATTTTTAGGATTGTGTCTCACTGAATGTAACTGAACATTTATGTGAATATGAGAAACTGCTGGTCATTTACAGTCACTTATGTAATAGCAAATGAACCACGCATGATAAAATAATTCTAGCAGTTTATTCTATTGAAAGAAAAATCCTTACTGAAAAAGTACACTAAAGGTCATGCCAGATTGTGACATTCTAACATGAGGCGATGACACACTGAGAAAGCTATTTTATGATAATAACTGTATATGTATATGGAATTTTTAGGTCAATATTTACATCTAGTTAATAATTTAAAGTTATACTTCTGCAAATTCATCTGGTTCCATGGACCTGATTTCTTGGTAAAACATTTTTTATCTCCTTGGGAGTGCAGGGTGTATGAGCAACCACTGCAGTTTGATTATGATTCACTTACTGATATAAAACATTTTGCCTTAATACTGTGAATAGACCTTTAACTATTGTGTCTCCACAGAAATGGGAGACTGGTCCATTCTTGGCCGCTTCCTCACGGAGGTGCAAAACCATTCCACAGTCATTGGCAAGATATGGCTGACAATGCTGCTCATCTTCCGCATCTTGCTTGTGGCCCTGGTGGGGGATGCTGTCTACAGCGATGAGCAGTCCAAGTTTACCTGCAACACCCTACAGCCTGGATGCAATAATGTCTGCTATGACACTTTTGCTCCTGTCTCACACTTGCGCTTTTGGGTCTTTCAGATTGTTCTCGTCTCCACACCCTCTATCTTCTACATTGTCTACGTCTTGCAAAAAATCACCAAGAATGAAAAGTTGGAGGTTAAGAAGATTGAAGTGGTACCCAGGTCCTCTCCATCACATGAAAGGGACAAACACATAGGAAGAGATAAAGAGACATCGCTGGAAGCCGGCATTCCTTATAACACAACCTATAACAATGAGGACTGGAGCTTACAGGAAGGTGAGTGTGAGGAGAAGAGCCAGCTGGAAGAGGAATTGAGAGAGGTAGGAAAGGACCCAACCCAGCTCTCTAGCCAAGTACTACTAATCTACATCATACATGTTTTGCTGCGCTCCATCATGGAGATAATCTTCCTCATTGGGCAGTATTACCTATTTGGATTTGAAGTTCCGCACCTTTTCCGCTGTGAGACCTACCCCTGTCCAAACAAAACTGACTGTTTTGTGTCTCGAGCAACAGAGAAGACCATCTTTCTCAACTTCATGTTCAGTGTCAGTCTGGGTTGCTTCATCCTGAACATTGTGGAGCTGCATTATCTAGGTTGGATTTATATTTTCAGAGTATTGTTCTCTGCATGCTGTACATGCTGTCAGTCGGACAGAGGCCCAGTGCAGCAGGTGGAATTATACTCCGACAACAACCCGCTGTTGCTTGAGCTCAAACACTCTTTACGCGGCAGGGTTGTCCTGCAGACCACCTCTACCATGTCCCGGGACAAGAGCAGCAGTGTCCCAAACCAGGCCCCGGCCATCTCCTTTGAGACAGACTCTACACTGGAGTGCACGTCAAAGAGAAATCCAGATGAGAAGGAACGCACCAAGACTAGACTGCACAATATGGCCAAAGTAGGAAGAGGCAAAAAGTCATGGCTGTAAATCTTTTCAAACCATGTTTTTCTTTTGTGTTATAATATATACTATATTTTCCATATATGACTGCGCTTGTATATTTCAAAATTGATTGAAATTGAAATCTTTTCAGGATGGAAGTAAGTGTGAAGTTAGTGATTATTAAAATGATCCATGAAATTTCAGAGAGAAACTGTGACAGATTTGGCATATTTGTTTCTAGCCTCAGATCTCACCAGCGCAAGAGTCCTTAACATTAACAAGCTGGAATTTTGGAATGATTTGAAGATGTTGCAATTTGCTCACCATTCTTGGTTTATTAGATGTACTGACGAGAGAAGCACTGATATTAATGTAATGCAGCATTTTATGAAAATGTTTTTGTAGATATAGTCAAACCAATGCATTTGCTGTGATTTATTCATACATCCACTTACTCCTACTTACTCTCGTTGAAGAAACAAGGACCACAAAGGATCCTTTGTAAATAGGCAGATGATGCATTTAAACATCAGCAGCTTCATTCTTAGTTGGCCTGTTAAGCAAGTCTATATGTTGGACCGATTCTCATTGTTTTGTTCTTCTAAATTGTGCTGCAACAAAGCAGATTTAAGCAAAGTCAGTGGAGTGTAACCTGTACAGTAAGCTACCTGTAACAGATAATTCCCCGTGGGATAAAAAGACTTGATTTTCCTTGGTCCTTTCTTTGGTCAGATATATCTGAAAAAATCCTGTTGCTGGAAAAAACTGCCTGGCAGTTATATTCCATTATATAGCCCGTCCTTAAGAGCTGTCATTTCAGAATTACAGTTTATATGCAAAAGTCTCAAATGCATAAACTAGGGCTAGAACCACACAAATCCAAAGATTTATTAGACCATTTAATGATCATGTTTAAAGTCAACATCCCTTACAATAACCTATCAAATCTTTAAATCAAGTCTTTAAATGAAGATAGAGTGGTTGGGCGTTGAGTTCTAAGGTAAGTCCTGACAAGCAAAATTGGGCAGCCTGGGAGTGTTTACCTGTGCCTGTTTACCTGTGCCTGTAATGTGTCTGCACATTCAGTGTTCCAGTAAGTAAAAAAAAAACCAGGAGAGGTCACTGCTGTTCCGGTTACACTGGTGCTGCCTTCACACACTGTTGGAATTCCTACACCTCCGAAGACTTTTAAGCATTGTCTACCGAAATATTATTGTAAAGGGCTAGTGTTGGCCCATTTTGTCAATATGTAACGTTTAAAGATGGATTGAATGAAAGCAGTATAAGTAAAAGGTGGTGAAAGTGTTCTTGAAATGATTATTAATTTTTGTGGTGTTTTTTTTAATTCACATAATTCAAACAAGCTCTACTTTCATCTTTAAATATATATAGGCTATTGTATTCTATGCCCGTTTTTTAAATTAAAAACACAAATAGGGGATTAGTTGTATACCAGGCCGTTTATTAACGACCGTAAAACCCTAAAACGGAGTATACGACAAGCATTTGAAAGCATCACAAGTACATTTCTTGCACCTACTGTCAATTCCAGGGAAAGAAAATGCTGAAAACTTCAAGCAGGACAACAACGCCGTTGTGTGCCAGCAATTACAGGTAGGTCAGTGTCATATATGCTAATAACATTTACTCTGCGTTATTGTATATTAATGACATGTTTACTGAAAGTGTTCCCTAAGGCCACCGGTGCTAGAGAATGAGAGCAAAGCAGCTTAAAGGGAGAGCATTACGGCCAAGCTCTGGACTGGTCGCAGCGACAGCCTATCTATACCGTGTGTAGCCTACAGTAAGTTCAGCACGGCTAAAAATCAAGAATGCTTTCTCATTTCCTTTGAAAAGTCAGGATGAGAATATTAACAGAAGTGCAGAGTGCTGTAAAGTGGTTGTGAATGCTTTCGGCTGTTTCCCGGCCTCTCTGACCTCAGGGGACGTGATTAAGTGTGGATTAGGTGCATATTTGCTGTTTATGGGTTCCCACATCATGTGCACGGCATGCAGCTTCGATTGAGAATGCCATGCACAAATGTTCCGATGTTCTGCATCACTTTAACGCTGATGCGGACTGCAAGACAGGTAAGCTGTCAAAGCTCTTCCAAACAGTGTCTGTATGTAGGGCAACTTCGAATGTATTCTGGTCCAGACATGTGTCTGTGTGTAGGACTGAGAGAAGAGCTCATATTAATGTTTGTAGGCCATTTCCTTTGTTGACACTGTAATACATCAATGGGTGATGTCAATTACACACAGTGGAGGCTACTTCTTCTGATTTGAATTGTTTTGATTGTGTGTTGATACTCTGGGTGGAAAACGTCTGATTAAAACAAGAGAACTGGAAGATGAGAAGAGTGATTCGCAGAATTCGATACAAATAAAAATGTTTTTTTTTTTATGCGTTGCAACCACAAGATGTAGGAAGAATGTTAAAACGTAAATTTGAACACTTAGGCCTTGAGTATAGCAGGACCTACTGATTTGCCTTCTTTGCCTTGTGGGGATAGATTTAGAGATATAAAAAGCTTTGTATTAGAACAAGAACACGACCAATTATGGATTTTTAACGCAAATATCATATTCTGTATATAAAAACCTAAATATAACAAACATATATTAAGGTTGAAGTTAAAAAAGGGGGCCAAATATGGATAAAAAAGCATCCTATGAAGAATTTGGTGTATCTACTGCAATTTCGTCTTGCACATCTGTCATGTATGTGCAATTACAGATGTGCATGATTAAACAATATTGGCCAATAATCGGCACGGCAGTTTTCTAGTCATGCTTTGATGGCAAAACTAAATTAGAAGGTCCTATTCGGGTCCCAGAAAACATTTTCTTAAATGTCTTCTCTTTTTCCTCTTCCCTGCAGATGACATTATTGGTCCGTACCTGCACTGGATGCTTTCAGGTACTTGTATGAGATCTTCTCATAATCGTTTATATCAAACTGTCCTTTTCTCGCTGTAAACAAATCAAACTGGTAAAAGACTGCACAAAAGTTTGAGCATGTTTCACCTAATTAAGAAGGACAAGGAGAAGGAAAAGGACTTGGGCAAGAAGGAGAAGAAAGACAAGAAAGACAAGAAAGAGCGCATGTCCCAGGCCGAGTTAAAGAGCCTGGAAGAGATGAGCATACGAAGAGGCTTCTTCCACCTCAATCGAGGGAGCTCTAAAAGGGACTCTAGGAGCAAGTTGGAGATCTCTAGTCCTATCCCAATCAAGGTGGCTAGCAACATGGAGCTCAGCCTGACAGACCTGGAGGCTGAGCGCCTTCACAACACCCTGGAGCAAGATGTGGGGCCAATAAGCGCAAGTACCTCTGGTGAAAACATGAAGGGAAATGAACTGGAACATCATCGCAGCTCTGTAAAGGAGAGAGCAGCTAAGTTTGGGGAATTGGCCAAGTTGAATTCTGTGGTAGGCCAGAGGCACGTGTCTTTTTCCCTGAAGAGCAAAGAGGACAATGCTTCACATCTTTCTGGGCAGAACTGGACTACGTCTTCCCTGATGTCCCACACCAACCCAGAAGGCAACCACATGGTTCACATTCCTGAGATGGTGGAGAAGACCTTCCCTGGTGCAGACCTACAGTTGCCTATGCTTGTTGCTCCACCAATACCAGATCCAAGAGAGCTTGAGCTGCAGCGGCGCAATACTGGGGATTTTGGCTTCTCTTTGCGGAGGACCACCATGCTAGACAGGCAGCCTGATGGGGGAGTGTGTCGGCGTGTGGTACACTTTGCCGAACCAGGTGCTGGGACCAAGGACCGGGCTCTGGGCCTGGTGCCAGGAGACAGGCTGGTGGAAATCAATGGGATCAATGTGGAGAACAAGAGCAGGGATGACATCGTGGAGATGATCCGTCAGTCTGGAGAGACAGTCCGGCTAAAGGTGCAGACGATCTTGGAGCTGAGTGAGTTGAACCGCAGCTGGCTGAGGACCACTCAATGCCTGCACAAAGAAGTCTTTGATGTAAGTAGTAGTACTGTCGAATCATTTTCAGTCCACTGAGTGAATAGATTCTAACTTGCAAACACAAATTCCGCATTTTCTTCAGTGCTGTTTTGAATAATTTCATTCCTTTAACTACTTCCATCTTAAAATGTGGCTTTTTTGTTGTCACTTTGGATCTTGTGACAGTTTCAGACTTTTGAAAATGTTACTGAGAAACAGAGCTTGGCTTGTGTTGTTCTGGTGCTTCTGGATCTGTGTTAATTAGTTAGTTAATGTGTTATCAAATGCATGTATACCTCGGTTAAAACTTATCACCACCTAATATTACTGTATATGCCAGCATGTTTTCTCATTTTGGTATTTCATTCTCCTAAATATGTGGTTTTGCAGCCACAAATAGTGGATTAAAGATGTCTGGATCATGGGTGGAACTGTAATGACACTGGTAATGTGCTTTTGTGCTTGAATGGAAGGGGGATTGTGTGTGTGTGTGTATGTGTGTGTTTTGAAAGAGAGAATGTGTTTTGGTGTATATATAATCCCCCCCCCCCCATTCTTTTGACACCAAACAATAGGACGCTGATGGAAACAATGGCCCAAACGCCACCCCAGACCATGGCCATATGGTCTTTTAGACTTGGCTGGCAGCCCATTCAGTTCCTTTCGCTCGGATAATCATGTGTAACTAGTAGAGGAGCATCAAGTTAAACTCTTCATTAGCTGGCACAAGATATGTTTTTACAAAAATCCCTCCAATGTGTAGATTTAGGTTTTATTCTGTAATCATATAATTAGAACAAAATAAAATAGACAGTTTTGATTAATATCCCCCCCACACTATAAGGATAGACTATCATGATATGGTATTTGTTCCTATTGAACAGTCCCATATTAATTACATTGTAGTGTGTGTATTCGTTCATAAAATAGAATAATATGTAGACTATGATGCAGATATTTCAGTTAGCAAAATAAATTCCTTTTGCCAGCACCACATTGGGTCAATTGTCAGATACAGATTAATTCAGAATCACACCGTACAAGAATGGTGAAATAATAATCGACTGATTGACCTACTAACTCACTAATATATAAAGTGTTTGAGTAATGAAGGCGATTGTCTCCATTCTATCGGACCACAACAAAGGCTGAGACCTGGGTCAGATTTGCTCAGCTTGGTTTGAAGGTTCAGTGCTTAACCCTTTATTGTGTATCGACCCATGTTATGAGTGTGGTAAAGGGCTATTATGATCAAATATTAAATTGAACAGAAACGATGTATCAGAATTGGTATGACGTGCACTGTGAAACAGCAGGTGTGATGTGTGCTTATCTGTGTCTCACATTGTCTCTACCTCCATCCAGTACTTTTACCCATGTAACCATGATTTTGAATTACATGGGACTGTGGGAAAGAATGTGTACACAGCCAGAGACACAGTTCTTTTGCTTTACTTTGTCCTACATTCATCTCATCTTGATGATCATCATAAGACAGGCCATTTTAAAAAGCAGAAAATGTGCATGTGAGCGTGACCTAGAACCAACAGCACTATTTATAGGTGGTTATAATAAGATCTGGATTCTGGATCTAGAGCTCCGCAACACAGTTAGGACCATAACGTTATGTGATGCGCGAGCATCTTTTGCATGTTGGCTGAATTTATTTTAAGGTTAGTAAAATAGTTTGACATTTTGGGAAACAAGCCTATTCGCTTTCTTGTTAGTTTTAGATGAGCACTGTCATATCTGTCTGCCAGGACACTGTTAGCTTAGCTTAGCATGAACACTGGAAGCAGGAGGAAACAGCAAGCCTGGCTCTGTCCTACCATCACCTCTGAAATTCACAAATTAACACATTGTATCTCGATCTGTGTTGTGGTATCTATATCTAGTTGTGGTTTTACAGGGGTCTATGTGCTGGACTATTTCTTGGCTGGGTGCAGTGACACCCTGGAGTCTTGTCATCACCGTGAGGTTACCAGGCAACTAGTGGTGATCTGTGTAACTGTAGGACTGCAGTGAGAACACAATAATAAGGAGCCTGTTGTTGAACAAACCCTAACCGTTCAGGCTGGGTATCAGCTGAATACCTGCTCTCCCTCTGTCTGCTGTCTCTTTCAGTTTTATCATTATTATGGTTTCTGATTACAGTACCATCAGATGGTTTGCTTTGGGCTGCATAATACACCCCTCAGCCTTACACGTGAGTCTGTCTGGCTGTTAAGTAGGAATCTACTTAACAGTGTAACTGTCTGTGGTACTAAATGAATATAATCTTAAACATTGTCTTATTTTCTGTTCAAACGGTCATAAGTAAATCACTTCTCAAGAGAAAGAAAGAACTGGCCCTGCATTTATTCTGGGCTTAAATGGAATTATTTAATGGCTAGGCCAAGTATGCACCGCTGAGCTCATGAACCTTTTGTCCATTGGGTGGCAGCCACGTCCACACTACATGAGGCCAGAACTATTCTGCTGTTTTGTCCCATCTGTTTTATTTCCAAAGCTTTCAGTGTCTCTCCTGATTCACTGTAGGGTCTTCATCATAGACACTGGGCTTTAGTACTGCCATAGTTTCTCCTATGTGCTTGAAAGGCAAGTGGTTTTCAGCTGGTTGCAATCTGCAACTTCACCACTAGATGCCACTAAATCCTATGCACTGGTCCTTTAAAAGGGGAAAGATTTGAAGAATTTAAAAAAACAACCAAAACCAGTCTGGGTGGGAACTAAAGGAGGATGGACTAATCCTATATGTCTGAACAAGGTTGTGCGAAATGAGTTCTCATACCTTACACCTGTTCAGTTTGTATAAGGAAGTGTATAAGTGGGGCTGTGATATGCTGTCTGCTTATTGTTTTCGCACAGACATTCTGAAGGCAGGGGCACTGTCAGACAATTTTCAATTTTCCAGCTGGTTGAGATAAATCAATTGGTCAGAGGCATTATGAAACCATAACAGTTGCAATGCCAAGTGTTAGTTTCTTCATGAACATCACATGCCACTACTCTACACCTGAGTCTATTTGGCAGAGCTGACTTGATATGTATTACCTTTACTCCCATATTTAATAGTTAGCACATGATATCTATATTTCTATAATTACTTTATATCTTGATCTCCACCATTTGAAGTAAGTGCCTTATTTGTCATTATGGAGTTTGTGAATAGTCAGTCGCCCAAGCTGGCAGCTCCACTTTTTCATTATACAAACATAGTTTGAATATGGATGCATATCACCAAACAAGACAAAGCATAACCAGGTGATACTTCAATAATATCCCTGCTCAAACCTCGCAGGAGCTAATTTGACCTGTTTACATAAAATAAAACTGAATGCCAGTGTGGCCCACGGCTGACCTGATGTCGCCGAATGTTTCATCTAAAATCCCTGCATCACCTATCTCTCATCCCACACATTTCCTGTCTTTCTGCAGTCCAGACACAGTTTTGAAATTAGCAAACGCTGTAATCTCCTCCCCAAGATGCCCATTTACATCACATCATCCTCCTTTCCAGTGGGGTGATGCTACAGTAGCAGAGAGTATTAGCACAGGCGTGGATTAGAAAGCGGTGGGGCTTCCAGAGCTGTTTTGTGATATGATAGAGGCTATACTTAAGATGTAATTTCTCCTTCCCTTTGTTCTTTACATGTATTTAATATTTCATGCTGTAATACCTTTTTCCCCTGGCACATGCAGTGACACAAGTTTCAGACATTGACCTCTCATGTAATTTCTGTCAGCTGAAATGAGTAACTGTGACCGTTTTGACTGCAGTTTGACATATTAAGGCAGACATTCTTAGGTGTGTGACACCGTGATACACACTTATCAGGCACACCCTCATCTAGTCAGCCAGGGTCCGTTCTACCAGGTACAATATGCATTCCTGTCTTATTGAGATTATGAATGTGTGCTGTTACAACTGTGTTCAGTTTTAGTATGTGGAAATCAATTGGTTGTTGGCTTTCTCATCCAAGCATCTAGCATCATTCCTGGTGTCTGTGCGTGTGCTGTTTGTTTGATTTGGAAATTGTCTTTGGGTGTCACATGAGGCCATTTTAACTTGCTGCTCCCCCCTAAACACAGGAACCAAAGGTGAGATCATACCTGAGTTTAAATTTACTGCTCCTAAATCATGCCGATGTGGCCTACTTTCAGAAAGAAGTTCTTATTTTCAGGCCTGTTTACTATTACTGAGTAAAATCTGGGTCACATCCTGGAATTTTCAGAGGACTGGGTGTGATGTCCCCTAATTCATTTCTGCTCTTAGTTCCCAAAGCCTGGCCACTGGTCAGATGTCATTATTTCTGCCTGATAGAAGATATTGTTGTGGACAACCCAAAAATCTATGCTGTACTTTTGAAAAACATGTATGTCGCATTCAAAATATATATTGGAAGAATGTAATACCACATTCTTCCAATATGTATATATTTATTTATATATATAAATATAACTCCAGTAAACTCTACACAACAATTTGCAACATGATTTTACAGATTTCATAGTATTGCAAAATTGAACTGGGACAGAGTCAGCAGTGTTTATGGTGTAGAGTCCTTAATCTGATCTGCACTAACCATGTGTAGACAAACAGCCAACACGATGCTGTGTCCCAGTAACTGACTCTGGGGATTAGAAAACTGTGCTAGATAGACCAGCTATAGGCTGTATGTTTGGCTGTTGCTGAGTGCTAATATGGAAACGTCTGATATTACCATGAGGAAGAAACGCCTTATAGCAGATTAGAGCTTTTTGCAGAAAGGCTCTATTTTTGCACATTACAATTAAAATAGGAAACAAAGTTCTGGTCAAGGATGCTTTTGTTTATGATGATTCTGGATGAATTAGTTCAACAAACACCCAACTGCTATCACTAAGTACATAAGGACCGGTTATTTGATAAATTAAAGTGTTATGGGGTTCATGAAGAGGAAAAGAGCGTGCCAAGATTGGATTAGCTCGTCCTTGCCCAGCCAAGCCTGTTGCTACATTTCCGTGTTTTCCTCGTGTGGCTACACTCCATGGCTCCAACGAGCTGAATGCCTACCTCTAGGCAACTCACTGTTACACGTTTTTACCCAACTGGTTTCACAGCACTGACAGAGCTTTCACTTTAAGCCAAACATTTTGTTTTGATCGGGAGAGTAGAGTAGTTATTAGATCACATCTGACTGGTCTGTGTTTCATTTAAAAATATTTAAAATGTTGATTTACACTGTAGTACAGATAAAAATGAAATGAGTGTTGTTATTGGTCGTATACATGGGCTTGGGACCTGCAACCACTGCTTGGTGTTGCATTCTTATGAAGGTTTGTCACCAAACACTAAACCATCTCAAATTTAGGTCAGTAGTGTGCCTAAGCAGAACCCTCTGTGAAATAGAGAAATGAATACATTAGTTTATAGCTCCCTCTTGTGGTGTTAAAGGCATGGTGAGGAACATGCCTTCCACAAATACGTGGTGTGGCCTTAGATTATAGGTCTATATTTAGGTTCTTTGCATGTGTTTGCATGTTTATCTATGTCAATGTTTGTGTTACTGCAGCTGCACAGGGAGAAAATTTTCTCTATCACAGACTCACCTTACAGAGAATGAACAGGTTTTGTGTTTGATAGGTGTGTATATAAAGGTTAGTACATCACCTATGAGGGAGACCACCTCACTGATTCCCTGTCAGCAGGGGAAGAGAGCAGCAGGAAAAAGTGGCGTGTGTTAATTGATGTTGTTCTGCAAATCCTATTTATAGCCCCTCTGTATTTCAGCAGCTGTCCCTCTTCTATCTCCCTGCCCAGCTCCTCTCACATTACGCCCCTCCACTCCTCAGACCACAGCTTTACTGTGCTGTGCTGACTGTGACCCCACCCTCGAGATTGCCCTCCCACTCACTCAGGACTAGTGAGTGTGTGCTCTTTGCAAACCCAGGTCTTACCCTGCCTTGGCCCTGACTGCACCGCTCCAGTGACAGAGCGAAGATTGGAAGGTTAACCAGGCCTAGAGAGAAGGTAATGGGTTTGGGCCTTTGGTGGACTGTGTGTGTGTGGCGAGTGGTGTGATTTACTCAGGGTGTACATGCTCTCCCTTCCATTTGGGCTCTGATGGCGTCTCAGAATGGCCTCCTGTGCTGCTACAACTATTTATAGGAGTGGACGCTGATGAAAGCTGGGCCAGAGATGGTGAAACATGTTGCTGCGCAACTCATTTTTGCTCCTTAATGAGGAAAAAGCCAATTTTTAGTTGAAACTGTTAATGAAAAGTAGTGATAGGCATTCAACAAATCTGAGCAAGTTGCATGTGTGCCTGGTCATTAACTGATGTGACGTGTAGGTGTGAACGTATGTATGTCTGTTTGATTCCTTTGTTTTATTGTTTTGGCAATAGTCATATGTATTCTGATTGATTTTGTGTCATCACTACTAATGAAACAAATGACCAACATTGTATATAATCGTGTTAATGTCCTGACTGGGGCAAAGAGTAGTTGTTCATACATAGTTATAGTAATTGATTGAGTGAGGCCCACTCAATAATAAATAAATAACACCACTACTGATGACTCTGAGTGCAGACTTTTAGTCTTGTTTGCAGTGTGTAGGTCTTGATAGATCTTCATGTCCATGTTTTCCACTTGCCTCTTGTAGTGTGAAGAAAGCAAACCATTTCATTATGTTGTTCATGTGTTCTGTCCTCAGTGCTGCATGGTCTCACCTGTTGTTACCTGTTGTTTGCAGAAAACAAGTTCTCTGAGTCCCACCGGTCACCCCTAAATTCCCATTCTTCATCGCTCCGCACAGTACATCCTCCTCTCCTCTGCTGTCTCTTTTTTTCCCCTCTCATCATTCCATACACTTATTCTTCACGTCTCTCAGCTTGTTCCATGACTTCTGGCCTATCACCATGGCGTACAAATCACGCTTTTCATTCTGGGAGCAAAAGGGAAGTCTCGCGTTTCTGTGTTTTTTGCCTTTCAGTTCATATCCGCATGCTGTTGCTTGTTGAATTTGTGAAATGTTCCATTGTGTTGATAGAGAAAAGCTTTGGTCTGAATGTGTGGTTTGATCTTTGTGCTTGTGTTGCCTCCTCTCGTGTAGGTTAAAGTTGAGAACAAGCCAGATGTAAGTGTTTTTTCACCTGCATGCTTTTGGGCACTAGTTCACATGATGCAAACCGTTGTGTGTGCTGTGGTACAAGTTAACAGAAAAACACTTTAGCTACTAATCATGTTCACAACCTTCTCCAAGCTAAAGTCAATTACTTTACTATTGTCCAGGGAAGTTAGATAGAAATTTGTTGAATTTTGGAATAGGTGATGACAAGTACAGTTCTTAATGATTAATTAACTGTTTGCTGATAGACCTCATTATTCTCAGGGCAACTACTGTTTCAAGCACATGACTATAGCATGGGCTTAATAAGGGACATTTTCTAGCAATTTAGTCTCTTCCAACTCTCTGAAACACTGTGACCCCTTGTCAATATTTGCCAATTTAATGATGATAAAGGGATTTGGACCTCCCTGGAACTACATTCACCTACCTGTCATTTTTACAGTTATTCTTTACAATCTCAAAGGTGCCTTGTGGAATTTTCTTGTGAAAAAACAAAAGTTATGTTTACATTCAGTGTTTCTCACCTGAATGCATTGTTTGCATCCTTGAGGTCTGCCAAATGTGTTAAGTGCATTTCCAACAGTTTGCTAATAAGCTCCAAAGTTAGAGTTGATTGGAATGAATCAAATGGCCTGATAGCATACAGTAGCTTGAGTAAGAGTTTTCAGATATACACATGGAAATGCACTAGCTGATATAAATCCATTTATGAACAATCCTTTATACAGAGTTTCACAATTTTTGTCAGCCATGGGAATAATCTGGACTATTTTCTGCCTTGCTCTGTTTGTATCCAGTCGGATGTAGATAGTACTCAGCCTAAGGCAGTCACTAAACCTGGGCTAGACACAGAAAGTGTTCCACAGTCATCTGCATCAACAGCAGCTGAAGAGTCCAATAGGAACGTAGCCATGGACACTCCGAGGGAGGAGCAGAGTTCTAGTGGTAAAAAGGTGGTGAGGGTGGTGAGAAGGGTTGTTAGACGTGTGGTTCCTGCTGGCACGGAAGAGCAGAACCAGCCCGCTGTTTCTGAGCCTGCTAAGGCTGCTTCTGCTGCCGACTCTGTGCTCAAAACTACCAAAGCTGCTGGGGAGGACAAGGATGATATCTCCACGGGCCTGACCAGCCTAATGGGCAGAGGTAGAACCAAGGAACACCGGCCTCGCACCCGCGCCCAGGACCGCAAAGAGGACATGAAAGAAGAGGTGAAGCAGGAGGAGGAGAAAGGGAAAGTGGAGGAAAAACCTACTGCGGAAAAAACAGAGGAGGCCACATCCACACCTGTGCCCAGTACTACGGCAACAAACCCTGCACCACCAAAGTCTAACCCCCTCGCTCCCAAACCCGACCCTTTGGCCCCCCCTGCTGGTTTCATCCCTGTCCCCAAACAGAATCTGTTGACTCCTCCACCTGGTTTCATCCCCGCCAGAAAATCCAGTCCGGTGCCCCCAAAACAGAATCCCCTGGCAAGACCACCTGGATTCATCCCTGTCCCAAAGACAGACCCCCTGGCTCCTCCTGCAGGCTTCATCCCAAAGCCCCGTCCAGTTGCTGTAAAGAAAGTGGAGGTACTGAGTGAAAAAAGTGCATGTTCGCTACTTAACCTCAAGGTGGAGCATGCTGTTTGATAATAACACAGACATTACTATTTATATACATGCAACAATCCTCATAATGGTTACCCTGAAAGACTTCAACATCTTCAACAGCAGATGTCTTGAGCAGATTTGCTTCTGGTTATGGTTCATCATGACTTTTTCTTACAGCTGGCACAAATCAAATGACTCTTTTTAAAAAAGTACAAGTTGCTCTTCATACCTGACAAAAACCGGGCCTTGATATAATGAAGCCACCTTGAATAAGTTATGGGTAGCAGGGTGTATGTTCCAGCTCATGATCAGACTTCATCAGTGGTTATTAGGGAGTACTCATGGCCTGAATGCTGGTAGTTTGGTCAGTTGCAGTAGTCTATTAGCACCGAGCTGTGACACATTCCTGTCACTTTCCGCAGGCAGAGCACTGAAGTTGTGTTCTGCCGAGGCAGGGGCTTTAAGGAGCTTTTCGGATGCTTTTGAAAGAAACTGGAATTATGATGAGAATTCAAGTAATATTCTAATAAAGTAAAGTAATCAATTAAATACTTGTCAATTAAACAGCCCTGCTTGGATAGTTAAATTTAACATCAGCTAAACTTTTAAAACTGATGTTTGGGCTTACAAAGGACTGTTGTTTTGTAGCTGTCCTTTCAGTTTCAAACGCATACATTTTCATAGTCCCTGTTTCAATTTTTGCCTCAGACAAGGTTATGTTTTTGTGTTGTTATTTAGTGTCTTTGGCATATTGTCTGTCAGCAGGCTGTCTGAAATTTTATCAACAGATGTCCATGAAATCTGCTGAACAGCTGGGTATTTGGCCATGGAGCAAGGGATTTGATTTTGGACATATGCACCTGGTATATTTGCTGAGGGGTATTGGGTTTTAAATTGCTCTAGGGAAAGATTTAGGTTTCAAATATTAAGGGCAAGATCAAGATGTCAGGTGAACTTGCACATTAATGTGTGACTAACATTCTTGGAGGTTTGTGCTTTCTAGTGATTTTTCTGCTCTCGCTGGGGCTACATATCGACACGACTGTGCAGAGTCATAAAATGTGATGATTTGATTTACAGATGCTACTCCCAGATTCCTTGGATGTCGGTGTAGTTGTTTGAAGAATTCAGCTGAGACAATGCTAAATTGTTTACTTACTATGAGGAAATTTGCAACTGATTGTTGCTAAAGTAACCGTTGACAAACAAAAGCCTTGAACCATTATTCTTTTGCTGCTGCACTTAATGATCTAATTTTCTTTAATAGTCATTTGCTCTTACTCGTTTCCTGATTGAATTAACTGGAAAATTAAATTAGTAGGAACAAACATCCCTTGAAGTTGGTTGTAGTTCTGGATGTGTTAAATTGAATCCAAAGTCAAAAGAAAATACACCAAGCTATAACATTAATGTCATCATCATCATCATCCTTTTATGTTATTTCCATCTCTGTGTGCGCATGTTTGCCTGTCAAACTGGGTTTTTTGTAAATTTGCATATATTGTGTAAAGGTAAAGGAGACATCTTGCCCTGTGGCCCCCAATGGCAAGCCGCCCCCTGTTGCACTGCACCAGGCTCAGTCTGCACCGAATAAACAGGTGTGTGTTCATCTTTCTGCAGAGGTACACACAACAGTGTGTGTTTCTCACATTCAAAAGCACTAGACATTGTTTACATGGCATGCTTCTATGTGCCCACTCGGTTTTCGGTTTTGTCTAAAGTGGTCAATCATAGCAATTACCTCTGGATCATTATTTTTACTTTCCGGCTATCCAATTGCAATTTCTGGTTCTGCTATCCAACTGTAGGTCCCAGAGCTGATTCCGACTGAGGAAGACTATAAGCGTGTGAGGAGGATCTTCACCGTCGATGGCAATAATGTAAATTCTCTCTCCCACAATTTGTTTGGTTTGCAGCACCCCCCACGCTTTAGCAAGCTTTACCCTGTGACCAGCCTGGGTCAAACTGCTAGCTTCCTCAGATAGAGGCAAATGTGTCTTTGTATAATATACGAAACCATTCTGTCGATATTTTGATAAAACTGATTATAATCTCCAATTCTGGATCCATAATTGCTCTCTTAAATTGTTTGCTATGTGATTGATTGGTAGCACACTTTTGTCCTCGTCCTTGTACTCTTTGAGCTGACTTGTACACCTCTGATAATACATTTAACAGCTTAGTTCTGTGTTTCTCTTTCTCACTGCCTTCCTCTCATTCATTCTGTAGTATTAATTACTTTGTTATCAGGTCTAGAGGAGCACCTTTGTACTGTGTGAGAATGTACTTTGTCCATTGTGATGATTTTGGCAATGCTTGATTATATGGCAGTGTCTAGACTTTCAAAGTCTAGAGCAATGAGAGGCACTTACTTTATCCATTCCCCTTGCTCTGATTGTGTACCATGTCTCTACTTTTGCTTCTCTGCGGGTCATTGGATGCTGACTTGCCGCTGTCCTCTTTGTTGTTTGCATTGCCAGTGTGCCAGAGGCCACAAATCCTCTCAGGTACAGCCTGCTCGACAGTGGGCTCACCACACTCCCTGTAGAGTGATGGAGTCTAAGCTTGCTCTCCTCTACTGACCCTTCGCTGCCCTACATTGTCTGTGCCCGCCCGTTTGTCATTGTCCGTACTCTGCTTTCTGTGGTTCATTCTGGGTTCACGGGCCTGGAACGCAGTGATATAACATAAATCAGTGGTCACCAAAGTTTTGTCAGGGATTGTTGACCAGGTTGTCGGGGTCTCAAAAAGATTAATAATTGTATTCAGTTTACAACGAACACAATGTGCAGCTGTGTATTGGTCTTGCTGCTTTTTTATTTTCATGCCTTTAATGATAGAGACAGCTTTGAAGATGTTGGAAACGGGAGACAGAGAGAGAGGGGGGGGGGCATGCAGAAAGGACCTGCGGGTCGGAATCGAACCCAAGTCCGCTGCGGTGAGGACTGTAGCCTCGTGCATGGGGTGGGCACTCTACTGACTGAGCTAACTGCGCTTTTGCTCTTTGCACCCACATGTAGATACTGAGGTTATGCTATAGTCACATGCAATAATGGTTTCTCAAAACCCTTCTTCTTATCAAATTGGTGTCTGTGACTCCAGCAATTCCTGAATGCCCTTGCAGTGTTACAGTATATGTCTATACCATTATATTATATAACATTATATATTTGTGTTTATGCAGTACCATACTATCTCTATAGCTAAGTTCATTAGCATTTTCTATTACATTATTTTACAACTGGCTGCATGGTGCCCTGCATTAATACCTTACTGTGTACAAGTGATCTTGTTAACTGTGACTGTTAATATGACAGAACATTAATTTTGTGCACAAGTCCCAACAGACCCACACACTGTACTTCAATGCACCTTGTAATCCCTGCTCATTAATGCATTAATATTGTAGTTTTTTATGGCGGATTACTTGAATTACTCACTTATTCTGCTACTGCTTTATTGAACTGCTTAAGTGCTTTGCATTGTGTTTTTTTACTTATAATAATTTAGGACCTACATTTTTTCACCATGCCATATTTTGCATTGTTTTGATCGTGCGTTTGGAAATTGCGATCGAATGTAACGATTAGTTGTTGAATTCAATCACAAAAAAATACTGACTTCTCAGCTGACTTCTGCTCCTTCCCTTCTCCAGTTCAATCCTGTTGATGACCCTGTGGCCATCCTTCAGGCAGCACACTCAGCTGCAGCTAAGGTCTGACCATTGTTACAATTGATTGAAGTTCTGGTTGCATCCCCCAGTGTTTCAGAGAGATGTGTGTTTTGTGGTGTTCGTGTGTGATGGACTAGTAAAGGGGTGTGGGAGAATGGCTCAGTAGTTAATGAGGCAATCTCACCGCCTGGAAAGCCCAGGTTTCATCTTCCCTATAGCCCTTGCTGAGTGTCACTGTGCACTTTGCAGTTCACTACCTGTTGTCCCCACATCTTAACCAGAGGGAGAAACGACAAACAATATGCAGTCTTGGTGCAGCTGTCCGGTGTTCATTATGTTAGCTGAGTTGCTAGTTGATTGCTTGTCTGAGTGTATCTGAAGTGCTTCCATGCATGACTCACTCAAAACACTTGACTTGATTTGGCTGTTTCTAGTTGTTGTGTTTGAAACTAGTTTGGTGTTTATTTTTTGCAATCCCCATAAACTAATGTATTTTTGTCTATGTGATGTACTTGGTTGTGATGAAACACCCCTGTCTCACCTACTGTCTGTGATGTCTTTTTAGAGAACACATTAAATGCACTCTCAATGAGCTCTATGCACACTCTGTGAGCTCTGAAAGGCTCTTTAAAAGGGGAATAATGGGAACTGTAGTTCTTCTTTGGAGGGCTGAACTATAAAAACAAACCAGCTCACACATACTCATACAGGTTTTCACACTGAAAGAAACCCTTCGCCCTGTGAATTCAGTTCCCCTTAGATGTCTCATGTTAATGCGAGAGCCATGTTAATCTGTGTTTGTGTGTTATTTGTAGGATCCTTGTGAAAGTCCACTATGCAGTTAACTGATTTAATCATTAATCATTCAATATTTGAATCCTGCATTTTGTAATGTTCAATTATTGATTATAGTTTATCAGTTTTTTCACCCTGATTGTTGAATTTTTTTAACAGGGCAAGACTGAGGAGCAGATAACGGCAGAGAGAGCCTGGTATAATACAGAAAAAGTATGGCTTGTCCACAAGGATGGATTTTCCTTGGGTTAGTAAAAACTTTAGTATTTATTCATTTAATTCTATATACTAGTATTTTAAAGCAAATTCTCAACTTAGTATCATGTCAGTGCTGGTGTGTTTGTTTCTGGTTGTCATTTGATTGTTGAACTATATAGGTGGGTTTTGGAAACTTAGGAAATGCTTTGATATTGATGTTTGATTGAAAAAGGGCTCCTAACTAGACTACTTAATTTTACCTCAGGCTGTATATAATTAGACTAAGCATGGTTTCAGCATTGAATGCTTGTTTAGTCTTAATGAAGGTTCGACATTATTAAAAGAGATGCAACTGCCACACAATATCAGGCATGTAAGATAAGATGAAGCTTTTGCACTCAGGTCGAGATCATATGTCATGATAAATTAACTCCACACTTTGTGGTGATGCAGCAACCCTCCTGAAGACAGAGGCAGGCAGTCTGCCAGAGGGGAAGGTGAAAATCCGCCTGGAGAGTGATGGATCTTTATTGGATGTGGATGAAGATGATGTAGAGAAGGTATTTAATCATCAAATCAACTCTGAACCACATCAATTACGAATGACACTAGGTGAGTACGTGACCGCTTCTGACTTTGAACTCTAGGCAAACCCTCCGATGTTTGACCGAGTGGAGGACCTGGCCTCTCTGCAGTATTTGAATGAGTCGAGCGTGATGCACTCCCTGCGGCAGCGGTACGGCGGTAACCTGATGCACACCCACACTGGGCCCAACATGGTGGTCATTAACCCCATTAGTGCCCCCTCGATGTACTCTGAGAAGGTAGGCTGCAGCCTGTGCATATAATGACACATCTCTTATGGAATAGCAGAATATGAGTGTGTAATCAGAATGAAATGATCTCACAGAGATAGTAATTGATATGAATAACCTCTTCTCTATGATTTTGTCCTGTTCTTCTTCACTGTCTCTTTGGCTTTCGAGGTGATGCAAATGTTCAAGGGCTGCAGAAGAGAAGACACTGCCCCTCACATTTACAGCATGGCCCAGGCTGCCTATAGGAACCTCCTGACCACTCGCCAGGATCAGTCCATTGTCTTGCTGGGCAAGAGTGGTGGTGGCAAAACCACCAACTGTCAACACATCATCCAGTATCTGCTCACCATTGCAGGCAGCACCAACAAAACATTCTCCAGTAGGTTGGAAGAGATCCAAACTCTAAATAGAAAGATTTCAAACTTAGTGCATGTTGTTGCTAATATATTATTGCGACCACCCCCAAATGACTGTATTTTTCTTTATTGTCCGTAGCAGAGAAATGGCAGGCGGTCTACACAGTTTTGGAGGCATTCGGGAATGCCTCTACCTGTTTGAATGGGAACGCTAGTCGCTTCTCCCATATTGTTTCCTTGGACTTTGATCAGGCAGGCCTGGTTACCTCAGCCTCTATCCAGGTACAAATAAAAACATTTATTTATTTATTCAAGTCACTGGTGCTCAGTCTTCTGAATTTCCTGCATATCTGCGGTGATCTCAGACAATATGTCATAAACTAGTATAGATTTTCAACAAACTCCAGGCTTTGTTATTACACTTACTTGCACTGACTACAATAAATGTCATTTTCTATCATGCTAATATCCTGTTCTGCTGTGGCCTTGCAGACCATGCTTCTGGAGAAGATAAGGGTGACAAGAAGACCAGAGGGAGAGTCCACTTTTAATGTCTTTTACTATCTGATGGCTGGAGTAGACAGCTCTCTTAGGTCAGGATTAATACTATTATGCCAATTAAATGCACAATACATCACAGTCCTGCACTGGATTAAATACGTTGATATGTTGCAATGATATATTACTGCTTCCCTAACTCTAATTATGTAGGCATTAGTAGACATGAGAGATGTTGATGTATTTTTCTTTATTTTTCTCATTTCTTCATCAGAACTGAGCTGCACCTTAACCACTTTGCTGAAAACCATGCATTCGGAATCCAGCCTCAGACTAAGGTAAACACTACTTGTTAATGGGAGCTTGGCCTGTTTTTGAACAACCACAAATGGAAAAATAATTACGATTACCTTTTATAAAGCTGAATGTTTAAGTACTTTTATATGAATGCATCTATACCTGGCTGTCTAGAAGTAGACTGTGCATCGCTAAAAAAAACATCCCCATGTAACTGATATGCATTACTGCACCAAAGCTAACACTCAAATGATTACTATTCCATTTGTTATCTTCTTATATCCACAAGCCATCTAATAAACATACCAGCAATTTATAACTAAGTGGTCGGTCCTCTTTCTGTGTATAATGCTACTCAACTACTTTCACACAGTGGAGTTTCATGATGGATTACAGGAATAAACAAAATACCAAGATACGCTGATTATATTAGTCTTATGTTGTCATCACTTAAAGGAGCATTAAGTAACCTTTGGCTTTCATCAGCATCTGTCAGCGGCCATGACATTGAAGCAGCATTAACAGTCCTTTGCACAGAATGTGGTGGACTATAACAGACAAATAATACTAAAATTGCATTTTCACAATATGAGTAGTAGTGTGTAATCACTGATATTTATCAACAACTGTGCTGAACCTTTGCAGATATAGTCAGTTTTGCTAATCCTATTTTAACTTGTATTTCAAATTGAAAAAGTCGCTCAACCTCCTTGTCTCACTTAAAGACATCTTACGGGAGGACATTTTTATCGTTAATAGTAAAAAAACAAATTTTATTTGAATATATGTGCTATCTGCCAGACTGAGGATAAGCAGCGGGCCTCCCAGCAGTTTTCCAAGCTGCAAGCAGCCATGAAGGTTCTGGGGTTCAGTGGTGATGAGCAGCGGGCCTTCTGGCTCGTCCTGGCGGCCATCTACCATCTAGGGGCCGCAGGAGCTACTAAGGGTAAGATTGCTCATGGATAATGGTTTTGGATATGGATAATGTTAATCATTATAGAAGACATACCAGTAACGAACCTGCAAAGGATCATGCTTGATTTGTACACACTACAGTATGTGATGAAAAAACTAAAATGGCCACAACTAACCCTTGTTAGCCAGAGTCGTTTTAATAACACTTTATGCAATCTCACAACTTTCAAGCCTGCATTATCTCACTGTAGGTAACATCTTCAGTGTGATGCAAGACGGCTGTAATCCAGATAAATGAATTATACATTTGCACTGCAATTGCAGATGTTGCACAGTGCATAGGTTATTAGACTGCTCTACTGCACTGATCTTCAGCTCCAAAATTAAAGTTTAGGCAGGAAAACGCTGGATGATTGTATCAGCACCCAGGGTATTTTAAGGGTCATTACAGAACAGAACTAATGGCCCATCCATATAAAACCTGACTGAAATCATTTGAGACTCCACAGATTTATCCTGCTGGCTCTGGTCTTCATAGTTTGAGGTGCTGTTAATGTTCACATAGAGCAGGTGAAGTGATACATTGTATTTTTTTCTATTAGATTTGAACCTCTGTCAGGTTCACCTTATTAATCCGTACTGAATAATCATATTAGATAAACAAAGCACTGTTTGTGCTACAGCAGCTGAAACCACTGGCAAACTATCAGTCTAATTTTTAGGAAACACTGTGACAGGTCAAAGATAGAAAAACATCAGTCTAATTTTGGCCTTAAGTCTTGACAAACATTCTATCTTGTAATAAAATTGCATCAGAAGACTAATAGGAACAGCAGTCATCTTAAACATGAGGATTTGTCCCCTGTCTTTGAAACTATTTGTATGATAAACTGTAAAACGTAAGACAGTTTGATTGTTTTTTTTTTGGTCTAAAGTATATAATAGATCTGCCTCCCACAGCATTTGAGTTTCATTTTAAAATGAGATATCTGCCATTTGAAAAGGCTGAGGCTGTCAAAAAGACTTTTTATTATTGGTGAGGCTACATTTTTTTCCTTATGTATGAAAGGGCCTTGATTAAAAACTGTTACAGAAGGCTATTTAAGGATGGAATTATAGACCTTTCCAAATGCAAATGTCTTTGCAATGCAAATCAATTAACATGATGTCTGACTTCTCTGTTAAACAATATATCAGAATAATATACAACATACAAATCACAAGGCCTATATAGTTGCAGTGACTCTGTATTTAGTGTTTTTGATATGTTTGTCCGCACTTCACTCTCCGTTCGCGCTGTAATAGCCAGTCGATATGCAGAACTGCTTGCCAGATTATCTTCAGTGATCCCCTCCAGCTGGCTGCCAATCTTTTTGATAGCAGTATAACACCATCCAGGAACCGTTTTAACATCTTCAGCAATGACTATCATCCCATGTAGAATTTGCAATTGGGAATACAGACACTAAACAGCTTTGATCTGATCTGTAAATTACTGGGTGACTTATGGACATAGGACTGGCATCTTCCCATTAAACACAGAGTGGTTCTCATGATGAAACAACGCATGATGGGAAAAAAGTGGATCGCAATTAGATTCTGTCTCATTGTTTTAGACAATATTGATTCATTTTTATTTATAAAAATACTCGAATCATACTCCAATTAAAAATGATTTTGCTGCCAGGACATTGTTTGTGCTTTGACCATGACACACAATATAAAAGTGTATAAAATACTGAATGTTCATAGGCAGTGCAGCCTCATGGTGTAACACAAGAGGGCAGCACTGATCTCTAATCCACCAAAACGAATTAACAGGACCACCTAAAATGAACTTGCTTTCCTCTGTATACTGGGCTGTCAAAAATTATATCTAATAAAAAGGGCTTACCACACTGAGTTTGGATCTAATGTTGTACGTATAGTTTTTAAATCTTTAAGAGTCATACAGGTCTTAATGTTTGCCTCAATAATATTCAGTTATATCGGCAAACTCTGTTTGCTCTTTTTGATGTTTTACTGGAATTTTAATAATTGTGGTGGCGAATATCTATCAAAGCAACTATTGAAATGACTTTACTTGTCTTTACAACCATCCTGCTTATCATCATGAAAGCATGCGGGGCTTCTGCAGCGCTGATGAAACAGATAGATCCCACTTCTCTCTGTGTGAAATCCCCCAGTTCCTCTCTCAAGTCTTAGAAGATACCACTTCATGGTGGATTAAAACTGAAGTTTGCACTCATATCTGCACGTTTCCATCACTCAGCCACTAGATTAAAGAGAAATTTGGGTTTCCCAACAGAGGTTTTTATGTAAATAAATTAATTGTGTCCCCTAATGATATGTTTTGCTTTCATTCTCAAGATGATAAAAGGGGCAATAATCACTTCAACTTAACAGACGTTTTTGAACATGAAACAATATTTTTTGAAGCTAGTGGATATGTCTTTTTCCAACTGTAGTTAAATGTATTCAAGCCACCAGCATTTTGAGCATGCTCTTAGTGCATGTTCTCACCAGCTGTGTAAGTGTCAGCTTGACCAGAGACATAATCCTACCCTGTCAGAGAGAGGACTGTCACAAAGCTACCATGCTAGCCATGTGCCTGGGGTAGTTGGCAGAAGGGCTAATGGAAATTTTTAATGCACGTGTCTCAGCTGGCAGGAAACAATTTGCACGTCATGAGTGGGCCCAGAAGGCAGCCTACCTGCTGGGCTGCACCCTGGAGGAGCTCTCCTCCTCCATCTTCAAGCACCAGGCCAAGGGCACCCTGCCCAGAGCCAGCACCATTCGCCAGGCTTCTGACGAAAACGGCGCAGCAGATGCAGGTACACCACAGACCACATTTACCAACAGACTCTTTCCTCTTCATTCCTCACAGATCCCCCCCCCCCCTTCTCTTTGTCACTCTCACTCTGTTTTCACATGCACACACATATGCCTCCGCTCATCACCTGAGGGAAATTGCATGCTCTGGAGAAAGTAAAGCTTATCTTAGTAATGAATACCACAGCTTTACAATGGCTATTGACAGATAAGTACACACACTATGTCAGGACAAGCAATTTTGGATCTACTCTTCATTCATTGTCCTTGAAATCATAATTGCCTCACATTGATTTTTCACATGTGTGGGTCCTCTGACTTTCATCAAGATTGCAACAAACTTTGAAAGGCATGAGGGTACAGTTAAAAGTCTGTCACAGCTGTTTCACTTTTCCTGTAGCTTCCCTCACACATGAACATACAGTCATAGATGTAATGATTTGTATAGTATGCACATAAAAATATCCCCCTGCCACCATAAACTCACTATTTTGTGTGCTGTGATGGGAATGAATTAGGAGAGCTTAACAGGTGGCCATTGCTGCTAGGCACAGACGTGAGTATGCGCTGTTTGATCTGACCAATTCGGTAACACCTGAGTCCTAAATGATAGTGCTTTACAGAGACAATTTCAGACCCAGTTTCAATGCTTTATGCCTTTGGGCATAATATGCACAAATATGATGCTATTGTACATCCTTTTAGAAACAAATGTAATGACCATTGTTTTATTCTAGCGTTTACATCTCGAAACATTTCTTCATCTAATTCACCTGGTTCTAATGTAATTTGTTGATGGAGATACTGTTGTGGCTATTTCTGGCTATTTCTGATTTGTTCTGTGTCTGGCTGTTTCTCGTACCAGGATCCAAGGCTACGGCCATGGAGTGTTTAGTGGCCATGGCATCTGGGCTTTACGCTGAACTCTTCACTATCCTCATTTCTTTAATAAACCGGTTAGTATTTCTGATCCAGTACTTTACGGAAGCTGTACCAAATTGAAGATGTCGTGCTTTCGGCTGCACTACTATAGAATGGAAATGTGCAGATGCCTTGTGCATCATTTAATAAATACCTTTAATTCAGCTTGACTCTTTTGATATCTTTCTAAATCTTGGCATCTTGAATAAGATTTTACATTACCGTAGTTTTTGGGGGTTTAAGGTAGAATAAGGATTATGTTTAGTGAGGGTTAAAGTTAGGGATGTGGTGAAGAGAGCTAAGGTTAAAGCTAGGAGTCATATGCAGTGAAATGTTGTCTTGAGTAGCACAGTGTTAATGTTTGTGTGTACGTGCGTTTGTGTCTTTGCCCTGTGTGCTTCAGGGCCTTGAAATCCAGCCAGCACTCCCTATGCACTCTGCTCATTGTGGACACGCCAGGCTTTCAAAACCCCAGGCAGACTAAGCGTGAGTGCGCCGCAACCTTTGAGGACCTATGCCACAACTACACGCAGGAACGTCTGCATACTCTCTTCTATCAGCGTACCTTCGTTCAGGAGCTGGAGAGATACAAAGAGGTAAGGACATGTGAAGTATTATGCACCACGCATGCATACAGCCCCATTCTCATTGTCTCCTTCTTCCTCCTACCCCTTTCTCTCTCTCCCTTTGTCTGCCACTTTCTCTCACATATATCACCTCCAATAGTGTATGTGTTCACACATCAGATACACTATCCCTCCCACCTGTCACAAACTGTGACAAGCCAAAGTAGTTCATGTGTTAGACCTTCTCATTAGTGATGCCAGTCTTCACCTCTTCTGCCGAGATCAAAGTAAAGTCACTCACAGCTGCCTTTGGGAGGCACGCCCAGCTGCACAGCAGTGGTGTTGCTCCCTGATGAAGGAACTACTCTTCTTCTCTGCTCCTTTGAGTTCTGTCTTACAGTGCTGGACCACAATAACCGGGCACAGTCATCCCTAGGAATTCAAGATATTTAAGGATAGATTTTAGAGATTTTTTTTCTTTCATTACTAACATAAATCTATTTATCCATTACTGCTGTCCCAAGTTTCTAATCTCAGAAATATTCTTCTTTTTCAAAACTCGACTGATAGCACGCTAAAGTTAAGCAGAAATCCTCATCATATTCCTTTTAATTCTGTGAGCAAGGATCCTGGGATTTCCCACCCACATTCCCGCCCACATTCCCTGCCTGGGAGAACGGGAATTGGAGCGAAATGAAGTATTGCATAAATCTGTGTAGTGTAATTCTCTCTTGTCAGTGCATCTTGAAAATATAAGAAGCTGTGAAACTGTCATTGAAAACTGGGTCAAACTCATTTAAAACAGCACACAGTATCAACAATGGCAGTGACGGGCAGGTTAAAGTGTGATACGCACAACAGGCATATCCTTTATATTTTTGAATTAAATGCTGTTGAGTGCTGCAACTGTGTGAATAGTTTTTGCATTTCCTCTGCACATTGACTCTCCACGGCGGAGAACAAAAATCATTCAGGCTACTTCACAAACACAGTCAACTCGAACACTGGCATCTGTCACGGCCACACTATTAGCACTGCCAACGTTTTCCCACATTTCTAGTGCAGCCTGCACTTTGTCACTGTGAGCTGCAGCATGCCTGTTTTGCTCTGGTGAAGGTAATTTAGTATATTTATTTCCACTTTATTCCAGAAATGTTATTATCTGCAGCAGTAATGAAATCTTTTCGGGTTTCCATTTACCTATAGGCACAGCAATCTTAGTAAATGCCAAACATTCTTGTTATTATAATAGATTTGTTGTGGCTTTTAGTTTTCTTACATCTAATATGCCATTAGTTTTTCATTTCAATATCCATAAAAATCTTGGGAACTATTATGGTTGCCTGCAGCTTCCCTAGGTGCATGGGCAGCGCTACCCCTCCATCATAAACGGGAATCAGCATTTTAAATTACTTGGATGACATCTGTGTACATATTTGTGGGACCAGCACTGGTCTGTTCTGTCTCAACTGGAGAATACCCACTCCCTGAGACAAGAAACTGATGATTATTTTTTATTTGCAATTAATTGGAGAATTCGTTTTTTAATGAATTTTTTGGTCTATAAAATGTCAGAAAATTGTGAAAAATGCCTGTTGTAATTCCCCACAGTCCAGGGTGACAATGTCTTGTTTTTTTTGGACCAACAGTCCAAAAACCAAAGATATTCAATTTACTATCGCATATCAAAAATAAATCCTCAAATTTGAGAAGCGGGAAACAGCTAGTGTTTGGATTTTTGCTTGAAAGATGACTGAAACGATTAATTGACTATTAACATAGTTTCTGATAATTTAATTTTCTTTCGATCAATCAATCGATTCATTGTTGCAGCCCTATCTGCGACTCCTTGTGGTGCGACTCGGAAGAACTGTTTTGTTCCTCATTATCTACATTACCATTTCACGAATATCAGGCCCCTCTTGATTAAACATGTTTGTCTATGTTCATAGAAAGGTATTACCCTCGGTCTCCAAGCTGCCTGGCATGCTGAAACCTATGTCAATCCCTGAACGGCTTTTTAAAATTTGATTCCAAAACAGAATCTAAACAGATTTCTTTTTCTCAGTTTATCCTGTAAAAAAGTTTGTCTTTTATTTAGCATCGTCACAAGTCATTAAAGAGTCTGTCAATCTGCCTGTCTTCCTTCAGGAGAACATAGAGCTCGCTTTAGATGACACAGGGCCCAGCACATCTCTGTCTGTAGTAGTGGTAGACCAAGCCTCAAGCCAAGCGCTGGTAAGTTCAATGTTTGTGTGTGTCTGTTGTCTTCATTTCTGTCTCAGGTTTCTTGATATTTTCATGCATAAATGTGGTGTTGGTATAATAACTTGCCTCTGAATGCTTTTCAGAACACCTAAGGGACTTGCATCCCTTTCATGATCTATTTTCACATGCTAATCTCTGGGCACCCTTTTTTTTATCCAACAATGAATATCATCTTTTAGCATCAGAAGTTTTCTTTATGTGAGTTTTTAAATATCGAAAGGGATTGTTTGGCAGAGGCTCAAAAGAGAGGGTAGGAGCAGGAAAAGAAAGGTTAGAGAATTGACTTCAAGAAAGAAAATCGATGTTTGGCCTTTGCAGCCTGTGATCTGCACCATGGAAACAGAAATGGCAGAGTTTAGAGAGTCATAGATCACTTGGGTATAATTCCAATGTGTTTGGTTTGAGTGTTTTACTTTTTAAACGGTCCCCACTCTAATGGGAATGTCATCAGAAGCAGCGAACTGTAGTGCATCACACTAAAAACCAAAGAGGAATAAAACACTGACTCTTCAAAGCCATTTCTAAAGTCAACTCTAAAGATCTGCTGCTTAGAATGAACATTTTAATTCAAAGATTTGCTTCACGCAGATATTTTTTTCTCCTGTTGTAGCTCAGATGTCCGTTATCACAAACAACCTTAATGCTCAATTCATTGCAAGGCTCATACTTGTCATATGTCTCCTCCAAACTGATACTCTGTGTTGTATTTGAAGTCAGTGTAGTGTGCACTGCTGATAAGGGCGTCTCATGTGTAACTTCCCGATAGCTGCTCAAACAGTTTTTGGTTTTGTGAGTTTGGTTCCCAAGCTCCCAGGGTGGACTCTGTGCGGAGATCATTCTCCCTGGAGCTCATCGTCATCCATAAAACAATAATTGCTTATTCGAAATGCCTTTGGACAAAAAGTGCATCATTCAAATTTAGGACTATGAAATAAGAAAGTAAAGCTGCATTGCCCAATCAAGTCACATTTACCTGTTTGGTATCATACAAGGACACAACAAAGACCTTTCCCATTCTGTGATTATCGATGCTGGAGTGGGTTTTATTTTCTTCTCTGTGTTCACACTAATTGTAATACTAATTGTATTACTTTTTAATCCCTTCTCCCCCGCCACTCTTCGTATTCATGAACTCCTTTTTGTTTCCATTTCGATTATACAGAAAAGCTAAATTGGTGATGCCTTTATCGCAGCAACTGCTGGAGGGTGCAGAGAACACAAATGCTTTTGAAACTTTAATTTCTGATGTTCGTATTACTATCAGGCCTGTCACAACTGGCGCATACTGGGAAAACATACAGTACAGCACGCTACTTTTACTGACGCGTTGTAGAACAGAATATTTAAGGAAACGCTGACTTTAGAGGCCAGCACTCAGCATTTGCAGGATACTTTTCTGAATCTCTCATGAATAGCAGAATCTTGCTTTTTTCTGTACCCAGGAGGCGGATAAACAATAAAGGCTGAAATATCCTCTGATTCATCAATGTGTTCCTATTACATAGCTAAATGTCCTTGTGGCAAGGTGGTCTGTTACTCATGTATGGGGGACTGTTGGTAAAACAGAATCTTTTTTGAGGCAGACCTATGAGTAAAGCGGGTCAAATAGGTAAAATGGAAAGTAAGCTAAAGGTACAGTGATTGGGGTGATGAGTCAGTCATTTCTACTTTTTTCGCTATCGTTTCGTGAAGGACTGAAGGTGAAACGGAACAGTTTGTGTCCACACTAGGATTGCACTGAGGATCTTTGTGCCTGTGTGTCTATATGTTTATACGTGTTTATCTGACAGGTACGGACAGTACGAACAGATGAGGCACGGGGCCTCTTGTGGCTGATGGAGGAGGAGGCGCTGCAGCATGGGGGATCAGAGGAAACCCTGCTGGGACGTCTCTTTAGCTACTACGGACCTGCTGAGGGCGAGAGTAAAGGCAAGGAGATGACAAACACGCAAACTCATGCACATATACTCAGACTAATACAAAGCATGGCAAGCATTCTATGAATCTGTGATCATTTGTGTGAGCAGAATCCTTCTTTACCCTCTCTTTCACAGTATTTCCCAAATCCTGCTACATTTAATTTTAGATGAAGACATTTCACAATGTATTTTTAACAAGGCTACAGTCCTCCAGTGAAGACTCCTCTTTTTTTGTCATAGTATACTATATTGTATGATGGAGAATGGGCTCTTCATATCGATATACAGTAATACACAAAGCACTGACAGTTTCACAAGTATCATGTAGTTCAGTCATAGAAATCCTTTCTATGTATATTGTTGGCAACCTTGACAACTGTTACTTGCCAAGGTTACAGCTTATAAAAATTCTCCTAATACAACTCAAGAATTCTAGAAAAAATAGAGGGCAAAGTGTCAGCCTTCCAAAACAACATGTGAAAGCTTCTCATTCATACTCTATATATAGGCCCGATTTGAGCTTTGAGCTCACCCATATCTCCTTGATAGTCTACCACATCATGTTTGAGTCAGACGGTTGAATTATTTATGGCAGTACGCTACCATGGATTTAAACATTTCACACTAAAACTGCATGGACAGGCTAACGGGGTCCACGTACAACTAGGATGGGAACATCTTTTATTATCACTGTACAGTAATGTTTATGTAGGTCTGTGACAGACTGTACAGAGTAATCAAGACAAGATCATCAGCTTGCTTTAAACCCTTCATGCAGGCTGTATACACATTTTCCAAAAACTCTTGATGGAGACTGTTCATTTTTGTCATCTCTCTGCATATGTGCAATGAGCCAAGGAATCTTACACTGCCTCCTACATTTACATCAGGTCACACTGTCCTCTTGAAGAGTGAGAAGGATAATCATTTCCTGCTGGGCCACAGTCACGGGACTGACTGGGTGGAGTACGATGCCTGTGGGTGGCTGAACTACGCCAAGCAGAATCCTGCCTCTACCAATGCTACAAACCTCCTGCAGGACTCCCAGAAGTAAGCATCACACATGCAGGTGGAGTCTGTGAGGGTGGGGGCTCGGGGGGCCTTTGACAAGACTTTAGGCTGAAGTAGTGTGTCTCTTACAGGAAAATCATCAGCTCATTGTTCATGAGCCGTGCGGGCGGAGCCTCTGTTCTGTCCGGTTCCATTGCAGGCCTTGAAGGTGTTTCCCAGCTGTCCTTGCGACGGGCCACTAGCATGAGGAAGACTTTCACCACAGGGGTGGCTGCTATCAAGAAGAAATCCTTGTGCATTCAGATAAAGCTTCAAGTGGTGAGAGGAGAGGGTGGAACTAATCTGTCCATCAAGCTTTGTTTTTATGTGTTTGTCCAGCTCCAAGTTTCAAAACGGCATGTGCCTGTACTGCCAAGGACACGGAGAACGTCCCAGTCTGCACCTTTTTTTCATTAATCTGTTCCTGTTTGGCTTTCTAACAGGTTGATGTGATTAGTATATCATGGCTCATAACTGTGAATTTGTATTGTAGTGTACTTTGGAACTTATACTGTAGCCGTCACAAATTGGATAATGCAGATGTAAATATAATGGATGGGATGAAGGCCAGTATTTGGGCTGCACCCAGAGATAGATTTGAAAATGATATTAGGCCTGGTGTTAATGTGCAATGAGAACAGTTCTGCAGCCATTTTGCTTCCAACCCTATTGCCTGACAAGAACGTTGTTATTGGATGAAACTGCAAAAACGGCTTTTTATGTCTAATGCCAATTTTAAAATCGGTGCTTTCTGCAATACCTGTACATGGCATTGTTCTGGCAAAGAGTTATGGTTAAGATATGGTTAGGGATGCTAACTGTGAAGTGTGGACTCCCCCATTGTAATAATTCCAAGGAATACTGGGCTGTTTGCTCCTCAAAACGGGTACTTAAAATTAAAGTAGCAACAACCAGATAATCAAACAATACCAGAATAACCCATTGTATAGTATTTATAGAGGCATTATAAAGCCTTTAAGATTTTATTTAAAAAAAGCAAAAAACATTTCCCACACCTTGTTTATTGTAACATGTGAATAGGGCCTTCTTGCAGCATGGATGACAACTTTTAGATCAGTAGGGATATAAAATCAGTATAAAAATGTGTGTATTACAATGATAACAATACACTTTATTTGTATAGCACCTTTCATACAAGACATGGAGCTCAAAGTGCTTTACAACAAAGAAAATACATTCACAGAGTGATTCACTTAAAAAACAGAATTAACATAAAAAACGGGGATAGAATGCCATAGTTTACGTAAAGTAGAGTAAAAAGATGAGAATCGAAGACATGCATCAAAATAGACATGAATGATAGAATGCCATACTTATTGTAAAAATAAGGATGCAAAAATGAGGAATGCATAACATAAGATGGGAAATAAACCCACTAAATAATAATAATAAAAAAATAAGTAAATAAAAATTAAGTTAAAAGGTAGAATACATAAAATGCATAAAATCTAGTAAAATACAGCATTTTAAAAGAAGATGTCATATTTTCTAGTTAAAGGCTAAAGTGAAGAGATACGTTTTTAGCCTTGTTTTAAAAATAATGTGTGTACTGCTCAACAAAAAATACTAAAAACTGAAGGCAATGAGCCTTATGGAAATCACACTTAAAGATAGCCTCAGATACGTATTATCTGTCTTCCAGTGTTCTCATAGATTCTTAAGTACTGACAACAACGTTGCATAGAATTAAGATAGTAGATTTTACCTTTGTGTGGGAATTTAAAACACAAATTTGCTAAAGGTTCTGACTAAATGTAATATTGTAACCAAGCAGCATGCATACCATTTGGTTGTTTTAAGCAAAGAAGTTAAGGTACTGATTGCATGTACATACGTCAGGGTGGAAGATTTTGCATTGTTGGCCTGTTCCTACCAGGGTCCCTAACCCTACTCTGTCTTTTCCAGGATGCCCTCCTTGACATGGTGCGGAGGTCCAGGATTCACTTTGTTCACTGCATATTGCCCAAGGCAGATGCCCTCAAGGCTCTGAGTGGATCCTTGTTCAAAGGAGGGGAATGTGAGGCTCCAGGGGAGAGTGGAGATCCCGGCTTAATGCAGCTGGATGTAGCCTTTCTCCGTGCTCAGCTGCGTGGCTCCAAGATGCTCGACGCTCTCCGGATCCACAGGCAAGGTGGGGTAACTGCTTAAATCACGTACTAAGGACAGGCATAGAAACACAGAACTCCTCGTCCAAATGTATTTGAAAAAGAAATCTAACCAGAATCCGTTTTTTCCCTCCCAAAATATGTCTTACAATCTTCAGACATTTCCAGAATAAAATGTTGTTATTCAACACTGACCTTCACAGGCTACCCTGATCACATGGTGTTCTCTGAGTTCCGACGACGCTTTGATGTGCTGGCACCTCACCTCACCAAGAAGCATGGGAGGAATTACATTGTGAAGGACGAGAAGAGAGTAAGTCAATCAACGAGAGAGGAAAATGTACAGCTCCGCCAGTGGCCAAGTGCAGTGAAGATTAATGTTGTGAAGAGGCAGCTTCATTACATCGGCCCCTGATTTGTCAGCAGCCAACTGACAGGGAAATAAACCCTCATCCACCAGAGCCATTGTAATGATCTAATCAGCTTAACCTTATCAGTATCATGCCTGTTAAAGAGGCAGATCAATATTGTGGTTTAGAAAGTGCTTCACTGCATTCAAAGCTACAAAATAGCATTCAATTAGATGTACTTATATCATCTTTAGTAATCAGGGCAAAGGAGCACGAACGTTTTTCCCTGTTGTTTTGACAGTACTGGTGCTCTGCCTCTTTAGTGCTTTTGTTTTAAATTTATAAATAATGATTGTAAAAAAAAAATAAAAAAAACCCAGAAGAAGCTTGGTGTGAGTTTTATTCTTAGAATTTAACTATCAATGATGGTGTGCTGTGCAGTGGTGCTTTGGTCCTCTGCAAGAGAAAAATAATACAAAAGTTTGTTTCTAGGGAGGAATGAGTGAGAGTGAGAGAGTGAAAGAATGGGGTTAAGGGAGAGAAAATCTCTTTCCCCCTGTGTCTGTGTATTGGGGCTGAGTTTCTGTGGAAACACTGACAAACAAGAGCCCCTCAGTGCTCGTGGCAAACCCCTTCTGGTGTAATCTAGATGTGGTTTTTCAGGCTGGAGGCTCAAGTAAAGAGAAGAGGCTGAGACAACAATACACCTACAGTGTACACAGGCTGGTAGATGGACAGGGAGAGGCTCCAGGCTGCCTGATGGTGTACCTCTGCATAGACTTTATGTGGTCAGAGCGGCAATGGGGCCGAGACCACCAGGAGGTCGTGAGGAATAAGTCAGGAGCAGGTGGATTCTGGTTTTGGTTTTGGTTTTGGGTTGGGAGGTCTGAGGGGCCAATTTTTTGCCATGCTTACTGACTTACTTTCAAAACAAAATCCAGTCGGGAATGGATGCGAGAGAAGAGGGGAAACTGCACTGTACCATTAATTCAGTATGGAAACTTAGGGGAACTGCGGGCTACTGAAGTGTTGCTGTGTCAGTAGAAGTTCCCACTGGATCCAGCAGCTGAAAAACTAAGTGTGTGTATGTTTGTGTACATGTGTGCTTATACCCAGGCTGTGGAGGAGCTACTGGAGTCCTTGGATTTGGAGAAGAGCAGCTACCACATGGGCCTGAGTAGGGTGAGTAATGCCACCACATCTCAAACAAATAAACAGCTGTAAAATTATTCAATAAACCTTTGCTGTGAATCGCTGCCAGTTTCACTCCTCTTAAAGCTCTAAGCACAGAGCTGCAGTACACAGCTCTTTTTATCTTTGTTATTTTTTTTTTTTAAAGACACTTGCTGTCTGGGGGAGTGTGTGTTTCATTACACCTGTCCCTCTTTGAGGTTTGTCTGCCATCCTTTTTTGGAGAGTTGCCAAGCCTTGCCCATTCTTCCAGTCTTTTAGCCAGTGGCTTCCCGAGAGGCATGTCTCTACCCTGCCCGACTATGTGACCGCAATTCCCTCTTTCTTTTCAGGTCATTAGAGCAAATTCTCGCAACTGATGGCCCTCTTTGTTTTTCACCATGACCGTTGTAAAGTAATCACAGTAAACACTGGCTGGCACACTGAGGTCTAATCCTATCAGCCGGAAAGTGGCCATCAGCCAAGAAGGAAATCAAAGGAAACAATAATGTATGAAACAGTGGAACTTATGCTCCCAGATATGTACGCTGTACAGGGCCTTTTCAAAACACATGACACAAGAATGGTTTGGAGGCAGCTTCACATGGTGCCACACTTTGGAGTGTGAAATGGGCTCAGAAGTAGACAAGCACAGTTGGCCATTCACAAAGCATTCCAGTGGCTTCCTAGCAACATGCCTCACATGCATGCCAATTACACCAGCCCCAAATAACCTTATAGCAGTGGAATCACAGCGCTTGACAAGAGCAAATCTGCCATTGGAAATAGCCACATGTCTAAAAACAACATAGCTACATACATTTTAGAAAGTTGCAAACTGCAACCGATGGAGATGAAAGACAAATAGTTTCTGCTCAAGCCCGACTAAGCAATTTGTGGTTTGCAGACTGCTAAAGCTGCTCGGTCATTTCCAGCTTCTGCTTTGTTAACAGATCACATATGGATTTGGCAATTTATAAAGCATTTGTGTAGAAAGACCTTGGGTGGAGACAGTCCATCATCCATCCATTTTATTAGCTTGCTGCCATCATATCTGGAATGCATTCACAGTACCTAATCCCTCTGAGGTATAGACAGGCCGTGACGTGATCTGCTTTCTATTGGCTGTTTACCTGTGTTTTACCTTTGGCCCAGATTAGAAACAGACAAGCCTGATTGTCCGAGATAATAACTAAATCACAGCTTTCCCACTTAGATAAGACTCACTTGTCCATGGATTACACTGCTTCTTATTGATTTACTGTGTCAGTGCACTTATTTACTTTTTAACTCAGTTCTGTTTTTAGTTTGCTCCTGTGCGTCACACTAAATCAGGGCCTCTAAATCTAATTTCCCCCTGGCTAAAATAACAATTACATGATCACTCAATAATTTTATGCTTTGCTAATAAGTCCGTTTGATTATATGTGTGTGGTTGTGTTTTGCTCTAGTTGTTCTTCAGAGCTGGCACCTTGGCTAAGCTGGAGGAACAAAGGGATGAGCAGACCAAGCGTAATCTAACCCTGTTCCAAGCTGCCTGTAGAGGCTACCTGGCACGGCAAGCCTTCAAGAAGAGAAAGGTAGGAAACACACACTGAGAAGGAAGGCTTAGCCTTAAATTAAACTTAGTCTAAGCCCAAAACACCAATGACATATTTATCTAAATTGCGTTAGGATATACACTATCTCCCTATCACACATTTCATCCAAATCATCATTTGAATGAGAGGAAATCTAATGGATTAACTTTAATATTGCAAGACACAAGTTACAAATGCAAAAGCGAACAAAGTAAGTATCAAGGTCCATTTTACTGCTTAGCTGTTTTTTTTTATTAAGTAGGTGACGAATGTGAGCTCCAGAGGCCTTGTTGCCTAGGAGTCCACCAGGAGTTGAGAGTTCCTTGTTTCGAGCTAATTTTAGTGCCTGTTTGTTCTGCTCTTGGGGTAGATCTAACCAGCTCTGCTGTAAATCTTCAACTAATTACAAATGTGTTTTCTAAATCTATATATGTGTTATAGATATTTGATCGTGACACGTCCATTTATGTTGCATTTCATCAAACTGCTCCCCTTAAATGCAACCTTATCAAACGTGCTGCTGACTCACACACCCATCTGCTCCACCCATCTTCCATTTTTCTCCCAGCATGTGATGGGTCCATCTCTATGGACCTCATACATGTCCTCTTGTGATGTATGGAGCCCCGCAGTCCGTCTCCCTCTCTGTGATTACTGTTTAGGTGAATGTGCCGCTTCAGCTGGCTAGTGATGAACCAGCAGCAACAGAATCAACATTGCTGCTCTCCATTTAATATAACATGTTGTTAGTCAGTAGATATCTTACTCACTTGTATATGGTGCCTGTAAAAGTATTACATTTTCATCTTTGCTATAAGGTAAATCAATATGACCTTTTATATTACTGGACATCCAGCTCTCTTCTCTTATAACTGTAACCATAAGAGTTAGAGTTTTGGATGTTGGTTACCAAGAGAGGCCAATGTATTTTCTTTATTAAGTACAAAGGTCTTTACTCACACAGTGAAGCAGGCTAAGAGCTTGGTGCTTCATAATCTGCTACAACTTGAAGAAAATCAACACCCTTCAAACTTGCTAGCCTGTGCAATTACAGAATGCATTAGCAAAGAGGCCATTTTATCCCTCTGCCCCTGTATGTCCCCAATCTCCTGCAAATGTATCTATAATAGAAAGACAAGATTTATTTTTATTTTATCTTTTAATTTTATTGCTCTTAAACTCACTTCAGTTTGGCAAGGTAAGATGTAACATGCATTTATGATTGTGATGAAAGCTACCGCAGATTAGTGCAGAGGCTTATTTAAACTCTTCACATGATTATCCACATTGGTCATACCCAGTTTCTCTCGAAAATCAATCAATTCAATTCAATAAAAGAAAAACCTAGTCATCCCCAGCAGGCCAATTAAAAAGTATATGCAGCAGAGAGCACAAACACACATATCTCAACAAATTTAAAGGACCAGTTGTTTATATGTTAAATGAATAGTTCAACATTTTTGTAAAAATACATAATTTGCTGAGAGTCAGATGAAGATTGATGCTACTGTCAACTCTGCATGGAAATATTAAGCTACCGCCAGCAGCCAGTTGTCTTAGGTTAGCACAAAGACTGCAAACAACAGGAAACGACTAGGCTGGCTCTTTCCAAAGTTAACTAAATCTGCATAGTGACTGCGCCAGGTCAAGAATAGTCTGGCACATAAGCCCCCATAAGACCACAGCATGTCGATTTTACACTTGGGTTTTTGCACAGATTAAACAAACAAGATATAACGTGTTAAATAGTGAGCTTTAGAAGTGCTGATAGGCACATTTTAACTCTTGTCTTGTCATTGATGTGATTTCCCCTTAGGAAATTATAAATCAAGCCTTTAAGACATTCCCAAAGAGTAATTAAAATAACTTATGATAATATAAGAGGATGACAGATCACTGAGAAGATATTGTATATCATATGAATCCTTAAAAGTTTTGCTTTTTTGGTACGCAACTTCAAAAATATCAATCTAAGCTTTTAACTTTATTAGGTCAGTATCTGCAGTCAAGTGTCAGATTGAGATGTGAAAATGTGCTCTGTAGCGAAATCAGAAGTGGGGAGAAGTGCGAAATCTGAATTGCTCCCTCTTGCTTCCCCCATTTTTTTATCACCTACTGCTCAAGCTACTACAGAATGCTGGATTTATTGCTGTTAGATTGTTACATGTACAGTATAATATACACTACAGTGTCTTCTTGCAATGATTAACTGAAGGGCTTTTTTTCCCCGCTGAATCTCATTCTTTTTATGTTATGCCTGAATCAATTAGTTGACACTGGAATAATGGAAGAGAAGCAGGACTGGGGTGGATTTTTGAGTGATTTTTATCTCTCCTACTCTCCATGTAGAGGATTTACAGAGTGTGTTGCTGTTCAATCTTAGAATAATCATCGCAAAATAACATCTATTTGCGCCCCTGTTACCCTGTTATCCCTTTGTGAAAATTGATTCGGGCTCCTCTTGCACAGTTTGAAGTATCCAGTCTAAGCAGGTACAGTAGATGATAATTTGCCTCTGCAACAGTGCGGATGAGTTCTGGTGAAGCCTCTCAGACGCTTGCTGGTTGATGTAGATGAATGTGACAGAAAGTCACAATTTCCCTTGATTGATATTCCCTGGCATGTTAACCTTGTGAAGCTGTGCCAGACCCATGTGACATCAAATGACACAACCACAGTTTTTCTTGTTTTTTTCCCCCTCTTTCAACTCCTCCTTGTCTCCTCAAGGGGACAACCTGACATTTTAAAAGTCTGTTACTTTGCACTCACTTACTGCACTGGGAGTTTTGTCCTTCAGGTACCCTACAAATGTATTTTTTTAACGTTATTTGCATTGAAATGAGTGTAAAGCAGCAAGCATAGGCTATCTTAGCCTAGTAATACTATAGCTATTCATTTGAACCTTTCCCTTCATTGCAACAGTGCTCAATGAATTTTAAGATATACCTCCACCAGACAAGGGATTCTACAGGGTATCTCAATAATTTGAAACATGCAATCCCCATAGTTCTATATCGAATAAACATGAATACCTCCTACTGTAAAGGCTTGGATAGGCTCTGCATTGGTATGAGGTACATTTCTTTGAATAATGTGTGCCCAGTACATTTTTTAAGGCCATGCTAAGTAACAGCTAGGATTATAGCTCTTAGAAATGTCTTTGTATTTCAGGATTGAAATGTCAGTTGATGGTATCAGGATAATGATATATAGCCAGGCATGATGAACCAACAAGTTCCTGATTAGGGCCATACATGTAATCAGAGCTGCTGTCCTTTAGCAAGGCATTATTTCATGCTGAAGAAATCCCCAGAAACTGAGCAGAAAGTGTTCGCTTCAGAAGTGGAATCACAAGGACATCAGACGGTGTTGCAGTCATATAAGCATACCTGCATACATATATGTACACACATGCCCTGAAAACACATCTACGTACATGTGGAATTGAAAGGAAGAGAATGGAAACATGTTTTCGTCTTGATCTTGGCTCACAGTCCTAATTAAGATCACACTGTCTTACAGTTGTCACACCCTCTTAATTTGATATGAATAACAAAATGTTTATGCATGGTCTTCATGTAGTATAATCTTTTGTTTGTTTTCTATTCATTTTAGACTAAATATGACAAGTGAGACCTGTCAGAGATTTGCTGCATTTTGCTCCATGTTAAGACTTTCACTGTGTGACAAATCCTAATTGGTCATAGAGTGTACCTTCAGGGCGAAATGTACCTGATGCTCAGAATTGTGTTGCTCTAATTGGGTTTGCCCATAATCTGCTGCTGCTAGAGAGCCTAATGCATAAGCAGCATGGAAAATGTGTAATACTTGGAATTAGCTGCCAACATGTTTGATTTAATTAATCAAAAATTAGCTTCCAGCCTTGGAACACACTCTGTAGAAACTCTCCAGAGGAGGCTGGCAAGTCCTGGGATAGCTGCTAGCCCATACACAGGCTATACAACACAAGACTGAGGAATGAAATGTTTTTCAAATATTGTTCAACGTTGGTGAAGATGATATGGTAACAGTAAATGAGCTCTGTAATGCATTTCTTCGAGTGAGCAATTAAGATTGTCCTAATTTTCAGGCATTGTTTCATGGACCTCTGGACACTGTCCTGTGATACCTGTGTATTACACTCTCTACATTCAAACTCTTAACCATCTATTTCTATACACTGCATTTAACACCACGTACTGGACATACTGCTGCAGTATATCTTTTATTGTCTGTTTTATGAAGCACTTATTTGTATAAGACAATAGATTTACAGATACAGTTACAAGTAATGACGTTAATATTACACTACCATCGACCCAATCTTTGTATCGCTGTGGTTGTATACTACAACAACAAAATGCATTCCCATATGTGTTCCTCTTTGTGTGTCTAGATTCAGGACCTAGCAATCCGTTGCATCCAGAAAAACATCCACAAGAACCGTGGCGTGAAGGACTGGCCATGGTGGAAACTCTTCACTACAGTCCAGCCCCTCATTAAGGTCCAGCTCACTGAGGAGCAGATGCGAGGCAAAGACGTGAGGAGACCTTTCTGTCTGATACACCCCACCTTATAGATTCCTCTCAGTTACACAGCCCCTAATCTATTTTCAAAATGCACTCCTTGCCACTGCAGCATGGAACTTACTGTTATGGATTTTTGATATTTCTTGTAATACTTAATATATCACAGTGTTACCTGTAATATTACGTGTAACCTATATAGCTATATTCTGTGCTTCAGGAGGAGATACAGCAGCAGAAATCAAAGCTCGAGAGGGTGGAGAAAGAGCGAAATGAGCTGAGACTGAACACGGATCGATTGGAAAGCAGGGTAGGTCCCTTTGCCTGTAGCAATGCATGCTGGGAGGATTGTGTTTGCGACTGGTGGTGGAGATACAATCCTTCATTTCTGTTAAAGATTTGATCACTTACTTGCACAAGAATGGTGGTGAGTATTTTGTAGTTTTGCATTACATCCTGTGTGTGCGTGTGTGTGCGTGTGTCCAGATCACAGACTTACTGGCAGAACTTGCTGATGAGAGAAGCACTAGTGAGTCAGCATCCCAGATGCTGGAGACTGAGACTTCAGAGAGACTTCGCCTGGAGAAGGACATGAAGGATCTACAGGCACATATACACACCGATATTAACACACACTGTAACATCACAATATTTAAAAAAAAATCTGATTTTAATGTGACTGACATGCTCTTTTTTTGACATCTAATTTTTTCAGGCCAAGTTTGATGCCATGAAGAAACAATTAGCATCGCAGGAGCTGGAGGTGATGGAAGCTCGGCTCATGAAAACATCAGAGCTCAACGGGGAGATGGATGATGATGATGATGCTGGTTAGTTGAGCTAGAAACAGCTAGTTGTACTTTAGAGGTGACACCTCTATTCCCAAAATCTGAGGAAGAAAAAACCTTGAGAATGTGACTTTTCTCTCTCTTTGGAATCACAATCTTGGCCATCAGTGTTTTTTCAAACATTTTCTTTCAATTCCCTAATTAATTGTACTTTGTGACATTGGCAGCAGCTTGCCTAGGCCTGCCTAATGGGCATGTCAGCTCAGGTCAGAAGCATAATTTACTGAACCGCCCATACCAGCATTATGTGCACAGTTTGAAAAATCTCCCTTATACTAATTGTAGCTGCGGGAATTAGTGGCTTTGTTGGACAGTTTCAGCAGGAGACATGGCAGTGAGACTTGGTCACATGATGCATAATGCTATTAAGTATATTTTCCAAGTTTGGGATTTACTGCTAGGGGATTAAGATGTTCGCTCCCAGGCATACAACTAATGCCTGCTGTCGATTGGTCTCCACCTGCTGGGAAAGAGAGCTCCTGCTGGGAGCATATTGTCCATGAGACTTTCTGCATTCCCAGCCCCTTTCAACCCACCTCAGCAGACACGCTATTACAGAGCATATCAGAATTCTTAGATGAATGAGAAAATAATCGTTGGGATCAGAGCCGGTGGCCCTGCAAGTTGTCATTATGCTATATATATGCTAATGAGCAGCACTGATGGAGGAGCTGGTGTTGGTATGTGAAGGAGAAATGGACAGCCTCTAAAATGATAAGGCTTGGAAATGAACCTGAACCTGAATGTCTGCCTGGCCGCTGTTATAGCTCTGATAGCCTCTGACAGCTCCAGAATTAGGGTCGGCTAAGAACTGTGGAAAGTGCCACTTAGACATGTCCTTCTCTAACTACTATTGTGGTGTGCTCTGAATTCTTACCTCAGGTTTATCCAAGATTAGAGTTGAAACACGAAGGCTGCTTTGTAGTTTCCTGTTGAATTCTTTGACCTTATAAGGTCGGGTTTTGATGAAAGAAGTTTTATTTCCTGAAAGATTTTATTATTTCGGCCCTCGAATGTGATAACCATCACAACCAGTACAGTGCACTCCATAATCCACAGCATCCATCATTTCGGAGCTTTTGAGCCTTTTCGTCCTGCATTTAAGATGGGAGACACCCAAATGTCACACCGACATTTTCTGAATTGTACTGTATGTCTTTCCTCCAGGAGGCGAGTGGCAGATAAAATACAAACGAGCCATTCGTGAAATGGACTTCACCAAAAATAAACTCCAGCAGGAGTTTGATGACAAGCTGGAGACAGAGCAGCAGGGCAAAAGACATCTTGAGAGAAGGGCAAGAAACTTTTTATGATATTAAATCACAAATCAAGTATTTTTTAATATTTGGTTACCACACACTTGTGGCCAGTTAGTTATATAAATGTAATAATAATGATATACATTGAACTGTCATAAAAGCATAACAAAAACGTGTGTGTTTGTTTGCATGTGTTTGTGTTTGTATGTGTATGCCCCCTGCAGCTGGCTGATTTGCAGACAGATAATGAGGATGTGCAGCGCTCTGTGCAGCAGCTGAAGAAGAAGTGCCAGAAACTGACGGCAGAGCTGCAGGACACCAAGCTTCACCTGGAGGGCCTACAGAGCCGCAACCATGATCTGGAGAAGAAACAGAGGAAGTCAGTTTCTTTGTCTGTTCATCTGACTGGCGATCTGTCGATCTATTTGTCTCTCTGTCTGTCTGCCCTTCTATCCTTCATAGTGACACATTACAGAGAACATATTGTTCTTTTGTCCTTGGAAGGACAGGCGCAGACACTCTGACCCACCCGGCAGAACACTAACGTTTTCTTTAATTTGAATAGTGACTGAGATGTTCTGTAATCTGTGGAATTGCATTAGCTGAGAAAATGACTCAGACTTTAAGCACTTGAGAAGCTATCGCTGTGGCAGAATGTGATCTCTCCCCTGTGGCTAATTGAAGATGCTCTGTGGGTGAAATTATTTTCAGCTGCGCTTCAGAGAGAAAAACAGGGAATTACATTGAGCTGACAGCATGAACCACTTAGCTGTTAAGTTCACTAAGCATAAGTGTCTCTGCCCTAGACAATTGAAGAAAACATTTTGCACATTATTACAACCCAATCAGAAATTGATGGCTAATGGAAGGGGATAACAGTGGAGGCTAAAATAGAGGTAGCGCTGAACTGATGTTGGGCTCTGTGTCGAGGATAGCCTCATAAACTCAAAATCTGCTAAGTAACAGGAATTAGGGTTAGGTATTGTTTTAGCAGGCTTAAAGACAATGACTTGATGTACCAGTTTTATCTACATCTCCTGTAACCTTCAGCCTTCTGTGAGTTGGCACATATTAGCACTTTGTGTAATTACAGATCCCTCACGGTTTACTAAGATACTCAACTGTTCCATACAACCTATGGAACTTAGTCTTATGTACAATCAACATTTTGCTTCGCTGTGTGTCCATGACCATGCGTGTGTATCTGTGTGTGTTTTTTTCCAGATTTGACCTGGAGCAGAACCAGGCACAGGCTGAGGTACAACGAGAAAGGAGCCAGAGGGAGAAGCTGGCTCGAGAGAAAGACCTAATGACTGGTGAGATGTTTAACCTCCGCCAGCAGCTGCAGGTAAGCTACTTTGCACTACATACTTCAGATGTAATCTGATGTCCTCTCTCAGGGACTACATGTCTGAACTCTCTGCTCTCTGTTTGACATAACTGGGCTGGTCCAGATGTGCGCTTCACGGTGTCTCTTCCACCTGCAGGACAAGGACACTGAATTGTGCGCTGTGAATATGAAGGTGCAGCAGCTGGAGGCAGAGCTACAGGATCTGTCCTCCCAGGAGTCTAAGGATGAAGCCTCGCTGGCCAAGGTCAAAAAGCAGCTTCGCGACCTGGAGGCCAAGGTGAAAGACCAGGAGGAGGAGCTGGACGAACAGGCTGGAACCATCCAGATGCTGGAGCAGGTACAGGGTGGTGCAGATGTGATATTTCATGCCAATATGGAGAAATATTTGAGTTTGTACTTCTAAAAGCTGCTTATATTATGCTATTCAGTGTTTCAAACTAGTCCTAAAGTCCTGTAACTCAACAGGAAAACTCACTTCTACCATAATATACTTCAAAAGTACCATCATATTATATACATTTAGTTTAAGAAATGATTTTATAAGCGTCTGTCTCTAATTTGTTACAGCTGGTAGGTACAGCCAGATGATGTAGATTTAAGTAATTTGGGAAGAAAAAGATTCTTGTTCTTTTTCATTTTTGTGGTTTTTATGTGTTTGAGCATTTATTTTGAGTGCCATACGTGTGTGTCCTCATCATGTACTCAGGCTAAGCTGCGGCTTGAGATGGAGATGGAGAGGCAGCGGCAGACCCACTCTAAAGAGATTGAGAGTAAGGATGAAGAGGTAGAGGAGATTAGGCAGTCTTGCAGTAAGAAGGTAGGCGCTGCTCATTTTCACTCTTACATTTGTGCACATTTTCCCAATACATAGCTTCTCTATCTCGAACTGACAATTAATCAGGCTTGGTCTTACAGCCGCTAAACTCGTCCACCCAACAGAGTACATGCATATTAGTAACAAAGTAAATACAACTTATGATAAATATTGTGTTTGCATTTGTATCTATATAAAAAAATGAAAAATATATTTTATTTTCAAAGCTGTGTTGATGGATCCACTCGGGGGATCCATTTGTCTTTGACGTGTGAGTGCGGCCATGGTAAACATTGTGGTCGATGGTTTGTTATGTCTGACTTTTTTTTAATCACTGATCATCTGTTTGTGCATCCTGACGCTCTGTTCATGTGTCCTGCAGCTGAAACAGATGGAGATACAGCTGGAGGAGGAGTATGAGGACAAGCAGAAAGTGTTGCGCGATAGAAGAGAGCTGGAATCCAAACTACTGAGCGCCCAGGACCAGGTACTTCCATCACTCTGCCTTTGGTCTCTCTCAGTGCAGTTAAGTGTGTGCCGCTTCTTTTGACTGGAAAGAAACATCTTTTGAGTCTCGAGAGGTGCTACGGGTTTTGAAGGAGGATAGAAAAATATAGAGTGTGTAACAATCCTGGCTAGAAAGGTGTGTTTTGTCATTCAGGTGAGTCAGAGGGATGTGGACACAGAGAAGAAGCTGAAGAAAGACTTGAAGAGAACCAAAGTCCTTCTGACTGATGCACAGATTATGCTGGACCACGTGAAGAGTAACGCCCCCAGCAAGAGGGAGATCGCCCAGCTCAAAAATCAAGTATGTCACTCTATTAAACACTTTACTGTGTCTCAGCAGATGATGGTTTGAAACTGTGAAACTGTGGTGTAGATACAACAAAAAACACACTTTCTGATAAATCCTCATTTCTACATCCTTGATCTTGGCCCACTGATGTTTGTCCCTCACCTCCTCCCCGCTACCTTTTCCTTCCTCCTGTTTCTCACAGCTGGAGGAGTCAGAGTTCACTTGCGCTGCAGCCGTGAAGGGTCGAAAGAGCATGGAGATTGAAATAGAGGACTTGCATATCCAAATGGAGGACGTGGTCAAAGCTAAGATATCTGTGAGTTTTGAACTATGTGATAGAGATGTTGATGTGGAACCGCACTGATTGTGTTCCAATTATTCACTTGAGCAGGCTTGAATGCCAATCACTTCTGCATGTGTTTCTAACGCAATACATTTTTGTGTGTTCATAATAAATAGTGTTTATAATATCAAACATTTATAGATAATGAAATATACCTACCATATACCTATCCTTTTTTTATCTCACAATGCAGAAACTATTTGTGTAGATATTTCTATACCCTACTTTTGATGAGCACATTAAACCAAAAACAACAAACAATGTTTAATTAATGGAGGGCTCCTTAAAATGTAGTGGGACTAACATTAATATGCGTACATCATCAAGCCATGGTTGGAAATTAAAATAATAAATGCCCTTTGGCATATATCTGATTTCAACATTTTGCCTAATGGATAAATAAGCTTTGTCGAATGATTTTTTTTTCTCCATCTTCTCATTAATGGCTGTCTCATGAGAGTACTGCCTACATTTCAGACTCGTAGACTGCAGATGTTTGTGTCTCTGGGGATGACACACAGAGTGCTGTGTGCCTGCGCTTTGCTTGTTAATTGCTGCATTTATGGCAGGGGAAGGTCTTGTAAATTTCTCAGATTAGAGAATGCATATTGAGGGCCTGAGTCTCCCCCCTGAACACAGAGGATGAACTCTAAATAGGACATCACCAGTATGCTGCACTGGCTGCACTTTTCTCTGCCTAAATGAGCCAATTGATTATCTCCAATTGGTCTCATCCTCCAGCCAGAAACCCGTCCAGATTGTGTTTCATTGCCATTAGATGAGATTCCAGGACTGCCGCGGCCTGGCCAGCTAATGACCATTTATCATATTCAATAGCTCATGAATAAATCCTATCATTCTTTACTAAAGTGCGTGCTTCCTTTTCTCTTTGTCTTTCAGTTGGAGGAGCAGATCAGTCGTCTGCAGAGAGAGAAGAATGACTTGCAGTCTCGTATGGAGGAGGATCAGGAAGACATGAATGAGCTGATGAAGAAACACAAAGCTGCAGTTGCACAGGTAACCCAATCTGCCTAACACCTTGGTGAAATGGACAATGACACGGACCACAAAAATATTAGAATTCCTTTGATTATTTGTGTTTATTTATTTTTCTTTGTTTGAAACATGGTGTGATACCATCTTTATCATTGACATTAACATTCTCTTCTTTTCTGCATGTTTAAGCAGAGTGGCTTTGAGGTTTAGAGGACATATTCCCCTCTAAACACAGTGTGTGCTCTGCAGTCAGGGAGATGCAATCTGTTCTACAGCAGATCACATGACAAATTATTTGGCAAGGACGTATTATGTTCATTACCCATTTCAATTAAAATATATATGTTTTTTTTTTTTACAGATTATTGAAGCATACATCGACACTCCTACTTCCTCTCTCTCACACACACATACTCTAATTCTCTGATTATTGACTTTGTGTGTCTGTGTGTGTGTGTGTGTGTGTGTGTGTGTACTAGTCTGCCAGGGACTTGAGCCAGATCAGTGACCTGCAGGCCCAGCTGGAAGAGGCCACAAAGGAGAAGCAGGAGATCCAAGAAAAGGTACAAGAAAGTGTTCAAAAGAACTATAGCTGCCTGCCAGGAATATGCCTGCTGCCTCAACATTTCTCTCTGATTAGACCCCAGCTTTTCACAGAGCTTCTCAGATTATTGTGACCAAAAAATGCCTCATTTCCATGGCAGCTGAATTCTCAAAATTGCAGTGCAATTTCCATTTAAATAGTAGAAATCAGCAAAGATTTAGAATCAAGGAGAGAAATTGTTGCCTCTCAGTACTCACATTTGAAGGAAGAGTCATGTACCTAAACTTAGCAGCTTGTTTCTATGGTTTAACAAATTAGATACAATTAAAGCACTTATTCTGGTCCTTGCAATGATTATTTCTCAACTTGTTGCAGCTTCTGTCTCACTGATTTATATCAATTGCAGTTTTGATTGTCATTACAATGCCAATTTATTATTTGATTTTAAAATACCAGAAGATTTTCAGGGAAATGAAAAGGTGGCAATTGAAAACAAGTATGAAAACATTGTCAGGTGATGTGATTTGTTTTCTTCACGAGATGACTTAACTATGTATGTAATAAAACGTGATAATTGGAAATAGTAAAATGTTGTTAATGTATGCTGGCCATTATAATGTGTGATTCATATGATCATTCCAATCAACTGAAAAACCTTGAAGGTGCCATTTTTACTCTCACACATGAAAAAGGCCCTCACAACAGATGCTCTATGTGACTTTTGTATTTGCCAGTTGCCTTGATAACTCACACGCACCCACTACACTACCATGTAGAGACGGGTGGCGCTGGGCCATTCATTCATGTGCCTTTTCTGTGTTAGCCCAAGAACAATGATCTACCTACTTCGACATTGAATACACATTTATACATTAACTTTAATTACATTTTGATACACAGTTAATGTTCATTTTACAATCAAAGATGACAGAAACATAGCCCACATTTACATACCGACTCACAGGCATAACTCATGGTTAAAAGCTAGATGCTTTATCACCACTCAGAATATTGACTGCATATGTTCATATAATTAAACATACTTGAAGGAAAAGAACATGCATCCATGAATCTCAGATGAATCTTTTGTAGCTTTTACTACAAAGTAAGGCTATACAATATGACCCAAAAATATGATCATGAAGAATGTTCCCACGTTGATCAATATCAGTATCTCTAATGATATAGATATTGTACCCGAGACTCTCAACCGTCCCAGGAACTCTGTAAAGTGCTATCTTTTAACTCTTTTAAGTTTTTAAGTCTATGTTTGAGAGATAAAGATTACTTTAGTGCTAATGTGCAAATATTAGAATGCTAACATGGTAAACTAAATGGTGAACTTGGGAAACACTATACCTGCTAAACATCAGCATTTTTACACTTTCATTGTGAGCATGTTAGTATGTTGACATTAGCACATTGTGTAACTGGCGTGCCAATGTCTAACAGTTTCGTTTTTAAATGATATAACTGTCATAAACCTGGAGCTGCAGTACCCTCGTCTGATTTAGCCTATTTCCGGACTGATTGGTTTAGTAATATCATACTGTGCTTGAGTTGTCAGCTGAATGATTGATACTCGGCATAAATTTGGATTCATGTGGTTAAAAGGTTAATGCACCTGATATAGGTGATAATAGTGCTTTTATAATAATAGTGTTTTTCTGATGGAGCACTTTTTCTTCAGAGGATAACCTCTAACATGTCGTGTATTAATGCATGGCCATTTTCTTTGTTGATGCATTTGTTTGCAAAAGGAATTTCCTTTGGGTAATTAAAGCTGAATCTAGCTAGTATATAGCAATGTTAAGTGTGTGTCTGCATGGACATTACACATGATCGGGCTCAGAGTAACTGGATTTTCAGAACGTATCTTCCTTTAAGTGTTGACATGCAGTAGACTAAACAAATAAAACCATCTGCCTTGAACAGAATGTGTTTCAAATATAATTTCACTAAAGGACAGAATTGGGCTCTTGCCACCCTCTAACAGCAAACTCTGTTTCTATTAGATTAAGCTATATGCATGCCAAAGCTTTGGTCCACTCAATTTTATGTAAGGCCCACCCATCAGAATATTTTTTGACTACACTAGAGATACACAGCAGGCTGTAAGGCATTGTTAAAACCCGCCAGAGAAGGCAGCGATAGCCATCTAAAGCATCTGACCTTGAAGTGGCTATCTCATCTCCAGTAGGCGGGAAGTCTGGCTTTGTTTAGTAATATCAAAGGAGAGCTCCAAATCCTCCTTGTCTCAGATGCAAAGTCCCTCATTAGGTGCCATGCTACCCTTTGGGCCTGTTTTGTTGGGACGTATCTTTCTTCCTTTTATCAGTCATGAAAAAACCATTCAGATGGAACAAATGTGCTTTGCACGAAGCTCAGCTCTTTCCCAAAGCCTATGAAATTACTGTGACTGTGTTACTCAGCCCGAACCACAAACTCTTCTTTTGACCATCTATGGTAGATTGGGGGCTTATTTACAACTCATTATTCAGACTGGATGCACAATATTTACATGTACTAAGATGGATTAAATTTACACAAAAAGGGTGTAAAAGTGAACATTAATTTAGTTTTAATACATAAACCTAACACCAGTAATTCCGCTTAAGTTTCATAGTTCTCGCCTAAGAGGATAGAAAAGAGGTCAAGGAGGTGTGCAGTGAGCGCCGCTACTCAGGGAGTGATTGTGTGTGTTTACATGTATGTGGGTGTCCTTCCTCCAGCTTCATTCGCTGCAGAGCCAGCTAGAGTTCCAAGAACAGTCCATGGTGGAAAAGTCCCTTGTGTGCCGTCAGGAGGCCAAGATCCGTGAGCTGGAGACCAAGCTGGAGTACGAGAGGACACAGATCAAACGCTTGGAGGTGAGATAATCCTCTGTGTCTCGCAAATGTAACAGACAAGCTTTGTGAAGCTATAACTGCAAATTTGATGTTTCATTTTCTATTCCTCAAGATGTAGAGATGATTTAAAGTAATGGTATGGTGCCCCTTGCGTAGCTCAATATCATTAAGGTGCTGGTTCAAGAAAAAAAAAAAATCCATCAGGGAGTAAATATGTTTTGATTTATAAATGAGAAAAGTATCATGTTCAAAACATTTGTGGTTTTACACGCTTTATAAGGTCCAGTCAGTAATTTTTGAGCACAGACAGTTGATGGCTGTTTATAATATGATCGCAGCTTAACAGTGTGTGCAGACATTTGCTGCTGAAAAGCACTACAAAATGCAAGTCAAAGCATTCAACCATCACTGACTATACATTTTGTATAGCTACACTGGCAAGAAAAAGTATGTGAACCTTTTGGAATTGAATAGTATTCTGAATAAATTTGTCATAAAATGTGATCTGATCTTCATCTAAGTCAAGGGTATTGACAAACATAATGTGTCTAAAAATAATTACACAAAGAAATTCGGACCTTTCATGTCTTTATTGAACCTTGTCCTTCAACATTCAAAATGGCAGTGGAAAAAGTAAGTAAACCCTTAGAATTAATAAATGGTTGACCCCCCCCCCCGGGCAGCAATAACCTCAACCAGGTGCTTCCTGTAGCTGTGGATCAGACCTGCACATCGTTGGAGGAATTTTAGTCCATTCTTTCTGGCAGAACTGCTTTAGCGGCGTCATATTCCTTGGACGTCTCATGTGTACGGCCCTCTACAAGTCAATCCATAGCATGTCTATTGGGTTGAGGTCTGGGCTCTGACTTGGCCACTCCAAAAGGCAGATTTTGTTTTTCTGAAGCCAGTCTGTTGTGGACTTGCTCCAGTGTTTTGGGTCGTTGTCCTGTTGCATCACCCACCTTCTACACAGTTTCAGCTGACGTACAGACATCCTCACATTATCCTGAAGAATTGTCTGATATACTTCTCCTTCCCCTCAATGATTGCAAGCTGGCCAGGCCCTGATGCATGTCAAATCATGATGTTTCTGCCACCATACTTTACAGTTGGGATGATGTTTTCATGATGATATGCCATGCCCTTTCTACGCCCGATGCAGTGCTGTGTGTTTTTTCCCCCAAATAGTTCAATCTTAGTTTCATCAGTCCACAAAACATTTTGCCAATACCGCTGTGGAGTGTCAGTGTACTCTTCTGCAAACTTCAGGCGTGCACTAATGTTCCTTTTAGTAAACAGTGGCTTCCTTTGTGGTGTGCTGTCGTGGATACCCTGCGTGTTCAGTGTTTTATGTATTGTAGACTCATGAACAGAGATGTTAGCAAGTTCCAATGATGGCTTCAAATCTTTGGCTGTCATTTGGGGTTGTTTCTTTACATCATTGATGAGTCTTCGTTGCGCTCTTGGTGTCATTTTGACTGGGCGCCCACTTCTTGGTAGAGTAGCAACAGTCTCCATTTGTAGATTGTTTGCCTAACTGTAGACTGGTGAATTTCTAAAGTCTTTGAAATAACTTTGTAAGCCTTTCCAGCATGCAAAGCAACAATTCTTGAGCATACTGCCTCTGAAAGATCTTTTTGGCGAGGCGCGGCTCACATAAGCATGTTCTTCTTGTGCAGCGCAACCTCCAAACGTTTGAGGGGTTTTTATCAGTCAAAGTAGCTGTAGTCCACACCTCCAAACGCGTTATCTCAACGAGACTCCAGGTGTGCCTAAAGCTGACTCCAATTAGCTTTTTTGAGGTCATTAACGCAAGGGTTCCGATCCGTTTTCCACTGCCATTTTGAACGTTGAATGAGTGTGTTCAATAAAGACATGAAAGATCCGAATTTCTTTGTGTAATTATTTTTAGACACATTATGTTTGTCAATACCCTCGACTTAGATGAAGATCAGATCACATTTTATGACAAATTTATTCAGAAAACCATGAAATTCATGAGAGGTTCACATACTTTTTCTTGCCACTGTATTGTTTCAGGTTTGGCTGTGAACATTATAAACTCATGATAATCGATGGGCCTCATGCAAAAACCACTCATGCGAACATATTTGTTCTTAAGTGGCATTCACCATTTTTATCTGATTTTTATTTAATTTTCTCTTAGGTGCGAATGAAATTCACGAGCGTTCCAGACCTGTCGTACAGGTCATGATAGTCTGCCTCCAAAAAAAAAACGGAAATCATAATTTGAATGAAGTTTAAATATGATTCTGAAATTAACGCAAATAAAATATATAAAACTATACTACAACAAACTTAATGCAAAATTATCATTCTGTTCACCGTATCATCATGGCTGCCAATTTACTGAGTTTTTTTTATTTTATTGGCATATTTTGGCACAGCAACTTCTACAGTTCAGTATGAAAACTGTCTCACTCTTACAGCTGCGTCAGAGTCTCTATGCAGGTCTCTGTCCAGTATCATCCGCTGGTGCACCAATAGTGTAACATTACCTACTTTAGTCTATAATATCATCCCGTCTAATGTCTCTTTGGCTGTCACGTCCCCTTTACCGCCTCTCATATTAGTCATGGACTGCTTCGCTTTAGAAAGGCATTTTTTAGCATCTAACTTCATGTAGCCTTAACCCTTTCCTAAACCATTTACAGTACAGGGCTTCTCTGATGACACATCATTAACAGCTATACTATTAATATTTTCTAATTGAACGTGCACCTTTACATAAAGTTTGCCCAGTTAAGAGAGCCTGGTGAACCCGACTTGGAACGCTCATATGCGCGAACAAAAAAGTAAGAGAGGTTTTGGATAAAAACATGTTCTTGCGTGAGGGCCATCGACGGTTCACTTTTTTACTTGCAGCTTGCAACTCGTATGCTACTGATATCTGACAATGGTTACACCTCTTTAATTTTTCCATATGTTACAGTATATCTACAGTATATTTTCAGTTGATACTCAGCTTGCCCATTATCCACTTGCATGCATTAAAATCAAGAAGAAATGGGCAACTTACTGTATACCACCACTGTTCAAATTTGAATGCTGTTGTCACTAATGTTAAAAGCAAACACATACTAACTATCTTGGGCTAGGGACAAACATTTAAGGGTAAATACAGAACAAAGGAGTTAATTTTATCCTTGTATCAAGAGTTGTTCACTTGTATACATCTGACCTTTGTCAGAACAAGTTCACTCAGTTGATCTCGAATCCTCCCCAGACTCTGGTGGGTCGTCTGAAGGAGAACCTTGAAAAGATGACAGAGGAGAGAAATCAACGCATTGCTGCAGAAAACAGGGAGAAGGACCAGAATAAGCGAATGCAGAGGCAGATAAGAGACATGAAAGAAGAAACGGCAGAGCTGACCAAGAAGGAGGCCGAGGCGAGCCGGAAGAAGCATGAATTGGTGAGGCTTTGGGTGCTGGGAGACTTGTTATAATTCACTGGAGTTCACACTAGACTAGGTAACCGTGCTTCTTCTGTGCTGTGATCCATTCACCAGGAAATGGACATCGAGAGCTTAGAGGCGGCAAATCAGAGTTTACAAGTGGACCTTAAGCTGGCCTTCAAGAGGATAGGTGACCTGCAGGCTGCCATTGAGGACGAGATGGAGAGTGACGACAATGATGACTTAATCAACAGGTTTGGTGCAGCTTTAATCTTCTACAAAGGAAGATAAAATTGCCTTTTCTTCACTGTTATATGTGCTTGGTACATCAGGCGATACTGTACTATAGCTAGATGCCTGTGTACCAGAACAAGTTATCTTTGTAAGCTGCAAGAAACGTACCAAATGAGAACTGCCGTTTTTTTTTAGTAGCCTGTCAATCACAACTTGAATCTTTTCATTCTCTATCTCCCACATCTTCCTACATCAATTTCTCTCTAACATCTTTTGTACTCTGTGAGTCATACTACACTTTGTCTTTTCTCCAAATACTTCTCACATGGTTTAATTTGGCTCACTGCTTCTGATCTTTTGTCTCGGTGCTGGTTTCCCCTGTTTGGTTACTCCTTCCCTCTTTGCAGTGGGGTTGAGGGTTATGCTAGCTCTGAGCCCACTGAGGTAAACACCGACTGCAATAATACAGACCTCTAAAAAGGAAGACATTACACACATCAGCTCTGTTTGAGAAGGAGGCCAGCAACAGCATGAGTTGATTTACCGAGTCACTGCTTTACAATAAATAGTTATTTTATGTGCGTGTGTAAGTGTAAAACTATTTATTTGCTGTTATCTCATTTTGTCCTCTTTTCACACTGTTTGTGTATCTCACCTTCTCTGTTTCTCTTTTTTCCTTGTTCCACTTTTGGTGTGTTCCACACTTCTGGCAGTTTGCAAGACATGGTGACAAAATATCAGAAAAGAAAGAACAAAACGTGAGAATGGAAAATGCATCCTTTGTTTCTGTCATTATGGTTGTTTTCAAGTTTTTTTTCTCACCCATTTCAACCACAAGAGAGAATAATGCAGTATTCCTTATCCTTTCAGTTTGTATTGTTCGCAATAACACGGCGAGGTGAAGTAATGTTAAATAGAATGGAAAGCTGTGTCTGTGCTCTACATCTCTGATAAAAGTGTAAAGCACGGCCCCAGTGTTTCATTTTGTTTCATTTTATTTTGTGCCATGTGTCTGGAGGTGTCTGTACACAGTTGGCCTCGTTGGAGATTTCAGGGCTTGTTTTTCTACCATTCAGAGCAACAAAAAGTTATTTTAAAAATGTGATGGCACACAGAATACTTTGCCGAATGTTAGAGGAAATGTAAACTAGAATGGTAAATAGATTACAACTCTAAATGACACCGGCATTCTCCTCTAAGCCAGTCCCACTGGTTTGGAAAATATGACCCAAATGAAAAACAGCAAAGTGTTACAGACCTGAGGTAATACTGCATCATTGTCTCCATGGATATTTTTGTATTTTGTATCATCATACACCTTCATCATGCATTTGTTTGTATCTAGGTTTAAAGTTGTTTTGCACTGAATGCCCGTCTGCACCCGTCTGGTCCACTGTGGCTTTTCCAAAGCACATGCAGTCCATATCTCACTGAGTTTGTAAGGGCAATAGACTGCAGATTATTTTCATTTTATGTGAAATAAAATATATAATATGTAATAAAATGTCCAATATTAGTTGCTTGAATTTATAGCAGAAATCTCTTAAATTAAGATGAATTGATTTCATTTACTGGTTGTTTTCATATTAGTAGAGTGGTCATTTTTTGTTCTTCCTTTGATTTAGAGATGATAAGAAATGAGAAGTATAGGGACTGAGATTTATCTCTGACCTACTCCCAATGCTGAAATCATCATAGTACAGCCTGAAAACAAACTGAAATAAGAATTATGCATTTGGACAAATTTGGACATACTGAATGCTTTTGCAATAATAGAACTGAATTGAAAACAATTGAATTTCCAATAGCCCTGCCCAGTTTAACAGAGATGTGCTACAGGATTACTCAAACTGCAAAACATACCTATATTAACATTTTATCTTTAGCACTGATTTAAAAAGTAACCTAAAGTCGCATTTATTCTGTAAGAAAAACAACTTATCTAAAAAATGTTACACTTATTTCTAGAACATTCTAGAGACGAAGCAATAGTGAAAAGCAATAGAAACGTATGGCACCGTTTGGAATAAATAATTTATCGATTTAACACTGCAGTGTTAAAAATATGCAAACATGTAAATAATCTGCTTTTTTCAGTGAAATCTATTTTTGTATACATTTTCAAAGTATGACATGAAGAGATGATGTGTATTGTGCCTTTTACACAAACTTAGCATGGTGGGAGTAACTTACATGTGCTCTGGAAGACCTAAAGCCCAGTTGTGTGAGCCGTGTGACTGTGAAATGATTGCTGCACACTGTCACTGTATACATCCATAGCTGCACAAGTGAACAGTGATGGCACAGTGTTTTAAATCAGAGCTCAGCTGTTGATTTCCATGCATGCAAATACTCCACTAATCCAATCTCATTTCATAGTGTCATGAAACATTTAACTTTAAATATAAGTGTTCACCGTGTCTTGCTTTTAAAGTTGTTTAGTCATTGATTGTGAATGTTAAATATGTTCTTTTGACTAACTAAATCCCAAGAATTTTTGTGAAAGGAATTTTTGTGGCATGTTAAATAATTTAAACCTTCATCAGAGCGTACAAAAGAAATGTAGTCTTCAGTTTGTAGCAGATATACTCGTCCATAATTTCCTGCTTTAACCTCTGATTGCTTCTTCAAAGAGACATGGCATCACGCTCTTTATCACTTCGCTTTTTGTTATCCGTTTTTCATCATACACCCCGTGTGTATCAGTGCTCGGCTTTTCTTTTTGTGCAACTCATGTTTATTTAATTGCATTTTTCAACATCATTGCATTAGCAGCATGGATGAACAATAATGGAACAGGTGATTTTTCTTTTAATTATGAAGTGGATTTTCCACATGATTTACATTACTATTCCCTAGTTTTGTACTCAATGCTATAAAACAGAGGTTACAATAGGGGGATTATAATTATTGTAGATGCAGATAATATAAGTTAAATTAATGTTTTTCAAGCAGGGTTTCACTTTACAGACTGCAGCAGGCTATGTTAAAGTATAGGAGTTACACATAATGTAGGACGGTGCAGTGGAAACTATTTAAATGCTTCCATCAGTATGGATTGACTGGAAAGGTTGCATTTTTGTTCACCTGAAGTACAAGGTGCAAATTATCCTTGAGAATGGGGTGAATTACATGACAGAGTGTACACTATTTTATTAACATAAATTGATCCCCTATGCTCTTTTTTTGTCAATATTTAATTAACTCATGTTGAACAGATACCATAAAAATGGTGTTGCTACCACAAGTGCTAAACTGATAGAACCAAAGCCATACGAGATTTGATGCTGAGTGTAAGTATTTGTGACAAAGATTTACAGCCAGTGCAGGCCAATTGTCAGAAGCTATTAATGTTCACTTTTAAATTCTTGGGGCTTGTTTGTATCTACGAGCCTCAGGCCTGGTTAGCTAGTAGTGTGGGGCCAAGGACAAATCGTTTGTGACACCATTTGCACAGCACTCAATTGCAAGCCACCTTCTATTTCGCACGTGTGTGTGTGTGTGTTAGAGAGAGGGTGAAGAGGGGGGTGGTTTTGCTGTGGGCTGGTTTCAGTATTTTGTTGTGTAATATATCATGTTAAAGAGTCAACATATCACAGAGATGACACATGGACAGTATTAATGAACCTATTATCTTTTTTTGGTGGGTTTTTATCAGTTGTATTTAGCATGCAGTAGAGAAGAGAGGGAGTGGAAAATAAAGGGATGACATATAATAACTGAACTTGGACTCACAGTTTTCGTTTGCCGCCTCATAAAGCACCTCTCAAACTCTGAAATGAACAGGTTTTCCTGTAGAAAATATTATAATCAGGCCATTTAGTCTCTCTGGGATCATCATTACCTTCACCCTAGAAAGCCTGGCTGTAAGGTTGATGATGAGAAAGTTAAATATGTTAATGCTCGTAGAAAGCTTGAAAGCCTAAATACCATTCAGTCCAAGTATCTCAGGCTTCTTTCTGTCTCTGTTCTGCTCACTCCCTCACAATACTCACCACCAGCACTGCCACTACCTTTCTTGTGTTAAAAAAAAAGGCTTTTAGGCAGACCACCCAAAAAAAAAGAAGGGAGGAGAGAGGATACTTTGTTCTCTGAGGAAACATGACTGAATGTGAGACACAAAGCTTGATGACAAAGGAAATGGTTCGCTGTTCAACGGGACACCTACATAGATGGATATGTGGTATGTGGACAAATGATAGATCTCAGCAGTCTGGCTGTCATCTCACACCTCTTTGAATATTGTGTTTGCTCCTTAAAAGCATTCTTTGCAATATTTTGCAACATGTTCCAAGGCTCAGATGGATATGCTTGTCCAAGAATCAAGATCTGTTACCTGCATCGCTGTTTCTCATTTGTAATGGTAGTCAGCGACACGGGATGAAATATCTACAACTCCGTGATAAACATGGGAAACATTTTAGATTGAAAGTTACTGTAGGTAAAACTATAAATAATAGTTAAGATGAAACTCAAAGGCTGCTATAAATCAAGAGGAATTGAAAATTGCAGCTCTTCTCTAACAACCATCATTGCCAATGTTCGCCCTGCTACAGTGTAATATACAGTATGTTGTACTGTTCTGAAACCAAAAACTATATAATGGAAAATGTAATTTCCTCTGACAGAGCTTACCACAGCAACACAAGTCAAGTGTAGTTTAGGCTGCCAGAACATATTCATCTCTGTGCAATTTTAAAACTGTCTCTGTGAAATGTGAAAATTTGTTTTCATACATCATGTAGCAAAGGAAGACCGTGTGACTAGTTGGAAGCAGTGTGTCCTCAAACAAATGGAGGCTTCCTTTAAACACATTTCGACCATGTTAGCAGTATTGACTTAGAGGTTATGCCACTCTGCTTTCCTCTTCCTCACCATTTCCTGTCACATTAACCTTCTAGGACAATGGGATGCATAATCCAGAAAATTCACCACGGATTTGTAACGAATGAGGATTGACCTTATGCAGGTGGGATCTACCGAGCTTTTTCATCGGGATCCACAGATCTCTGTTTATCGATTGTTATGCCAAGCGCAGGGCCATGGGGCTTTCTCATTGCTCCACTCCAATAACAATCACCAGGAGCAGGTGACACGCCACACAGATGCTTGCAGCCCAGAACCAGACACACAAGTTAATTATGCCTCCAACAGCTTCGTCTACAGTGCATTCTGCCTAGATAATGCATTTGCTTCACTCATCTACATATGCTGAGCATTCTGTCAAAAAACGTCTTGAATATGTTGAGCTTATTGTATTACATAATCATGTTTACCTGTAGCCTGTCTGGATTGTCTTGACTGATCATACTGACCCCTATGATTATAAGATAATGACTACAACTGAGATATAACAAACACAAAGCCTCTGACATGTGACAACTAACCATTATTTTGTCTGTGTAATTCCTGTGATGTTACACTGCATAAAATATTCACATAACAAGTCATTTAGTATTTTTCTTTTCTGAAAATCTGTCTAAATTGATTCTGAATTGTCACACAAGGCAGATTAAGGCAGTTTATTTTAAAAGTGTCAAGAAGCTGAGTGATGATTTATGAACATTTTTAAAAGAAGTTTATTTGTAGAAAAACCAAGGGGATTTATCTCACTTGATTGAAAGAAAATTTTACTCTTGAAGATGTAAGAATGACTTGTTAAGATGAATATTTTTGCTGTGCTGTGCGGGAGTTTCGGATGCTCATTACAAACTCTAGTTGATTTTGTTTCTCCACAGTGGGGATGAGACAGAAACAGACTCAGAGGTGGAGGACCGTGTGGATGGAGTTAAGTCCTGGCTCTCGAAGAACAAAGGCTCCACAAAGACCCTGTCAGATGAGGGAAGTCTGAAGAGCACCAGGTCAGTGCTCACATCCTTTTACATCATGACAGATAACCATGTACATCCCTCTGGTAACGTAGTGATGAAACTACCCACATTACCAGCATTAAAAAGGCCCAGGAATACCTAGGGCAGTTTGTAACAGAAGGATGGGTATTTCATCTGATTAGGTGTCATCTCTCTCTCCCAGTAATCTGTCTAATGACAGCAGGCGGAATGGGGAAGCTGCTGCTGTCAAATTTATTGAAGTGGCCCATGGCCAGTTGGCACGCCTGCTAAATGACGCCTCTGCCACAGTTAGATAAATTGTCTCACTGGTTGATTGCCTCACTTTCTACAGTGTATACTGTATATAACGACAATAGCCAGAGGTATTGTATATGTTCCCTGACTCTTGACTGGTCCCAAGGACAAAATGAAAATGACAGATTTATTCTGTAACAGTCCGACATCTGAGATACGTGTCAAGGTACCAAAATCTAGTCTCAGTCTCAGTTACCACATATCAGGTTAAGTTTAATGTACTGCATATAGCATATAATTAAATATTAGAATTTCTCCTTTAAGTATGTAGCATTTCTGATTTTTTTCTTTGTGATTTCTGTTGGTTGTCTCTGGTGTCGATTTTATTACGTAACCCTTTAGATATTCAGCAAATGCAGATGCCAAAGAGGTGAAAGAAGGCAAAGAGAAGATGAATGACGGAAGCAAAGACGGGAAAGAGGTAGAGCAGAACAGATCAGTGTCTGTCATGAGTTCCTTAAGCTACAGGAAGCGTTCCAACCTGAAGGACTCCATAGGAGGGACAGGCGATGAGAGCTCCCTGTTTAGCACTCTCAAAGAACAGCCTGACACACCAGACCACGCCTCCATTCGCAAAGCCAAGTCTAAGTCTGGAGACCTCCAGGAGGATTGGAAGAAGAGCCAGGTACAGGAAGACTTTGACGACAAAGGCTCTGTTATCTCCCTGGCCTATTCTGAAGCCACCAGCAGAGCCAGGAAGGGCCTGGAGTCCCGCTGGACCTCTCGCAGCAGCCCTGAATTTGATAAGGACTCCTCTGTGGCTCCCAGCAGGATGTCCACCAGGAGAGGCATGTTGGACATAGATGATGACAATAAGTCGACAATCAGCAGCGTGAGCCGCTCTAGCCCCCGATCGCTGCATCGCAGCACCTCTTGGAAAGACGACAGACGCAGTAGCTCACGCCTATCCCTTGCCCGCAGCTGTGGTCTCAGTGAATTCGGCTTGCATGTAGATGATGACGACAATGATGATGGCCAGAGTATGGCTTTTAGTGAAGGGGGAACTTCATCTTACAGTCCCCGCTCCCTCAGTCGCAGCCTTTCTACCCCGGCCCAACCACGCTCCTCAGGGGGCAATCTGCCAGATTCATCTGACATTAAGTCAGTCACCCACCGCAACTACTTGGACCCTGACTTGGAGGCTGCCATCAATGAGGTGCTGAGCTTTAAACCCATTAAGTTCAAGCGCAGCAAACTTGATGAGTCTAGTGGTGAGGAAGAGGATGAGAAGAAGGGGCCAGGAAGTGAGGGCAGTAAGAAGAAGGCACAAGACGAGGGGCTTGGCTGCAGCACATCCAGCCTGCTTTGCTCTGCATCAGGCTCTGCTCTGGACTCTGGCAATCGACCATCCAGCAGCCTGAGTACAAGCAGCTCCCGCAGTCGTAAAGATAAAAAAGCTAAAGTCTCTTCATCCGACGACTCCTCCTCAGACAGTCATCACAGCAGAAGGAGCTCAAGGGGTAAGAAGGGCAAGAAGTCCAAGAAGAGATCTAAGAAGAAGCAAAGTGAGTCAGAGGATTCCTCTTCCTCCTCAAAGTCGTCAGAGTCCTCTTCCTCTGACTCGACCATCTCCTACCGCAGCTCCAGCAGTGTTAAAAGGGGCCCGAAGCAACCATCTGATCATGAGAAGGAGCCTGCAGGTCATGGGCCATCTGGCAAGAAGGAAACCAAGAAGAAGCAGAAGAAGATGGATAGCTTGGTGATGAAGTACCTCTACAGGCCTGACAGTGACTGATACCAGTGGAAGGTGATGCTTGGTGTGATAATAACCCAGGAGTCTGGTATAATTGAAACTGATTTGGGATCTTTCACTTAATGTACTAACTTAGTTTGCTGTGTGTGTGAATGTTTTGTATTTATTCTGACTCTGAGAATAATCCTTGTGATACACTCATATTGACTTATATTGTACTAGATTTTTCAAAAGTCACATTGGCCAATTAGTGCATGCCACTGTTTTCTTTTTACTGACAGTTTGAGCATCTCTGCCTCCTGTGTGATTCAGAAAAATGCAAGACACCGGGCTTGAGTTTGTTTTGTCTTTTTTATTTGTTCAGTTGTGCTTGAACATGTTTGTAAATGTGGTCATGTACAATATAACAATATAACGGTTTTCAAAATAGCACTCAATGACAGTTTACAACTCAAAACAGTGTTTTAGTTTGGAGTCACTGTTTCTTTTGAGCACTCAAAGTGTGTTCAAAATGTCATCAGTAACACCACTACAGAGCTTCCACGCTACCAGTTTGCGCTGCTCTCTAGTACACAGTTAAAAGGCATCAACAGCTAAACCCCAAAATTGATTAAAACACTTATTTTAAACAATGTGTCACTTTCACTGTTGATAAACAAGCCTGTAATTAATTATTAGGACACTTCAGTTCTCACTCATAGCACTCGTTTTGATGTCTCACTTTGGGATACTCATGTTATGCAAGTAACCTAAAGTTATTAAAGTACATATTTTTTGTATGTGAAGCTCACATGCCATCTTGCTTATTTTGGTGGTTGCTTGTTTTCTGCAACATTCACATCACTTTGTTGGAACAACCATCAGACAAAGGCTGGAAAACAGAGTACGTAAGCCCTTTTCAAATATATAATACTTCAAAATACATAGGTATTAGGTTGTGGATAATTGTAAATCACATGACGAAAGTTCCAGTTGCAATATGTGGGTGTTACTGAGCTGAAAGGACATGTTTCGTTTGCTCTTTGATTCTTGTCCTCAGGGTCTGTATTAAAGAGCAGTGCTCGTGACAGGCTGGATGCACAAAATCTCTACAGTGAATTAAGTTGCCATTCAAATAATGCTTTGAGTGACTGTCATGCCATGTGTTGTCATGGCAACATAATCTGAGGATGTAAAGCCCCAGTTTTAAATGACCTTTAATGAGTATGGTGGGTAGAAGCAAGGTACAATACAACACAGAAATCTTCTCAGCTGAGCTATGAGTTATTGAGCCCATCAATGCTGAATTAGTCCCCTGCACGATCTGACCCCTGACATATGACACCTTAGTAACTGCACAAACTATTTACTAAAATGTGAAAATTGTGCCACAGTCACAATGTTCATGCGTGTAAAGTGTAAATATTTATCTAGATATTTGTGGCTTTAACGTTTAAAAGACGAGACTTTCTTGTAATGATTTTTGTGGGTAACACTGTTTCATCTAGGACCATGGGTCCATATTTCTGATGCATTTTTCCTATATACTAGTTAAAAATTAAAATTAATAAGTCACTATGATGACAATATACACATATGCTATGCACACCTCAGGGGATGTGTTGCTTATTGCCTGGGAAAGAATGTAATCTTGCAGCCTAAACTGCTTGTGCTCTGCCATGCCGTATTTTTACAACAACCTTTTTTCTTCTCTACACCATTCAGGTTTGTTTCTACCGTAAGTAGCCAATTAATGATATAATGGTGCGTCTGTATGTCTGTTGACCCCTACAGCCCTCCTGTGTGCCGGAGACACCTGGGTCTTGGCAGATCTGATGAAGAGGATGAGGGGGACAGAGACCCCAGCAGGCGGTCGATGAGGCAGAGCGACAGCCAAGGCACATTGGCGGAGAGCGTATCGTAACCCAAACTCAGGTCACCTCGTGCTTTCAGTGACACCAAACTAACAGGAGGGACAAGATTCTTTCCCCACAACTCTACCACCACTTGTCAGCCAGCAAGAGAGGCCAGCTGCTTCCAGAGGCAAGGACAGAGAAGAGGCACACAAAGAACAGTTTAGATTGTTTAGCCTGGGCTTTTTATCATATTTTACTTACTGTGGTGAACTCATTCACATCATGAAGTGATGTTGCTTCTATCATTAATATGTGCTTTTTCTTTTATATTTAACGCAACATATTGAATAAGTTAGTCAATACAGAACAGTGAAGTTGAGTGCTATAAGAAGAACTTCCTGCCGCTACTTTATTTATAAGAGCTGCTTTTCAGGCAAATTTAAGCACTCCTCTGCACTCTCCTCTCACTATTCAGATATCTTTGCCAAGAGGATTTAGATAAACCCTCTGGCTGCACTTCTTCAAGAAGGTCTGACCAACGATTAAGACTGTTCTTATCTCCTCCCCATTAATGTGGACTAGCATGTTGGGAAGAATTAGCCCATTTTCAATTCATTATCTTGCTGTAAGTTTACATGTGGCTCTTGTTCTGAGTTGAGATTAACATAATTTGAATAAAGTGATGCTAGGTCATGATAGCTGACATCAAAGTAAAATAATTTTGGAAAATAAACTTTTATTTAAATTAAGCTGTTAGATGTGATAGATGTCTGAAATGCTGAGAAATGGATTTAAACCATAGTCTGACCTAAAAGTGTATCGTATATGCAGATATATAATATATACGTGGAATCAAAACCTTTGTATGAACATGATATTAAAATGAATTAAGATTTTTTTTAAAGCTAATGAGAGAAGTATTTTATTAAGATAAGGTGTGTGTCATATTCCTGATTTATTCTTATCTTTTAGTTCAGTGCATGGTTTGGTTTGGCTCAGTCATGCTTTTGTCCACTGGTGTCATATTTCTTGAAATTCAAAGGGAATGTATTTGTTTGCTATTATAAAAGAGGAGCTTTTCGTAGAGCTTTTGAGTCCGTGCAGATGCACAAACACTAGAATTCTATTATATATATTACATGAAATTACATTTTAATGTTCCTGCAGAATAATATTTTAGTATAATGAAGTCCATTTCGATGTTTCAGTTGCACATTTTGTTACTTGTTACGGATGTAGATGTAGAAGTGCAGATTGTCTTGAACTGAGGGATATTTTGGCCATATTGGTAAAATAATAACATCCCTTTCAGTACAACATGGTCCTCCCATTTTAAGGTGCCAAAGACTATGTTCACTAAACTGGAAATTTTTTCAGTGTGAGAAAAATTGGGATCGGCGCGTTTGGAGGTTATTTATCCATGACCACCAATGAGCAGCACTCAAACTCATGTTTTGATTGTGAGTGATTTCCAGGCTGTGTGCATTTTAATATCTAAAACGATTCTGAAGTTTTGGGAGTGTTTTCCATGTCAGACTTGTTTATTTGCACTCGATTAGCCACCTGTCTACTCTGTATTACGTCATAGAATACTACCAAAAATACCCTTAAATTGAAGCCAGTCTGCTCTAATATTTCAATAGCTTTATGTGATTCACTGCTGTCCAGACACATATGAAACTCACTGATGTTTTCGGTATTTGGCCTTACAGAATTATTATCATATCCTTAGATGATTGTGACCTTATGAATTTAAAACTATTTAAATGATGTGCATGTAGATTTGAATAAAGAAACATATACAGTATATGTGCATGTGGACTGTCTGCTCATGTGCGAAGAAAAGCTTCAAGTGTCTGGCTTGGTATTTGCATATCTTCTCAGAAGAGGCTAATCTGCATTTCATGTCTTATTTTCTCAGTTTTTTTTCTTTGCTTCACACATGAATATTAATGTGGAACACAGGAAACTTTGATGTCAGAGATTCAGAATAGACTTGTTAAATGAAAAAGTTTCATCGCCTCTAAGTTGGAGTTGCTGGCATTACACATATTGTTTCAAAAGTTTGTACACTTCATCATATCTTTTGAAAAGGCTTGTCTCTTTTCACCATTTGTAATATGAGTGATTTTGTAGGTTTTTTTTAGTAAATAAATTTAGCTGTTTGTTTACAGAATCAATGTTGGCTTGCTGTAATTGCATAGAGGTATAATTTGGATGCAATTTTGTTTCACAGTCACAGCCGTCAGAAAACAGTTGGAGAAAAGGAGGTTAGAAAGTAGGCAGGACAGTTTTAGCAAAACAAGTCATTGATGTGTTTGATTAATTTTAGCTCATCTACCCCAGAGTAACTTCTCATCAAACCCATCCAGTTTTCTCAGGAGACTACAGAGGAAACAAACAATTCGTTGAAATGATTAATTCTGAGCCGTTGGAAGACTGAGCGTTGCTTACACTACCTGGTTGTTAATATGACTGCTGCACAGCTACACGGTTCAAAACCAAGCTTGGGGCAAATTCAGGAAGATCAAAAACCGAGAGCAAGCGCTTTCTTCCTCCCCACATCAATCTCTATTCTACATAGGTGAAGTTTACCTAGATTCAAAAGGATTGATGGTTTTAGATTACCACCTTGGTTGACATTCACATTCAGTGTGTTTTGCTTTAAAGAATCCCCTATTTATCCAACCAATCTGTAATCCTCATTCCTATACACAACCTGTTCTGGTGCTTCACTCTGTGCCAGGGAGCTTTTGCTGTAATTTCACTTCACTTGCGTGCACCCTCTGGGTGGCTGCATGTTTCTGCTTAAAGGCTTTCCATTGAGTGACAGATTAAATTCTGCTCCCGATTTTACTTATTTTGGCTCTAACACTGTTTCACAAGCCACTGGAGCAGGAAGTCATTAGCTCGACAAAGCCAAGCAAGTGTGCGTTTATGGTGCCACCCTCCCTGTTATTTAGACAGAATGGTTTGGCCACAGACATTTACTGCACTGGAGGTCTAATGCTGCACCTCCATGGACAGGGCTGCCCTATACAATAATGTAGAATGCCAGAATTTACATACATGTAGAATTTACATTTCATCTGGAATTTAACTGGAATTGTGTACTTTAATTTATATTTTCATGGAAAACACTTGTCTCCTCCAGCAAGATTCTGTGCCAGTGTGGACAAATATGCATGGCTTGAAATTACAAAGCAGACGTAGAGCATCCAAACTGAGTCAGAACTGACTCTTAAATCAAACTGTCTGCCAGTTTTTTTTGCATAAGCAGCTCTGTTTGCCAAGCTTCTCCACATTTTGACCTTGGTTGAAGGCCACCCTGCCAGGCAGCAAAATATGTGGGGGAGCAGTTAGAGGGGAGAATGTGTTTATCAGGCATCATCCTCGACTATTAGCGCTCCCAGTTTTCTGTTGGATGCCTACTGTCAATAAAGCACTGATTGGAGGCACTGGGACACTGCCTGCAGGGACCAGGTGAGGAGGCTGCATTCATTTGCAATTCTGAGATGAAAAGACAGAGTAGAGTGTGCTGCTTGGGCGCCTCTCTTTGTTTGCACATATAATTTCCACTCTAATGAACACTGCACAGTAGTTGGCCCTTGTAACAAGGCTCAAAGGTAGGCTCAAACATTGTTTACATTTTGCATAGGTCTTTGCAGACCCCATTTTTCTCTTCCTGTACCATAAAAGTAAATCAGTTTTAGCACCCACAGCAGTCTGAAATCTTTGATTTATTTTGTTTTATGCCACTCATACCTAAGCACAGTGTAAACCTTGAAAACAAATTGCTGAAATCCTTGGAGTAGAAAAAGGAAATGTGTCTATCACCAATTTCAGTGTTGGATTTGTCTCTCTATCTCCACTCCACAGTATGCAGGTGGCCACAGCCTCCTGCTGTGCTCAGAGCTGTTCAGTGCTTAGTGTCCCTGCCAAAGGAGAGTTGCTGCCCTTGTCGTTGGTGTGTATGTGTGGGCGAGGGGGAAATGAAGACTTAGGATATACTCTACAGCAGTCCAGTACATCTGAGGGATTTGAAAGGGGCACAAATGGTCCTTCCTCCTGGCCTCTCTCAGTGGGAAAGTGAGGGAAAGATCATTTACCTGTTTCACAAATGCCTCCAGCACTTGCTTCTGCACTGTGGTGGGATTTCATTTCTGTTGTGTTTCACCTTCCATTGCTATTATGTTTTTAGCTCTGCAAACTCAGAAACCTGTTTAGATGTAGACAAGAGATGTAGGGGCAAACTGGAAGCCCAGACCATACCATATAACTTCCTTTAGTCTTATCTGACAAGGGACCCTTTTTAGCATGTCATTTCCCTCACTCTATCCTGGCAGTCTCTACTGTACACTAGCCAGTAAATATAAATTGGTCAAAATCAAAAATGTACAAAAAGATCAAGTGAACTCAAAATCCTACAATCCAAATCTCTATCTCACAGGTTAAACACAAATTTGGAACATGTTTTGATCTCAGTACTTCAAAGTATATACAGCACAGTACAAAGTCTGACCTCTAAAACAAAGATTTAATGGCTAATTTAATTATGTCTATTTGTGACAAAAAAGCATTAATTCCTTATTTTCAGAGGGGACTTAGCGTGGGCTGTGTATATACTTTTCAGCATTACACTAAACATTTGAAGGGGAAATACATTTTTCACTGCACAAAATAGGCCAAAAATACAATATATGTGCTTTGTGCATATGATTGGTGATCCGTAGTGATTGCTTCACGGTGTGTTGAGATGCATGGCTTTTAAACAAATCTGATTACTCTCAGAATGTACTGTAGTGGGGAGTGAGAAAGTATTATGCTAAGAACCAAATTCCAAGTGGCAGATTTTTTGTATTGACTGAAGTGCTCTTAAATTATTGTTACTGTTGGCCATTTTCTCTAGAGCTTCATTCATGTATTTAGGTTTATTTCTAATAATCCTTCAATCTCCAAATCCCACTTCCAACTATGAGGCCATGTTGCTTTCTGGGAGTTGCAGCCAAGCTGTCCAGTTCCACTTCATGGTCACTCTCATTCTGACCAGGAGCTTCTCCCTGTCCTGAAGATACCGCAAGAGTTATAAATTATTTTAGACATTCTCTTGGCAATCTCATTCACTGCAAGGCTATTTTTCTTGATGAAACTTAAAATGAATCCATTCTTAATAATACTGAGGTGTTTAATCAGAAGATAAACAAGTAACGTTCGAAAATGAGTGTGAAAACATACAGCACGGTGACTTTACCAGACACTTAATAAATTCTTTAACTCTGTCAGTGCACGAGTCATTGCGCTGAGAGATAAAATGTCCTCGATTTGGTGCCAGAACTTGACAGCATGGTGGTCTTTGCCACCAAACTCACAAGCCATAAACTGATGGATAGCAGGAATTAACTATGCATCTAATTGCAGAATTTACAAGCATAGCTCACTGAGCAGATGGAAGTCATTGGTGTGTTTGGAGGCACTTTATTCAAACCCCAGGATATTGCACTGCATCAATGTCCAGAGGAACATCTTCCTCTCCAAGAGGGATTATTTTAAACTAATACAAAAGCCTAGTGGCCATTTGGCTCTGGACTGATATTGTGTCATTGAGTCTTGGCATGTGCAGAGTGAAAACAGCTCTACTGGAATCCATACCAGATCTGGATGGCTGTCACAGGCCATTACTGTTGTCAGATGGTGGAGACATCTTAACCCATAGTGGTATGTACAGAATACTTCTGTATAATTGAAACTCAGCATAAAAAACAACCTTTGGAAGTGAACAGATCGTCAAACGTGTCCATGCTTTACAAATAATTATCACGTTCTGCACAACAAAATTAAATGTGATAAATATTTTTCAATCCAGTGAACAGTGAATTCACCAGATCATCAAATTAAGGTGCTAATATCAATGAAATTATGCCATTCTAATAAATATTCATAGAAATGAAATTAACATCACATAAATTAAAGTGCGAAAGAATAAAAATTTTGATCAGTTTTTAGATAATCAACTGTATTGTGTTTTTGTTTTAAAATATAGCTTCTATAACTCAGGATATTTGGTTTTTGTAGTGATGTTTTTCAAAGGTTTAACTTTTGATTTCTGCAGTGATTGAAAGAAAGACATATTCACTCACATGTGAGCCCTAAATCTAAGACATCAGTGATATGTACTGACACAATAAAGTATATATATATAAAAAAAAAAAATCTAAGACATAATTTCTTTTCCATTTTAACTTAACCCCGGTGAAATTGGGGAAAGGACTTTGAAGCCACAAAGAAGGCAAGGTAAGGAAAGACAGGTTTATTGGCATAGGACATTTCAACAACAAGGCAATTCAAAGTGCTTTACATAAAACATTAAAGCAACATAGGGCAATATAAAAAGACATGTTAAAACACGTAAAAAGAGTTAAATATAAAATAAAAACAAAATGAAAGAGGAGAGTAAAGGTTTACAGTGCAGTATAAAAAAATAATCATTATTCGATTTATTCAGTGCTTTATAAACCAACAGTAGTACTTTCAAATCATCAATTCTTTGACGGACAGGAAGCCAGTATAAAGACCTCAGAACTGGAGTGATGTGATCCACTTTCTTTGCACTTAGTGACGACACCAGCAGTCTGATCGATTTTTTTAGAGGTATCTATAAAGACACCATTACAGTAGTTGAGTTGACTGAAGATAAATGCATTTTCCAAATCCTGCTGTCCCTCAATACTGGATATATTCTTAAGGTGGTAGTAGGCTGACTTTGTAATTGTTTTAATGTGGCTGTTGAAATTCAGGTCTGAGTCCATGACTACACCAATATTTCTGGCTTGGTTTGTGGGTTTAACATTACTGACTGAAGCTGAGCGCTGACTTTTAATTGTTCCTCCTTGGCTCCAAAAACAATTACTTCAGTTTTATCTTTGTTTAAGTGAAGACAATTCTGGCACATCCAATTGTCCATTTGTTCAATGCACTTACGCAGTACTTGTATTGGATTAAAGGTCCCCTGGGGACATTGTTATGCAAATGTGTGTGTCGTCTGCATAATTATGGTAACATATTTTGTTGTTTTCCATAATCTGAGCTCGTGGTAGCATCTAGATGTTGAACAGAAGTGGCCCAAGTATGGAGCCTTGGGGAACTCCACATGTAATTTTTGGCCACTCAGATGTGTAATTACCTATAGACACAAAGTAGTCCATGTCCTTTAAGTAGGATTCAAACCAGTTTAATACTGTGCCCAAAAGTCCCACCCAGTTTTCCAATCATTCTATTAATATTTTGTGGTCGACTGTGTCGAATGCAGCACTGAGATCCAATAATACCAAGACTGAAATTCTTCCACTGTCTGTGTTTAAGTGGATGTCACCTTAAACAGTTATTCAAGGAGAACCAATCAGCATCCAGCAGTGAGAAATTGAATGGCGATAATCCGCCACTGAATAGAAATTTGAAAATGCATAAAGAGGTAAAGTAGTGCCTCAACATATCCAGAGATTGACAGTCAGACACTGAATGAGTCAGACAGGATACTAATGTCTGTCCTGTCATTCGGTCTTCCCTTTTAGCAGGCTCCATCTCACTGCCCATGTGGGACTGAGTCTGAGTGACAAGCCACTGACATTTACAATCTCTCAGCCTCAAAGTGTGGGCAAGCATGCCTGTATCAAAATGCGATGGCAGTGGATGGTCTGTGTAATCATTAGTGAATTTTATACATTATGGACATACATCATTATATTACTTCTAGTTCATTATTTTCTTTTGATAGTGTATGCACTCTATTTGGCCGGTTGTCCCATCTGCTTTAAGTATTTGGTTGAATTAATGATTTGCACAAGGTCATCACAGAATACAATATTTTGGTCCGATAAGGAATTAAATAAAATATATAGGGGAAGAGCTGGATATTTCTCCTGGAACTCGAATAAAGTTGAATCTGTATAGGAGAAATAAGATTCTAATGGTGGAGATATGAAAACCACTAAAGTCAAATTATTCTTATGATATCTGCCCATTGACTTTCAGAGAAATGTATTTGAAAGCGTTTGAGATACCCTGATGACAAGCAGACATAATCTGCTTAAACTATAAGCTTTAGTCAGTGACTATATACATGGTGATGTTAAATGTGTAACCTTTATTTAGGAGTGCTTCTCTGACTAAACACCTACCTGATCACAAAATCTAGCAATGTTGCTATGAGACTTTATGTCCAAGCAAATGGTAGACTAATAGGCACTGAATTATTCATTATCAGTACTGGAGGTGATGCTGTTAAAAAGGTTACATCAGCATGGAAGGCCTTTTTTCTTCCCGAGACCTTTGCAACAGTAAAAATGGGCTGCACCACTGGATGTTCAGGTGGATCCATTTATGTGTAATTTTTCCTCACCTTCATCTTTTGCAGTGCTCATTGAAGGGCATGTAGTCAGAAGTGCTTCTGTTTTCTCTGCTCTCTTCTCTTTTCCAGACTGCTGATCAAGCTATGTACTGTATGTGCAGTGCATGGAACCTTGCCATGCCAGAGGCACAAATTAATCTACACTGCCTGTCCACCTGCAACAGACCTCATACAGTACAAGAGCACATGCATTTATTTCACTTCTTCCTGCGGGGCCAAATATACAGAGACATATAATTTAGAGCTGTCGTCTCTTGCGATCTGCTGTTTTTTCTGGCTATTTTTCTGGCTAAACAATTCAGCATTTCAATGAGAGGTAAGCTTTCTCCATTTATGCCTTACCAGGATGAAAAGGCTGGTTTCCCAAAGACATGAGAAATGTGACTATAAATCTCCAGCGTTAGAAATAAATAATTTGCAAACCTGCTATTGATGTCTGTGGTAGTTATACTGTATATGGTGCTTCAGTCTGTAATTCTGCCTCTTCAAACAGCACTATCTTAGAACTCACTGTTGTGAGGCAGCACTGGCTGCTGTTTCTCTAACTAGGAACTAAAAGGAAATTGCTTGTAATTTTTCAGGAAAATAACAGATGGCAGACATGTTGAAAAATACAGCTTAAGGGCTTCTTTGAGGTTCAGTTTGTAAGTCCTTATTACGTTCAGGCAGCTGCAGTATGTACAGTGTATTTACAGTGGAAGAAGGAAGCGCTGCATGGCTGATCCGACAGGTGCTCTTTAGTGGGGCAGGTGAAAGTACAAAAAACAGGATCCAAGAAGTATTTCCTGATTAAGTGGTGCAGACAACCATGGAAAAACTCAAGGCAAAATTATTAGACATCTCACATGAAAAGATAAACAACATTTTATCAATTTATTTTAAAGAGTTTGCAAAATATAGCAATGCCAGCTTACATTTAAAACTGATTTAGATCTGTGCTTGTTGGTGCATTGTAGCCAGTATTAGGTAACGAAAAGATTTAGCTTCTGGTTAATTTGAATTCTACACAGAATTTATTCAGTTTTCATATTTTCAGTTCTATATTATCCATCCACAGTGCTGAGTAAATTGAATCTCACATTGTGTTTTGAGGTGTTCAAAATGCCTTCTTACAGTAGGCTGCAACATTTGGAGACACTGACAAAATTACACTAAACAAATGACATCACTGAGACAGTTGACAGGATTTTACATTGGGTGGCATCTATTGGATTTTAAAGGAAATCTGCACCCTGGTTTTACAACACAAGCCAGAACAATGGCTGATGTTAAACCAACACAAACATAAAGCATTCAGAGCTTCTGGCTTTGGAAAAATCCTCTTTGTGGCAGAAAAATAAACAGTAGCACTAATAATATGATTGCCACAAAATAGAATCTACAAATCAGTACTGAAGTATCATTAGAAATTAAACAACGATTTGCTGATGTTTTAAATACTAGCACCTTCAATGTTGACATGTAAGAGAATGTCTTTTGCCTTTCAGCATAATGCTTTTCGGGAACCTCAGAAATCGCTTTCACTCATGGTTTCATTTCCATTCATCCAAAAATACTCCAGTTATTGTAGAACTAGACTACACTTCTGTATCCACTGCCAGATTCTGTCTGATTGCACCATAAAAAGACGTTTTGCTATGCTGGGATCAGTCTGCATACAGCACTAGTGGATCATTGTTGCAGACATTCAGACATGGTTTTCTCTCAACTAAAAAATACCAATATCTTTCCATCTGCCAGAAGACAGTAAATAACCCTTTTTTTGTGTCCAAGTGTATGCTGTTGCTTAACAGGAAAGTAACACTATAAACATATAAACAATGAGAACCAAAATCATCTCAGTTAATTGTGTGTATGGAGTGCCCAGCTTGTGAGAGGTATAGCGTGTATTTGTAGGAGGCTCTATCACCAGCTTGTCCCTCAAGGGCCAGTGGCTGCAGCAAATCTCAAAGTGGCTGCCTCAAATTGAGCGGCCTGGGTGACGGATGGCCTCTGGCATGATGTATGGCTGCTGCTTTCTTCCCACAGGCCTGCACTGGTTGTGTTTGGTCAAGTGACCTCCGCTTCCTGTGCATCCCATCGTGTCCCTGGAGCCCCCAATCTGCTGTCCGGGTGTAAACATGATCCATGGTACAACGCGGCAGATGCTGAGTGATGGGCCTCATTGTCAGTGAGACGGAAATCAGATTCTCCTAGGTTTGTTCCCGCTGCTTTTGCACTTAGGCACACAGAGTTGGGGTTTACTTTCTTCACATTTGTTCAGTGAACGACAGAATTCAGTGTGAGGTAATGAAGAATTACTGTTGTGCAGAGCTCAATGGTATTCAGAATTCATGCACAAAATACATGATAGAGATAAGTATAATTATGTATAGGGCACTGCAACTGAATTTTAAGCATGGACATATACAGTAGCTATAATGCCTTTATGATATCTGTGAACATTTATTTCTGCCTAGAGATTGCTGACGGTGATCAGTGTCCAGGATTTTTTTTTAATATTGGTGCATTTCTTAGATTCAGTTATCAGCAGAAGTTATTAAAATGTTTATAAAAATGCTGATAGCCAAAGTTAGTAAGTTAGTATCCTATTCTTTGACAAGATAGCATTTAACTCTATTTGGCACTAGAAATTCACTTATTTAAGTTTTTAATTTAATTTTTCCAGCTAAAGGATGTTCAGATCTGTTAGAAAACAAATCTTTAAACTGCGAGACATTTGCTTTTACAGTCCACCTATAATCCTGCATGACCCGTTATTGTGTCCAAACCTTTTATCAGCCGGCCTGTGCAATAATGGAGTCAAATCTGTAATTTCTCAGTATGCCATCAAGTAATTTTATGATTCTCACTTTTGCTGCCATGCACTACAGTGCGCACCACACCACTAAATAATGGGTCACTGAACTCCCATAACAGAGAGAACTGCCAGGCGCTGACACAATACATTTTTCCCCACTATAGCTACTCTGGTAAATACACACACTGAGAAATTAGATTTGGCAGGTCATTCAACTCTCCCCCTGGGGATCTGCAACTTTGCAACTGCAATGTTTTTTTTTATTTTTTTTTAGCCCAAAATAAACAGTTCACCTCAAATGCTCCAAGTGTTTCTCAGATTTGACCATTTCCTTTAACCTCTTCAAATCTTTTAAGGCAATGACAGGAACAGAAAACCCCCCCCGCAATAAATAATATAAAATAAATCTCGCCCACTAATCAGAAAGCATGTAAGGGTAGCATTACAATTTCATCCTTGACTTGTAACCCTACACTTGTACTGCGAGTAAACAGCCAGAATGAATTGGCTTGCCAAATGCACAAAATTATTGAAGGATTAAATAAAACATCTGGGATGAATTTTGAATCATGATGATCATTACTCTCTGATTTTTATCACATCACTCTGGCTGAGCAATGCAAAAATAAATGAAAGAAAATGGCAAGAGAAGGTGTTAAAGTTGAAGTTTGCTTCCTCTAATTTAACGATGGAAGAGCTGCTGCTTCTTTTGCTCCACTGCTCAAGTATATTTCAGTGGCATTAACCTCACCTCTAACTTTGCCCAGAGCTGGTGACACAGCTAGAGGATAAAGTCCTGCTCGCGGCTCTTCCAGATTATTCATGTATGTCCACTGCAGCTCCCTTGGCAACAGTGAAGGGAAGGACCCATTCAACACATACTGCTCTCAATGCTGAGGTGGTGCTCTCTGAATAACATGCACAGTGAGAGAGTGAGATGTCATTCCATTTCAAAGATGTAACTGTTAACAATTTTAGTTGAGTTTATTCATCATTAATCGAAACTCGGATTAATTAATACCACTACTGTGAGCCATACTACTGACAAAGTGCCAAGGGAAGCCTTGATATCTGACATTTGCTGTTTCCAGAATTTCACCTCCATGGTTTGCTTATCCTACGTAACAACAGGCATCAACACTGCTGAAATGACAGCAGCAACTGGATTGTCTGTCTAATTAAATAAGCTATTTTCATTTTTTGTTTAAATTAGATACAAATTATAGGTAATTTCTCTGTTAATTAATAGTTTAAATTCCTCTATTAGTAAGATGGCTTCTCCTATTTTTAGTTTGCACAAGCTGCATGCAACGGTTGACATTGTCGTTGCCTTTTTTACACCTAAAACCTAATCAACTCAATTTTCCCTGACAGAGAAAATCCACTGAACCTGAAAGTGTAACTGTGACACATGGATATACACATTGAAATCATTACCTACAATTCATTACCATAATTGTCCTGATTAAGTATGTCATGATTAATATCTTCATCACCAACACCATCGCTGCTGAGTTGTTTAAAGGGTCACTCCACCAATTTTACACGTAAAGGTCAGTTTACTTGTCATTGGGAGCACTACTCAGCCTGTGGAAACATTGTGTAATGTCTTCTGTGGCTCTGAAGGAAGTTTTTGAAAAATGACCCTGACGATGTAATCTGATGCTTCAATTTCGACCATTCTAATTTTCCCCACGCTAGCGGCCAGTCTAGCATTGAAATATCTCAGCAAATATTGGATGCTTTGCATTGCCAGTTAAATACAGACATTCATGGTGCTTTGAGGATGAACCCCATAGACACAGAGACGCGCCACCAAAAACACATCGCCTGCAAAACGCGTCACCTGCAAAACCGTTGTTTTTCTATGGTAACCCATGCCTGCATTTTTCTGGCAGTTTTTAGACACGCATAAAAATTTAAATATTCTAAACTTTTAACTGCAAGATGCGGACTCTGACCGCTTGTCAAAGTCAAACTTAGCCCAGGCAGCCAATCAAATCAAGCAATAGGCGGGATTTACTACACTTTCTTCCTGGTGCTTGAGCAGACAGGTGAATCTTGCTGGTGAGTATCATGCCGTTTACTATGCTGATAAATAGGCTAACTGTAGGACTGTGAGAGAGCTACGGAGCAGGGGTGCATGCAAGCCCACTCCATAGGTGCACCAGCTGTTTTGGCTGCTACTGTAGCGGTGAGTCGCTGTGTGATCGCCCCTTAATGGAATTATACAACGGATTGGCTGAATACTCAATTCTGAATTTTCCAAGGGTGGGCATTAGTTCTCAGTAAAGGGAAACCTCCTTGGTCTGGCCAAACTCAAATGCAATAATGTTACACTAACCCGACCCAAAAACGGCCATTCTATAACCATGTAAAAAGGAGTACCCACCTGTGAAAACCCAGTGCCCCTTTGCTGATAATTGTGTGGTGCCAGCACTGCTCTTTCGACTTCTGACTTTTCCTCTAGCGCCACCATCAGGTTAACATTTGTGGTTTTGATTGAAATGTCAGGCTAACTATTAATGGATTGCCATGAAACTTGGTACAGATGTTCATGTCTCCCTCAGGATGAATTGTAATCATTTTGATCCCTTGAGTTTTCATCTAAGGCCATTCTCAGGTCAAAATTTTATTTTGTCCAATACTTTGGTTTTTGACCAACTTACTGTAAAACCAACGGCATTACATAATCCTAAAATGTACTTGAGTTTAGCGCTAATTAGCAAATGTTAGCTTTCACATGCTAAACGTGTTAGCATTTACCTCAAAGCACCGCTGTGCCTTCACTAGCGAGCTGTAGACTGTTAGTCTTTTTAATTTCTCATGTGAGCCCCCCAACTTTAAAGAAATGCAATTCTAAGTTGCTTGAGTACCCCTTTACTTCATTGTTTACCTATTAATATGTAATGTTAATGTGGATCATTTGTATGTATATGATAGCAGTACTTGTAAATACTGTGAAAGTCCACCAGCAGTAAAAAACAAATGTTGTTTCTTTCAATTCACATAACATTCAGTGTGCAATCCTGTTTCTGTGGCAACTCTGTATGCCCCCATTCTCCCTCAGTGTCTAAAGATCTCCATTTAAAATGAAAAGGATTTCTAAATGAGTTTGACTGAGAGACGACCTCTTGCTTCGTTTCTGTGTAATAAGAGAAGGCTGATGTAAAACATGATAGTTGGCAATCATTTTGTTTTAACTCAGCCAAGTGAACCCCTCAGTGTAAGTTCAGGGTCAGGGTTAAGGAACAGTTGAGAAAAAAGAAGTTGAGAATGGATGGAGTTTTTGAGCGTCTCACCTTTCAACCCTTTCCTCTAAACTCCAAAATACCACAGATGTTCATGTTGAATAAAGTCCAGTGCATGATATTTTTTAAATAGTGACTGCTAGGGCATTTTCTTGCTTATTCGATCTCTCCAATGATCACATGTTGACCAAACATTAAATAAATGAATGGCATCATCTAGATCAAACTAAAACAACAAGCTATTTTTTTAATCAAACTTTTATTTGATGATTAATTATTCTATGTAAGAACTGTTCAGTTTCAAGCTAGGTAGGATGTTTGTTTTGTTCATTGGAGAAAAGAGAATGAAGGGTCTCACACACACCCATGAGTCACCCACATACACCTGCCCACATACAAAGCCAGTGTGATTTGTGTATAAAGTGGAAGGCATCCTGCTGCTCCTCTAAAATTACATTCTGGCATGTGTAAAAATGTCTCTGCAAGAACACTCCACACATGTTGATTGTACACCTGCTTGGCTATTTAACAAGTGCTATTCATGCTAGCAAAGATGGCGGCTTCCTCCGCGGTTCTCCCCCCAGCCTCAAACCAGTGAGTTCTGTGCCTGCCAGCATGATTCAAAAGCTAACTGAATCAGCCAAAGAAATGCATTTCTACCAGACAGGTGAGCTTCATTAACTTTTTCCAGTTCTGTTGCACTGGCAGGATTCTCACTTCATCATTTTGCTCTCCCTGAAATGCAGTGAATAATTAAATTGGCTGGGTAAAATATTGAGTTTGGACTTTCCAGAGACATAAATATTTCTGTAACATCTATGACAACACAAAAAGCTGCTGCAGCAATATCAGCTTGAACTTGATCTGCTGATTTATCATCTCACTGGGACTGCTTCGTGTGTGACGGAGCTGACCACAGAAATGTATTACATACTAAAAGTGGAAGATAATTCATTAGAATGACTGGATTGACTGGGAACAATCTCCCTATCCTTCATCCCTCAACAAATACCATTCAGGTGTCATCAAGCAGCATTCAACCCCTCACTGCATCAGGTCCAATGGGAAATGACGGTTATCCAAATTAGGCTGCAAAGCATAAATATTCTTTCATTACAATGGGTTTTCATGTATTATAAAAAGCATATTTACTTGTATGTGTACAATACATAAATAGATACAAATTCCCATTACATTTCCATTTAATGGCCTCTTTTGGTTGCATTTTGCCAACTTTCTATACATTATTTTTTGTCTTTATCACCTTTTAAACTGCCCTTTACCTCACATGCACGGTATCCTTTTTTTCTGCACGTACTAAGCCATAAGTCTTACTTGTCATTTTGTCAATTTTTAACAAAGTATAAAGTTGCCAGGAACTCAAAATACAAGTAAAGTGACACAGGAACTTGTAAAATGTACAAATACTTAGTGATAATCCCTCAACATATAACAGTCTTAAAAGTTATAAAAAATATTGTTTCTATTAAGTTATTTTACCTTAACTGCTTTTTTGCTTTTCTCATTGAAAGTTTATGTATGCCATTGTAAATCAGTGAAAATACAACGTTTTCAAAATACTTTAAAAACAATATTTTTGGTCTACAGACATAGATGAGATACAGTGTGGAAGTCCTGCATTAGCACTTTCAACTGTTTTTTTCAGCTTGCCTCTACATAACATATACATAAAGTTATACTATAAATCACACATGCTCAGTGTATTCACAGAAGAATAAATGTACTCCAGAGGGTTTTTAAATAAAAATCTAAAATTGGTTAAAAAATTAAAGTGATATTGGTGTCAAATTTCAAATCCAGATACAAATTCAGTGCAATAAGTAACAATAATTATTATATAATAATACTTTTGCCAAATGGCATATTTTTGTGATCATATGTGTGACATGTGTCTTAATTACCAGTCACGCACATTTACAAGTCACACACATTTATTTTTGGGCATTCAAACAGTGATTTCTACTGAATATTAATGGTGCTCTCTAGGTTGCACACAGGTTAATACGCATCCCTTTGTGATGAATAACTAAGGGATCATGTATAATGCATAAGACTGGCTGTTCCCTGCTCAGGGTTTGCCGTTGTCTCAGGTGTCCATGTTGGAACATGTTGGAAGTCACCATCAGGAGGAATTGTTTCTGAATGTCTAATATACTATAATGGCTGGAGAGAAGTGTTTCCAACTGAATGCCACAAAGAAAATACTCAGTTGACAGTGGTTATGATTGGTCATGTTTTCACAATAATTTATTATTTATTTGTTTGCTGCTTTGAATTATAGCAAAGCAACTGCTTCTGAGGTTATAATCATGATACAGATTTGAGCTAAGAAAATCCAGGCCAGACTTTAATGCTATGAATTGTGTATAGCTGTTACTGTCATTCACATAAGCTCCATCCATGTCTATGTGCTGTACAGTATAATCCTGTAGACATTTGATGTGAAGCCTACTACATATAGAATAATACTCCCACTATCCTGGATATATTTGAAGTGCATTTCTAAACTGCTTTTAGGGTACTCTAAACCAGCACATGCCTCCCCATCATAGTGCTCTATGACAGTCTCATCTCCAGACACTGTTTTGTAAAAGAGATGGTGGCTTGAGAGGCAGATGCTGGTGAAATAATGGAGGGAATATATGAGAATGGCCAAAGGCTCTGCATTGTTAGCTGGCTGAGTGAAGCTGCTTTACTGTACTAGTTTGCAGACCCCTGGGCAGCCAGTCCATGTAAACAGAATATTTATTTAATCATCTTCTTGGCATGTGGGACTGTTCCAACTCAAGTAAAATGCTGCACATGTATTTATTTTACTCTCTCCACTCGCAGTGCTATGCTTCCGGTAGTGTGTAAACCTTTCCCTGCTTATTGATTAGTTGGTATATTGATTTAAGGGAGCATGTCACGAGGAGCCTTTGTTAGTTTGTTGATGAAAACATTTTGCTTTTCAGCTATTCAACATGAATGAACAATTTGAAATGTGTTTTTTTCTGAACGCTGGGAAAAATTGCATTGTTTGTTTCTGTGTGTGTGTGTGTGTGTGTGTGTGTGTGTTTGTGCTCAGTCCTATCTTGTGATGGCACATGTCTTGCCCCCATGTTGTGAGTGCTCCCACTGAGCTGTAATAACACACCTCACTGCTGTCTGAAATATTCATAGCCAGGTAAGCCCATCACTCTGAGTCAGTCACATGGATTCCTTATTATCACCCCCCTCTGCTCTAGCCCCCAGGTCACTTTATTCCACCTGCCTTTTGCTGCATTACACTCACCTCTCAGCTTCTGGCTGCACCTTCCACAGCCACCCAGTGCTCAGGCTTGTGCACGAAATGCCACTGTCCTACTCTTTATTGACTTTTTTTCTACTGGTTTACAGAAAGTGTTAGCAGGATTACGAATACATGTTTGTATTCAATCAGTATTTCATTTATTATCAGAGTTTTGACTTTAAATGGAAATCTGTGAGAACGTCATTGGATTTAATGCGTCTTTTATTGCTGCACATTCTCAGTTTCTCAATAATCCTGTCTGATACTATTTATGGATGGCATTTATTCTGCAATAACCATTCAATATATTTGTTACATTCTATAAATACCTTTACAGCTATTTTTTAATGTTAGTGGAAGCCTACCTACGCACAACTACAATGTGAGTTTGGTTGCACTGTTAACATATACGACAGTTTCTCTTCTGTTATAATTATGACAAAGTAGCTGCTTAAGAAGTATTTTCTATAGTATAAAACTGCACTTGCTGTTACGTGTTAAAAACTATTGAGTGGCGCCAGGCTAGTCTATGTATTTATTATGGACATATGTTGTTTATTTCCTGTTTTTGTAGCTTCCTGCTGTCTGCCACTTTAATTACATTTTGAAAACTATAATACCATTTTCTTCATAATAACTATAGTAAACATGTATATGTGCGTACAAATGTATGTGAATTAGATCATCTTTATTTAGAGGTTGTCACATGGCTATGTTTTTGTGATTTGTCTGTGAGGCTGATAGTGGCACAGTGTTGTGAAGCACAAACAGAGCAGAGCAGAAGGTTATCAGTAACAGCCGAGAGCTCAATAATGCAGTTAGCATAACCCATGCTGCATCTATAGAGTTGTGATGCATTAATACTGTTTGTCTGAATACTCTCAGATGGCATAAACAATGCTATTAGAAAATCTATTTCATTTCTCAGCTGTTAGTCCACTTACACACAGTTATTCTTACTGGCTCTCTCAAACCTACTATGAGGTTATATATTAAAATAACACTTTAACCCTGCTCTCGCTGAAGAGTCATTCAACAATAATGGATCATTTGTCTCAGACAACATTTAAACTGGAAGGTGTTCAAGACAGTGGTGAGACCAGCGATGTTGTACAGCTTAGAGACAGTGGCACTGAAGAAAAGACAAGAGGCAGAGCTGGAGGTGGCAGAGCTTAAGATGTTGAGGTTCTCTTTGGGAGTGACGAGGATGGACAGGATCAGGAACGAGTACATCAGAGGGACAACTCGTGTTAGATGTTTCGGAGATAAAGTCAGAGAGGCCAGATTGCGGTGGTTTGGACATGTTCAGAGGAGAGACTGTGAATATATTGGTAGAAGGATGCTGAGGTTGGAGCTGCCAGGCAGGAGGTCTAGAGGAAGACCAAAGAGGAGATTTATGGATGCAGTGAGAGAAGACATGAAGTTAATTGGAGTGAGTGAAGAGGATGCAGAGGACAGGGTTAGATGGAGGCGCATGATTCGCTGTGGCGACCCCTGAAAGGGAACAGCCCAAAGGAAAAGAAGAAGAAGGACGGGGGTCGTCCATTAATCGCAGTGTTAGTGAATTGATTCCTGGCCAATCCTGTCCTCATGTTAACATAGCAAAACCCCCAAATTGCTCCTGATGTCTCCCAAATAGCCTGGGTAATGTAAGATACCATTAGAGGCAGTGGAATGCAAGAGTGAAAATTTGAGAAATAACAATCACAGCCATCCTTTTGTTTTGACTTTTTTAAGAGCAGGTAAAGGCAAATATCGATAAATTCTTCCAAAGTCCAGTAAGGTCAGGGCTACTTAAGCTCCAACCCCTCCAGCAGAAGTGAGGTCAGGTAAGAGCAGAGCAGTTGCTCCTAAGCCAAACAGCACTGATCATTGCACCACAGCTGAGGCCATTCAGCGAGGTCAAAGCCAACCTGCACCAGGTCATTGCCTCAGCTTCGCACTTGCAGTTAGATATGGGCATAACTCAGAATAGAATAGCAGCCGTTTGTTCTTTGACAGTGTTTTTTTTTTAAAAAAGGTTATTTTTCTAGACACGATTTACTGAGCCCTTTTTTTTTTTTTTTTTTTACAACATCAAGATTCATACACAATCACACCTGGGAGCTTCTTACAACAATCATGCTTTCCACTGCTTTGCTGGAGGGGCTGAGACTGAAGTTGTTTGCTCAAGGGCACATAGATATTGGCTGTTGAGGGAGAAGTGTGGGTTCAAACCTAGACCAATGTGCCTCCGATGAATATTGCACAGGGCTGTTATCATTTGCAGACAATAATCACTTACAAGTGATCTGTGTAATGTCATATATCTGGCAATAAAACACAGACCTCTGAGGAGATCAACAAGGCAGAACTAAAAATAAATCAATCACTGGAAATGTCATGCATCAAAGTCACAATGCTGGGCTCATGTACTGTATTTTATCTTTGATGTTATTGTCACTATTGTTTATGCAACCAGGGGTTTATGCAGGATGAAAGCAGACACTAAAACAGAGCATATTCTTTTAAATTTTGTGTCTTTAAGGGCATGGAGATAGCAAAAACAGTGCACGAGATACATAAAATAAAATGAGATTTTTTTAATTAATTATTTTATTTCTGTCTTTACAGAAATGTTTCCACTATAAATAAAACAAAAACAAAAAAACCAACCATATTTAAATAAAATAACCAAATAAATATAACAAAAATATACATAACCAAAAAAGGTATAGGCAGAAGCCACTGCTTACTATGCCTACCCTTTATAATATTTCTCTAATGAGCATCATTCTTTTTTTTTCTTTTTTTCTCCAGTGGATTAGATTAGTACAAGATACACAATAATATTACTACAAACATTGCCCAGAATGTACAATAATAATTACAAAGATCATACATACATGTATACATTTCGGATATCACTACAATACATTTAGTATTGCATAAACCAATTATCTACACTATAATATAATTATTCATTACCTGGTTTTTAAACATTTTATTATATTTACTAAATGCAATCTAATCCTGTGTGGACATGTGACACTCATTTTAGATGTTTTATGTTAATTCCATTCCAGACAATGGGGTCAGTTACACTGTGATAGGAGAAGGAGAGGCTTTATACCAGTTAGAGAAAACTCTATATTTTACCAGCCAAAACGTTGTTGTGTTTCTTTTTTTTTGCCTCAGTTTTTAAATCTGGTTGCTGCAATAAGAAGAAATGCTTTCTCTAATGATGTTTACTCAGTTGTGTTGTGAATCTTACAGTCATGTCCTTGTCATGAGTACAGTACAAGGAAGGAGTCCAATAACTTCATTGAAGCCATCTGAGCAGTGCTTTATGCTTTGATTAAGAAGAGGAGAAAAAAGAAGACACAAATACATAAAAACAGGTCCAGATCATGCTCCTGTTAACACAAGAGGGCCATTAAGAAACAAAGTCCTCACACAGTGAAGGGACATTAAAGGAAATAGTGAAGCATGAAACAAATAAATGCAGCTGGCTGCACCACCATACAGAATGAGATATTTTCTGCTGAGATGCCACAGAGGGAACTTATGAGAGAGTTCAGATTGTGAAATATACAGTGTTAGCAATGATAAAACTGACAATATATCCTGATGTTAAAGGTGAAAATATATTCAAACAAACATTACAATGGTAGTGGAGATTTCTGTGGAGAGGTTTTGTAGTCTTTGATTCAGCAGACAGTTCACTGCAGGACTGACAAAGGTGAAAGTTAAGCATCTACAGAGAGATATGATCTGTAATATAAAAACAATCTTGTGAGAAAAAGCTGTGACGGAGCAGGACTGGAAAGCAGCGTCTGTGTATATAAAGGAGGTGGGGAGGAGGCCATGTGGCAAACATGACCTCAAACAAACAAAATACTGAAAGCTCAACTTAGCGTATGTGGACAGTAAAAGACAACGTTGCAATTAATAGTGGTGAGGGCTTCTGGCTGTGTTATAATATTTGGCTTTAACAGAGCATTGATTTTTATTTTATTTTATTCAAAATGACCATAGAGCTCTGGTGTTCTTTCATGAGACTGATCCAGTAGATGTAAGTAGATAGTAAGTCATGTGTTCATAGAAGCGTGACAACACTACAGAAAGGGAAGAGATTGAAAAGCCATTCGTTACAGGTGTGAAATTATCACACAAAAGACTACAGTGGACAATCTCCACAGTACAAGGATCTTTGATTAATTGAACAGCCCTTTGGTGAAGTGTCATTAAGACAAATAGGCTTCAGAAGTGCCAATCGACCTTACAAATGTGTTCTCTCTTTTAAAATCTAGAGTCATGCTAACCAGAAATAATGTATAAAATAATGTTTCTACAGCTGTCACTCGAACAGCAGCACCTTTTTAAATGGTTTGTTAACCTGGCAGCCCAGAGAAAATGTAGCAGACTGACCATCCATCCTCCTTGACATTTGGTATTTCAGGAACACTTCAAAGAGGTCATCTATTACCTTTGTGCAGCCATCATCACACCTTTCAGCAGTGTGCATTACTGTGCTTCTACAACAAGACATGCGCAAGACTGAGCCATCTCAGAAATGAATATCTCAAACAACTGCCTTTCATAGCACTTACTCTAGATAGCAATAATGATAGCTATATGCCACATAGGTGCTCTTTCCTGCCAAACTTTCATTAATTGATATGCTCTCTCTATGTGTATAGTACAAAAGAAGGGATTTCCTGCACTTACAGCGCTTTTCTTGCAAACATCATATAAACAAGATGCCCTGCTCAGTCTGTGACTTTCACCCTGAAAATAAATATAGTTATTGTAGTAGTAGCAATGTCACATTTGATTTGCATTGTCACAGATGTATAAAGTATGATGATGTTGATAAAGGCACAGGAGGCAACAAATGTCAATCTGCAGTACAACAGTTTTGATAAGCTGAATAGCTTATATACAGTATATACAGTCCGACTGTCACTTCAATTATGTGTGTTTGTGTGTATGTGTGAGTGTGTGTGTGAGAGAGAGAGCGCAAGAGAGAGCGTGGCAGAGGGAGAAGCACATTTTAGCGGGAAGGAACAAAAGAAATCAAACTCTGTGGCAATAAAGTAAAATTGCCTTTTGAGCCTTTTCATTAAAAATGACTCTTCATGAACAATGTACTTTTTAATTCTAATTGAACATGTGTTTTAACATAAAAATGACGTTGAAATTAAATTTAATGGTGACTAGAATAAGAGTGGCAAGAAAACAATTGTCAAATTCGCCCGCTTCTTCCCATTTGAGCAATCGCAAATCGCCTTCTTCCCATTTGAGCAATCGCTAATACCTTCATCTAAGAGAAAAACACGACTTCCCTGTCATCTCAGTTGAACAGATTGGGTATGAGAGCTGAACAGCTCGCTCAAGGCAGACAGCACCTTTATGGCTCAGAGTGGCAGACAGCCACTGAATTGAGGAAAGTGAGGTGAACAGCGGGCAAAGATGAAAGCTGAAGCTAAAGTGGCAAGTCTTGCATTTCTGTGACTCAGGGCCTGTATGGTTAACAGGATGTCGCTGAACTCAGACACACAGCGCAATGGACATCTGTGTGCTGTGAGCAGTTTGTGTGTGGAGGGAAAGTGTGTATGCATGCGTAGGCGGGGGCAGATCTGTTGTCTTGTGCAGTCACCCGCCTTCATCTGCACTTAACTTCTCATTAGGGGCTCGTGTGACATCAGGCAACAACCTGTGACCGACTGTGGTATTAGGCCAAACGAGAGCGGGAGGGGGAGATCGGGAGGGTGGAGGTGGAGCTGTTTGTGTGGACTTGTTGTCACTTGTCAGGTACTGCGGCCACTAGCCTTGAGATACTTGGCTGTTGTCTGAAAGTGCTTTATCATCTTGATAAATGCAGCCTTGGAGCAGTGCACTATAAGCATGCTCAGGGCATGAGACACACTCTGACTAAGGGGCATGAGACACACTCTGAGAGGGAGGGGTACACAGAGAGCTGGAGAGGAGAAATGGTGAACAGAGATGTGGAGGTAAAAGTATGGGACAACATGTCACATACTCCATGAAAGGTGTGTGTGTGTGTGTGTGAGAGAGAGAAAATGATAATTTTCTGTGTGTTCCTGCCATAATGTCTTGCATGGTGGTAGTATGTGTGTGTGCGCAGAGTTTGTTCTGCCTTTGTGTATGTGTTGCTGTGTGTATGAATGGTTTAGTGTTTGGTATACAAACCCTTATAGCCCAGCACTCTATTATACTTATGGGCAGAAAACGGCGTCCTAACAAACGCCTCTGCAAAGGTACTGATGGTAAGGTAAATACTGATATCAGGGCAAAACCGAGTTTCTCACTGCAGCAATCATTTCTTGCTTCACCTTTTCAAAACATTCATTGCGCCATATCTGTGCCACTGTGGTACTAATTACATTTGACAAGACAGGTTACATTAATTTTCTTGTACCTGTATTACTGACATATTCCTTCTATCTTGAATGTTATTACAGCAGGTGTTGAGAATTTCTAGTGCGGTGTTAATTTTGGAGCCATCAAAGTGACAGCACTGAGCTTGGGAATCCTTTCGGGCTCATTACCATAGTCTGCTGAATCTATTGGCAGGGTCCCGCATGACTGGGCAGACGTTGCTCCAGCCTTGCCGTCAGATAGAAGCAATGATCAGGGGGTTAACAGATGCTGCTCAGTCTTTGGGGTCACATCCACTCTATTCCCACTATTGGGACTCTAGACTGAGCAGAGTGAGCACAAGCACCATCCACTCTGCTTGCACACAGTTTGCTGTGGAAACAAGAAAATGGGGAGCTAAGAGAAATGTTTCCTCTCCCAATGCTCTTGTACTCAACAGCTACAAATCCATGAAGCAGTTTGTGAAATTCATAATCTGAGGTCAAAGGTCAGGTGGAGCTTGTAAACACCCCCCCCCCCCCCCCCCCCCCCCCCCCCCCCCC
>CM022491.1:13731599-13891355 GCA_011952105.1 Coreoperca whiteheadi
AAAAGGAACCCAAAAACTAAAAAACCAAGAAAGGGTTTGGGAAAATAAAAATTTGGGGTAAAAGGGCGGGGGGGGCTTTTAAACCCCCCCCCCCCCCCCCCCCCTTCACCCATTCTTTTTTCTCCTGTAGAAAATGGATGTGTACAGAAAGCTTTTAAAAACTGACTACTTCGCAGTTGACATGCTCAGAGGGAGCTCTTTTCCAATACATGATAATGAGGAATGTGCAATTAACTGGGTTCTACCAGGAGGAAGTGCACAAGAAAGGGGGGAGTGGGAGAAGAAGGGAGACGGTACAATGCTGCAAATTACACTGAACTATTTATGCTATACAGGCACGGGGAAGTTAAGAAGAAACTTGATGTTTATAGGGAAACTGGGTCATTAGTGTAGTAAGGACCAGGTAGAGTGGATAGGACTATAAGAAAAACAATAATTTAAAGATAAAACACAAATACAAAATATTTGTGGCTCTTCACAGTGATTTGTAGATTCACATCAGTAAACATGGAATTGTCTTTGTTTCCTGTAACATCATAGATTTTTCGTTTGGTCAATTATTTGAAAAATGTTTTAATCTTGAAATGTCTCTTCCAGCAGAGGGATGAAGCACAAGACTGAACAGAATGAGTCAACCCTGTTTTGGTCTTGTATTAGCTTGCCTCTCCTCATCAGGGATATGGATTATACGCTTCAGACTCTCTGTCTGTTTATCCTGTTCTCTCTGTTTACACATTCTGAGGTAGAGTTTTACAGATTGTGATAAGAGTGGGTCATTAAAATCAAATCAAATTGTATTTACAGATAACACATAAGTCGTGTTCAGTCAAACAACTAAAATCAATAACAGCAAATGAGTATATTATATACAGGATATGCATACTTGTTAGGAATTGCATACTACAATGAGTGAAAAAAAATAAATTAAAGAGAAAGAGAAAGGAACAGGAGAGAGACTTTCAGCTTCCTCTTATCTATTCTATGGTTAATGCAATCTGACAAGTTTCCCTGCCTTATTCTGTGAAATTAAACGTTCTGCTTGTGGTTGAATAAAAAGACAAGTAGGGACGAGACTGACATGAACTTCAAAACATTTGCTAATTCATTTAAATATCGATATTAAAAAAAGAAATCTAATATATCAGCGTGTGTGTACGTGAAAATATATATGAAAACTGTCATTTTACTATTGTGAAACATGTGTAATCTGTTTCTTTGAATGGTGTTCTGGTGTAGAAAATTGCTTTCGAAAATCCAAAAATACACGTTCCAGCAAATCATATAAAGAATCTCTTGGTGGAAATCAATACACCATCCTGACAATCTTGTGCAGACAAAATGCACAATAACACCAGCTGTTCTGTTCTCTATCGGACTTCTTTGAATGTTTACTTTAGTTAAATAATTAAGACTGTTTGTAGCACTTCAGGAGTAATGATACATATTTTTCTAAAACTGAAGTTTCTTTAAATCACACTAAACTTTAAAAATTTTTTTGCCAAGGAGTGGGCTAAAGCTTTGTTGAGATGCATCAGATAAGGAAATACATTGTTACTAACTGTACTAACTGCACTTATTAAGGTGTATATTATTTTCTACTACAACTCTGATATAATCTCGCAATTTCAAACCTTGAATCTCTCACATTTTCCTCCCCTGTAACAGCAGAAGTCTGATTGGCATAGCCCAATGCACGACAAATCGCAGTAAATAACAGTGAACAGTGAACAGATTTTAGTATAGTGCTCTAATAGCGATTGTTGACTGAAAGGGGTCACAGTTCTGCACTGTTAATGTAATGCACGATGATTAGCCCTGCATGCATTTGTGAGTCCTGTGACTGCAATATTGTTGCTGTCTGTGACTGTAATATGAGCTGTAATTTGTAGGTTGTAATGCTATGTGGGTAGAGACTCAGTGATAGCATTTGGCACATGGCCTTGCTTAGATGAAGCACTTAGCCAAGCCAGTCAATTTAAATATCACAGACAGTGTTCTGAGTCAGTAGGAGTGTGTTTGTTAGCTGAACATGCTGTGTAATAATCAGTCAGTCCTTAGCTATCTAATGAACAGTCATCATAAGATATTTTTTACATAATCCTGTCATCTAAAATTTCCTTAATGCATGTAAAGGCTTGCTGCCGATGTGTGCCTCATTACCTTGGTACATTGGTCATTTCATTTCAAGGGTCTGATTTTCATTAACTGCTCTGCCCTCCCCTACCCATTAGCAGAATGAAAGCTCGGCTGCAACCATCTGGCTGCCAACTAGACCTGAGGGCTGCTTTATGGCTCCACCGAGCTTCACTAAAGGAAAAGTTGCACTATTAGAGCCTTTTCTGAGTAAGGCCAGAGGGAGCATGGGAGTGATGCAAGGAGTGTCCCATGCTTGGGGATGTGGGGGGAAACAGAGAGATAAATTTAGAAGAAAAAGAGAGACGTTGGTGCAGTGACAGAGGGGACGGAGGGAGGCAAAGTGAGACAAAGTCAAATAAGAACTGAAAGAAAAGGCAACATAAAAAAGGAGACAGAGAGAATAAAGGAGGGTACAAAAGGAGTCTCTGTTTAATGACAATGACATACATGATAATTCTGAAATAAGATGTATGTTATTCCAAGGCAGTTGAGTCTTAAAGGGCTGTAAAGAGCTGGAGATTCATCCAAAAACTGCCAATATCACATCACACTTAGCTTATGGTGGGATACTGCACATGTGGAACTGAGAGAACATCTGCACATTTTACAGCTCCACTGTACACCTTTAATTTCTGGTGGTCTTGTTTTGAAATAGCATCTGCTTACACAAACCAACTCTGGTTCTCTTCCAATGCCTTCATCCCTATCTCTATTATCGCCTTCTAATTGCTTTCATTTTGGTAATATTTTTCTCTGTCTCTGTAACAGACTGCCTGTGAATGCATGTCAACCTGCTGTATCTTCTTCTATTTAGGTGACAGAGTGCAATACAACAGCATATAAAACCATCCTTTAATGTAGTGTTTGGTTGCTGATTTCATCCTGTGAACCATTAATGAATTGTACCCATTATTGTTCATGCATCACTTATGTAGACGTTACTGACTGGATGAACATAATGTGGGCACATAGCAATTATTTTACTGACTATATTAATTCCTGGCCTCTTTTGATGTAACAGGCTAATATGACCTAGATAACTATAGGGTATGTAATGGTAAGCATAGTCATATTCTATCTGGACATACTTTTGGATTATTTTGGTGTCATAAGGGGAAAGCATATTTCAATAAATGTATCTGACTTGTTATTTCTGAATAATCACTTTGGTCATACTTCATATTAAATCTACTAAAAATGAATGTCTAAGAGACTCCATGATGGCTTACCTTGCTCTGATTAACTGCTGCTACAAGAACAATGATGTAATATGTTATTGATGTTTTCACTTGCTTAGACACCACAGGGAGGTCATAGGTCAACCCAGGCCACACAACAGCAGCCCTTTCAGCTTGTAGGAGTTTGGTGTCTTGCTCATGCCTCAGTTTGGTAACTTTCTGCCCAACCAGCAGACTAAACCCAGATCTTTCTGAAGGATTTGTTTCATTGTTTGTTACACCTCTGTCACAGTCTTGGCTCTCACTGCTACACTGAGCAAATATTGTATTTACTGGTTATGCTTTACCCGCAGTAACCAATTTAGGAACCCCACTTTATTCACTTAAGTAGAGTTCTCCTGCAGGCACTGGGCAGACATACATCACTGTCGAATAGATACAGCCCTGAGACAAACTGAACCTAGAAAAGGGACAAAAAAGTGACCTAAGAGACTCAGAGCACTGCATGATTATTTCCAGCACCTGAGGAACACCTCACCTCAGGGCTCGGGTCCAAGCTTTATTGGGAATGGGACTAAAAAATATCCACTCAGCTGCAGCCCTGACTCATGCGGACTAAAAACATGTCAGAATGGTGTACGCTAAATTTAAGATTAGAGATGAAAAAAAATGCAATCTAATGGTGGTATGGTATCTTTAGGTATCTGGCTAGATAACAGACTCACTGTGTAACATAGCAAAATTGAATTTCTGTACAGAAACAATGTGTTTCTTATGCTTGTCGGATGACTATTGTTCAATCTGTGATATTGTACACATGCATGCCTCTCCCTCCACTATAAAGCATATTTACTCTGTGTACAGTGCACTGTGCTTTGATAAAATACCTCACTCACTATTGTGTGAAAATGTGCGCTGGTCCTCTTGACAGATGGGAGTTACACTGTACATTATTATTTATAAAATTGCTAAATTTTTCTCTGCTCTCTGATCAAATCTAAATACATCTATAATAATGTAAGGTCCAGGATATTTTCACTTTATCTATACTGCATGTTTAAAGAGAACTTAGAAAAATGGTTTTAAATACTATGCTCCTCACAAATTGAACGAGTTACAGAGTTTTGAAATTAAAATCTCTCACTTCTTTTTAGCAGTGCTACTTTTTCTTGATGTCTAACCACTGTTCTGTGTATGTGAACGGTCTGTTTGTTTTTGTGTTTTTGTCCATGCTCATTATGTTCTGTTGCGCAAAGTCTGTCTTCAAAAAGAGATTCTGATCTCAATGAGAATTTCAGTTGAAGTAATGTATTGAATAATAGAAAAGAACACAGAGAACGTTGGCGCTTATCTTAAGTGAGCCACAACAGCAATATTAGATTGGTATACCTAAAACGTGTCCCCTTTTCTGTAAATTTAAACCTCATTATGTTGATGAAAATAGTTGATACATGTTAAAAATGATTAATAAGAAAATATACATTTTAAATAATGTGTCCTTTAACAAAAACTAGAAATGAAATTCAAAGAAAATGCAGAGGGTACAGCATCAGTGCTCCCCCAACGAGCTCGGAAGGAGGTTGTTCCATCAGCTGACGCTAGGAGCTGTCCGCGGTGCTGAAGCCTCGGCTGCCTTTTCTCTCCATGTGCCGACTGCTCACACAGACAGGAACCCGCTTACTGAGCGTCCAAATGAAAGAGGGAGCTCCGCATTTCGCTTGATAATTCTTACTGTCTTCACCAAGCCGCACGGCTCTGCGTGCGTCTTGCCGACGTTTACATTTTCGCTTCGCTTGTTTTTTTTGGAAACCCTGGAAGTATTCTTTGTCAACACAAGGACGTGTTCTGTAGCTACGCGAAGAGCGACCTCGACTTTAGTAGACATGTGTAGGAGACAAGACTGTCAATTCAAGACCCTCTTCGCGGTTTTGTTTCTTGCTACTGCCGTAGCCAAAGTACATGGACAAGGTAAGAACTTGGGTCTAACACGTACTTTGTGGGGATTGTTCCGTGTACTTCCTTTTGTTAAACTACACGCGGTGAGGGGAGAGCTGAATGCTGGGCAATGACACCAGGTCCACCACTGTGAGATCTACAAGTGAACAACAATATTTCTGGGGGAAAAGTTGCAGACTACAGATATACTCCCATTAATTATTTAAATAAACGTCAAACTACTACCTTTCATTAACTACAGAGATAACTTAAATATTACATTAGAAGCATGCAGCAAATACATGAAAATCTATTTCCATGTGGCTCCATAAGGCACGCAGAGTATAGCTAATTAGAAGTTATAGATTCTCACATTTTGCCACAGGGTAAATGTGCTTAACAATCAGTTACATAAGGGTTTACTGTCCATCACAACTTACAGAACCTCTTTAGGTTGTCAACTGCATGTACACACACACGCATTTGGCCACAGATGTATCATGGAAAAAAGCCATGTGGAAAATAAAACTTGATTAGACATTCACAAACTAAACACTTTTCTGAACCATAGTCAACCTAATGCGGTGAATTTGCCAGTGAGATGTTTATTTATCTGTTGAAACCCAGAGTAATAAGTCAGGAAGTGACTTGTCTGGGCACCGAGGTCTGTGTGACAGACGGTGCTCTGTAATAAGACTCTAATCCTCAGGAATTGCTGAAGATTATTGACCAAGCTGTTTGACACAGTTGAGTGCCCGTGGAAGGATTCATGCACAGTGGCCTTGTCCTAATTATTTCTCTATTGTGCGTGTGCCCTCTCTTTATCATTATAACTATGCTTTCTGTTGGTCCAACTGTGTTTCAACTTGTCTGCACAGATGGCCCCCCCCCTTTTTGTGTTGATATATCTCTTGTTTGTCCAGCAACTGGACATAGATATGAGCCACCTTCAAGGTAGTGCATGCAGATACAGTTTGTAAATAAGGTGAACAAAATATCATGCAATGTGCAGCCAGGGTAGGGTCTCAACAAAAGATTCATACATTTATAAATATTTATATTGGTAATTATTTATCTGAGCAGGGTTAAATGTTGAATAAGTAGAGAACACACATCGCATCGTAATTTAAGTATCATATAATATTGTAACACAGTCGTTTGGCATGAGGTTGAGTAAATGGCAGTAAACTGTGCGCTTTTCTACATTCTCTTTTGATGACGCCTTTTATGAAAGCTGCCGGTCCCATGCTGAAAATGAAGACATTTATGAGGGACAAGTGATTACTAAACAATGCAGTAATTGTGAAAATGAATTCATATCGCCTGGGCTGTTTCACTCATTTCATCTTAGCCCATCCAAAACCGAGGTGCAATCCTGGACCAGTGCCTGAAACAATATTTTACACTATCAACAAAACATCTGCTGATTGAATTTCTAGTGGAGGAAAGGTGCTGCATCGCTTCATTACAGAGTTTCAGAACCTTACATAAGCAAAGTGCAAATCCAGTTATTTGTGGTATAGCCTAACAACCATCAGAAAACATTTTATATTGTTTAAATGTTTAATTAACTTGTCTGAGTAAACACACACACTCAGCAGTGGAACGCTGTACAGTAGTGCTTAGTAGATGTATGAATTTTTGAGTGTTTTCAGAGTCACAATTGTACATATCCCAAGAACACACCTGCACTGTTCGCTCACTGCTCAACACTCTAGGGAGAGCAAAAATGCACAGTGCACTATTTTTAGAGCAAAATAAATTTGAACAGCTTCCATTAGTGAATTCTTTGCTGTTGCTTAGGCAGAGATGTTCACATTTTAGTAAATTCTTCAAGGTGGGCCATTTAAATGTTTAATTCTCATGACTGTGATGTTTTACTATTGTCAGATGTTTCGGATGTGTAGACATGCATGGGTAAGAGAGAGGTTGTGTTGTGGAGAGGTCTTAATCTCTCATTTGTGGCACAGCCTGTTGTTGTGAACTTGCTTCAGTCTGTTACCTAGCAGGGAACACAAACACCATCCATGTCACTGTCGTTGACATTTTGCAACATTTTGGGAACTGTGTCATTATATTCCCATCTGCAGTGTGCACAATCACGTTATTGTGTTAAGAAAATGTAATTTTCAGTAATAAATGTAGCTTAATAATTGCAGTTAGGGTCATAGAAATAGAAAGGAACTGATTGTTCCTTAACTGCCGGGATGTTTTTTTCTTTTCCATGCAAGTGGCATTGCTCCTTACACTTTCTATTTGCAGTGCAAATTCAGGCTGATTTTCTTATTCAGGATTTATTTCACACTGAAGATTTAAAAGTACATAAATAAGTAAATAAATAGTGACTAACAGTTTCTAATAGCTGATTATCTATTTTTATACATTATGTGCAATGTAATTGTCATTACAGTACCTTGTACTGTACAGGTCACATGTATAGTGTTGTCACTATAGCAACCAGGATTTTTTCATACCATGCATTTAAAGATTTCATTCAGCATGACCTGCTCAAACTTTCTTAATTTTTTTTCTTGTTTTGTAAATTAATACTTGATTGTATTGTCTTTAAAGTAAAACAATTAAATAAAGTGCACGCGGATAAAGACTTTTTAGATATTACAAAAAGCATTTCTTGCTAAATGTGTCCTGGTCTTTAACTACAATTTTAACATAGGATATTTCTTTTAAATGGCAACGCACCAAATACACAGCAAAACGTTCAAAAACCAAAAGGAAATGTAAGCATGCAGGAAATAATTAACCACTGATTACGAAAAATATAATCATAGAATTGTAGGCACAAAGTCCATGTTTGTAACAAATAATGTCACTTTGCAAATAAATTGGTTAAGCCTTCTGTCCTTTTAATTTTCTTTCATATTAATGAGAAGACGTCATTTGGGGGGGAGAGAGCGAGAAACCCTGTTTGAAGGAAGATCATTAAAATTCTGATCAGAACCTCTCAGTTCTTTATGAACACCTTTAACTGCAAAAACAACAAAAAAAAAATAAAACGGACAGCCCCTAAATCTGTCCCATGCTTTTCATGAGGCAATTTCATTTGGTTTGTCCTCCAGCTTTCACTTGTGTTTTGTGGAAATGGCGTAGTGACTCAGTAGTTCTATGTGGCGTTTGCATGATTTTCTCACATTTACATTTCAGGCTGGGTTTTCTTCCACATCCCAAAGAGATACAAGTCAAGTGGTTTGTGACTCTGAAATTACTTATAGATATGTACGTCCGTTTGTCTGATCTGTGTTATCCCCATAGAAATCATATATTTAAACTTGGTTTGTCCTTTTTAGAATGAAAACTTGTCCAGATACAGGATGTGTGCTGTCCTGACATACTCTGTCTCATTGTAAATGAGTGTAAAATAAATACATTCATTAATATTAAATCTAATTCAAATAAAAACACATCATGAGAATTAAAATGATATCATATTGAGGTATGTGTTATGTGATCATTGGAGCTGCCCATGCACAGCAACCAGCAAGTTCTAAAGGATGTGATTACCAAATTACAAGTCATACTTAGTACTGAGTGACAATGCTACAGGCCTTTAATTATCTCAATGCAAATCTCTGAGGGACAAAGTGACAGAACTTGTTATGAAAATTACCTTGGATGGACAACCTGAAGGCAACAGCTTGAACACATCTTATAAAGTATCAATAAAATGTACACGCTAATATAAAGAATATTGTCAGATGCAACAGTTTGTACTTTTACAGCACTGGGTCAAGTCAGATTCTATATCAGAAATGTTAAAGGAATACACACTGTATCCATCTTTTCTGTCTTCCCAATTCCTACAAGAAATCCAGGTTTGTTATTTTTCTTTACATATTAGTTCAATAATAATTACGTTTTGTAAAAGTATTCAAATTAGTACATTTAATAAAATCCTGACAGATATTTAATAGCTAATCATGCATCCATTCAGTGTGGAGACTTTTTGTTGGCCCTGGTGCGGCACTTTGAAGTTTTACACAATTTAATGACATTCAGCCGAGCCTATTATCTTTATGCTTTCACATTATCTCTGCCTGTTAACAATGATCTGTAGCGATCTGGGAGTTGGAGAAAGCGATGTTTTATGTATCCTAAAGCTCATTAAATGAGTTATGATCTCCTCCTGCTTGACAGAGCTCTTTGACATGCCACTATTGGTTTTAAGGATGTGTATTGTGGTTTCTGTAAATCTTTGTTGTTTCAGAAGATAAGATTATTTGTCATGACGATTTTTGACTATATTTACTATTATGACATTGGAATTTAGATTCTGTTAAACAACAATTTAGCATCCAGTTAATATGGAGACCAACGTTTTTTCACCCTGTTTAAGTCTATGACCCTGAAATGTATACAAGTCTATGACCCTATGATCAGGAACAGGACAATGCAAAAACTCTACTTTCATGCAATATTGGTTTTGATTTGAGGTTGTTATCGGAAGAGGTGCATATTGAAACTGCATCACTGACAGCGATTGAGATACTTGACTCACAAAGTGGGCCCGCTTTTGTATTCACACCTGTTACCACATTGAAGTTAATTTCATGTTTCAAAAAGGCATTTTGTGTGTACTCATTCAACTCAAGAGTAAATCTCCCTGTTTGTCTCACTAACGTTGCAGGTTACAACACTAGTTTCCTGTTTTTGAGCACTGGAGGTGTTGTTCATATTCACAAATGTTCATGAAATTTGCCAAGATCATGGGAATAAAATCGCATATTTAGGGTACATTGTTGCTTTGAGTGGTGCACTGGAAAAATCTAACATCTTATAATTCCAGGGAAGGTAACAGAAATCATTCAACACCTGTTTGTTGGATTGCCAGTGATTAACTTCATCAAGGGCTATTCAGCATCTGTGTGCTGTCATAATTAGTTTAACTTTCCCAAGGCCTGTCAATGGTAAATGAGAGTCATTATGCCAGAATGCCCCTCTTCAAGGCTTGGCGCCTGCCTGCCTCAGCCCCTCTCTGTGCCTGTCTCGGTCTCTTTCACTGCCTCCTAGGTGGAGCTCACAGCTTGGCTGAATGCGACTCATTTTCAGCTCTTCATGTGCAAATGCCTCTCTCGCTCTGTGAGAATGTTCTATGCATCCTAATTTGAGTCATTGCCTCATATATTTTCTTCCTCAAAAGTGTGGAGCTTTATTTGTCAAAAGAAAAGAGTATTTTTGCAAGGATCTTTTTGTATTTCAGCAATGTTTTGCCTGGAATGGTTCTCCCTATAGAAAATAAAGCCTGGTGTTCTCACTAAATCAGGCAGTACTTCAGCTAAATCAATATTCAAGTTCAAGTTCAATATTAAAATTCAAATGTAGAGAACATAAAGTGGTTGGACATACTGTATGGTTTAATTTTTTCCACATATTGTTATTGTGTGGTCAAAATGCAGCCACAGCTTTAAAAATTAGGGCAACCAGTCATGTTGTATTAATAGTGACCATTTTAATATCAGTCTTTCCTCCTTGCTGTTTTTTGTAACATTTCAGTTTATCCTAAGGCAGACTAAGAGATGGGTGTTTTTGGCATTAATTTGCCCCAGAGTAATTGAACATATTGGTGTCCTTGTTGTGGGTTAAACTAACTAAATAACTAAACGTATTCTGTTCTCCAGCATAGAGAACAAATACATGGGCTTTTTTCCTTTTTTCCTAACAAAATTCCCTGTTAGCATACTGTATATTTATGGATACTGTTATTAATTTCTACATACACTATTTTCTTTAAATGTTTTAAATTAAATACTATCTATATCAACACCATACAAACCAGCAAAATATGTACTCAGAAGTCACTTACAGTATTTCAGATATTACAGTATCTCAACGTCAATATAACGTAGGCTACTATAATATGAATAAAATGTTTGCTGGTTTTGCAACTGCCAGGCCCCGTTGCACACAGCAGACAAGAACATACAAATAGCCACATAGTTATACATATGTGTGTCACCTGGCTTGGCATCCGGAGCTGTAGCCCCAAATATTTTTTATTCAGCCCTGATTAATTCTCCCTCTTTTCTAACATCCCTTTCTAATTGAGTGGTTTGTAACTAAAGAGGACGATAGTGTTGTAATTTTTTATTTTCGGTGAGAGAGAGGCAAGACCAATCACAGGACTAACAGGAAAACATGTGGAAATACTTGTGTCTTATTGGCTGACTGGTCTGTCTATTCTTCAATTGATATGCCAAACACTATAGCTAACACAGTGTGAGGAAAAAATGGACATTTTACACTGGTAAAAACGGGATAAAGCTGAAGCAGTTACACAAACCTCCTCTCATGCTGAGCCAGGAAAGCAAGGTGTATAAACGTGTACTCGTGTAAATGTATGAGTTCTAAGTTACTGTGTTTCAGGATGAACAACAATTAGCTCGGTCAAAGAGAGAAACTTGAATTCAGAAGATGTACAGTTGTATTTTTATTTTTAATAAGGAAAATAGGTGTAAGATTATTTCCTTTCTTGATATTTTGTGAGTTTATTGTGTTTATTTATTAGACTGAAACAGCTAAGCCCTCCTCCCTGGCTCAACGAGCAGATGTGGTCAAGTGAGCCAGAGAGTGAATGAAGAGAGGGAGCCTGGTTAGCAAGAAGCAGTGAATCAGAAAAATAAAATGTTATTTTCAGATTTTTTTAAAAGTTAGCCTATATTTAATATTTCAATAAACTAACGTTAGCGTATCTGACAGCAGATGATGGAGAGAGAGAGAGCGAGAGAGAGAAAATAGAAACAGACTGACAGACAGACAGCAGCAGACAATGGCAAGGTGATCAGTGCAGCACAACGCTGAACTGTATCTGAAGAGTGTGTGTGTTTGTGTGCTCTTGTTTTACTACATTCGTGGGGTCCACAAACCAGGAGCCCACTATACTTGTGGCGCTCAACCTCCTTTGTGGGGCCAAAATGCTGGACCCCACAAGTTTAAAGGGCTTTTTAAGGTTTAAGACTTGGTTGTGATGTAAATGTTACAATTAGGTTCGGGTTAGGGTTAGGTTTAGGCATTTATTTGTGATGGTTAGGTTTAGGGTACGGGGCTGGGGAATGCATTATGTCAATGACGGATCCCCACAAAGATAGTGCCACAAACCTGTGTGTGTGTGAAACATTTTATATTCCAATTAAATACAAAGGTGTAAGATATTGAACTGCTTTCCCAATAAATGTTTAATGATAGTAGTTGTGAAGTATGCTGGTCTACTCAATACTAATTACGTACAACTACAAATACTTTTAACATTACAATTCATAATTGATCTGGAAAGTAAACAACAGTTTTTGAGATAGGACTAAACATTTCAAATTTTCAATGATTAAGACATGTACTTTGAATGCAAATAAGGTGCCAGAGTGCATAAAAAAGCATCAGAATAGAGCTTGGTTAACATAAAATTATCAAAAACCGCCTACAGAGGTCTGGGCTTATTGCTCCAATCCGCGAAACACCCTTGGTTATACAGATCCAAATGGCTGTTGAACACATCACATAAAAAGAAGACATCCAAATTCTCACAATATTTTAACAGCACAAATACATTACATTATTTAAATGTCGAGCTCTGTGACAGGGTGTGGACATCACACACACACACACACACAACATTGTCAGGAAATTCAGTAAAGCTGGGAGAAAAAAAAGTATATATACAGTCTTGAAACTACCACCCTACTTTGGGGGGCACAAAAAAGGGTTAATACATAGTACAGTTAGACATTTAAAAAAATCTAACAATGCTTAGAGAGAAATCTGTCTTTTTTTTTCCTGACAGCATTTCCTGTCCTGCTTGTTTAATCAGTTTGACAGCTTGGAAAGACCTGAAATGGGTTATTGTGTTTAGATAATTACGTGAGAGGTTTCTCCAACAGCCTGTGTTTTGTCTCAGCACAATCATCTTTTCAGAGATTTACAGGTTTACAATGAAACTGTCAACATGTATCCTCAACAAAGGAGAGAAATTTCCTCTGGATTGGAAGCAGGCACCCAGAGCCGCTCCACTTATGAAATCTCCTTCTCAAAGCAGAGGACTGGGGCAGGACTTCCAGCTGGGAGGGCAATGGACTGTGCCTGAAACTGTGCCTAGCCAAATGGGGGGGGGGGTTAATTTATTCCAAGTGAAGAATACCCCTCTAGCAAAACCCTAAATGAAGCGATGTCTACCACTTTGTCACAGCAGTACATTGCTGGCTTACTTCTACCTGCTTTGCCTTTGGCCTTATCGATCCCACTAGTCGTCCACTAAAAACAGAGTCGGCTTGGTCAGCATTCCCCTAGGCCAAGCCTCCTTTCCGCACCTTTCACGCTCTGCCTGTCAATGTACACACCTCCCTAATCAGGACTGGCGCGTTTTGCGGCTGAAGTGGGGATGGCTCTCTGAAACGATTAGGCCTGGGGACAGCTTCAGCTCTCTTCCCCTCTTCTCCACGCCACATCCCATCTAGAAAGCATTTCATCTGTGGCAGTGGAAAGGCTTATGTAGGGTCGGAGAGTGCTGTGTGAAAAGCAGCAGGTAATAGGCTGTGTAATGTGTTTGGGGGAGTAGTTTTAGTATTCACAGTTAGTGCTGACCTCTGGCAGGCTGAGCCACCCCCACAGTAATTTCCTCTGAAAAGATGTAATTGAATTCATCAGGATGAGTAAACATATTATAAGTAGCAGAGAAAGATAACAATGTTGTGGATAGATCAAGGAAGGGGATAGTAGCTCCACGAGTAATTGAAAATAGTCAAAGACAAACACAAGCAAAGAAAGTGTGCAGGACACTGGGGAAAGTTATTGCATTTAATAGCAGTTGCAGCATGTCTGCTTTTCACTCCGCTGTTCTTTCACGTCTGTCTTGATTTTATTTCCAGAGATTTTTGATTTTAGGTTCAAGTGCTGCCTATGACAAGCTGATCATAAGATCACCAAAAACACTGAATTGTTGTGCTGGAAATAACATCCCACTAAATTGAATTTGAATCACAAGCATCACAGGCATACAGCCATTTTTTTTATACAGCTGTCTTTAGACAAGACAGACACAGAGCCGCAATGTGACCGTGAGCCTGGTTCTCTCTACTGAGATGTATCGAAGTGATTTCTCAGAGGACCTTCTGTATAATTCTAACATCGACCTCCATCTTCAAAATATCGAACATTGACTGTCCAAACAACTGGCGGGTGGTCAGGCAATTGTCTGTCAGTTATACGGCGGTCCTCTGCTTCAGCTTCTCTCCTGGTGATGGAGAGCCAGCTCATTGTGGCCGTTCTCATCTGTCAAACCAGTGAGCAGCCTTTAAAAAGAATACTTGCCCTTAAGAATGGATTACTTAGCAGGCAACAGCTGAAGCCCTGTTAGACCACGTCATTGATTGCTGGACTATAGCTTTTAGTGGTAAAAGCTGGTCCATGCATTTCTGACATTTCTTTAAGATGGTGTGTGAAATAAATGGTGGCATGCTGTTTAGTAGCTACCTATTTGTGGAGGAAAGGCTTTGAAGCCGAACAATACCTCTGCCATGGACATAATGTAACTCATTGCTAAATATCAGTTGTTCCTTCTCTTTTTACATTCCAGCTTGTAAAGATAAATGTCTGAACAACTGTCAGATGGATTGCCTTGCAATTAAGTACAGACATTCATGGTCGACATTTTATTTTTTAGTGAAATGTCTTGACAGCTATCAGATGGATTACTATACTAAATTAGGTACAGATATCCACAGTTCCCAGAGGATGAATTGTAATAACTGTGGTCATCCCCTGACCTTTCTTCCAGCACCACCATGAGGTTCATTTATGGTTTTGAGTGAACCTGGGGAAAGTGGTCTTGACAACTATTGAATGGTTCATGAGCTAATACCTGCAAAACCGATATTCCAATCAGCCTCAGCTATACTTAGATAGTGTTAGCATGCTAACATGATAAAAGATGATGGTCAACTTGGTAAACATTATAGCTGCTAAACATCAGCATATTAGCATTGTCATTGTGAACAAATTGGAATTTGTCAAGTTAATTACCATCCTTAACATAGCAACAGAATATCTTGGCAAACTAGAAAGTAAGCTGAATGTCCATGGGCAAGCCATTTAACGTTACCTGACACACAAATCATGGCTGGAATAGTGTTATTTACAGAGCCAGGGCTGTGTACAAATACACAGATTTTTTTTCAGCGCACACACCGAACGGACAGCTAGTTGACCCGAAGGAAATATTCGTTGAATTTGACAAAAAGACATGCATTGGATTAAAATCACATTCCCCACATTTAAGATGTGACTCTGCCCTCTTTAACTGCTTACGGTTGTGGTTTTTATCTGTCATTTTCGTTTTTATGTAAGGCCAAGATGATTGCCTGGAAAAAGATGCATGCAGTGTATTTAGATGCGCGTGTGTGTGTTTGTGTACATATTCTCTATTGTTAAGTCGCACCTCCCGGTTGCCTTCTGGTAATTTTTTGCTTTACTAAGGTCCCACACATTCATAGAGCATTATATTTATTTAATTGATCTAAATAGATTATTACTCAAGCATTACACTCACTGATGTCTGTAATCAGTTCTTCAGCAAATTATTACTACGGCTCAGTTCTCAACCCCCTTCTTTCTTCATGTAATTATTTCAAATCTTTTATCACTTCCTCTGAATCCAAAACATATAGACAAATAAAACAAAATCCTTATTTGACTCATTTAACCCAGAAATCAATTCTTAAATGTTTCTCAGCAGTTTGGGGGAGGAGCATGTATTCAGTCCATGAAGCCTGGCTGTGTGTGCTTCAAAGGATTAAATCTGAATTACGAAGGCAAACAGAGTAAAGGAATTCTGACAGTAGGGGATGATCCCTGCCAAACACTGGACAAGGTCAGCATGTGGATGGTAAATTGAAGTATTCAGGAAAAGAATAGGTGGGAATTGGACTACAACGAAATGAGTTTGTAGTCCCTTCATACTATACACATAGTTCATAACAGACAATACATTTTATATTAGAATAGGGCAACATAATAATAAATAAAATAAAGCAAAACAATTATACAGTTATTTATATACATATATACATACACATATTACACCCAGAAAATAATTCTGCAGTGCATTTTTTGAATTTGCATCTGATGGAAAGTAAATGGCACATAGAGATAATGATGATAATATGGTTCTCATCTTCACATAATAAGCTTGGCATTGTCCATACACTTTACCTGAGTTTGAACACTAAGCATCATCGATGTAACCGCACCTCCACCTTTCATCTTCCCGGAGTCTTGCTTTCTGTCAGCTCGGCAAACAGTCCGTCCATCAAGTGCTTGATCCGGCATGTTGATGGAGTAGGTCTCTGTAAAGATATGGGCACAGCAGTATCTGATTTCCCATTGCCAGACCAAACATTTGCCAGGATCTAAGCTGGGCCAGCATGGCTCACATCCCAGCCCTCTCTCTTCTGCCTGGTCCGGTTGATCTGGCTGGATGGATCGCCTCAAGGTCCGCTGTGTTTCAGCATATTCACTTTCTTGTTGAGAATAAGATGAGTAGTTTGATACCACTGTCATGCTTTCATGCTAAATATGACGCTTCACCCTGGAGATACTTAGGAACTGGAACCAGGGTTAACAGCTAGCCTGACTCTGTCAAATGTTAAAAAATCCACCGAATGGCACCTCTAAAGTTCCATAATCAACACATTATATCTCGTTTGTGTAATCTGTAGACAAGCAGAAATGTGGTGTTAAGTCCTGTTTATGCTAAGCTAAGCTAACCCCACTGGCTCTCACTTAATAGTGTACAGACATTAAGAGTGGTAAAGATATTTTCATCTAACTTTCAGCAAGAAAGAAAATATTCTTTTTCCAAAAAGTTACCAAAAACCATGTCTTAACTCTTAAAATGTGATGGTTTGCCTTGTGGGGACTAACTGTGTGAAATAATTTTATTCCAATGTCATGATGAATACAAGTACACATACAAAGAAAGAGACACTAGCAGAGGGAGGAGAGGGAAATGGCACAGACATCCCCATGACATCAGTTTAACCTCTGGTTGAAATGTCTGGTGACTGAGCCGTAAACATCAGTTATTCTCTTTGGTGCTAATACATTGAAACATGCATCAACAAACTTAAGAGAAATTAATAAATACCTAATTGGGTTACATGATTAAGATGGTTTTAGGTGAAGCAATAACTTTCTCTCAGTTTACCACGCTTAAATCAATCAGTCACGTGACTAGCCATTATCCATTACATTTGACGCAAATATCAGCATTAAGACAACAATAAACAAACCTAACTTTGGTTCCACTGGAGTGGACACTGGATCAGTCTCTTTACTGAACCAGGGCAAGCACAGGATGAGCTGCAACGGGCCAGTTCTATAACAAGAGCATAGCTCTCACTCCATCCCAGTGTACATACTTTAGGGCAGAATCTACAAAGAAAAACAAACCCAGATCCTACTAGCTATGAGGCAACAATTCTAACCATTGTGCCATGCCGTGCTGCCTAAAAAGGCACCAGTTTCCCAGAACTGATGATTTTCTCTTTATCTTTATATTTAGAATAATAGACACCACTTAAATAGTAGAATTTCCTTGCCATGATAAACTCCATGTGTCTGCCCTTACTGGTGTGCATATTGTAATCATTAGTGTTTTTAAGAGGTAGTCTGAATAGAACCAAAGGAAACGCCCCCTCTAATTTATCCTTTTTAGCAGATGAGCTCTAAGCTGGCATCCTGTGTTTTTTTTATTTTTCATTATCAACATGAGTAGCATCATAAACACATCTCTGGTTTCTTTTAGTGGAGCCTGTTCTGCAGGAACAAAAAACCCAGATGTTTATCAGCAAGCAGCCTTGGGAAAAGGAGAGAAAATATTCTGTGAAAGATCATCTGGGGGTATTTTGTCCATGCTGCTATACCACTCTCACTCTTCTTGAGTTTTCTCCATTTCTATTGCTGCATTGTGCATGAAATGTTCTGCTTCATCCTGTGTTTTTCATGAGGACACAATGAGTAAAACTGAATTTGCAATTCGAGAGGACAGCTGTTGAAATAATGACTGGGTTGGACTCCAATACACAGTGTCTGTCTCTTATTATCTCTGCACACGGGGTGACACGTTTCTTTTGGCATTGGTTGGTTTCAAAACTATGTTTCTCATTTTTTTTCCCTGCTGAATTCAGAGTAAGACTAAAGAACATGTACATAGTATAGCCTAAAAGTTGCACATTTCAAATTGAGAGGAGTAGAACATCTTCAATGAGATCACAGCTGTGAGGGTATATTCTGTGTTTTCATGTCAAGAATTGTGCCTTGGCTCGACTAAGGTAGCAGGTTATAAACAATTTGACAAGGAGGGTGCAAAAGTGAGAGTGGAATTACAGAGACTGAGAAAGAAATGAAAGCAAAGTAGTGGGGAATCTTCTCCCCTTCTATTTATATTAGGGAAAACATTAGATATACCATTTGGTCTATGCTTTTATCCAGAGTGCCTTAACAAAACCATGAGAGCATACAGGATCCAACAGGGCTCAAAACCTTAAGCCTGAAAATGTTACTATTCATCAGTGTTTTCATTCGGAGCACCTTAAGTGATCCAGCCCAGACAAGTGTCATGTTATTTCATGCCTAGGTATACACAATAAGGAGGACAATCGGTAAATAGCCTGTCAATATCAGTGACTGTTCCTGCTTGAAGGTGACATGTTTGACAGGGACATACAATAAGTTCAGCTAAACACAAAGTAGTTCCATCCGGCAAGTAAACAAATCTAGTCATGGTTTTAGCAAAGCTGGGAAAAATCTCATCACAAAAGTGTACCACTTGGCTCCAGTGCAATTACCTTCTGTAAATGAAGCTCAGTCTGTCCTGTGAGTCGCTCACCCTCTGTGCAGGCGGTTTGCACATACACTGTGTCAACAAAGCAGCACGGGCCTCTGTTTGGAAGGTGCGAGGCTGTTTACCTTTGTTGCTGTGTGGATTGATGAGGTGGTGGAGGCAGGGGCATGATGTGAATAGTTGGAGTATTACTGTGGAAAGAGGTGTTTCCCCTCGGAGGCGGCTAACTGAGTTTGACAAAGCTGTTTCTGCTGAGAGGCTGTAGGGACGCTCCCTGGCCCTGCTCCAGAAGCCCCGGCTCTGCGTGTGGATGCACATTCGAGCTAGTGATGAAAGGTAATGCAGAGAAAGGAGGAGGAGGAAGCTGTAACATACTTTAAGTAGTGTAAGTCAGCCTATAGTGTGTTTAATGTTTTAGTAGCATGGAGAGAATACAAAAACTAGATAAAGCATGGTTTGATTTCCAGGGAACTAAATCAGATTGGTAAGGTCCATTAATGTGATATTTTAAATATCTATCATTTTGTCTCAGCCTGAATAAAAAGAGACAAGATATTGAGGGATTTCATTCCAAAATACTACACATACATGAGAATTAAAAAAAAAAAAAGTCTGATAATGATAAATTGAAAGGTCTTCCGTTAGTTATTTAACCTAAATCTCAGCCACGAGAATACAACAGTTCCACTAAAAACTGATACAGATAGCTTCATTCCTCGCAGTCAGCCCTGTTTTTCTCATTCGGGCATGCTGATTTCTGCTTCTGCCCTTTGGCTGTAATATATTCTCCTTGAAACTGTCTTTCTCTTGTTAGATAGTTGATCAGTTCTGCTTTTGGTGTTTTGGGATTGCCTATTTGGATGGCATATAGCCATCCCAGTGGCTTTTATAGGGGACAAACCACTATGTGATTTTTACACAGCTCCAACTGCCAAGGAAATTGGATTAAACGTCTGGTGTGATTTTGGAGTCATTTTATTCTGCAGCCTTTCCTTTTATTGTCTGTCTGTGCGCTCTCTGTCTCAGTATCCCTTGCCATTAGTGAGGGTGCTCTGTGACCCACCCCCCTCTCTTTTTAACCTTTTAACCCTTTAAACAAAAAAAAAAAAATTAACTATGGACTGCACTCAACTGTAAATGAAAGTAGAGAGAAAAGAAAGGTTTCATGCCAACTGGATTTGTCACTCTATAATCCAATGGGATTTGCAAGCTCATATTTCATTTCAGCACAAGGCAAAAAGGCACAAGTTCAAACATATTTTAAAGGTTTGCAAAATGTTTTTTTCCACTCATTTGCCTTTACATGCCACTGCTTCCACTGGGGTCCATCTACAGGGACTAGGCAATCACAGTTTCTGAAACAACTATGTTACTAGAAAGAAAAACAATGAATGGCAACAAGCATAATTCCATTCATAATATACTCTAATATCTGAGTAATAAACATTATTATATTAAATATAATGCCTATATGTAATATACCCCTTTATTATTTTCTCTTGCATGGCGAAAGATATGATCAGACTAATTTTGTAATTTGCTGCTAGTTGAGTTCATTTATCAAATTGAATAATGGTTGAATATCAAAAAGAGCTGAAAATTCCTTAACTGATGGGTCAGAGTGTCCTTGATATTAAGTTGATGTTTTGCATTTGTAGCCTCATAGTCACTGTCAAACAAAATAAACAGAGAAACGCTTTACCTGTCCAATATACTATGACATACAAATAAAAACTGCTTTCTCTAATAATTTTTTTCTTTTTGTGCTATTTTTTCTCTTTGTGGGAGAAAAACAGAGAGGACATAGCAGAGACAAACTTAGCTTTCTTAAGAAGTTGAACATGCATAATAATCTAGCCTGTTGTTGATAAATGACTTCAGTATTTGATTGATATTTTCAGCTGTTATCTCTTCAAATAATACAAATCTGGAACTGCATAGTCACACAGGAGGAAGCGTCTCAGAATGCTCCATAGCATTTTCTGAGCATAGGACAAATAATCTTTAGGTGGTTTTCTGAGCCAACTATTTGGGTACCTGTTGAACATAGAGATGCCAAATAATTAAAACTATAGTGGACATGTAAATTGACTGCAGCTACCCAAACTGTATAGTCTCTCACTGTAATACTGTAAATCTATTAACTCAAAATCTATGAAAACAAAACCAACCTTTTTGGACAATTGATTGTAGAAATGCGTCCCCCACTTTTCTTGAATATTAAGAATATATTGGGACAAAACAGTCCCTCTCTGCTTGGATGCTGCTTGGCTTAGAGCCTTTAAAACCGACAGAAGAAGCACAGAGGTGTCATATTCACCTTTTTCATTGACTCGTGAATAGATCCTCAGAATAGAAGTGTTTTAATAGATCCTCAGGGAAAAAAAAAAATCTTGTTGTTTCCATGGTAATATGAGTGAGGATTATTTGCTTGCAGAGAGTAACTTTACGAAGGAACTTTACTTGAAATACGATGAATACTGACAATGGCAATGGTTGGGAAGCCTCAGTCCTTCAATTTAGGCATCTCATCAAGGCTGAATAACAGAGTGGAAAAATAATAATAATAACATTAATAATAATCTACCACAAAAAAGAAGTCTGTAATGATTGCTGTAATGGAGTAGCACAAGGGGGTACAACAGAAAAGGGTCAATGCACTCAATGCACACAACAAAACACAACACACACACTAACACACAGCTCTGCCATTACGCAAATGGATCTGAAAAGACACTTCAGTATGCTTGCTCTTTGTCTCGGGCCATCTGAGGATTTGGTGAGCTTGAAGACAAACCGACCCTTGATCTGAAAGCTCAGAATCACGGAGAACATAGATCAAAGCCTCTGCCTGCTCTCTGAGATGCTTCCGTTGGAGTCGGGAACATTGAGCGAAGGAAGGGAAGATAAAGGAGGAGAAGAGAGGGCAAAGTTTGTGCCTGTGTACTCAGAGTGTGTAATTAGGGTGGTTTTCCGGTAAATGTGTAGGATGGGAGATGAATTGGCTAAGAAGAGCCGCAGGAGAAAATACTTCTCCCTGCGTCTCACATCCCCTCGGTCACAAGAGCATCATGACCCCATCAGATACCGTGAGACACAATAGGGCCTTCTAAATGATGTGCCATAGTAAGGACTTGGAAATGTAGTTTTTTCAAAAGTAATCGGAGTTTGCAATTTTGTTCCTCGCTCATGTTATTGTGAAAGTTATGTTACACACACTGGCATTCAAATACAGTTTTAGAGCTTAAATTCGAAGGCATTTCTAGCTGTATCAGCTGAACCAATAAAAATGTTGCTGTGCATTTTTGCACAAGGCCTCAACTTTTCAGCGCTGTAAAACACTGTTGGCACAGACTGAGATTATATTCAATAAAGCATTCAGACCCTTGCAGGTTCTTGGCGGTGTTCTGTGTTCAGTTAATGATTAAGCAGAAAGCTGTCCTTCTGGCCTTTATTTGAAACACTTCCTGTGAGAGAAGCTTCTTAAATTAATTATGTTTGCCTAATGAATAATTAAGCCAGGGGAAAGATAATTTGGTATTACGCAGTGAGCCAGACCATTGTGCATGTAGAGGAACCGGTGCTCTGTGTGCCTGGCTGATTTCACATTGGGAGTCTAAAATGAGAATTAGCAAACAATTTGCCTCCTGTTCCATCCTTCACCATGACTAAAACATCACTGCTGATTATGTTGTGACAAGTGTCAATACTGCACGCCTGCTTGTTAACTGTACCAGAGACAGGTTGCATATGAGGTTCCATTGTTGTGGTTTTGAATTGTGGCGTGCTATTTATTCACAGTTTGAATGAAAGCAGATAACAAATGCTATTGTGTATTGTCACAGCAGTTAAAAAGAAGTTGAAGTACAGCCTTAATGACATAAGACATAAACAGACATTAATAGCTTCTTTTTCTTTGGAGGTGAGACACAGAGGATAGAGATTAAGCCATGAGAGAAGACATTTAATTATCTAAGTCATGCTAGTTGTTACAGAGAAATAACACATGGGAGCCACTGGTGCATGCAATCTATAAGGTTTGTCATGTATTTGTCTCTAAAAGTTGTTATTTTTACAAGTACAGATACTGACACATTTTACTCTGATGATACTCATACTCGTAAACAGTACATTATCTGTACTTATTTAAGCTGAGTACTTGCTCAATTTTTAAGTTACAGTCTTTAAGCATATTCCTTCACCATCATCCACAACCAATGAGAGGCCTTTACTCTGTCTCTCACTGGCAAATTGTAACTCCAATTGTCAAATATATTATTTTGTAAAGGTTATCTATGCTTCTTGCATTTGATTTTTAAATTTTGTTGCCGTTTTTTAAGATTTTGTGGCAAATCAAACACAAAACAGGGATTACTTGGGCAGGGTTATTCTATTTCTTGAATTCAAATGTTGTTTGTGTGTTCTCACTAATATACACACCTAGCTTAGATACAATGTAAGAGGACAAACACCACTGACAGTTTCAATTTTGCTGCCCCTAGTGATTTATAGGCTCTAAGTCACTCACGGAGAGAGAAAGAGAGAGAGAAATAGAGAGAGAAAGACAGAGAGACAGAAAGGCACACACACACACACACACACCCTTTCTATCTCCTTGTCTCTTCCTCTCCTCCTCTTTGTCTCTCCCTGGTTATAAAGACTTGCCAAGAAATCATTGGCTCAACAGAGAAAGGGCAAATCCTCTTCAGCCAATTTAAATTCTCCTGAGCACATGGTGCAGACTATTCCAAACTAATTAATAGACATGTCATGAATAAAAACACTTTGATTATGAAAAGAGGTTGCCCTATGCCTCCTTTTAGGCTTGTCATTAGTATGAGGACACATGTGGTGAATAGCTGGAGTGTTGGTACCAGCAGCCCGAGACAGCCGCAGATGCCCTCTCTTGATTAAATTTTTCGCTCCATGTTTTATTCAGGAATGACTGCATGGACCCAAAGCCATAGTCTCTGATTAGCTATACCTGTACCAACAGGAGAGCCAGGGCCAGCAGGACCAGAAGTGCACAGCCTATTCAAAGGGCAGGACACAAAGACATGTGACCCTGGAGCCCTCACTCACACAAGTGCACTCCATCACCCACTGCCCTCCTGCTCTCTCTGTCAAAGTAACATACAGTGCAGGTTGTCCTATTATATGACACCACTATAACCTGCTTAGTTTTATTTATGTAGCTACCATACATGGTGAGGATGTGGCAGCACAGTCAGCAGTACTGCTAGGGTTAGACATAATACATCAGTTCGGAAATCACTTTTAGAATTTTTATTTCATTTATATCATTTGCACACCCACTAACTGCTTTTTCTTCCTCTGCTGTTGCAAGAGCTTGACTTGATATGTCCAAAAAGAATCCTCCAAAAGTATGGTTCTGTTTAGAAAAAGCCGTTGATTCTTTTTTAGCACACATAATAGTAAACTATAATAGAAAAACTATAATAGACCAACAAGTTCTAATCATCTAAAAATGCATATAATGAAAATGATACATTAATAATATGTTCATCATTAAAACATAAAGGTAATGGCTTATAAATGTTCTATCAAATGATTTGTATATAAGCTATCAATAATTTACAAATACATAGAAATGATTTGATGTTAATAATTTCTTCTTAAAATTGATATAATATAACCATTATGGGTGTTTTCTGATTTTTATGTACAATATTATTATAAATATATTATTTGTTAATCATTTTTGAAAGTCAAATGATATACAAAGCTCATATTGTTTATTGATAACGTTCCTATTTTTACTAAAACCTATTATACTTAGGTTTTAGTAAAAATAGGAATGTTATCAATAAATATATATATATATATATATATATATATATATAATAGTTTCTAGAGGGGAGTCTCACATCACACATGACTATGCACAGTCAAGATGGATAACATGCTACATGTTACACTTGGCTGCTAAATTAATCGTGTGGCACTAGTGCAACATGGTCTCCAAGCAGTCATAGATGGTTCTGTGGTGCCTTACAGTATGTTACACTGCAAAGAGGTTCAGGCTGTCAACATGTGGTCCTCAGCCCAGCTGACACGTCCCAAAGAGGAGCCGAACCCCCTGCAGGATCCATCTGTATCCCCGACAAGACTATCCATCATCCTCACTGCAGTGCTCAATTTAGGGTTCTTCTGCAGACAGCTTCGGGCAGCAGTGAACAGCTTTACATGTACGTGTTGGTAATGAGAGCCCTTAAAACCTGCCTAGGCCAGAGCCAGCCTCAAGGGCTGAAGGGAATCAATGAGTCAATCCCTGAAGCTGATCCCACGCCCATCCTCCAGGGTTGTTCCAAATGTGGGATTTTTTTTCTCTAAATGTCTGATTGTGGAGACAGCAAAACTAAATTAAGAGAAGAAAAAGTGACTAGTGTGTTCAGTAAAGCTGAGGCTTCAAGGTCAGTGATTGTCAAACAGCGCCATAGGGTTCTTTGAAGGGTTCAATAGAAGATTAATTCCACTGTTCGTCCATTCAGTAGATTTCTTTATATGGTTATTTTAATACACATAATTTCACAAAAGAAACCTCTCATGCAGAGATCCTAAAATCTTTTTCTTGTATCAAACAGGAATTTTATCTGCATAGGCATATGCCACGGTACAACCAGGAAGTTCAGTAATTCACACTTTAAGCAACCCTGAAACTGTATGTATGTTTTGCCCTGTGGCCGTGAGTGTAACAAATGGAAGAACGCTGGTCTAAACATCCATTAGTGCTCTTGAGTATTTTTATCATATTGTAACTCTTCTCAATGCAATCCAGCGTCATATTTATGGCACTGATGGTTGATGTTAATGTTGTTCTTGTGGATTTCACAGGAAGTTTACATTTTATTTTAACACATATGTGGACTTATAGCTCACATTCATTTACATCCTTGGGGCAATAGGGAAAGGAGGATTGTATGCAATTGCGTTCACTCATGCTTGAGGGCTTGCCTGCTGCAACCACAGGAAAGTGCTTCTAATTAATTCCCTCAACCCAGACTTTCCAAGCAACCTCCAGTCACAACCCCGCTTCTTTATCCTTAGGCTACCACTGCTCCTTTGCTAGCAAACAAATAAATTTACGTCAAACAACCAACCCTGCCTTTGATGCCTTGCAGAAACAAGAAACCTTTGGCAGAGCCTTGGAGAACTCCATGCCAGGGTTGAGGGTTGTTATATTTTACAGTTGTCCCAGTTGTATTCGATGAAGCCCTGAGAATGTGTTTATTCTGAGCCACTGCATCCTTATGTCCTAGTGGAAGCCTTTATTAGACACTCTTGTATTGCCTAGATTCAAAGTCTGTCAGTGATGCATTCATCTGTCCAGCAGGTTGAGTAAGTAGAATCCATTTTGTGTCAGTTAATTCAATCAGCCTCAGCTGACTGCTGCATGCTGACGGTGCTCTCACAGGCCACGGGGGCTTTTGGAGAGAGAAGATAGAAGAAGGATACTCTTGGCAGGGGGGTGAAATGTCATAGCCCACTGCCCCCGCCAGATGAGGTTGTGTTACACACCAACTTGGCGGCTCAAGACACGATAGTTGCAGCTTATCTTATGTAAGCTTGGGGAAGGAGTCCAATGGACAGTCCCACATTTTGTGTTGTCATATTGAGTCCACATCTCTACATTACAAATCTCATTCTTCATGCTGGCATGCTGAGCTCTCACGCAGTTTCTCAATAATCGCATAGGCTGGTTGGCAACACATCTAAATCCCTCTCCTACAGGTTCCCAATTCCACATGAGACTTGTTGTGATGTTTTCGAACACCACATACAAAAAGTGTAACAGTGAACAACCCCAAGAGTACTACATGCAGAAGGCGTAGCCAGACAACCATAATACCAAATCGTTTTTCCATGCCCTAAGATCAGTCTGTCCGTGTTGCACATTTCTGCAACCACAGGTGAGCTTCCTCAAAGGGAACGTACATTGAAAGATGTAAGAATGGGGGGAATGAGTCAAGCTTGGCACCTTAAAAAGATTCTTAAAGCATGTAGGTGAATAACATCAGTGTACTTTGCACAAATACTTCAATTTATCCAACTTGATATCTTCGGGATTGTGGGGAGGCCAAGTAAACATAACCTCTTGTGCCAGCAGTCCCTGCAAAAACATGATTATACCTGTACCTTGTCTGGTAATGAATTTGAGCAGTAATCTGGACATAAATATGTGAAAATAAATCATAGATGGTTCCATATCTAGTGTCTAGTGTGCGTATTTCTGCCTTTAAGTAAACCACCTCATTTTAAGAAAGTCACTTAAACAGATGCAAATCGGTTCAGTGAACAACCTGGTGTGACACATGTTGTAAATTAAATACATTTTAGAGAAAATAACGTAATGCTTTGTATGTGCCACACATTACTTTGCCTTTATCTGTATTACTGGGAAGTTTCAGGTTTTCTGCAGGTGCCACAGTGATAGATACAGTAGGATGGTTAACTGTGGAGTGCATTGAAACCAGTTCTATTGGATTTCTATCACTGCGTTTAGTTCACAAGATTTGTGAGTTGATGTTTTTGTTTCTATTCTTAGGCAGACAAGCCTCCAGAGGGGCCCTTGCTTTTATTTTGATCATGCAAGAATACATTCTGCTTTTTCCAGTAATGATCTCCATCCTCCCCATCTACAAGATTGGCAGAAAGACATACAGCTATTCATGGTGTCGGAAATTAAAGGGAACATCTTAACTATGTAGATATATGGCAAGCTTTACTTAAAGCATTAATCATACCTTGAGAGTTTTGCTTCAGCCCATCAGCTCTCTATTAATGGAAAATATTGTGCTCAGCTGTATCCATTCTGCAGTATGTTACCAACCCACGTAATTGCTCAACACAAAGTCACAATATTCTTTCGCTTCTCATAGGACCTTTTTGAAACTGAATGTCAACCCAAAGTCATCCGTGTCCTCTTTTTGAAATAACTTACTTGTCGCAGACTGTTCTTTTTAATATCAGCCAGCAATTTCATGCATCGGCTGAATGAATGCATTCATAAACAGTAAAGTTTGCACTGAATTTATACAAGCTGTTTGCTCTCACACTTAAACATTGTGGGTGTATGTGTGTTCATGTCAAGTCTGAGTCTGGGAATGTGTCTCTCGTTCATGGCGTGTGTGTGAGCACTTGAGCATGTGGCCGAAGGACTGTCACTAATAACAAAAATTACATTTCTGTATATAAACATATGGAGATTGCAGGCTGTGAAATTGACTTGGGGCTGTGAAATTAAAGCCAATACTTACAAAGGTGATAGCTCCAGTTGTTGGGGGGTGGGGCATACTACACTGTACGTGTGTATACTGCAATTCAATTAGTGCTCTTGATCATCTTCTTTAGCAAGTCTGATGTAGTGTGACTTTGCGATCCAGGCGGTAAGACACTGGCTCAATCTCGGAGAGATGTTTGATTTATTTGTTCATTAGGAACTCTCTCTGCAGACTCAGACCTCTCATCAATCCCTGTTCACACTCAACAAGCACAATCAACTGACGTTCCATTTCATAGCCAAAGGGAAATAAGAGAAAAATTGCCATGCATCATAACCATTGATAAGGCCGTCCCCTGCCAAAATTTTCAACTAACCTTTAGTGTGGGTTAATCCAAAGTGGATTAAATATTAAATAGTTTGGTGTGTGTGAGGAAGGCGAGCAGGCTAGTGAAATGCCAGGAGGATTAAGTTGGAGCGGATATAGTGCGGCAGCAGTAGTATGCTATCCTTGAGTTGCTGTTTCTCAATAATAGAAATGTCAGGAAGGGGAAAGAGGAAGGGAAAAGGAGGGGTGAGGGGGATGTCCTAACTGCAAGTGTTAGAAATCACAGCTAGTGCAGAATTCATCATCACCACTTCCCACTCACATTGGCTTTAAAATAGCATTAACCTTTGCTGCTGAGGAAAGCTGCACTTATGATGCTTAAGTTTCAGTGAAAGACTTATTCGAGTTTGTTTAGAACAAAACTGCTTGATAATTAGAGATCAGTGTAAAACAAATTTTCTTCTAAATTTTAATCAAATTTTTTCATTAAGCCTTTACAACCCCACACACACGCACAAACACACACTTCAAAAAGTAATAATCCATACCAGTCTGTTAATAAGCAATTCAGTTTAGTGAAACAAACATTAAAACAACCTTGCCTTGAGGAGTGTTATTCATATCCATTTTCATGCTTTATTTTATAATGTTTTATCTCTCCCTGAGCAATCACTTTGTCAGCATCGGTAATGCCTATAAATCCTACTGCGGAGGAGATTAGTCTGCGAGAAGTGCTGCTGCCTGCAGTAATTAAAATTCTGCTGGATGGCCGGGGTTTCTCCTGCCATCATCTCCTCCAAACATTGCTTGCTGCCTGTCTTACTAACTCTTTGTCCTTTTGTCCCTCTAAATAGTTTTAATCAATTACAGTACATTTCAGACGTGATAACAGTACTCTGTCGCACATTAGTGAATGATGAGCAGGAAGATCAAATGGCCTTTTTGAGAAAATAAAACTACAGATTACCAAGGACAGCCATCATCTTCTGTGGCTTTAAATCTTATCTCAGAGATCATGGTTATGCAGGATTCTATTGTTTTTTTGTGACTATAAGCCAAAAAGATGACAGAGAATGGCTGATGTGCGATGAAGGTTGTGTAGTTCAGACACAAAGTCTAATGATTCATACTGCCATTAAAATGCTGCAAGGTTTAGGCTAAAAGTTATGAGGTTTATGGTTGTTCCAGCTGAGATAAAAAAATCCACATGTAGGTTCATCTGTCCATTTAATCAATCATTTCTTAATTCAATCCAGATTTGTTGAAAATTGCTCTCTTTGGATTGAGTCATGTGCTCCTCAGCCAATGCTGTCTAGAGCTTATCCTACAACAAACTATGCCTGTCTGAGTCTGGCTGTCTTGCTCAATAAACATGTATTTTATGACACTACAGCTCATAGCCTGACAATTGCACTCAATCACAAATGGAATGAAATGCCATTGTGCATTTCTTTGCAGCATCAGCAGTATGCAAAGTCAGTGCAAATTCTGTTGCCAATGTCTGACAAACAGCTTAATAATTTGTAATTTTCACAACCAAACTTGTGACTCCTTCCATTTGGACTTCACTGCACTGGAATAATAAAGACACTTGCATGATCTATGGATGGTCTCCATCAATCTATCATCTTTATGGTCATCTCAGGGAAAAGTGTGTCTTCATCTGATAACGACACTTAACTAGACGTTTAACACTCATATTGGACATAATATATTGAATTGTAGTAAGACCTTGACTTTTATTGCCACCGTAATTAATTTTCTTACACACACATTACAATAAAACACTGTATAACCTGTAATATATATATATATTTCCTCTGCTGTATCTCAATTCTCATTTTGCTAAATTAAATCCATTCACTGCCCTACACGTCGGGATGGGGAACATGAGTTCATGTTTCTTTCCTATTAGTTACACACTCATATCTAAAGTGAAGATGTTTGTTATAGATTTGATCCTGAGTCAAAGAAATAACAGACATAAAAATACTGCACAGCAATCAGTTTCTTATCTAAATCTCTGAGAAGGCAATGGTGCCAACTCAGTGAAGCTCAGCAGTCTCCACTTTGTCTTTGATGACAGTAAGCTACTCTGTTTCGCAAGCTGTGAAACTGACCGTATTTCAGACGGTATGAACTGGCGTCATCATTCCTGTCTGTTTTATTTTTCTTGTTCTATTTTTGCCACTTGTTGCCTCAAATGTCAGCTGTATCCGCTTTATCACATTATTGAACTACCCTTTGTCTCTAAGTTACACTGATTGGTCGATGGTCGATGAGTCTGTGTCTCATTTATGGGTTCACAACCAAGTTGTGAGTAAAAATCTGGAGATTTAATCAACAACCTTGCCTGCTCAGTCTGCACCTGATTTTGTTTATGGCTTCAGTGACCTTTTCTGGGCCATAAAACTCTGTCTGTGCCAATCTATGTGACGTCGCAGGGTCATCGCTTCATCAGTTATCTCAGCAACATGACCTAAACTCTCTGTTCTCAGCCATCAGACAGAGAGAGATTGATGCTTTAATCTGTAAATGTAGCTATTGCACTACACATGCTGACATACATTTCCAGCTGATAAGAAGACCACTTTACAGGCAATTTGACAGGTCATGGCTGCTGCTGTATTCCACTATGCAGCATTTTAAAGAGCAGAAATGAGATTTTAAAATGAGATTTTAATTTTTTTAACTGTAGTTATATTATTGAGTAATTTATGGTGCAGAACAATAGCAGCAACAACAATAATACCTGCTGCCATTAAAATAATGCCAATCTTAAATTTAAAATAATGTTAAGCAACAGAAGGCAATTTTAGTATCAATTGTTTGTTAAATATCCCAATCAGAGCTTCTGCTCCCTAGATGAGCCTTCTCACAAGTAGTTGAAAACCACTTTCATGCTGTGCGACACGTCTCTCATCAATGGACCTCGATCCAGGGAGTCAGCCATCAGCACTATTGACGCTAAGCTTGATGGATACGGCATGACAGAGAGCATTGACTGAATAAACTACAGTGTAGTGGAGTGAGTGGCTAGTTGTCTGGCTGAGGAAAGTGCCACAGAAAATCGTCAAATCATCACGCAAATGCTCCAAGACCAGCTCCACAGGAGGTTTAATTAATTCTAATGGGAAAAGACTTTTAACAACTTTTAACAAGAAATATTTTCGTAAGACAAAATATCTCAGATGTATAGGTGTAGCTATATAAATCTTTATTTTATTCTTCCTGTTGAGACCTAAAGGTTGAGGAATACTAATTAATAAATACGGGAACCTTCTAGACCTTTTCTATAAACACGTACAGACCTTTTCTTATTAATATTGCAATCATCCTTCCAGTCAATGTGGCACATTTGCATGCTCATATTTAATTTTCTTTTCTTTTTTTAAAACATCTACCTCAAAACATGGCCTTAGGGGCGGAGGAATGTGTGTATGTGTTTGTGTTTTAGGTCCAGAATATTAAAATAAGGGTGACAAGGTCTGAAGCTCTCAGGCTCTACTGTAAGTCAGCCCAAATCTCTGATTTTGTTTATTTCCATTTTTTTCCCCCAGTAGAAGCAATGAATCTATGATAATAATAATGAATGAATAATATGTTGATACAAAATGAAAAACAACAGCTCTTTCAGACTCACTTAAGATCAGAATTAGCATAACCTCTCTGTGAACAGCTGCACATAAAGGTTGCTGTCCTTTTAACCTTGTGGCTGGCAGTGCTCGCAGCACTGACACACTGATGTGTCGGACCGCTTGCTTATTCACCTCCCTACGGGACAGAGCAGACAGGTAGCTGGAGCTGTGTGAAGGTGCTGGCAGACTTTGCAGTGATGACAACAGTTGCTGTAACAAGCCCTAAACAGTGACTCTTATTTAAGCATTTAAGTCACAGTCTGCTGGTGCCACTAAGACCTCAGACCTTTTTAAAGACTGGCTCTATACTTGACCGCAAAGTCACTTGTCAAATAACAGAAATCACTGAGCACTCAATTTTGCAATCAGACTGAAATTAATTGAAAAATTCACTAAAAATATTTCCTCATCTCCAGAACAGTTATACGGGAAACATTATTATTTAAATGGTGGTCGCAATTATTTGGCAATTTCATTTCGTCCTGCCAAACATGGGACAAATATCAGGTGACCAAATGGGGAAGCTCTTTTCACAGGAGGCAAAGCTAATCAAACATTTAACAATGAGACAATGTGTATCACCTAGTATCTGTTTCCAGTAATGCTGGCTGGAATGTTTTTCCCCTCTGCCGCTAGATCTGCCAGGATTTAAGGGATTAGATCAGGGTTGTATTTTCCATGGTGCTACAGACCGTTTAACCTTGCACTACTGTGACGACCGCTTTCCACTCAGATTAACCGGCAAATGTACACATTTACCAGATTTATTTTGGGACAGTAAGCATTTACTGCTGCGCTCCCTGGTAAATGTATGTACGTACTGTATGTAAGTACTGATAAATATCTACTGGAAAATATATAATATTTTGTGACAAATTTTAGCAATGGATTTCAACGCCCATAAATGACCATATCACAAACACACACTCAGTGATACGGTCCCTAAATTTAACACTCATTATATTCCACAGAAATAAGGTATGGTTGGAAAAATGCTTGGAGTGCTGTGGAGAGAGTCTTTTATACTTGATCATACTGTATGCATGATCAAGGTAAAACCAGCGTGAAAAATTAAGTTCAGGTGCAAATTTCAGTATAATTGTCTCACACTCCAAAAGGATGAAACAAAGTACTGAGTGGTGTCACTGTTAACTTTGTTCCAGAAAGTTATGTATCCATTGTAAAAAGTGCTGCCAAATGGAATTCATTGAGAAATTCAAAGACAGAAATGATTTGATCCTCAAGATAATGGCTCTTTCATAATCCAGGCTCTTAAAGTGACTCCTTACTTAATTAGTACCTCATGTACTAATGTGCTTCTTGTCAAGTCAGATATAATTTCATAACAGTAGCGTTTCAAATTAAACTTTTCATTTCTAACCATGGTATTTTGATGTTAATAACATATACTATTGTTGCCTACTGGGCTCTAGTGCACTATGATAGTGGAAGGCACCATTGAGTAGTAGTGGCATCACTTCAAACCTCCTTACAACTCAATCTATAAGCAAGGCATTGCGTTTTCTACACAGAATATCTGATTACACAAATATCCAACTTAATCTGATTATGGACTAATAAAACATTTAAATCCATTATGGAAAATCATGAATTTTCTGGATCTGTTAAATCCTAAGGTCAGGGGTATAACATAGGCATGGAGTCAGTGAAAATGCATGCACTGAAAAGGTTCGCTACCCCTGAAGTTAAGATGACTGGAAGAAAACAGTGGAGTGACGTTAACACAGCAGCACAGAATCACATATAGTACCGTGCTGCACTAGCACTGGCTTTGATTCCATTTCTCATTGTGTCCTTGTTCAAAGCAAGACGTTTCAAATTGGGTTGAGGTTTTGATGCTGTGGATGGTAAAAATGTTGCAGCTTGACAGGAATATAAATATTGAAATAAAAAAAATATCACTTCGTATAAAACATACTTCAAATATGTACTTCCTAAAAAACTCTTCATCAAGGCCACTCGTACACATTTTCTCTATTTTCAGAGTCCAGCAGGATTCCCAAATAAATCATCACAGAACACTTGTTTTCAATACAATTAGGTTATGTACATGGATTGCAAAGAAATATTCTTGCTGCACTAAGAAATACAAGTCATATTATAATAGTACTCATCATATAATTCACTGGTTTTCATCACTGGCAATTAGATTGCTTTTGGACTCCACTTTGTTACTTTGTCTACAATAAAATATCATCAAATACTCACTCCATCTCCATCTTTCCATGTCACAATGCCATTATCCAGACCTTACTATGTATTTCATATATGCAGTTTACGTGGTACAACCCAGCAGTGATGAGAGATGACATTTGTGATAAATGCACTGACCATAAACTGTCAAATCATAGCAGAACCTGCCTCCTGGCCACTCCCTTAGTTACGCTCTGCACATCTCCTGTCTTGTCCGTGTAACTCCCCTTCATAGCTGCCGTGTTGGACACACTTGGTCAGAGTTCACCTTGATGGGAGCTAAACTGAGTCACATTGTGGCCAAAGGCATTAGCAGCCAATGTTCGTCACCATTAAACATCTCTTCACCTCTCTCCCCTTTTGAACTAGAAATCCCTACCTCGGCTTCAGCGTGTATGTGTGGTAACACAGAGCAACTGAGGAATTTATAGGATGAAATCTGTGTTTCTTTTTAAAACACACAACAACAAAAAGAGAAAAAAAGAGAAAGAGTAAAGCTAGAAAAACATATCAAAGGATACTGCAGAAAAGTGGATGGCACTGGGTTACCTACGTCTGCTGGCACACTTTTATTTTCTTCATCTCTTATTCATTCGCCCAGTTTATCTCCCGCTGACAAGTTGTCACTCTCCCCTAGTTTTTTGTCCTTTTAAAAAATACATTGAATTATTCACCCTGCTTCATGCATGATACTGCTGTCAGTCCACATCACTGTGAAAACTGATAAGAGAGAAGTTTTTGGGTCATGTTTGTGAAACCTGCCAGAGGATACTGATCAGCGCTGATAAGGTTTTTCATTTTTATATGTATGGACACGATGCCATATCAAAATTTTTAGTTTAACTTTTCTGTTAAACTTCAAATGAGAACAGATCTGTGTGAAAAGTAAGGATTGCAATACATTCCATGTCGTTGTCATATGGCCATGAATTCCCAGGGTATGCTGCTTTCCAGTAAAAATCTATCCTAGCTTAAAGACTGGGTAGAGTTCTTCACAATTTTAAAGAACTGCTTTCGATGAACCCTGAGCATAATTCACCATGGTGACACTGTGGTGTAGTGTCACAGAAAAATGATCTCTATCTGACTTACTGCTCCTGGTGGACAGATTCAGTATCTGGAAAGGAACCACAACAAAACTGAACTTTTGTATGCTGGAGCGAATGAAATTCATTGAAGGCTACCCAGCTGACAAAAAGATTACATGGCAATGGTCAATGTTGTTTTTTTGTGGCAAATCTGTCCCTCTTGTTACGCACTACAGTGCAATTTTGTAGCTGGCAAGTTTGATTTTGCAGCATAACAATAACACAACATGAATAATCACGTTGCAGGAGTTGAAAGTAGGACTTGTGTGTTTATGCTGAAGGGAACTAATAATTCCAGCATGCTAAAATCAAGAGCTGTTCATCTCCTATCTTGCTATGTAGCTATGGAATAAACAAACAGCTGCAGATGTGAGTATTAGCTTTGATGTGTGTCTCTTATATGTGCGATGGTACAAAGGTTAGTGCTGGCGTGGGTGTTGTGGCCACCTGCTGTCTTTAAAGACCTTGAGGAGCTATGCTAGATTCTCAACAGGGTTCAAAGAGGAGCATACAAAAGAGACGTGAACAATGAGAAAATGAGTTTCCCTCATTGTTAGATCATTGTCAGCTAAGTATGTGTCACTGCTCACCTACCAATTAATGCTCATCTTTGAGTTATTTCAGTTCAGTTATGTCCAGACTGCATCTGATCAATCCTCACATGGAAATAAGATGCAGCAGATTTACATCAAAAAACAAATACAACTTTCAGCATGAGCATAGAGCATAGTAACTTGTGATGAAATTGGGTATACAGTATATGGTCCTCCAGAGCTGTAGCTGCTGTTTTAAACTTCAGCTTTGAATATGCAAGAGACACTAGAGGATGAAGTGTCAAATGTGACATATTTGGTTTAGAAAGCACATATTTTCTGTGGAGCTCGATGAACTGATAATTATGTAAGTGATTTATGCTGCTCATGACTCGCAGGTATTTTGTAGTCATTCAGTTGAAATTATGTAACAGTTTTCATTGTTTCTGACTGAATCCACCTTTCCTGCAGTTGATTCAAATTGTGTACCATATGTACAAGTGATTCTCAGGAAACGATCCATGCGTGTACTGGATATGATGCAGAAGACAAAAGCTGGTGCATGCTTCTTTAGTGTTCTTCTTTGAAACAATGTCAATCCTCTAAGCTTAAAATTTGTTTGGGTACCTAAATGGACACACTACTGTTACATTTCTGACAAAGTAGCAGCTCAAGATGTGTTTGCTTCCTCCAGGGGTGAAAAAACATGGTTTTTTTTCAAACTCACCTCTGGGACCTGTATTATTAAAACACACTGGCTGTTACCAGGTAACACCTGTTACCACCAGGTGTTGCCAAATAACCTTATTTTAACCTCATTTTAATTTAATTGAATTTTTTTATTATGTCTTTTTTTAAAATTTTTATATTCCCTGATTGTATAGTTTTAGCTTATATTTTATATTTGATCTAGATTTTAGGGTCTACTGTTAGTGTTATCTTAATGCACCGGGGGTCTGAGAGTAACGCAATTTCGATTCTCTGTATGTATGTAATGTACATGTGGAAGAATTGACAATAAAGCAGACTTGACTTGACTTGACTAAACCAGGGTTGAAATCTTGAAGGCCCTGAAAACTTTTTTTCTCAATCACCTTCTTACTATGAGCTAATGTCCGTTTGGTCTATTGATGTAAACCAAAATTGGAGTTTATTCAAAGTGGAGATACTTGCCAACCCAAATTAAAGTAAATATATAATATGCGTGCTGTCGGGACCTACTAAGTATAAAAGAGGGGTTGGGGGGGAGTGTTAACTTTTGGTTGCTCTATAATCCTTAATAAAACATTGCATTGTTATAGCTAAAAAGTTAGTTAGCCTAACATTATGGCTTGGCAGAGAATCTCTAATTTCTCCTCCTTTAAGAAAAACTTGTTGGCCAAATTAATGGAGAGATATGGCCAAAAAATAGAAAATAAAAAAACGGACAGCAGCACCGTAAGGAAAAAAGAGACTGCCTGGCTGCAACTGTTTTAACGAAAGAAAGAAGATACGTTGCTCAACTTGACGCTTGTTGGAAAAACATGAAAACAAAAGCAAAAAATTATGCAGCAAGTGGCAATCATAAAACTCAATTGGGTTCTGTTCCTTAACTTTCTTTGAAGAACTTGATTATTTTGCTCAATCCATCTCAAAAAGGGAGCCATTTTAAGCCTCCTGAAGTGTAAGTTTGAAGTTAATACTGGATCACACTTTAAATGTTTAAGTTTAAAGTTTTGGTGCATCACAATTAAATTTATTCTAGGTTCAGGGTTTTAGATTTTAAACCAGGTGTATAAACTGTATAATATGTGTGACATGGTTTATGTTTGTCCAAGTTTTTTTTTTTCCTGCGAGACAGGATGGAAATACATACAAAAGAGTAAAGGGTTCAGTATACTTTAACCTGGCAAGTATTTAGATTTTGTACAAGTGTTTTCACCTGTTCTAAATAGCCACAGATGAAGGCGGGGCAAAAAGCCTGCCATCATAGAGAGGGGTGAGACACCATGAATCGTGTGTGAAGTGGGAATGCTTATCGTGTTTATTGGCTTACTGTTAAGCTCTAATTGAGTCATTATGGGAGAAAGGTGGTTTCAGACGCTTTCTGAAGCATACTGACACCTTATGTTTGACAAAACTGAATTATCGCTCCAGTGTTGTCTCTTAACACATTATTGTTTTTGGTTTGGTCAGTCATTCATCAGCTATACAGTATTGTTGATTGCAGGGATCTATAATTAATAGAGCTGGATTAATGATGCAACAATTTAATGCCACCCACACAACAGTTAAGCTGCATGAAGCAGGGTGAGAGTGAAACACCTACTGATGAATGCCTCAAGATTTCTGCTGAGCTGGAACAAACCATTAAAAATGTATATTAACAGTGATATGAGAAGGATGAATGACTGGGCACTAAAATTTATTTTCCAGCCCCTTAAATCCATTCAGGCTAAACCACTTTAATTTTCACTCTTTATTTTTTCACTCTCTTCCACACAGATTTGCTCTTGCACCACATGTGTTTGTAGATCCTCTTAGGGTAGCCAGGCTTGAAATCCAATTTTGGTGAAGCTATAAAGCACAGAAAAAAATAAATAAATAAAAAGTTTATAAACTGTGATGATTCTTTTCATTACACAGAAGCCAATGGAAAACAACTTTGCAACTTTAGTGCAGTGATAGGTGTTTTTGGGATTGCACATATGGAATCAGCAATGCTAAAGTAAAGTTTGTTTCCAAAGAATAGCAGCTGCTTGCCAAGACACTTGATCATCTGGGTTTTGTTTTTACCATCTGCCAGTGCTTCAACTTCATTGGTTCTACTGATGTTCTCCAATTACCTGGTGTGGTAATTTATAGCACTTCATAATAACCTGCTCCTGCACCGTGAGGCAGGGCCCTCCATATTCTGTGTGAAGTTTAAATAAGATCAGAGCAGAATATTTGCAGTCCCTCAATCTTTCGTGAGTACATCAGTCACAGTTTATTAAAGCAATAAGCTACAAGAGGCTGTGAATTACACTTATTTAAAGCAGCTACAGGAAGAGCTGTTCTGAGGTAAAACACGCTCCTAATGTAAAGTGGTGATTTAATGAAGCAGGAATAACCAGTATTACAAGTCAACATAAATCAATTGTCTTTGGGGTTGTTTTAAAACAAAAGTTGTACCACAGTGACATGTTAATTGTTATGCGATCGCAGGCTTGTTTTGCTGGATATTTAATTTTGACTTCAAATGGCTTCAAATATGAAGCAATTTCCATTCCAAGTAGTTTATATGTGGTATATTTGTGTTTGTATTTCACCTGTCCTTGATATAGTATAGAATTACTGAGCTACAGTACAGTGACAGAAGACTCCATGGTGTCAGCTTAGCATGAAATTAAGGATTGCACATCTTAAAAATAATGTAAAAAATTCTTCAGTTACTTCAGAATGTGCGTAAAATAATCCATTTAACAACAAGACACAAAAAGTAAAACTTTTACAAAGTGTTACAGTATGGCCTCTGATTCGGTGTCTTTTTCACTCTGCCTCTGCCTCACAGCTTAGCAGAGTCCTCATATCTCTTCTTATTATCAATGACAATTTCATGTTTTATTTTATCCTTCGGGACCTTATCTCCCTTTAACCTTTTCCCATGCTGTAAAAACACATTTAAGCTATATGTGGGGAGAATTTGAAGGGAATCACTCTAAACTTAAAATACCACAAGTGGCTGGCTTATATATTGAATAGAACTGTTGTGGTGTAGAGTAACATCAATTTGAGTTTCAGAGTGTAGCAGCAGAAGATAATATAATATACTGTTTTTGGAGTGGAGGGCTGTTGATCTCCCTTTTAGCTGCTCTTCTTCTGAGAGGCCAGTAAATTGATCTGGACTTCAGTTTTCACACTGGTTCCCACATTGTTTTTAGCAAAATAAATTGCAGATTAAATGTTGACTATGAGTTCCACTGATATTCCTATATATAGATAAAAAATAAAGACAGAAGCATGTTTGCTGTTTCTAGCTTTTGGTTTTAATTAAAAGCATCATCAAGAGGAGGTTAAAAAAGCACAGAAGAAATTAATCTATCTTTATGCAAAATAGCCCATTGGTACTGTACACGTTTTCCTTACAAATGCAGGTTTAACCTGTGTATGTGAAACATAGGAATACACCTTTTAGACTAGAACATGGAGCTTCTTGGCTCTAAAGGGCCCTATATCTATCAGACCTCTACAGGAAGCAGCATCATCCATCACTGTCAGTGTTAATATTGTTTCCCCTCACCTCCCAATAGGCAGCTTGTGTTTTGGTTTACAGCGTTTATGTTTTCAGACTTGTGTACTCACAGGCCCTCACCTGGCTTTGCTCTCTGGCATCCCCCTGCCAAAACGCATAAAACTAATTTAAAACTAACATTACATGCAGCCAGCATATTAAAATGCCTCTGCTCGAAGACATCTTTCTCTCTCTTTCTCGGTCTCTCTCATCATTTAGCTTATTATTATTTGTGTTTTATATTCTGTTTCTTGTTTCAAGATTGCTTTGAAAAATGTTCTTGGGAAATTGCTGAGATTCGATGCAGTTAGATGACAAGAGTTGCTGCAATCGACTACATTTTCTGATTCTTGAAAAGGATTTTCATTGTTAAAAAAGGATTGATAAGTGCAATACTACTACAACTACTATTAATTAAAATCTAATACCCTACCAAAGTGTTTACCAAAGTGTTTAGTAGAAAAGTAACAAAGTATAAAGTGAAAAAGTTCATGATAGCTGTCCACTGTACCCCTATAACTCTGCTTGATTCTCAGCATGGATCAGATGCCATAAACAGGCCTCTGTTTTCTACCAGTTTACCAGTACTGATACTCACTGAAAAAATGATTTGCAACTATCAACAAGAGGGCTGAACACGCTAATATAGAAAGCTCTAGTGTAAGAAATAAGCCTGTAGTCCTGATCAAAACAAGAATGACACACACTAGCCTAGGTGACTATCATCACTCCACACAGTATGTGTCTGTCATGTTTAGAGGGAAGAAAATAACATCTCCCCTGAGGAATGATAACCTAATGGTGGGTCTTTCTACCTACCTTTCTTTCCTTAAAAGAGATTCAACCATCAAATGTCAAAAACATACAACAATTTTAAAATACATTGTCTCTCTGCTCTCTGACTTTTCGCATCTTTTCTAGTCCCTTTGACCAATTACACTGTATAATCGCTTCTGCAGAGTGCACAGCAAATGTGCTGTTCACATTGCCCTGATTCTGGCAGAGTAAGTGCCAAAGTGATTTTTGCCTGAAAGTCTGCTCATCCTCCTCCTTTGAACCAATTCTGTAAATACATGAAGGTCAAGGTTCATACTTGGATAAGCTCGCTTCTGCTGTCCTTTCCAGCGCTATTACAGTGAACTCACCATTTCCCTCTTATCCATGGACATTCACAGCCACATTTTAGAACATGTAAAAGTGCAGGAAAACTGTTGTGACACACAGAGAAAAACATGACAAAAACAAAATTAACAGGTGATTTCCTGCAAACCATGGACTTCCTCATGTATGATAACCTAGTAGCCATCAGAAAACATTATTGAAGTGTAATATTCATATCATGATTACCTAACAAGCTCCTTGTGGCAACATGATGAAATGAGCAGCACTGGCCTGAAGCAAGAGATCAGAAAACTAAAACCACAGTTTGTGATATCACACCAAATGTTCAACCTGAGTTTTAGAGAAGAGCCGCATAAAGCGCATTCCTTAATATCATCCTGAAACATGACTCAGCATGACTATTTTAATGGCTCGCTTTGTCCACTTATGGGATGTCACAGACAAAAGAATAAGCAGTTGAGTAATCTGATACAATTCATTATATTGTGTAATGGATATACAACGGAACTACAGAGTTAAAACAGGGTTTAGAGAATGTGTCTGTATCTGGGTACTATCTAGCTGTGAATGTACTGTATGTTTGGGAATGCACCAGGCAGCACAGATCACAGGAGTGGTACTGTAGGTCACACTTTAAAGGGTTGGACAAAGGGAACAGCTGGCCAGGCGAGAACTAAGGCACAAGGTAAAATGTACTGGATCTTATGCCTGGACTTAAATAGACTCAGAGATGTTTCACTGCGAATAGTAGGAGGCTTATTTCAAAGGAAGGTGACTCTGCAGGAGAAGACTCCCGCAGAGTGTAAGACCACAGATTTCTAGTGTGCAAGAGTGTTTTGGCCAAGTGAAACAATTTTATGGCATGATGCTGGATTTATTCTACACACACACACACAAAAAAATGTATACTAACTTGAAGTAATTATTTTAGAAATATGAGGTCTCTTTGTAATCCAATTTAATAAGCTTTTACTTTTCTTCCAATCTGCTGCAATAAAAGCCAGCTAAAATAGTAGAGTGCCAAGCAAGCCCACGAAGCCCTAAAGACTTTTAACCTCATGTCTATGTCCTCGCCAAATACTGCCATGCTTGCACCGACCATTGACAGTAGTCAGTTCCTTTCAAATTAGCTTTATTAACATGAACACAAAAGCACTCTGTTACTAAAGGCAAACATGGGAAAAAACAAAGACAAAGATCCACGATTGATCTGCTGGCACTTCAGTTTTCCTAGTTTCAGATGTTCTTTTCTGTCTGATAAAGAAAACGAAGCTGAAATGAGTCTTTCTTGATTCTGCCTGTGACTGATTCAGTTTTATAACAAGAGCCTCCCTATGAGAGACAGAGTATTGACAAGTGTAATAGCGTATATATCTCTGACAAGTACACAGATTAGGTTGAAATCGCTAGTGTGGTCCTTTATTAGTATTTTCCTTGAGCTGATGGAATTGTTATGGGGCTGGGAAATCATTTGAAGAAGGGTGGAGAGCGTGACATCAATCAAGTCGCTTTTAAATTCACTACTAATGTCTGTGCTGTCAGGAGGAGAGCCAGATGTACAACCTGCACTGTAAGAGAATACACTTTAAAGTATAGCATGACTACATAGGTGCACATTACACACGTTTTCCTCTATATACTGATGTTTTGTGTTATTGCAATGCTAAAAGTATACACCTGTAGTTATGAAATGAATCTTTTGTTAATCCAGAACTTTTACTACTTCACAACTGATGTTAAAGGTCCAGTATGTAACATTTAAGAGGAGCTATTGGCAGAAATAGAAAATTCTATTCATAAGTATGTTTTCACTATCTTAGATAGAATAAGCCATTTTTATCTATAGAGGGAGTGGGTCCCCTTCCGCGGAGGCTGCCATGTTGCATTGCCATGTTTCTACAGTAGCCCAGAATGGGCAAACCAATCACTTGATAGGGCCTTTTGCGTTTCTCACAAGTTTTGCGGCCACCTTGATTGCAACAGGAGGATGATCTGCGTGGTATTCGGATAGTTGCAAACTGCAATTTCAACGCTAGATACCACTAAATCCTACATACTGCACCTTAAAAACACATTAGGCAAATTTCCCACAATATAGTAATCCACTGCAGATTTTAAAGTTGTAGGTCTTTCTTCACCCACAGCACTATTCTTAATTGACTCCACCATGGAGTTAATGAGAAGAAAATGAAAAGATAAATTACTCTAATGGGAGGAAACGAAGTGTGAAAGATATATTCCACCCATTATTTTCTAGGATGCAGCACATTGGTAAATTGAAATACAACAAGGATCCGACATCTATATGAGACAGATTCTGCCATGATTACAGAAAATGATGTGATTTTAATACCAGGTATTTGTACAACAAGACATGCGCTCATTCATTCCTTAGTTCTCTGTTAGAACTAAGGAAAACAACAACGTTAAAGGTGAAAAGCAAAGAATGTACAGAAGAAGACCAAATAGGGGTAACTGTGGCATGAAATGCAAATTGATTCAGCTAACAAAATGATAGATTATTAAAAAAAGAATTTCCTATTAAATCACATTCACCCCTTGACCATCGAGTTTAGATTTACTTAAGGTTGGCTCATTTACCCCCTGCAGCTGTAGCGCTTTACAGTAGATTTCATGCAAATAGTTTCGCTGGGTAGCACTGTTTTTGTTCTGCTCCAGCTTAAAGGTCAGGTCTTATAAGCTTTCTAGCACCATTAAGACACAGTTTGTTTAAAGCCTGTCTGAAGGACAATGCTCAATGAACCGGAACACAGACAGGCTGTAATAAATGAAAGGGAAAAGTTATGGTTCCGCTCAATGAAGTCAAAGGGCAGATGGAGGATAAGCGTGTGTCTCATCTCAAAATGCTGTTATCCTCACGACTCAAAAACCAGACAGACAGTAAAAGTAAAATTTGCTCTGAAATTGGAATATCTGCACAGTCATGGATGCACAATTCTTGTTTTAGACTGGAAATTACTGTGTAGAATGAAATTGTGACCTTTTGTTTTTTGTTTGTTTTTTGAAAGGCTTATTCTTCCAGCCAGTGCTCACTTAATTGAATTTCTACATTTTCTTCCTGCTAGCTTCATATTTATTTAGATATTTCCACTTTCGTGCACCTGTCACACCCACAAAGCAAATTAAATTATCAATTCATTAGGTGAACTAATGGAATCATTTATCAATCTTTCTTATCGCTTTATACAAACAAGTGTAAAATCTGCACATACTGCAGGAATTGCAGCAAATGTCACTAGCAGGAAATGTTCACCTTAGGTGAATGAATTCATGAGCGCAAACCTCCACTGAGGATCCTAAAAGGATTCATGTAGAGTGATCTGAAGGCCTCGTATCTGAGCCCAGCGGAAGCTGCTTATTGATTTGCTTGTCTAGTGGCTCTCTGTAATAATAAGGAAATAAAGCCCCTGGATATAAGGAGATTGATGTCAGTCAGCAGCCTGCCTCAAGTGTGGCTTGTCCCATCTTATTAGCTCTCTCTCCATGCACTGATGACTTCATTGATATGCAACTGAAGAGAGGAGGCTGTCTGTTGCCATCTTGAGGAGGATTCCCCAATGATTGCTCACTCTGTCATCTTAGTCAGTGTAGACTGAGAGATTGTCATGGATCCATGGAATATCAGGGTAAAAGCATGAGCATGGACACCCTTTACTATCTGGTCAGTAGAAATGAGCCATAGGACTGTAAACATGCTTTGTAATTTTAGAAGTCTTCTGCAAATCACACAGAAAAAACAGATGAGGAGCCCAGTTGAGATATTCAGTTCAGTTCAGTTCAGATCTGTTTTGTCCCACAAGAACAATTTCGTTTTGCAGCAAGGCAGCATTAAAAGTACTGTTACTATGCAGGCAATTCAGAATAAAATAAAGGGTATAAAAGCAGGGCAAGCAGCAACATTAATAATAAAGATAACAACAAAAAAAATGCTAAGCTGTGTGATGAACTAAGAGACAGTTTATAATGTATTAGAATTAAGAGCACTTATGAGATTAATGAAAACTTGAACCGGTGGCATAACATATTGTTCCTGTTCATTCTTCATCGATCAAGCTATCTTTTAAAGATTTAGAGTAGGACTACACCTTTAAAACATTTGTTAATGTGGCAGGGTGCCCTGTACAATCTTTAAAGGATAAAAAAATGCCTTGCTAGAAGAAAACAGTGAGTATTTTGTATTCATTTTCACCACAACTCAATGTGCTTGACCTTGCAGACTAGTTTTAATAAACCATCCAGACGTTTAGATCATTTCATACTGTCAAGTCAGATTTTTCTGCATCAGTAAATAGGTATCTGGTAATCATGGCTGCATATTTACCTTAATTTTTAAAACAGTGTTGAACGTTACCAACAGGGTTGGTGTGACATTACATAACTGGATGTGATGGGGAATAAAAGCACAATCAGTTTCTTTAGGAACAGGTGAACGTTCTCCACACGCTTAAGACCTCTGGCTTCCTCTGAGACCCTGACATATCCTAAATGTGCTCTGCTAAATGTGCACACAGAGGAAACATTACACTAACTAAATTTCCCCAAGGGCAATAAATTGTATTTTATTGTATTTGTGCCACTGCTCAGAATAAGATAACAGTAATCTCATTCTGTCATGGTAATTACCACCTCTAATTTATGAATTAGCTCTCATAAACCAGCTTCAGTGTGGTGTGATGTAATGCAGTTACACATATAACCTCTTGAGTGTGCAGCATGGTATCTACTTTTAGCTGTTGGATCCACCTGGTACCACACCAAAGCGTGAAATACATCCGCAGGCTGGGTGGATCTACTGCAGTAAATTAAGTTTTACTGAGGTGCAGAGAAACAAGCTATATATTCAATTTCCCAACAGCTCCTATGTCTGCTATCTCAGCCTATAGCAAAACATTTTTGACCACTATAGTATCACTGCACAATACACAGCAGAACTGTAACAAATGTTAACACCTATCATCTCTTTGCGATTATTCATTACCTGTGACTTGATGCAACTTGCCGGTGTGTAAGGCTTAAATATGATAGCATGACACCCATTCTGTGAACCTGACAGAGCGCATCATGATCACTTTGTTCTGACAGTAGAACTGTTATGCCAACATATTACAGAACACCTATACCTGATTGCAGTCCTTCAAGCACAATACATTTAAATTGGCTGGCACTAGGGTGTGATTTTCTAACTCTGGATGGAAACAGGGCCTGCTTGTGATTCTTTATAGAGAATCAGGGTCGGAAAGTGTTGTAATTTTGGCAACTTAAACAATACAAGGTTAGATAACAAATCCAATAAACATAATTTGAGAATTTGCATTACATTAGAGCTTGCTACTAAAATATTTGATTTAAGCTTTGATAAAAGCATAAAAATATATTTTCTAGGAAAGCCTCTTGCTACTGTATATACAAATTATGTTTGATTGATCGATTGACTGTGTTCCGAATCAGGGAGGGAGTGGCCAATCAGATTTCACTGGGGGTTGATGCCACTAGCGAGGAGCTATGTTCCATTAATGATTTTCCAAATTTACTATTAGCCTTCACATGCTCTGCAAATTTACATTTTGAAATCATCTAATTTAACTACCATTCTCTAAAATTGTGTAGTTTGCGTAATGAGTAATATGTATTTTACCGCCCCCTGTGGACAAAAGCGATAGTGTTTCCGCGTGTTGGAAAGATCTTGGTGTGGCATTTGTTTTGGAATTATGTGAAAAAAAGGTGCAACTTATTTTTAATACTATTTTTCTTTTTTAAACACAGCTGTTTGCAAGATGCATAGCCTTGAGGTAATGTATATATTTTACACTATGTAAGATTAATAACTGATATGACAATGGTGAAAAGTGACCTTTGTTTTTGTACCGTTTATACACCTAGGTTACATGTAAGCCTACAACTATGAGATTCAGTTGCTCAATAATAGTTATTAACGAAACAAACTGGAAACCTCTGCCCCCCCTGTTAAAAATGAACAAATCGCCTACTGCCTAAAGCTCCATGGACTGTACACAGCCAAATAAAATAGACCTATTACATATCTATCTAGGAGCAAAAGGGCCAGTTCAGGATCAGTTCTGAAACCTTTAAAATCCTCAATCTACTCACTGCGAAACTTTGCCTGGGAAAATGGAAACATAGGCTCTACCAGTCTGCGTGGTGCGTGCCGTAAATCGTTTCTTCTGATTTTGCAGGGAATCGGACTGTTGACAGGCTTTTAGAATACCTATATAGAAACATCCAATCTTCTCTCTGATGGTCTCGTTTGCTTATGTAGGTCAAATAGAGGCATCAATATTACATGTTAAATGTTCCCCCCTCTATTGTCACTATTAAGACAAATCTCAAGACGTATGTTGTCAATGGCCTTTGGTTGCTCTTAGTGGTTTCAATATTTTATAATCCATTATTTTAAATTGACCTGACAGGTTTTATTCATTTTCACATTTTTTTGCACATATTTGGATTCTATTATTGCCATGTATTGTTATTATTGTGCCTTTTTACTACTATTTGTGCCTTCTTTGCTACTGATGTCATTTTACTCGCTATTGTTGTGTCATTCCATTTCATTTACACGGAACTTACACTGGTCAGTTCCAGTTGTTTTTAAAGGTGCTATATACATACATTTGACTTGACTTGAGTATTAAATTGATACTGTTAAAGTTAAAAACTCCTTGCAGTTGCTTTAAGATGCCGTTGTGCTTATTTTTGTGTAAATATCTTTATTTCATCTTTTATTTGTCATGTTTTTCAGCAGCTGAGATATAAGGTATTTCATATAATTTACTGAACAGATTAGTACACTGCTATATAAATTATTTTTGTTATATTTGCACACATGCAACCAATGGATCCGACTTGCATGAAAAAAAGAGACTGTGTAATTGTTTTTTTCCTGTTTTGTCTTTATTGATTTACATTACACTAATACTCAACAAATTCATTCAGTTTTCAGCTCTTTTCTCTGAAACACCCAATTAAGGTTTATAGATGAGAACAGTATGGTAGAAGTAGCTCTTCTGTAATCACCACACAGTGAGGTCTCCAACCTGTAAACATTGATCCTGTATTGATCTGTGTATGAGAAACTCTGGTTTAACCCAGTTCTCCATTCTCACTCTCCACTTTCACTCGATATTCTGACTGAAGGGCAGCTACTGGATGGTCAAAGCTGACCAACACAGATAGAGACAGAGAGGGAGACACAGACAAGAAAATAAGAGGCAGGGTTCAGTTTCCAGTTCCATGCAGCTATAACAATAATCTTGGCTAAAGGATAATTCCCCAGCTTTACCATATAGTATGTCTTGTGTATGTATGTTTGAGATTCTTATACTTAACAATCATGAGGAGGGGGGCAGCCTTATATACTTCAATCATTCATGAAGACCTCCCTTTGCACTCTTTATTCTAGCTGGTTGTGAGACATGTCAAATATACTTAGTTTGCCTTTATAGTGCAGCTTTTGCTGCTCTTGTTGTGACAGAATAAGGCTACAAGGAAATGTTCCTCCTCCATCTTAGAACATCAAAAAGGTCTTTGAATTGCTTCTGTCGCCAAGAAAGATAAATGTGGTGTTGTCGTGTATGCCAGTAAAATGTAAAACCATGTGTCAGTTCTGTCAGCTTGGGAGAGGCTTTGTAACAAAATTGTTTACTCTTCCTCTCGAATAGCCTGATCAAACTTTTATTAGCATGCTGGATGGTGGTAAAACTACTCTGCGTCAGCAAAATGTTACAATGGCTCACAATACGCTTTATGTGCAAAGTAGAGCTTCTCCCGTGGCACAGTTAATTTTCACATTTATTTAGACACCATTTCTCATTTAAAACCTAAATGTATGTTTCCTGTTATGGGAATCCTTATAGAATCAATAAAGACAAAGTCAGTTTTCCAGGGTGAATGTTTGCCTCCTGGCAAGGAGATTAAAGCATCTATTTCATATGCAGGAAAAGCAACTGGCCCTGTGTAATCAATACACCCCAAATATGCCAGTCAATTATAGAATATGCAAGCTTTATAATTTAATCAGATGTTAAGAACTGATCACTTGGGGATTAAAAAGGTATAGACGATAGACTCAACATGAACTGTCAACCAGAATATGTATGATACAATTCAGACAGAGGGAAATCTGATAATGGAATATCAAGCCACAAACACTTAAAAGGAAATGTCAAGCAAACTCCCCTCGAAAAGCATTTAACAATATATTGTTATATGTTTCACCTATGACATGCTACTGTATTTTACTATACGTTTAAAAAGGACGCAAACAGCTGAGGCTCCTTCATCCTCATGGAGCGCTGTATCTAGAAACACTCACCATGACGATATCTCACACATTTGCTGCTGTGTCAACAACATCTATAAGCATGAAAAGTGTGCTGGCAGCTTTCCTGCCTCACAAAAACAAACTGTCACCCTGAATGCAAGCTAATTAAGGTGTCAGAACAGACAGCATTGTTTCATGTAGACACGTGTATGTAGACACATAAGAGGATTATATGAACTCCTTCTGTTTTGGTATTTACTGTATACAAAATAGCCATAGAATTGTTTTATGTTAATATTGCTAGCTTTAGGTAAATACTTTTGTTTAGTGTTTTTCTATATCTGCAAATTGGCTATATGCGGCTGCACTGAGTAATGATGTATAGTGAAATGTTGGAAGAAGGTGGAACAGTTAGTAAAAAAAGAAAGATGGATATTTCATTGATGCCAAAATTAAAGCAGGAATTCACAGTCAGCTGTGGATTTTTAGTCAGTTCATCTCTCTGTCCAAAAAGGATGGTGATTGCCATAGATGTTTTATTTTTATGTCCAGCGGTACCCAAAGAGATACACTGTATTTCCACCTCGATCTTAACAAGATAGAAGATTGGCTTAAAATGGCAAGTCAGCACAAGACTTCCTAAACCGAAAGAAAACTCTTTCCATGTAAAGGTTTATAAATGAGGCAAAAATCTTTGTTGTCATCTGAGTATGTATAACTAGCAGCCAGCTGGAGAACATTTGATCATTTCAAGATAACTGTCCTGTCACAGCCACTAAGGACATGCAAAGACTTTTGACTTTGCTAATGTTTACACTTTCTGGAGGATTTGCAGTGGTGGAAACCATCCATTCATCAGGTTTCCCCAAACAACTGATGTGAGGAAAATGTAACAGATAATGGGGTAAATATGGCACTTTTGGACTCACGGTGCAATCATCTGGCTGCAAAAAACACTTACGCTGCATGAACTGAGAGGCTAGTCTGTCCATATTGAGCTGTTAAAAGATATGCTGATGTTTAATCTGGCACAGAGGTGAGTAGATAATGAATGTTATATTGGGCTGTACTGTTTCTTTAAATTTGTTAAGTCACTTTCTATAGGCAAAGAAGGCTCTGTAGCTGAGAACAGAAAATTATTTTACATATTGATTACAGCTGATAAGACAGGTTTCACTAAGACAGATGTGGCTAACATGTGCAGCTTTAATCCTTCCATTCTTTAATTGAATAATCAGGTTTGTGTCGTTTACTTCCCACCAGTGGTACATTTTATTATTTTTTGGTTGTAATGTTAACTTATTGTCAATAAATGCATGCAACTGTCTAAATGGAGCGCAGTCTGTCTTTTAAATGGATTAGCAGTGTCATTGCCAAAATGGCAATGTCACTGCAGAGAACATCTTTTGTTTTGGCTTTTACACTGTAAATGCCACATTTAAACTTGTCTCAGCAAGTGTGTTCTGTGACTTGCAATAATGTATCACGTTAGTTATATGATGTCAACTGTCGCGGACCATAATATTTAGTAAGAGTGTAGGCAAAAGGAAAGACAAGAAATGTATTATCCATTCCCTACTATTTACAATCTTGTCAAATTTGAAATTAATGGTATTAGGAACACTGTTTTTGTTTTCATTTGTTTGAGTTTACTTGTCACTATACCTGTTTTTTAATCTTTTAAACCTGGATATATGAGTATTCTGTAGTTTACACCCACAGGTTCTTCCATTCATTTAGATTTTTTTGTGGTTTACTGACCATTCACTGGTTGAATGCTTTTCCTGTGAAACTTTGGCAATGCCTGTACTGTGTTAGAGTGGTGTGTGTGTGTGTGAGGTTGAAAAAAAAGAGGTAATAAGAATACTAACCTATAGACGAATGCCTTAGAAAAATGTGTTTTTAAACCTTTTTATCCTACAAGTAAATTTACTATTTCTGCTCAGTATTTCCCCACTCTGAGATTTCACTTGTGATTGTGGAATTTGTCTTTATTAATAAACTGGCTTTCTGCAAGCTGCTACTCACCACTGCCAATATCACTTAGCCACAGGAACCTCAAAAGAATCTCCTTTATGGTAGCTCAATGAAATGTGAAATATATGTCAAATACTGAGAGAAAAGATCTGATTTTAACTGATGCACTTGTAAATTAACTGTATGTGTTCTTACATACAGTGCCCCCCCCCCATGTGTGGAAAAATACAAGAGGACAGTCTCACCTCATTAGGCACAATTTTGGTAGATTATTCTATACTCAATGATTCAATAATTAAACTGTCAAAAATTAAAACGTTATTTTGCTGAACACAACCATATTCTCTTTCACTCGTAGGTCCAAAGGAAAGTAACGGCATCAGTAAGAGGATGCTGGGCCCAGACAGGGACTCATCATCACAGGACACAGAGAGTGAAGTCCAATCTGTCACTACTGTCTCACCAGTGAACATCCCCAACCACCAGCCTGTCCTCAAGGGCCTGCTGCTTCATGAGCACCTACTTACAAGGGACTTCCAGGGGGACCAACACTTTTTTAGGAGGGATGGCTCTTTGGCTGCATATTCGACCGTGCCAGGCTCTGTGTCTGCCTCAGATGCAGGAGACCCTATTACCCAGCTGGTGCCCCATGAGGATGCCCCAGCCTTCTCAGACATTGCCACTACTGCCACTGTGGCTGCCACCTCCCCCCTGACCACGTTTCCTCCCACAACACCAAGGCCACCCATGTCTCTCTCTGAAAAGAAGTCTTCGAAGGAGAAGACCAGGGTAGAGCCAACGACAGACTCCCTCACCACCCAAGTGACACCAAATTATAGAGTTTCAGTCGGTGAAAATAACCCAATGGTTTCCCTATCCTCGCTGAGAAGTCGGCCTCAAGGTTGGAGGGTTTTTCCTGCAGAGGCCACTCTTGCACCCTCTTCAATGAGGATGGAGAAAGGGGAAGCTAGGGAAACAGCACTGAAAAACAAAACAAGCCCTGATCATCCACTCCCTGACCTAACATCACCACAAGAAGAAGGTACCACCACAACGTCTACAACTGTTATCACAACTACCACCATCACCACCATGCAAACAGCAGGTAGGCATGTTCATGTTTTCTCTGACTTTCAAAGATGTACTGACATTCATTATTTATTTTGTGAACTAAATAGCAGCAGCATCCAAATAACTTCCACTGTGAAAATTCAAAATTTAGAGTACCTTCCCCCAAAGATTTAACACATCCATCCCAGAGGACAAGAAAATTAAGCATCAGGTCATCACGTCAACATCACTGCTGTTCATTTTGCATGCTGCACACCGCTATTCATCTCTCCACCAGGGATAACAGAGTTGCTCATGTGTCAAAAACAATCTGATTTTCCCTGATGTGTCCTGTCTGTCCTTTCTACTGGCCACAAAGGGCTGAAGGCCCAGATGAGCAGTGTCGGAGAGAAAAACTGCAGCGATAGTTAGAGGGTTACGGGGCCATGGAGACACAGGTGGGCTGTCAGAAAAATCAGTGGTCCAGGAAAAAGGGAATCACTTGTCTTTTTACTGTCTCCCACAGAGCCATGCAGTATGAATTTCACTGACCCTGAAGGTAACATCGAAATCCTGCAGCAACTTGACTCTGGAGTGGAGTGTAACTACTTGGTTACTGTCTACCTTGGATATGGCATTGAGGTTCAGGTCAGTGCTAAAGTCTCACCATGATGTTGTCCCTTATTAGCAAATTTTAAACTACATGCAACTTCTGATGAAGTTCTAAATGTAATCTTTACTGTATCTTTATTGTATCTTTTACTGGCTGGTCACCAACATTGTTTGCTCAAATAGCTGCCTGCATTTGGAAATGACGCTGATGAGAACCGTGACACTAAACCAAAACAGTAAAGTTGTAGGCCATAAAATGAAAACAATCAGCTGAAAGACACTATACAACTCAGTAAACCTGAGAAGAACTGCAGAATCGGGTGACATTTGTCTGTGAGTTTGTGAGCAACCCAATTCACATACAAATAGTCATGTGATCCATTGATAATCTAAAAATATTGATTTTAGCCATTTTAACATGGGGTGTGCAGTTTAATGCTCTATCAAACACTTCTGAAAGTAAAATAATGGTGCAAAAAAGGGTTTCATTCAACCAGTGAAATGCACTGACAAGTTCGGTTTAGTCTTAGCTGTTACATTATTCCCTGGTCTTCTGTGAGTTGATGGAGATAGACAGACAGCAAATTGCTGGGGTGAGTGGGTGGATGGGGGCACAAGTGACGGGGTCTGTCTCAGGTTGACTGTTTGCTTGGTAAGTCTTTTCACAAAAGGTTATAAAAATTAACTGTCAGTGTGTGTGTTCCCTGGCATTTGCAATTCCTCAAACGCCTCATTTACTCACTGGAGACTTTAAAATGTGTGAGCTTTGTCTTGCTGCCTCTGGAGGGCTAAGATAAGTCTTGACAGAGTATATGTTTGAATGTGTGTTTTTCTCCGAAAGCTTCCGCTGGGTGACTTAAGTAAATCCTGAACCACTTATAAGCACACTTACCTGCACATGTGCATGCACACACACACTTATATGCATTTCACGACATTTGATAAATCAGCTCTCAACTTCCACTGCTTCTCCAATGCATTTGGCAGAAAATCTCTGGATACTCTCTGATGGTAAAAAAGGGAAAATATATAGACATTTTATCCTCACACATCTACCGGGCCTGATAAAAAAAACAGGAGGAAGCCATGTGTTTCAGCCCCGCCATGTGAACAGATGGGGCGTCTGACTCCCTCCCTCCTACAGCTAAACTGATAGTGATCTGATGGCAAAACTATACAGTCAGTTGCTTGGCACGGCTGAAGAGAATGAGGAGCCATGGTCTCTGTTCCTGGCAAAGACATAAATTGATTGAAAATGGAAAGATAGAAATTGAAGTCAAGTATGTGTCATACCTTCTCACCAGCAATGTGTGAAGCTCCTCTGCCTGGAGGCTTTCCAGGTCCCAAGGTTTTAAAGGAATGAAGGAGATCAGAAAGTAGACTTGTGGAGTAGCAGTGTGCACAGAATGTTATATAAGCGGGACAAGTTTTACCTCTATGTTTTTACACATGGATGATTTTTAATTCTCAACAATTTCACAATTCTTGAAGCAAGGAGGAAGAGTTAAAGACACATTTAGCTTATGTCTCATGGTATTGACCTATTTGATAGGCCTTATCCAACACATGTAGGCACACACGTGCATACTGTATGTAAAAGTATACAGAAAGTAGGAATTTAAAGTTGCAGCAATGCAGCTTCAATTATACAATCTGGCTAATATCCTCTCTCCTGTTTCCATACACACTCTGTGGTATTTTGATCAGCCAACCTTTATAATCCTTTTTCTGGCATATTGCCTCAGTTCATAGTAAATTGTGACAGGACACGCGAATGGAAAATAAGGGTGAAATGCAACAAGGGTCCCCAGCAGGATTTGAGCCAAGGACATTATGGTTAACACCAGGTCATGTACCTGGAAGCCTCCACCCTTTAATTTTTGTTTTTTATTATTGTACCAGCAAGAAAAACAGACAGGTTAACACATTAAGACTGATATATAGTACTAACATTTGTTTACATTTGTAAAGAATGACTTATTGTACTTTATTTGAAATCATACACAAGAACAGATAATGCTGATAGGCATCTGTCAAACTGTAATTTTTCTGTACATATGGTACCCCATTCCTGGGATTTTACTTACATGTTACATGGGACTGCTCATCATAAACCTACTGAAAGACACATTTTAACATAAAGGGGCATTTTCTTTCCTTGTCTTTTTTAAATGATTGTAGAGACATGTGCCTGCAGTGAGGTTATTGTAAAGATAATGTGTGTAACAGATGCTTTACGAGCAAAATGCAATGTAATAATTTCTTTTGTACACAAACAGCAGAACCCATGCCAAATAATTAAATTAAAACAGCCAAGATCATTGCTTCATCCTTTCATTGTGAGTCCTAATTTCCATCATGTTTTACATATGTAATGTGAAGATACTAATCCTTTAAATCATAGTATCCAATAAAAACAAAAAAAAAGAGATAAAATTAACTGTTGTAGCAACTTAATTGATTGCTTCCATTTTTCTGAATAGCTTATTTGTCATCGTCACAACGATCTCTGGAGGGATCACAGAGCTTCTCTTGCCAATTTTTGTCGTCACATTATGGACAGTTTGTTATTTTGTGACCATAGATTTTTTTCTGGTATTTGTCAGAAACACAGAAATATGTGTCATAGTTTTCACTCTGATCAGCTGATGTCTAAGTTGTGCCATATAGGCCAACACAAGAGATAGGACCCAAACGCAGACAACAGAGGCAGAGCTGGTGCAGTGAAATAATTTAATATAACTCAATATGCAAAAGCTTTACAGGGATGGTCAGGCAAGCAGAAGTCAAAACCAGGTAAACAGTCTAAATCAGCCAAACAAATCCAATAGGGAGCAGGCAGAGAGACCAAAGTCCATAAAACAGGCAAAGTCCAAGAAAACTGTCCAAAAAACACTAGGAACAAACAAAGGGAAGATGGCTGGAAGGAAAGGCACATAAACCAAGGATGAACTGACAGTGAGGGAAAGAAACACACAAGCTAAATACGCTAGTGAGGGGAGATAACAAGACACAGGTGAAACTAATCAGGGCAGGGCAAACAATCAAAAACTGGAGGGAAACACACGAGGACAGGAAGTAAAGTACACAAGACACATGAGGAAACACTCTTTCAACATAAAACAGGAATTGACTGAACTGAAACTCAAAACCATGACAGCTGATATCATATACTGTGCTGAACATTAACAAAATGCTTAAACTCCACAGTTCAGATTAGAGGAGGTGTAGGAGGGACATTACGGTTGAAGTGCATGTTCTTGTTTTGGCAGCCAGCCTCCGTTGTAGAAGGGAGTCATCATTATAGCAGACAGACCAGCAGTTTGCAAGGGCAAAGGAAGAAAATTATGTGAAGGAAAACCTCTGAAGGACAGATGAGTTGACTGTATAAGGAATATATATGTTGATGTAGTGTACCTGTGGTTAATATATATAGGGACAGTGTAATTTCAAGCACTCAGAGACCCCTCTGATTTCCACCAGCATTCAAAAATATCACAGAGATTGGTGGGGAATAAATAAGCAAGATCAGACCTTTTCTGTGTTTAGTCAATACGCCTTTCAGCAGTCTGGCAGCTTGCAGGAGAGGGAGGATGAAAAATGTATCAGTATAATTTACTGCCCTCTGCCTGGCTGTTCAACCCCTCTGCCACATCTAACAGCATATAATGCATTGCCCCATCTGGTGACTCTGGCCGCATTTCGATTTATTAGCAGAATAATTGCACAAATATTAGCAGGCTGATATAACACCAACTTTCAGCACAGAGATAAACTAATAGTGTAATAAACGCTGAAAGTATTTTTTTAAAAAGGGGTTGCACTTTAGGGTACACTGGACATAGTTAAATATGTAAAATATGTGCAGGATGTTTGAGCAGGTTGCGTGCAAACCTATGAGTTATGAGTTATGTCTGACATTCCTAGCTATTATATTATAGTATAATACTATACAGTTTAGCAATGATACATAACTTTAAAGCTTGAGTGGGTTACTGTATTATGGAGGAAGGCTTTTTTCTTATACATATGACATTTTATCCTCACACATCTACCGGGCCTGATAAAGAAACAGGAGGAAGCCATGTGTTTCAGCCCCACCATGTGAACAGATGGGCCACTGACTCCCTCCCTCCTACAGCTAAACTGATAGTGATCTGATGGCAAACTATACACTCATTTGCTTGGCATGGCTGTAGAGAATGAGGAGCCATGCTCTCTGTTCCTGGCAAAGACATACATTGATTGAAAATGGAAAGATAGAAATTGATGTCAAGTATATGTCATACCTTCTCACCAGCAATGTGTGAAGCTCCTCTGCCTGGAGACTTTAATTCTCAACAATTTCACACACACACACACACACACGCACGCACGCACACACACACACACACACACACAAAAACACATGCAGAAATGAAAGTTTTTACCGGTAGATTGGCATATCTTATTTCACATCTTATTTCTATCCTCTATATCTGTCTCCTCCTCTTCTCCACAGTCACTTTGGCAATATGGTTTTAGTAGAGGACAGATGGAGGTTTTCCAGAACTGGGCTGTGGCATTAAAGTGCTTAAAATCTGTTTTCGAGCTTTTTTTATTTTATCAAATAAATCCAGTGAGTTAGCTAGCTATCAGCTCTTTCCAGGCCATCTGTCCCTCTCTGATTTCCTCGTCTTCTGTGCTCACTGATCTACCTGCCTGGGTCTCAAGGAGTTACAATGTGAGGCTCAGCACAGGTAGTCCCAGCTCTGTTTCATGGTGGCCACATCTCTGCACTCTTAGAGAATGTATTGTGTGGACAGGACTGAGAGTGTCTGATACATTTCTGGGGTTAGGAGCAAAGACGTGCCCAATTTCTCCCACTGCCACAAAGGCAGATTGGGGGAGTGTTTTCCATTTTCTGACAGGGTTAAAGCAGCATCATTCAAGGAGATGGTAAGGGAGGATTCGGTCAATACTGTCTATCTAATTTTTTCTCTTCTCCATCCCTCTCCCAACTTTTTCACCCTCTTTTTCCTTTTTTTCTATTTTCATTCTGCTCTCATTTATCAGTTTTTCTGTTTGTCTAGCTCCTCTACCCTGTCTCAATCAGTTTCAGTTCTTGTGGTGAACCTGGGGATAAATTAACAGGACACAGGAATGAATTAACACTAGCTTAATATGATATCTGCAAACACTCCTGTTTTTTCCGGGTTCCTCCCGTATTTTCATGGCCATATCTCCACCATCATATTAAAAAGGCAATGTAGTGCGCTTGCTTACACAACAGGGTGTTCAACGCACCACCATTTCCGTCTAAATAAACGTTTTGTCGGGGCTGAACTTTAAAAAACCGCAGTGTTGGCAAGTATGTAATTTCTTTTTCTCATTAATACTTTTTATTTTATTCTCATGACTATGTTGGTTAAAACAACAAGTGACAGCCAAATGTTAATGTTAAAGCAGGAGATCAATAATAAGGAAAAATAGTATCGTAACAAAGATGGTAGATTAAATTAGGAATAGTCCATTACAGCTAAAGTCAAGTCAGTTTTATATATAATTTTTATATATATTTATATTTGTTTGTTTTGTAAATTAAAGCTTATATCAAACAAAGGCCTGGAGTCTCAGTGGGGAAAATTACAGTGTGTAATCCTCAGATGAGTGAAGAATGTTTCAGACGATTCCAAATAAAGCAAAATAAAATTTAAGAACCAAACATCTACTGAGCTCAAGGCTGCATGTACTAATGAGTTATACCTAGGTGGGGATAAAGTACTGTCAAGGTGGAGCATCAGTGAAATGCCCCCTCAAGGATTGAGATGTTACAGAGCATGCCAAGTGTTTATAGCTAACCCTGACTTGAGGGTTAACGATTGGTATTTGATGCTGCCTCTGCGACCACGCTCCTCTGACTCCAATCAATAGTCATGTTAATAAGCAGCACCAATACTTGACACACAGCCTCCTCTCAGTGGGTGAATTGCTGTATTGATCCTTGCACTCTCATTTTAATTCCAGTATTTCTTACAAAAGAAGCAACATGCACATGGCGTTGACCCTGGCCGAGTGTGGCTGATGAAGGAGGGAATTAAATTTGTATTGTTGGTGTTCAGTGACCGCTAGTGCACTCATCAAATGAGAGGGCCAGCAGTGCTATAAATTTCCACCAAAAGCTTTTTTTAAAACCAACAGTTCCCCTTTAAAATACAATTATGCCTGAATTCCTTCCTCCCCTCCTCTGACACAGTAAAAGGGATGTTTTAATAAGACAATGTACATGTTTTGGCCATTCTGTGACTCTGATCCCCAGCAGCACAAATGACACAACACGTAGCAGATATGTTGCAGAGAAACTGAGCCTGACTGAGTAATGGAGACCAAGACAGGCTTGCTGCTTTTAATCAACTTGAGATGAGGCAGAAGGAAGCCTTCATCATGTTGTGCCTTGGGGGAGTAAGGCAGGACATAAAGAAGGCCAGTTTGATCTTGATGAGCTTTTTAGGGTGTCAAGGCTTTGCTGAGATGAGTTTTCATGGGGCCTTGCCATCCCGAGAGGAATGCTTTCAGGTGACACTAATTGCTCCTCCACCCAGCTCTCTGTCATATAGGGAGAAGGCTCTGTCTGGCAGGAGGCTATGTTCTCTCCAACTTGTTCAGCGTCATGATGAGGATGGTAGAGTAAAGATTCCTGCTAGAAAATATGAAGAGTAATCAGCAATGCATGAATTTAAATCTATGTAAAAATGCACACTGCAGCAAGTAAACAGAGATGTCAAGGCCCAAGAGGCGCCTCAGAAAGTGAGGTTGATTTATCAGAAAAGCAAATATCGCATCTCATGAATGTGTTGTAAATGGTGGGGGTCTTAATGTCTGCTTTTCTGTAAGCTAAACTTATTTGAGAAGTTGGTCACTATATGGTGGAGGCATTTTATGATTTCAGGAGAATAAAATGGGCCATCTTAAATGTTAAATATTTGACAATGAGTGAGTTAGTATTGTATTCAGCCACCCGCTCTGGCATATTCTCATTAACATTCAGCTTTTGCTAATTGGTAAGGATCCATTGTTTTAGACAGCAGGGCAAACAGGAAATGGCCTTGGCTGTTGTATATAGAGGTGACTGTTCAATTAAGATAAACATTTTCATACAATGAACACTAGACGAACTTTTTTTTTTGCATGAATTTATCAGGAAATACACAAAAACACCAACTGGATGTGGTGTACTGAGATTATTGTGAGCCGTAGATATGGGGTGATGAGGTAGGTACACTACCAGTGTTCTCCCCTGCTTAAACCAGTGAGTTTTATATAGTAATGATCACACTGCAGCTGGTGAGTCCAATGGCTGTTGATTTATTGCCCTCAGCAGCAGGGTCATTTACTTTCCATGTATAGTGGGATCATTTTGATTACGTACTGCTCATTTCTGCATCAGCAATGGCTCCTGTGAGTCAGTGTAAATGTTCATTGCAGAGCACCACCAGATGTTTTCAGCAGTAAATTATCAGCGAGAGCCAGCCTCTACGGACAGTTAATTCATACTGTGTACTTACGGATAAATTAATAAATGAGTGAATAACGATTACATGCCATGTGTAAAAAGTACAATTTGTTTGACAGATTGTTTATTTCAAAGCATGAGAAGGAGACATGTTTTTCTTGCCCAAATTGTATTTATTTTTTAAGAGTTTAGGAGTTTTTAAGTAGACAGTAACTCCCTAATAGCATGATGGATTATTGAGTTTATCTCTTGTTGTGGGACTAACTGTCAGATACCAGCGGTGACTCTATAGTCACAGATTAAAAGCCATGCCAGGCTGCTTTCTGTTTGGATGTGATAAGATGGATCTTCACCTCTGCTCACTCTTCAGTCTTACAGTTTAACACTGCACACCAGAAGCTCCCTGCTCTACAAAGGTCATGGTAAACACAGCCAGATCAAGGCATTCAATCCTGCAAATATTGTTGTCCTTTGAAACTTTTATTTTAGAGATTTCCCTCCATCTTGCAGTTCTAGGCCTGTCCATTGTAGTGTGGCCTTGCAGGACCGTCTTTTCATTATATTGGTTTGATTGAAAAGACAGTGGACAGAGGAGAGAGATGACCCTCTCTCCTCTAGTCCTCTCATTTTGATTGTGCTCAGGAAAAATTTTATTGGAGCAAAGAAACACTTGAAGTCAAAGATCACCTACCCAAAGGACAGTCTTATATTTCTTGCATTGTCTAGAGCATTGCTTTTGTAAGATGGATTAAAAAAAGCCCAACTAAACAGACACTTTCTTCTCTCAACACATTTCCGAAATGGAGCAGCACAATGTTTAGATGGCTTCCTCTGATAATGTTGTGGTTGGTTCAGAAGTGTGCTTGGTCAGCCAAATCCCCGTTCCCACAAATGTGTCTGCTGAGGCAGAGATTCCAGCTAGGAGTTACAATAAGCCTGCTCTCATTACAGTCCAGAGGAACATGTGTGTGTACATACATGCACACATACACACGCATGTACACACATGTATGTGTCTGTGTGTGTGAAAGAGAGAGAGAGAAACAGTGTGAAAGAAGTCCCTCTGGGCATTTGGCTGCAGCACTGGTGAAGATAAGGTAGTCTGATGTCTCCTGACATGGCCAATGATTCATAATTGTGGCAGGACAGCTGTTGCTGGCTCCACTGACAGGTCCCAAGTTGGCTGACAGATGATAGGGCCCTCTGGGGCCAAACTATCTATGAGTCCAAATTGTCACTGTCCACTATCTGCTCACCTGTTCTTCATGAGCCTGACTAGTAAATGTAAACCAAGTGGTCACAGACCCACAATCTGTTTGACCTCACTGAATTTGATTATAAGTTGTTGCAATATAATAGTGCGTACAACACAGCAGATGGACTCAATACCATAAAAACCTGCACAATGTGATGTTTACTAAATAAACAATACATGTCAATACATCAATACTTTGATGTACTTTTGTAGTGTTGTATTGGATTGTCTTACACTGTCAGGTGTAAATAAGTTTGTCATTTTGTCAGTCTTTTATGCAATCTGCTTTCAGATGAACATCATCTGAATGATTGTGTGTATATATATCCAATACTGATAGGAATAGTGCAACTTCAGTCAAAACAATTAGGACAACGGAACAGGGAGCCTAAATAAGTTAAACTGCTGGTCAAATTTTGACGTCACATTTTTCGTGATAAAATTTTATCACAATTCATTTTCATGCAATTTTGGGATATCCAGTATCTGATATCATTAAGGCAGGCAAAAAGATTAATAGGCTACTAGAATTGTTGCATTACACATACAACATAAAACTGCGTGTCATCCACATAGCAATGGACATCATGGATTCATGGACACCATTCATTACTGACGGATTAAATGACGGCTTTTCTAGAGTGCAAATTTAACTAGTAACTTACTGTAGATAGTAACTAAGAAAAATATTGTTGTTGTTGAATAATTATGTTGGAAGTAAAACATCCTAACTTAGTACATGTGTATGAATAATTTTTGAACATGCCATAAATGCATTTGGATTCATGAAAACAGAAAAAAAATCCAACCAGTTTAGACTTGCAATGTTTTATCCATTGGTTTACATTCAAGAGTAAATGCTTTGTTATAAAAGAAAAGTCCCATTTACTGTAAAGGTGGAGGAAATGACAGACTCTGGTCTTTTTTACTTTATCTGAATCCCCAATAAATACAACCTAACTTGGAAAATTTTTACTTGCTTCACTATAAGCTTGAAAATGTAGTACATACTTTCCAAATGTCGTGTTCCTTGAAAATGTTTAAGCTACATTATACAAGACTGCAATGCAAACAATCAACAATCAATCACAACACAATCAGTCGTGGATGTAATTTAGAGTTGAGTCTCCATGGCTCTCAGACAATCAAGTTAATCTGACGGTAAGCAAAATTGCAATTCCACATTGTCTGCATTTCAGTCTTATTCCTTGAATATATGAGTGTGTGTTAAATTGAAGGAAATTGCTGTGCTGCACTGTGGGGAGAATTATGAAGTTATAAGATGAGCAAGTAGCCGAAGAAACCTGATTTGCCATACATCCATATTAACTCTGAGACAAAAAGGCAGAAGTGAAAAAAAAGAACTGTGCCTAAGGCTTTGTCATTGCCGTTGCCCTTGAGAAACAAGGATTCTTAAATCATGTGACAGTCCTTTATTACTCACTGTGATGCTGTTGTTTAAGGCTCCTGCAACAACTAAACTATACCTAAGCTACAATATCAAGATGCGCAGTTTTTATAACACGCACACACACAAAACATAGGAATATCTGCTGTTTGACTATTTCGAGCTACTATTTGCTCTCTGTGTTCTCTGTTTGTCTGAAAACCTCCAGAGTGGTACTGTGTTTAATTCTGGTTGTGATAAAAATCAAATCAATCAAAGTGGCTGACCTCATGGATCATTCAGGAAGAAGTCACCTCTAAGCTCAGTCTCAGAGTGTCCATTAGCCTCTGCACTCATTGTCAGCTCCCCTTTGACTGAATGACAGTTAGCCAACCTGCCAAATTAATTTTCCTACCACTGTTGTGCAATGTGCTCATCCTGCCCACTGTCTCAGCCTTTCCAGGCTGCTGCACTAACACTGCACACACATTACCTCAGGGACATCAGCCTATTGAGGGAAACACGTTTTCTGCCTCATGGCAAACCTGAGACCTGAGCCCACTACCTATGACAGCATTAGCTTTCAGAACATGAGAGCCTGAAGTGGATGTGGTTGAATTAGCTATGGTGCACTTATCTTTCAACACTGGAGCTGGGTCCATTTTGGTTCTGTTTGCAAGTCGGTTTAAATCAGGTATTTTATTTAAACATTTTTTATCTCCACTTCACTTGACAGCAGTAATAACACCCTAAATGCCATTCTTTTAGCCTGAAATTTGATGACTTTTCGTAAAGTGTTCCAAAATGTGGAAAAATATTTTAAAATGTTATACTTTTGTACAGGTGCTACACTTTGTACATTGAGTCTGTTCTGGGTCAAATTTGACCCGTATGTATTAAAATAGATTTTAGATCCACCAGTGTGGGTCAAATCGAGGAAAATGGGGGTTTTAGAAGAACTGGAAACTGTGAAGAGTAAAACAGCACAGGCATGATCATATATAGTGCACATAAGAAACAGAGATCATAGGGTGCCTTGACGCTGTCGCGAGATCTTCATCTGCAAGCTCCTGCGATGTTACAAAATAACTTCAGAATAATTAAAACCCACCATTTCCCAGCTAACCAACAGAGATTAAAAGAGGGGTTGGGGGGTCATAAGTCAGTGACTGAGGTTATGGCAGCAGGACTTACTGTCCAAGAGGTCATTGATCTGGTCTTCCAAGATGAAAGTAGTTTGCAATTAACATTTTTTTATTTTTTTTTATTTGTTGCTTAAAATGTTGGTTAATATTGAATTAATCATTAATAGTTATACTTAGATAGTAGTTTATTTATTTTTTTTGATATAGCAGTGAGGACAGTGTTTGATGGTTGTGATGGTTAAAAATGTTTATACAATAAACCCCACAGTTCTAGAATGTTTTTGCCATTTTCAGTTTCAAGAAAATATATTTAAATCATTATTGCTGTTATGTTGTTATGTAAAATAGGACACATTGGGGGATAATAGATGTTTTTTTTCTTCATAAACGAGTGGTGGAAAGCCTAAAAAATACACTCTTTCTGCTCACTGAAACATTAATTAAATATTAATCACCCATTTATTAATGTCAAATAGGCTATTTATACATTCAAAATAGATCTGTGGTTCAAAATTTGGTATAGACACTTGTTATGATGGGATTCTTGGACCAGGTCAATTTTGACCCCAGCCCATACTGTGAATGTATATAATATGAACAGTAGGTAAGGGTAAAGACTGCCGTGCAAACAACAAAATGTGTCAGTACTCCATTATCCAGACAGTTTAACTACATGCAATCCTCCCGAGGTTCCTTCACCAGATTTAGCTGCAGATGCTGTTCAAACCTGTTGAAGACATAAAGCGCTGCTGTCAGAGTGACACAAGGAGAACACAGAAAGAGGATGAGTCAATTGCAACAAACCATTCGTGGAATGACCCAGACAGATTCTGCAATTACTCAAAAAAACATCTCTACAATACGGGAACAGGTTAACAAAGAAATGACTAAACCAGACATATCTCTGTGCAACTGTGTTGGTAGACAACTGAGCAAACTAACACAGCAGGTGGCCCATTTTTTCACAGCAACATCATTAGACTAAACTTGGCTTTAAATGGAAACACAACAGTGGTGGTGCTGAATTAAGATCCCATCTAGTGTGAACTGAGACCTCATAAGTCAACAGTCATCAGGTTTGTGTGCAATGTGATATTTTTATTTTCACTGTTGGTCTAGTTTAAAGTATGTGAATTTTGCCTATTGGTCTTTTCAGAGAGTGGATAGAAATAAATGTGCTCAAAATATACAATGTTCTGACTATTACTTTGATAATTCTTTTTGCGATGTGTTACTCTACAAAGACCCTTTCCAAAGGGTAAGTCAGTCAGTGAACCCTTTGCTAGCATAACATCATCATGATGCACAAGGTGCAGCAGTAAAGGCCTGTGTGTGATCATATGGCATGGTCTCTTTTTTTCAGGTTCTAAATGTGAGTGTGTTGGAGGGAGAGCAAGTGACAGTGGAGGATACGGGTGGCCGGGAACCATTCATCCTTGCCAATGAGTCAGTCTTGATAAGGGGCCTCGTACTACGCAGCTGGAGCAACCAGATATCCATACGATTCCGTAGTGACCAACAGCACAACTCCGGATTCCTCCTGCTGCATTACCAAGGTGAGCCAATACACACGCTAATAATGTGGTCACATTGTTCAAACTGTTCAATCAGTCAAACAACAGCTCAGCTTAGCCTTGCTCACAATGGATTCAAATTGTAAGTGCATTAAATATGTGTGTCATATTTGGAAAACAATTAATTTGAACCAGCCTTTATGCTGACATCTCTTTTGTCATTATACAGTATTTGTTCTTAACATTTGGCGAATTTGGTCATGCCAGCCAAAAGAACAAAAGGTAGCGTCATTTGCGTTGGGGGACAACCTTTATTTACAGAAAGACAAGGGGTTCTTCTGCTTCGATTCTTTATTGCAGCTAGGCCCCAACATGATAGGGAGGTAATAACTGTCACTGCATGAATGTACTCTTATGCTCACGTTATCAATAAGTACTTACAAGGTCTATTTTCTGATAAATGTTCTGTTCCAAAATAGTGACGATTGAGCTTACTGTAATTTACAGTTATATAGGTTTTTTCCATGCAGGAAAGAAGATAGTTTGCCATTGAAATGAACAAGTCCAATAGTTTTGTGAGCACTGAATTCCATTGGCATTTGCAGAGATTAAAACTATACAGAAAGAATTAGTAAATGTGATCAAATAGTAACTACAAGAGTGTGTGACAGCACCACAATCTGTCATCAGAGATAGTTACTGTATATTGTTGGTGAATATGATGGCCCATGAATTCCTCCCTCTCTCTGCCTGATTTTGTGCGAAACATTGATCTTCCATGTCCGCAACAATGTCTGTTTATCTTAGCAATCACACAAAGTGGCCACCAATTACATGCCCCATCGATCTGAGTTGATGGTGGAAGCTGCTGGACAAAACATTCATTCCACCACATTACTGTAGCACTTTGATCAGCTGGAAAATGAAAGCAACCATCAAAACAGTGCCGCTGACGTGAGATAAATCAGCCCATTGCTGTTGGAATGCGTGTATATCGGTGTGCGGTCAGGCTGAATGATGACAGCGAGGGGTCAGTACAGATCATACAGGGTGATGCATAGATGGGGACAGATGGTGAAAAATAGTTGAAATATATTACACTCTCAGTAGGTGTACTTTCTTCTCCTTCTTTTCTTTACATTTCAGTAAATCTTATTCAGCATAATTTTGTGTGAAACGTTTTTCCAGGTTTATTAATGGAGACCCTGTACTATTTCCTTGACTCTTTTTTATTGTTAAAAAAGACCTATTCATCTATCCATCCAATCCACATTCACTGTTAAATAAGCCTGATGGTCGCACTGCACTATGCACCTGATGCTGAGACGGGTCTACAGGCAGACTCGTTGAGGACACTACTGGGTCCTGATGCCTGTAATATTATTAATTGGAACTGCTGGCTGCTGTTTACTTTTGTGACTCATGCAGCATTTGCTCACACCGCTTCGTAAGGAACATGAATAACCAAATGGTTTCTTACTTTCCATGCAAACATCATAGAGACTCATAACCAGGATACTGTGCATGTACCGTGTGCAGGTGCACCAGTCACGTACATGTTAATTCGTTAAAGAAAATATGATAAAAGCTTCAATGACCTATACCCTGAAATTTGTGTGAAACTGAGGATGTCCTGAGTTTATCTACAGATACAAGACTGAGACTAATCCAGGCGTTTACGATTCAAATAGTTTACGTATTGGATATAAAGCCAGATGTTTGTCATTTGTTGGATAATGTCATACAGAGATATGAATAACCAGGGGTGCTATGTTCTATATCAACTTGATTTGAATCAGGATAAGACTATAACAGGGACAATCGTGTTAATGTAAACCTACCCATTGATAATTGACCGTGTGTTGGTGACAGCAGAGATCAGAAGCAAAGCTGAAAAGAAGAGAAATCATACTCCAATATCATATTATTATTATCATTTTTCTCAGGGGTGCCCACGTAGGTCTGGAAGAGGGTGTCAAAATGGCCTGGGTTGCTCAGTTTCTAACTTCACTCTCAATACTTAGTTTGCTAGTTTCTTTTGAAAACATTTTATTTAATATAAATCTCAACAGGGACTCAACACAGCACCTCTAAATTATTTTACTGCTAGATCCTGTCGTGTCTGATGCTACAGTAGATATTACCAGGCACTTTATGATATCAATTGTTATGACCCTAGAAAACCCTTATAAAACACTTTCACATAGACAACCTTCTCTATTGTAATTGTTGAAAAAAATGCAATGAGCACATTTCTAGAAGGCTAGACATATTGGAGACGCAGAATATATTTCAATTTGTGTTCCTCTCCTTGGTAAGCAGAGAATCACCTTGTCCTTTATAATGGGTTGTGAGAAATGTGATTGGACAAGCGTGGAGAAGGAGACAGAACTGTGGAGAGATGGATCTCAGCTCAGGGTAATTAATATCTGCTACAGCATTAGCTCTGCCTGCGATGGCAGAGTGATGGATGCCTCTATAACATCAGCAGTGAGCCTGACACTTGGAACATGATTATAGTGTGTGTTTTACTGTTTATATGTATAGAGTGGAAAGTAGGAGTGTGGGATAGGAAAGAGGCATACCACTTTCCTTGTAAATCCTTGTCCTTGTCTTTTCCTCAGTACACACACATGCACATATCCTCATCTACATAGAACATCCATTATCCATTCAACAATAATGTCCAGAGATAGCAACTGAAGCTACAATAGGAAAAAGTGGAAATTAAACAATGTAAAAACATAAAACACTAATTAATGTATCCTGAGTGTAAACAACCCTACTGTACAGTATATGCAAAAAATCAGTATTCTTTGCTGGTGAAATAACACATTTATCTGTTTTGCATATAGGGGTTCTCCCCATAACTTGCTTTTTTTTGGCTCCATGAATTCAACAACCCTAATACAGATAACTGTATTTATTTATCTTAATAAACTGTGCTATTCTACACACTGGATTTAACATTGTTATTGCAATTGTGGAATCCATATATAGATTGAAAATGTACATACTTACTGTTTTGTAATAAGGATTGGCTGCAATTTTAACCCCTAAAATAACTTAGTGTGCTACAATGAATTCAAGTGTGTTGAGAGGATACTTCATCCTAAAGTGTTAGCACTCAGATGAGCAAGCTAAATACAGAACAGGGAATTGAAACCATTCCTCTGAAAGCATAATAATGGGTTAATTACAGCGATGGCATGCAAAAGAGTTTTTTTGGCAAGGAGTATAATTCTGAATATATTTTTTTATGGGGGGGGGGGTCAAAGAATGCTGTCATTTCTTTAAAAAGGAAAATCATTTGTATGCATGACCACTGTCGGTACTAATAATTGAATGTAATGAATTTGAATTTGCACATGCAAATGTGGACAACCCAAAAGCCCATTTCACTCCCAGTTAGGAAGTTTTTCCTTTTAAATTTAACTTAATTTATGATTGATGTCTTTTGTTATTTAGTTGTGGAGATGATTGCCATCATATCTGACCTCTTAACATCTATAGGTGAGTGTATAGAGCATGATCATAGGCATTGGCAATGGCGGTGCTGTTTTACAAGGGCAATTGATTGGCTGTAACTAATAAGCTGGGTTGACAAGTGAGGTGGCCAGAGGACCTCTGCCACTGGCAGTGATCCACCATTTGCCTCGTCTCAGTAGCATTGATGAGATGCAGCCTGCAGTCCAAAGTTATTTCTCTTTAATAGCCTTTATTGAGTAAATGACCATTAAAATCGAGTTTTTAACCCAACCACATAAATATCAATAGGCCATATCATGGAAGAACTATGGTCTGGCTTTCTACAGCTGAATCACTTTCCCAGAGACAACACTATTGATCTTTCTGTAAAAGGTAATGCTTAGGTGCACAGCCAGGACATGAGGCTTGGATACAGTGACAGTCGCACTCTCCCACAAGTTACCTGCTAACTGCAGGACTGCTATCATCTCAGTGCACAGAAACAACAATTGACTAGAGATGAGCACTGGGTTTTCGCTCCCTGGAAACATATTTTATTCTCCGTTGGTAACATATGGTGGATAATATTTGACAAATACACTGTCATTAAATATAATAATAGCAACCAACACTGCATTCATTATTTTTGTTCTGTTTTGTGTTAACCTATTTCATTATCTCCTGCCCTCAACTTGCCGAGTTTGATCTCATCCAGCTCTCTACCTTGAATGGATTCAGGCAACACGCAACAGTTTATTAGGCCCAAATTGAAATGCATTTTATTTGTTTGTCCAAATACAGTGGATAACTTACTATTACTGGCTTCCTCACCCGAGTCAACAATATTTGTCCATTATTGGTTGAAGAGCAGCATTCTCAATTTGAAGTACTCCGGCAAATGAAAATTATGCACACAGCAGAATAAGGTTCAGCAATGGGAGGAGTGTGTGAGTGAATGCAGGAGTCACATCACATATTATTTCAGGAAATGTTAACTTTCTTTAAATTATTTCCGAAAGTTGATATTTAGCAGCTTTTGACGGAAGGGCTGAAGAAACCGTAACTCATTATTGGATCCAAAATGCAGATTCATCCATATTTGTTGATAAAATACTTGAATTTCAGATAGGTGAGAAAGGGCAGGAAGCAATATAAACCGAAACACTTTATATTCAAAAAAGGCACGACAAATCCATCGCTGTTGCACAGATAAGAGCGAAAAAGAAAGAAAGCAAGACATGATGTGTTCCTCTTGAACTCTTGTGAACAAGTACTGTGAAATGACAAAAATAAAGTGAAAAAAACATTTAGCCCATCTTCAGATGCCTTATGATTATGTATTAGTTATGACAAGCTGCACATAAAATGACTTTCTACTTTGAAACCCATTTAAATACTAAAAGCTTTTATCTATTTTTTCCTCACTTGTTTTTTTATGGACACCTATTTTAAAACAATATTGAACAAAGTACCAATACATGTCACCTGATGTGTGATAGACATTAAAACACTGACATCAGTAATGTCTTCTTGTTTTGACCTGTGATGCCCTCCTTCATCTAAACCGTGTAATTTTGAAAGAAATATGGATACACATTGGGGTGATGCATAATTTCCATACCAAGTTTTTCCACTAGGACACCCTGTTATTTATTTGACATTAAATTATATACATTACTCTCTACGTATCACTTATTTACACAGGGATTCATCCTTCTGCAAAAGATGAAATTTGAACAGCTAGTCCATATTTGTTTTAAAACTGAAGGTTTACCTGAGTATTACAAATGTGACTATTTCTGCTCCTCTACAAGGAAACAATAACTAAAGACATAAGCTCCACATCTGTTTCCTGTGGTCCTACAGTACTATCAGCTAATCTTCCTGGGTGTCTGCACCGTGGATCTATTATTTGTAATGGCAAAACAATCAGACTTTATGGCCCAGCACCACATCTACTGGAATGGAGGCAGCACGTAATTTAATACTTCAGGAATTGGCTCCACAGTTTTTGCCTCTGGCTCTCCCACTGCACGCTCAATGGGGATGTAAATGCTGCTATGATAATGGCAATAACTAGGTTCATTGGAGCTAGTGATAAACTATGAACTGAATGGATGACCCAGGGGCAGTGTACCTCGTCCCTGTGGCTCACTGATTTACTGCAAAAGATAGGTCTGTTTCATTATGGTGGAAACCAGTGGCTTGTGTAAAAGAAAACCTACGTCAGAAGATTAAAACATGGTAGATGGGGGCAGTTTCACAAGCCTTTATGGCCATTATGCATTTAGGGCTGTTTTCCCTTGAGTTTGAGTTCAAACATTGATAGAATAACATTTCTGAATATCCAATTTAGCTTCAAGGTAATGCCAGAAACCTCACTATAGTGTTGTTTTTCATATACAAATGACTGGCTGGAATGAAAGCGCTTCAAATCCAACCTGCTGCAAAGTGTGCTGTTTAACCTCCACTTGCTCAGCATCTGTGCATGCAAAGACCTCAGAACTCAAATATTAAAAAAGGTATTCATGTGTGTGTGGAACAACAAGCTTTTCTATCAAGTGTCAGCTTTTGCTTTCTACATGTGGCTGCTGCTCCAGGCCGGGCCTTTGGCTGTTTTATCATGGAACCTGTGTCAAAATCATTTAACAGTTGGTGTTTACTTTATCAGGACAATTTAGATTGGGTCAGGCATGTTTTAAACCATCTAAAAAATAAACCCTATTCTGTTATGACTTTCAATTTCCTTAGCAAACATTGACTTGATGTTGCCATTTCAACCTCTTTGATTTGTGCCAATATAAGTGCACATTGCAGTGATAGAAGATACAGTTCTGTGATGTTCAATTTGATAAGAATCAAGCAAAAAAGGCAATCAGACGAAAAAATAGAAACAGATAACACCTAAGTCAATTTCAATAGACAGGCTCACACCAAACAACCCTTCAACTATGCAGCTGAAAATTGCTGCAAGTGCATGTCTTAATTCTGCAAACACCAAATAACCTTAATCATATTAACATAAGTAGATTAAGGTGTTTACACTACATGGCCCATACCTGATTATTATCATAATTGGTTTTAAGACTGCAAATACAATCAATGCAGACCGGTCTTCCAGTATGCACTTTTTAACTCTTACAGTACTTAAGATTTGCATACACTCCATTAAGCTGAAACATGACGTGCAACATGCAAAGTTTGAGTAAAGTTGCAGCTTTTAAATGTTTTCTGTAATTTTGCTGGTGCACAATCAGAGTGTTATTGTAACACAAACCATAGTGGGTCCAATTATGTTGCTTGTTTTGTTGTCCACACATTTCCAGAAGTTTAAAAGTTTTAGTCTGGTCATTAAAGTGCTTCTAATGAGGTAGAAAAGTGTGGTTGTTAGACAGGAAGAGAACGCTGTTTAATAGCTTCTATTACAGACTTGGTTAGCTCACTCCATTATCCATGTGAACTCCATCCCATCCCACACCATTCATTTAAAAACAGGGACAGGACAACAATGCAAAGCAAGTCCAGGAACATTGATCTTACCCTGCTGGAATCACGACTCTTTGACAACCACTACAGAGGCAATTCCTCTTCCAGCGATCACATTACAGGTCCACTATGATGTTCAACTGATCAGCAACATTTCCATTTGTCAAAGTCTTTGCAGTGGCTCTGTACTGCACCACACAGTGATGTTAATTACTGTAGTGCTGCAAACATGTCTCTCTACATTTGCATACTGCATGAACTGGTAAACTGCAATTAATTAAGAAATGGAGAGTTTAGAAACAAAGTTGAAGATTGGTTATAAAGAATCTCTAGTTGCGTGTATGTGCACATGTATGTGAGAAACAGGAAGGCAGAGACAAAGTTTTAACACTGTTTACACACAGTAATAATGGAACAACAATTTGTTTTTTTCCCACTTTATATCAAAATCTGTATGGGTGCTCAGTGGTGGTTTGGAGGCGAGACAACATGGTCAACAATGCAACAAAACAGCAGGGGTTATACACAATGCAGGACAGAGGATTATGTTGTGGAGCCAGTTAACATTGTTGGCTGTTTGTTTTGGCGAGAATCGGACTTTTGTTCAGAGTCAAACATTGAGCCCTGGTAAATTATGTATCTAAAACCTTAGTTTGTCAATTTTTACAGTGAATATCTCCTTTAGGCCTCAGGATACTGAAAATATATTAAAAAATGTGATAAAAATTAAGTTAGACCAAGCAGATCTCTTGATAAAGTTTCATTGGGACATGCGCAAAGTTATTTACACTTTAATTACAGAGCTGACTATAATTAGCACATTAGTTACTATTGCATTTTAACATTAATGTGCTAGTTTTTAAACTATCACTATTCTGACGTCTTAGCATAGCAGGTTACACATTGGTCAGACCACAGCGACAGTCACATTTAATACATTTTACTGACATTACATTAGCAGAACCAAATTAGCATATTTGTCCTCCTCCAAAGTATGTCACTGAATATTCGTTCATTTAGTGCTTATCAAATGATGCATTTCATTTTTAGATGATTTTTAGGCCCGTCAGGCCACAGAGATGCCAAAAATATCACATGAAGAACATTTTACTTGTACTATAATTGATTAAACAGCCTCATTTGGTTTCTCGCTCTTCCTCTTTCCTTTCCCTTCTCATTTCTTTCCACGCCAGCCTTTGTGCTGAGTTGTGCGTTCCCCAAAGAGCCTGCTGGGGGAGAGGTTTCTGTGACGCACCTCCATGCTGGCGGAGAAGCCTACTTCCGCTGTTTCACCGGCTACAAGTTGCAAGGCCCAAAGATGCTCACCTGTCGCAATGCAACCACACCATACTGGAGTGGGAAGGAGCCCCGATGTGTGGGTAAGACAAACTGTTTCTTTGCCAGACACAAGTTAGGTCATTAAGGAGCAGTTCAGGGCAATGAGGTAGGCCCTTACTGAACTGCAACAACAAAACAGCTTAAAATGTAATTACACAAAACTAAATCTCTATAACTTTAGGTTTCCTTATACCTTCAGGTTAGTTGGGATGTTGGCTACCTCTTGCTGGATATTTAATTTATTTTTTCGTGCACAATTACCTTCTAGTAGTTAACATTGACTGCAGGGCAGACTTCTAAACTAGACTTGCATTTGTAATTAATTAAATTTGTCAAAATGTTTTCCAAGAAACTTGTTTAGTATAATATTATTTATAATCAGAAAGAAACAGTTTTTAAAATTTAAATGATGTGCAAAATAAATAATTTGAAAAACGTAAAAACTGGGAAGCATTTTGTAAGCCCTTTTCTCCTCCGCTTTCCTCTAGAATACAAGTGATTTTGATTAACGAAAGCTTTCACCAGGTTGTCTCCTACTGAGTTGATTAGTTACACTCGAGGGCCAAATGAGTGTGTTTGCATGTGATTAGCAGCTATTCTTTGGAGACGGGGCAAAACAAGGCCATTGGACCTGGCTGCCTTAATTAGAACTGGGCCGCATGACTATCCTTCTCCTGCTGGTAAAGACTCATCTGCCAGTTCGAGCCTCTCTCAGTGCCTTCCTGCAGCTGCTCTGAACTGATAGTGTTACTGCTGCTGTTTTGCTCTTCTCTTTACAAGTCCATCACACACAGTCACATACACTCTTAGACCCAGGTGAGCCGCCTAGTGTAGTCGCCACAGTCCACTGGACATTGATGCAATCTGTGCTCAGACAGGGACTTTTCTCCCATCTCCCTACCATAGTTGGTGTCGTTATGTTTCTCATCTAGTCCTACCCTCCAAGTCGTTGTCATCTTCCTTTCTTTTCTCGGTCTTTCTTCTCATATAGTATCCTGTGGGGGAATGATAAAAAATGCCACCTATGGCCGTATCGTCTCTCCTGGTTTCCCTGGCAACTACAGCAACAATCTGACGTGCCACTGGGTCCTGGAGGCCCCTGAAGGCCAGCGGCTTCACATTCACTTTGAGAAGGTGGCTCTGGCGGAGGATGATGACAGGTGGGTTATGCACACCGCTAAAATCAAAACACACATTGAGATTAAGTGTGTAAAGAAAGAGTGTGTGCAAATTTGTGCGTGTGTGTGTGTGTGTCTTCAGCTAATAGATGGCAACGAGCTTGGAACTCATTTTCTGAATATCAGTACGCCTGTGGATAAACCATTAAAATCCTCAAAGGCTATAAATAACCCAAATCTTTAGGGAGTGACAGATGAATTTGAAAGGACCTTTTATCATTATAATCTTTTAACAGTGTTCTATCAAGCAGTTGAATTGAAGGAACTCCAGAGGGTAGTGAGAAGTAGGAAACAGTGATTGCATTACATTTGTCTTCACTGACTACCGATCCACATGGCTATCGTCACACATGGCCATTCACCTCATTACCGAGTGGTGGAGAATGTTATCACAAAGTTATTACAGCCACAACTGGAACAGTGAGCAACTCTCAGATAGCTTGTAACTTCTTTTGTATGCTTCTCTTACCTTTCAAGGCTCACTTACATCTATTTTAATCTGTCTTCCTTTCTGTGTGTGTCTGTGTGTGTGTTTTTTAGGCTGCTGATTAAGAATGGCAACAACATAGACTCTCCGCCTGTTTACGACTCCTATGAGGTCGAGTATTTGCCCAATGAGGGAGTGCTCAGTACTGGACGTAACTTGTTTGTAGAGTTCACCACAGATGGAACAATGACCTCCACTGGTGCAGCGATCAGATACGAAGGCAGGTCGATCATGCAGTTTGCAGAGTTTGCTAATAGTATAATGTACCATGTCACCTACGTTTGATGTGTGTTTTTTGTGTTCACAGCTTTTGCAAAAGGTATGTGCTATGAGCCCTTTGTGAAGTATGGCAACTTCAGCGCCAGTGACTCCACCTACAGTGTGGGTGCAGTGGTCGAATTCTCATGTGACCCTGGCTACACGCTGGAGCAAGGCTCCGTAGTGATTGAGTGCGTGGACCCGCAAAACCCACAGTGGAATGAGACGGAGCCGGCTTGTAGGGGTGAGTCAACAGATCTCATTCTGCTCGAGTTATAGTGTGACATTAAATCTTTTAAAAAATGCGCTTCCACTGGAGCAGAACTTAGAGGCAGATATGACTGACCTGAGGACCCACGGCTTTCATTGTCTGCTTGATCGTTGCAGGAGTGAGTCCTTTTATTCAAATATTAAAGACCTCTGGCAGTTAACTATATCTTCCTAAGCTGCTTTCCTCTGATCCATGATACATTCTGCTCTTAAAGTTGTAACAATGATTTACTTTAACATGTGTGCTTGCAGGGCAGATTTTAGAACTGCTTAAGATTAAAAAAGGCATACAATAGTTGGCCTAAGATGAACACTGCCACACTGCACAGACTACGCACCATACTAAATACTGTAGCTCCCCCTGAGCCCTTCCCTTCTCTTCTTTCTCTCTCACACTCTTCCCTCACACCCATGACACACTGACCTTACGCCCGGTCTTTGTTGCCCGCATGATCATTCTGCCACACAGTGAAATTGAAAATCACTCCAGTAAAGCTAGATATGAGAAAATTTCATTTCTGCTCCTGTGGGTCATGGTCACCAAGCGGTTCAGTGGTAGTATGTAGTTTTACAAGGTTCACGTCAAGGGGCCTGCACACTCGATTTTAGCTGTGTTTTATTAAGCATCAAGGCCAGAGTTCCGTTATATGAAGCCACATAGTTAATGTATCAACATAGATTTTTGTCGTTTCTTTCAATGAGTTACCTACACATTACAAAATTACATGATTTGATATTTTCTTTGCTTTTCAACATTGATTGAAATCTAAATTGTCTGTGTCTTGAAATCAATGCATGTATTTGTTTCTCTGTGTCAATCTGAGGTGTTTGTGTGTTGCAGCTGTGTGCAGCGGCGAGATCACAGACTCTGCCGGTGTGGTGCTGTCTCCTAATTGGCCTGAGGCCTATGACAAGGGACAGGACTGCATCTGGGGTATCCATGTTGAAGAGGACAAGAGGATCATGCTCGACATCCAAGTGTAAGAGACTGCACTCAGGTGTAAGACTAGAAATCACACAGGGAGGTCAGAGAAGAGGTCAGATTGACCTCGAGATGTGAAACACTCCATCTCCAGACACACATGCTCTCAGTTTCTTTCTCATCTTTTCTCTCGCTCGCACAGACACACTACGTTATGCACATGGGGAAGTGTTTCTGTGGTTGCAGTCACTAATTAGATTTTTTTTTCATCCGTTACATTAAGAATTCTGTGTTGCTTCCAGCTCGCTCTCTGACCAGATTAGCCAGTAAGCCTCCCTGCTCCCACTTCCCTGGTGTGTGTCTCAGAGTTGGCTTTGAAATGAATATGCTCTGGCAGTGAACTACTCTGAGCCACTTATCCAGCCTTCCTAACTGTAATTCAACATTCATTCAACACACAGGCACACAGATGTCAAAATAGACAAAAGGCACACTACGTCTCCTTCACCCATTACTCTTACTGTATATGACACCACCCCCCATCCCCATTTTCATCCAAGTTTTTGCTTTTAAGTGTAAATAATCACATTGCTTTGTTTTCTTCACGTTACTCTAACGTTACACTAAATTAAACATTTCTTTCAAAACAAAACTATTTAACTGTGTGTGTGAGAATCTGCATCTTTTTTGCTTTGCTTATAAGGATTAATCTTTTTGCTGATTTGAGTGATTCACACAATATTTACATTAACATGCGTCCTGAAGAAAGTGTTTTTGCCTGAAGCACTTGCACCCAAGACGGCGCAGAGAGGTTCAAATTAAACCAGCGGGAATACCGCCTGAGGTTGGAGAAAAATAGAATCACTGACAAATCTCAAACAGAAGCTATTGTTAGCTATTGGTTATGGTGGCCATTTATGCATGTAGGCATTTGCACCCTTCAATTTTTATGTTTGGTTTTGTATATTCATAATTCATTCATTCTTGCTGTAAGAACTAATATATAAGTTCCTAGTTCCTTTGGGCAGTAAAAAAAATAAAAAAAACGAAAATAACATACTTTCAACAATCTGTACAAATATTTTTTCCATTAAGGTGAAAAAGATTTTTAATTACACATATCTTTATGGACAAGAACAATGTGTAAAACACATCTTGACACATTTTAAGAAAATGAATAAGTTAATAGGCATGTAACAAAAAGTCATAGTATGATGTGCAATCTTTACAGAACTAGAACTTGTCTGTGTGGTGGTGCAACACTGTTTTTTGGGCAATGGATCATCTTTCTGTGGTATTCTACAAACCACTGCTGACTTGTGTTCACTTCATTTTGGACACAATTTGGGCAGAAGCTGCACTGCCCCCAGTGATCAGAGTGAGGTGTTCACAGCACACAACCATTATTGTACTTGAATGTGGCTTTCTTGACTCATTACCTAAATTCATCTTTGAAAATATCTAAAGTTATACAATATAATAATTTGAACAAGAACATTAGATTTATCATATTAACAGTTTATATTCGACAAATGTTGTATTGCTGGAACAATATATTTTAGCTGTTGCTGAATTAAGTCTAAAATATATTGATTAGGATAGCTTACAGCTGTGGCAAAGAGTCAACAGAGGGTTTGGTGGAAGTGTGGCTGGTTTCTGTATGGACTCAGTTTTGTATGCCTCTGCATGGTCACAATACCCATAATGCTCCAGACATTATCTCTCAGGCTTACAGCAACTGAGATATGAGCCATAACTCAAAGATGATCCCTAGATCAAAAAGGTAATAACAGTATCAGAGGATACCAATAATACACAATGTCTGAATACCACACATGGGTTTGTGTGACCCTGCGTGCCTCCCTGTTCTTTAGTTGGAGATTAAGACTCAGTGATTAATGTCTGATGTTGAAAGTCAACCGGTGCACCTCGGGTAAAAAGATCAGAGAGGATTTTTTTTTTTCCCCATACAGAAGTAAACAAGTTTGATTTGAGGTAAAGTGATTTTTATTCAGAGATCTCTTTTTTTAAAATTGCACCAGCCTTAAGTTTGTTTTAATCCGAGCCACATGAGGCCACTCGCTGTAAATGAATGGTGATGTGGCCAGCTCTAGTTTATCTCAAGGTTAGTCATGCATGGCCTTCATGGCAGTAGAAACCCACAGCTTGTCTGATCCCTGCAGACCCTACCATTACCTTCATGTCTGGTCCGCTCATCTTGAGAATAGCATTCCTAAAGGCTCCGTCAACATGTAATTTGTGTGAATGTTTGTTTGTGTACACGTGTTATGCATGTTGCAGGCAAGTGACAAAAGGCTCTTGTGGATGAGAGCTGTCTCATTATGAGGGTGGGCACACACTTTTCCACATTAATGAGAATGTTTTCTGTATTATCATTCATCACTGTGCCTGTGCTGGCAATTACAGAGGAGCAGTGTGCATAATGAGGACTGATTAATTAATTTAGGCCAAACAGGAGGGTTGGCTCTTTGCTAATTAGCATGAAGCATGGCTCGAGCAAGAGCAGGATACAATAGGTTACAGCTGATATCCCCACCTGTGGAACACAGCAAGGTAAATGGTTCACATGTAGATTTTAGCATTCAGATTGCTGTATCTAGAAATGTGTTTCACATTTTAACACTGTTTTACACTGGTAATAATGTTTGTCTTAGTTTACTGAGCAGAATCAGAGACTTTTTAGATAGGGGTAACTGGGTTCATAGAGTCCTCTTGTGGAGACTCTAAGCATTACATGCTATCTTAAGTCTACTTGTGCTGGACTTGTGTATACCTGGAAACTAAATTGTTATTTTTATTTGAAAAGTGAACCTTTTTTCACTGTGCAGAACAATTCAAATATGTCTATGAGGAGATGTAGAAGGTAGACTTGAAAGCAATTTCCATTCGGTTAGTTACTGGAGATTTACCAGGTTCCTTAGACTTGACAGGTCAGTAAAGGTGACAAAATCCCTAGAGGCTTGTACAAAACACAGCTGTCATCCCCTCATCTGCAGAATTGAGCTGGTGCCATTGGTATGCAGAGGAGTTTTCAGAAATTCCCTAAAAGTCCTTTTTCAAACAGACCGCTGGCACTTTGCAAACACCTAAGCTGTGTCAATGAAGAAGATATTTAATCAAATAAAACAACTCTGCACAAGTATTACCTTTAATTTTGTGCATTTGCATCCTTTCCTGTAAGTATTAATCATATTAAAGCCAGTCTTACACCCTCAAACATCACCATTCTGACATCCCTTTGGTTATTAGTTCGAGGCTCACATCAGCCTTAGTCAGCCGTCCAGGCTCTGTCCAATCACAGACCAGAACAAGGCTCAAAGTGGTTCAGCTAGCGAATTTTTTCAGTTGATTGTTGAGTTGCACCAATATGTATTTTGATCGGCTGAGAGGCTGACAATTCCATGCTCTTTTTTATGGCAACATACAGGAAAGTTGAATTTCAATTCAACAATAAAGTATTGCAGGGGTCAAAACTGACTGACGTCTGACAAACTTTAATGTTAAAATGGAAAGTAAAGATAAGGAACATATGGGAGACAGGGTGCAAATATTTATAGAAGATTAGTTCAGATCAGTTTGCACCACAGAACAGGGAGGGACTTCACTGTCTGGAGGGGAAAACATTAAAGGAGCCAGGTGGGATGACATTTGGGTGGAGCGATTGCCAGGTTTCTACAGAGGAGGCAGCTGAGCGACCTGTAGTCACTCACCACAGAGTGCTGTGCAAGTCTGGACTGAAGGCACTGTGTTTGGCATTCTTCTGTGCTGTCACCAGGATTTTGAAAACATTTCAAGTAGACAGTGGGGTGAATGGATGGGGTCAGTGGGGACATTTTAAACCATGGTTGACTGCAACATTCTTTATGAGGTATAGCGCGACAGGGGAGACTGTTTAGAAACCCAGGCAGGAGGAAAGTTTACAGTGTGTCAAGTGCGAAAGCATGCAATCTGCTAATGCTGTCAACTATAAATCTGATGTTTTCAGATATGGCTGCAGTGTTGGTTTTGCATCTTGTCCAACAGACCAAAATTCTTGTTGTTGTTGTCGTCAGTTGTGAAATAACTACTGCAGACGCAAGTTTTCCCCATCGAAGATCTGTCTTGTAAAGTTGATTTTAAGGTGGGTATCAGTTGTTTGTCTCAGTGAGTCAGACAGAAAAAGCAGAGTTTTGTGTTGATGTCACAGAGGTTTGTGGGATGGCACAGCCAAAATATTTAGCATAAAAGACAAAGCCCTCAGCAGAACCCAGATTTGAACTCTGAGCTCTCCATGATGATGATGAGACAAAGAAGTACAGGCTCAATCTTGAGCTGCTTTGACTTCCAAAAGATAAGAATTGAAAGCATATTTCACCATCAAGTGCAAAAACATGTTTGTGGTAAGCGTTATCAGGAAGGGATGAAGATCAGCAGCATTGCTATTGAGCTCAATCACCATACCAGATTAGTGAAACAAGCTAAAGAATACGGGTTGTGGTGTTGATAAAATACACCAATGTAAAGGAGAGTGGAACGCATTTATGAACTCGAGCCATGTGAAAACCATGGCCCTCTGGAGAGGTTAAATCTGTACAATATGTAACAACGGGGAGCAGCAAGTGCTGAACTTTTGTGTTTAGTTTGACAAAATGCAGAGACTGGAGGTAATCACACAGTTGGATTGTCAACAGTACCACATCCCTCCTTCTAGGGTAGTTTGAATGCAGTGAGACCTTTGGGGGGAGATAAGGTGAAATACAGTGCAATGATAAGGTGGACAGCCTTGTTGACATGAGCAGCAGCTGGAGGATTGAAAAGAAGTGAAGTGAGAGATGTGGAGATAGAAAAAGATGCAAACTATTTGGCTGGGGTGTTCTTCTAGGGATTTCGCAGATGGGCACCCCCGTTGTATTGTCACACTAATGAAAATCTCCATTGTCTGTCATTCCATGCAGTCACTGGGTGCATCTTATTCATAGAGTACAATCCAATAAAATTTCACAAAAGAAAGAATATAGAAGCTCATAGAGTGAAAACCTTCGTGTATTCTGTTAATTTCCTCAATTTTTGCACACTTGATCAAATGTCATTTTAAGAGGCACCATTTCTATATAAGCATTAAGTGTTCTCATGGCAGTTTGGAAATGGCATTGTCATTCCTGTCACTTCTATCCATCCACAGCTGCTGATTGTAAAAGAACATGGAGGTGTAAATTGTCCCTATAGCTGTCCAACTAACCAGAGGGAGTACCTTGTCACTCAGCACCTTATTTCACTCCCATTCATGCAGCTGGCATCTATTATTTGTGTCCATCAGGAGGAGCTGCAATTTAGTTCTCATTACAGAACCAGCACATTTCACAAGCAGACAGTGGAATCCAGTCATTCTGGCCCTGTTTTTGTCTTAAAGCTTTGCCTTCGGGGGCTTGGTAGCCTCAGCTAGTGGCCCATGGACATACACTTTGTGGGTCTAATTATATAAATTGGTTAATGCTGATAGTCAACATAAATAAGCAGGATTTGTTCCTAGTCTGGGTGAATAAAGCTGAAGTGAGTGCATTTCATTGATTTTAACTGCAGCATGGTTCTACTCAGAAGTAATGTGGAAATTCTGCGGGGGAGGTTGTGAATAAGATTGAGGAGAGGTAAACAGACTCGGGGTCATTCGTGTCCTATCATCATAAAACTCTGTGTCAATCACAGACAAACAGACGTGCACAGGCTCATACTGCTCTATTTGTTCCAACAAAGCTATTGACATGTATTCTGCCAAACCAAAGACACACCCCATCTCAGTGACATATATAGTGGGTCAGACAGGTGATTCCAATCAGTGAGCTCAACAGGCAATCAACATGAACATAGAAATATAGTTCTCAGAGCGGTCAATCATTAGGCACGAAAGCCCTCCGACACCCATATGTTTATATTTTATGAACCAACAAACACAAAATAAAAAAATCAGAGAGTAAAAATCACAAAGTACAAATGTATATCATTTGACATGAAAAGACAGTGTACCTTGTTCCTTTGAGTTCACACCCAAGTGATGCCTTGTCCTCTCATTAACTGTGAGATTTATTTTTACTACTTTGATGGGGATGCACCATTACATTTTATTATAGGCTTAGCATTTTTTATTTATATATGCACCCAAATGTTTTTACTTGGTAATTATTGCTGTGAATTGTACATTTATATTCAAATTTTCACATCTATTTAAATATATTTAGAACATATTGTTGCTCTTTGTTTAGTTAACCTTAAATATAGTATGTGTTACTGGAATGCATTTTTGTATTCTTCCGCAGACTTACTGCATAAGTTAAATGAATACATTGCATGCATGTTTTTCTACTTGGTGATTTTTACTCTATGATTTTCTATGAGTTTGTTGATCCCCAGAATGAGGATATAGGGATGTTTGAAGGCTTGCTTGACAAAGTTTGACCTCTCTATGAAGTCTGTTTCTATATTTATGTTGATTGACCCACAATCTCATTGATTTGAATCACCCGTCTGTCAATCTCCATATTATGTCTCTCAGGTGCTGTGTGATGTTTTTTTTTAAATTTCCCAAACAAGGGAACATTTGCTAAGATTTTGATTCACATAACTGAAATACAAAGTGTGCGCTCTCTTCCTTACTTGCTACCTTGCTAGTACATCTGCATGGAGTTCTTTAATCAAAAAATAGCAATTTTCTCAGTTGCCCACATTTATTTATTTGCTACATATTTTGAGAACAAGTTCTGATCACAACTACAGCTCAGAGAGGAGTTTGGAATATGCTTTTCAGGCATTGAAACTTGTAATTTGCATTAATGCAAATTGCTTGAGAAAGCACTGGTTTCCTGAAAATAGATGGTGCACTTGATTGATTGCTTGATCATGCACAGTAAATGGTGGTGGAGAGCTAATGCAGGGGACAGGTGATTCATTGCTACAAAATAATTGCTCCTCCCTATGATGTGCATGAAGAATGGCTTTGTGCTATTATTACTGTTAAGTTCTGTTCAGCAGAGCTTGTGAATATTAACACAAAACAATCATACAGCCAATCTGCATTGCTATTTTGACACCCGCCTTGAGGCACACAATAAGCAACAAGTTTACACTGCTTATTATATCAGCAGGGAACTATAATGTCTGTGGCTTGTCTTTTTTTTTCACCATTCTCCATTCTGTGTGTGAATAAATGTCAAGCTTTACTGATGCTCTATAAAGGGGGGCAAAGACATAATCAATCTCAAAATGGAAAAGGTTAATGCATTTTTAAGTTAACCAATGACAGCAGTTATTCTGTCAAACTGTGGCTTAGCTGCCTCATATTCACTTTTAAATTAGCATTACAGTGTACTAGGCAACATTAAGATGTTTAGATTATTTATTGGATATTTATTTAGTTATGGTGAGCCTTTTAGTCCTCATTCTTTTTCTACAATCCTGGTTGCCATGTATTGCAACTTTTTTGTATAGGTGTATTGACCTAAAGGATAATATTATATTATGCTGATATATTTGTAGATATACACTACATATTCATGAGAGCAATGTGGGGGGTGAAGAGAAACACATCATGAATTATTTAATGTTTACTTCACATTAGATCCATCCAATATAAACAGAATTAATATTTTCCAAGTACTGCTGACATTGCTTTATGTCATCAGCTTTTGCTTTCATCAGCCAAGGAAAATACCAGTCACTTAACTGTTAAGGCTCTGAGCAAAACACACAATAAACATAACAAATAACCACAGACATGGGGCATTCTGTATATCTGTGCTTTATATGAAAACCTTAATATCATTAGGAAGAAACGGAAACCACTATTTTGTGTCTGTTCTAGTCTCCATGTTGGTAAGAATGACCTGCTGACCTTCTATGACGGGGATGACCTGACAGCGAACATCCTGGGCCAATACAGCGGCACACGGCCACACTTCAAGCTCTATACCTCCATGGCTGATGTCACTATTCAATTTCAGTCAGATCCGGCCACCAACATCTATGGCTACAACAATGGCTTTGTGGTTCACTTCTTTGGTAAGGTTGTGGTTTTGTTTTATGATTAAATTTAGCAAAGGAAAACTTCATTTAATTCTCTGGTTAACTGCAATCCATAATTTTCTCTTAGAATTAAATGTATGAAACCAAAAATTGGTAACAGGCGTGGAATATAAAATGTTAGTACACCCAGCAGGTTACAGATTTAGAAAAAAAAATGTGTTTCTCTTGCTGTGCCTCTGTCTGTCTTCTGGCTTATCCCAGGTGCACAGGACTAGATAACAACAAACACAGAAACACAATAATAGGGTACACTTCAACATCAGCTGGTTTTGCCCAATGCTTTGTGTTCTTGGCCATGTATGTGGCAGTTAGGGAGGCACAGATTGACTGGTGCCAAACCACATGCTATGTTCCTTCCACATCACAGTCCTCCATTTACATTGTCCTTCCAAACTGCTGCTGTTTAGTGCACACAGAACAGACAATTTTGCAGTCGTATTCATACCCTGCAGAGGAGGATGTTGCACATTAATGCTAGGATTTCCTTGTGTCCATTTACAATCTTGATCCCATATAAAGAATGAAAATGTAATGTTCATCACACACAAAAATATGCAATTATTTAAGTATTTCTGTATTCCCAATACCATTATCTTTCCTTATTTTTTCAACATTAATAGGTAGGCTATCTGTAATTCTTAATTCCCAAACCCCAGGTAACACAAATCTCTGTGCTCTAAATGGGGACTCAATTGAAAAAGTGTATTCATATAAGTGCGTAGGTATTTGGTTGGATGACAGGCTTTCTTTCGAAGCACACACTGAAAATCTCGTGAAGAAGCTGAAACTAAGGATAGGGAAACACTTGTGCAGGCTATTTAAGTGTTTCTGACTATGGTGGTGTTGTCTACATGCATGCTAGCTCTTGATTCTGTATACCACAGTGTTCTACAATTTTTAACTAACCCTGGTTCCCGTACTCATCATTGTACGGTTTATGTTTTAGTAGACTGGCCATCACTAAGTCTACGTAGAAAACTTAATTTGTATATGTTTGTGTACAAGGCTATGCTGTGTAAACTCCCCTCATATATATATACATAATCTCCTGATGCAAACCTCCAGCAGTCTTTAACGTCGTTCCACCAGGAGACTTCCTTACCAGGTTCCAAGTGTTTGCACTGAGCTGGGGAAAAAAGCCTCCTTCTTTGATCCATGGACTTGGAATAATCTGCAGAGCATACTACATTTTAATAATCTTGTCCCCTTGGAAAATATTTAAGCCAAGTTAAAAGTCCATGTAACTGTGAAATGCAACCACCTTATTTGAGCTGGATTTTGTCTCTTCCCTGTGTGTTTGATGTGTATATTCCCTGTCTGTTGTGTTTCATTTCTATTTAAACTGTAACTGGTGTACTGTCTTTGCCAGGTCTCCTTTGGAAATGAGATTTCTATCTCAAGGGACTTCCTGGTTAAATAAAGGTAGAATTTAAAAAACAATAATACATTTTCCATTTCCCATTCTGTCTCTCCTCTCCTACCAATACAATGCAACACCTACCGCTCCAATGCCAACAGAGGTGGCGAGGAACGACACCTGCTCTGAGCTGCCAGAGATCACCAATGGCTGGAAGAGCACGTCCCACCCTGACCTCATCCACGGCACCGTCATCACCTACCAGTGTTACCCTGGATATGAGCTGGTAGGCTCTGAGATCCTCATGTGCCAGTGGGATCTCACTTGGAGCGGTGATGTGCCAAGATGTGAGGAAGGTGAGAGGAAGCACACAAAATCTCATCAGTCATATACTCTTAGAATCCTATTTAGTGAGCAGATTATACATCACATCATTCTATTAATGAGTTTAACATGCACTTGTTGTGCAGACTTCTAGACTTACATGGTCACTAGTTTTCCGAATCCCTGTTTAGCCAGTTTAGTCATCATCACAGCACTTACTCTTGCATGCATCAGTTGGGTCTCAGCAAAATCATCTAGTGGATGGTAAACTTGTGTGAACTCTTTAAAGACAGCCCATGGTTGCAGTTTTTTTTTTTAAAGATTAGATGGCATTGGCCACAATAACAAATGATCATAAGATAGATTTTTGTCAAGAGGGAATAAGAAAATGCCTGATCAGTTACCCGAATAGAAAGTAAACTGTGTACAGTATAAACAATTTTAAAAATATATCAAATATATAAAAATTTTCAAGGCAAATTGATACTGATAGAGATTGATGATACAGGGAAATGGGAATTTGCCATTCAGCAGTTATTTTCAAGCCCCAATAAACTGTAGGGTCCATCCAATTGTAAGGGTTAGGGTTAGGGCTAGGGTTAGGGTTAGGGTTAGGGTTAGGGTTAGAATTAGAGTCTTTTTGCTAAAGCAGACACCTTTTTATCTGTCTAATACTAATAACTGGAATTTTGCCTATGACTCTCCTTAGCAGAGGTTTCAACTGTGATTTGTGAATTTAAAGGGGAACTCCACCGATTGTACACTCTCAAAATCTGTTTACAGGTCTTGGGGGTGCTACTGCATATGTGAAATGTATAAAGCTATAAAGTGATGTCACTTGACTGCAAGTTTGAATATCACAAAAATGTGTGAGAGGAACTCTGTAGCCAGCTCCTAACCCTGCTTGAGGCTAGTGGATAGAGGCTACATTAGCCGCTACTAGGATAACACACCCAAATCGCTGAAAGAATTGTCGGTGATCGCGTTTCACTGTGTCTAAAGGCACCAGATTTTGGCACTGTCAGTCTTGAGTTCAACAATATTATACAAGTACAAATCTAAATCGGTACTCTTTTAAAATGATTTTCCATACTCTGAATAGTGCTTAATTATCTTGTGTGCCATGTCAAGTACCTATTAGGAATTTACCTGTTCATAATCTCATTTATCCTAGAAAAGAAATATAACAATAATGTAAATTATTATTTACCTTTGTTAAAAAGACAATTTTACTAACGTTACCACCACCAATGGCAATGATAAATAATCCTTATGTTTGTTTTGCAATACGCCAGTTATGACATGTCAGGACCCTGGAAATGTGGAGCACAGTCATAAGGTGATCACAGGCAGCCGTTTCACTGTTGGATCGTCAGTGCAGTTTGTCTGTAATAAAGGCTACATCCTGTCTGGCAGCAGCCTCCTCACCTGCTATAACCGAGATTCAGCCTCACCCAAGTGGAGCGAGAGGCTGCCCAAGTGTGTCCGTAAGTCACACACACCCACACTGTTTAAGTGCTTTCAATATATATATATATATGTTACTGTCATGCTAATTTTGTGCTACTTTTGTTTCTTTGGTGACAAACCACAACTAATATACTGAATTACTTATTTTTTGTCAATGGCCTTCAAAAGCGCAACAGGGGTTATCAAGTCCTTCTGCATTGGCCATATTTGGAGAACTGCTGATATTGTTAAAGAAAAAAAGTAGAGACTGATGATGTCACACTGTCCTAATTCAATACATTTTTGAAGGTGTCAATTGAAATGTTTCTTTATTTTTTTTGCCACATCATGCCCCTGTAGTTTCAACTTACAAACTTGAAGTTAATATGGCCCTAATCCTTGCTTCCGGGAAGTACGAAATAAAAGTTCTGTCTTTATATGTAATCATGAGCGTAATTGTTTCGTCTGTTGAAAAAGAAAAATATTTTTGTGATGTATGAAATTGTCCTGCCTCTCAGCTGAAAAGTACGAGCCATGCAGGAACCCTGGCGCTGCCTCCACCAGTGTGCAGAGCTCTGAAAAAGCCTTTTATCAAGCAGGAGAGATTCTGACCTTCTCCTGCCACTCAGGCTACGAGCTGCAGGGTGAGGCCACCATCTACTGTGTCCCTGGACACCCTTCACAGTGGAATAGCACTCCCCCCGCCTGCAGAGGTAAACCGTGCCCATGAAAACTTTTCAGTTTTTACAATTCTCACAACAGTTGCAAATACAACCTTGACCAATGTGACTGTGACCATATTATTTGCTATTGATTTTGCTGCTGTAAGTGTAATATATGCACTGTACTAAACTGCAATTGTCTCTTTGTAGCATCAACACAGTATGTGAACGAACGTAGGCTAGATGGTGAGTCATCTTTTGAAACATTGCAGGATCAATATATTGATATTTGTCTGGTGCATATTTCACAGAAATCATGCCTGTTTTTGTTTTTTATCCCCCTTGTAGTCGTTAATATGGATTATAGCATGGAGGGAACCAATATTGCTCTTGCAGTTTTTATTCCAACTGCAATCATCTTGGTGGTTGTCCTCGGGATTTATGTCTACTTTTCAAAGTAAGTAATAACTCAAAACTTTATTTATTTTATTTGGAATCAAATGAGTCTTTCCAGGATGTTCCTGTTTCTCTATTCTTTACTCAGACTCCAAGGGAAGTCTATCAGAATGCCTACATCCTCACCACCATATGACAACATGACAGAGGAGTCAGCTTTTGACAACCCTATATATGAGAGCGGAGTAAGTACAGATGTCATGAGCATGCAAGATGTGGATTCACAGAACACCAGTGTGCTGTCCTGATCCTTTCCCATCTGGCTGTCATCCTGTCATCATCTCATGTTTCACCAGCAGAGGGCACCCTCCACCTCATCTTGCATCACCACATCATCCATGAGCAACAGCCCTAGCGGATGATGTTGCTTATAAAATATAAAAAAGGACTTGTTTTCTCACCTCACGCTGTGGTTAAAGGTCATTTTGCATCCTAGATATCCATACTTCATCCACTTAGAGGAGTGAGAGTGACGTGTTATACTTGCAGTACATCATTCACAAAGTGGTATGTCGTCTCTTACCCATGTCATATAAATGTATCATGTATCACAAATGAAACTGTGGTTTTATTGTTGTTTAGGACTGTATTATTCATTTGAAACAAATAGCTTCCACACGTCTACCAAAGGTGTGAGTGCAGGATCAAAGCAGGCTCCACTTTGTCAGATAGGATGGGTCAATCACAGTAATTTGACTTTGAAAAAGCAGTTTTTTATTGTTTTTATGGTGTCTTTGCTAATTGTTTCCAACTGACTGATTAATCACAAAGATATATATATATATATATATATATATATGTGTAGAGTCAACTGTCTTTTCCCCCCTGCTCCTACAGCACTGGCAGTCTCATTCTAGATACTAAACCCTGTCACTGTCCACTTTGGCTGTACTGCTGAAGAACTATGAGGTGAGATCTCCTTCTGATGCTGAGAGTACATCTCACTCACTGTCACCCGACCCTTCTGCCATTTTGACTCCCTCTCCCAGCCTGCCACACATTCTTTTTTGGTTTCACCGCAGAGCTTCCATTTTTGAACTTTATAGACATAGTTTTCTACAAATGACCCAATCTGAAACCACATTTCTGTATTTACTGACCACGTTAAGTATATAGAACCAGTGTTTGGTGAGAATTTGAAACATAATGTTGGTGCGGTCATGGCAATTGTGGCCCCTTGTGAAATACAAATCATGTTTGTTTATACCTAAATGTAACATATTTGAAAGAGTTCAAGAATTCTTACATGGAAGTATCTGACTTTTTTGTTTTCAGTCTAAAAAGCTTTAGGCTACTTTTTCTAACCGTTTTTTCACTTGAACCCACCCCTCTCCCCCCTTGCATCTCTGTCATACTAACATTTCAGTAAAGTTGGTAATGTTGTGCTGTCATGGTACAATTATAATTGTATGTGTGATTGTAACATCTACGTCATATGCATGCTGGTCATATTTTGTTATCAGTGTCTTTAAAGTGTACAGCAGCAGCACTTTACTTTCGGGTATATAACTAATTTCGTTATTTGCTTATTTTCTTGTTTCTTAAGAAAGTATGAAATAACTGAAGTTGCCAACAGATTAATAAATGTAAAAAAGTTAAGGAATAATCGGGAGAAAGAATTGTCAGAATAGAATCAGATCAAGCCTGATGTGCATCTTGTTAGTCTTTCAATTTGGAATGTGTCACAGTAACCATTTTATCCATAAGGTAACATTTTCAAAATACTACTGATGATACTGTTATTTGAAAAAAGTTTTTGTCCAGCAGTTGTCATTAGTTCATGACCTTTTAATTATTTGTGAACATTTTGGAGATGATGCTTTTGATAATAAATGGTAAAGACAATTGACAGTTGTCCACTGTAATGTAACATATCCAAAAATATCTCTTCTATGTAATTATTTCCGTTTTTGTCGTGTTCATACTGAATAGATGGTATTGCACTGTATGTTTTTTTCCATTGCAGGTTTACTGAAATGTGCAAGACAATACTGATATACAATACTTCTTTTATAATAAATCACCATCATGCCAGCAATATAGAGTAGATATAGTTTCCATCTAAACTGTACACAGTTTATTTGGCATGTTTCTCAAATCAGAAAAAGACAACTGAAGAAAGAAAATGTTTTAATATTGCAAAGTTCATTTCACTGTATTTTAAATATTTATTTGTGCATCTCAAATTGTACTATCCTTTATCCTTATGATCCCCTTATAACAGATTTATTTGTCTGGTCTTTACAGGACAAATGAAAAAGATTAAGAAATAGAGGTAGAGACCTTAAAGCAAGAATTGCTCAAGCTTTGCCTTTTGGGACCCTCTCTGCACTGCTCATCTTTTCCTCCAACCGTTTTGTTCCCAAATGATTTCTTTCCATTTTCTCTTTGTGTGGATTAATGTAAATATGTATTTCTTTCCATGCTCAAATCTGGGAATCTGTGGATCACCATGGTGATATTTTTATAAATTAAATTGCTGATGACCGTTGGTGATGTTTGTGAGTACCTTTTGATGCCCTATGTCAGTAGCAATTAGAGATTGAGGGTGCTTTGATTGTTGAGATCTGTTGGACACAAATTCCCCATCAACCAACATTCTTTGGAAATTTGCCATCATTACTTTCTTGTCTTTGTGTGTATGGGTCTGCTGTTTGTAAATAAACTGCCTGTCAAATATGAGTGCCTCACGACTGACTATAACCTGAGAAATCACAAGTGAAAATGTTTGTAAAATGAATCTTGAATCTTTTGTTTTATTATTTTGCACATGTAAGCCTGACATTCTTAGCACTCCACACTGTGTTCAGTCTTTTCCATCATACAGTTTCTCTTCAAGAAAGAAAAACAAATGATGATGATATTTTCCTACTAGCTGATGTGTGGTTCCAACTGCTCATAGCCTCAGAGGATTTCTCAGATACATGTTTTCATATGGGACCCATCAGCTATGCATAACGTTCTGTTCTTATGTCACACTGTACAGTCCGCCTCAAAGGACAAGTAGCAATTTATTAATTTGTGTATGTTGTTGCACCTCAGCATTAGCAGACCCTGAGATAAAACCTGGTGATAGCATATAGTAAACACATGATTTAGTTGACTTATTGATGCAGGCTGTCAAACATCTTAATGATTCAAATCAATCAATCAATTGTTGCAAATGAACAATTAAATCTGTACAGTGTGCAAAAAAGATCCTGGTTTTTACTTCAGGTCCCATTGCTGAGGTGGGTGTGCTTGTGTTAAATTTGTATATAGACCTCATATCTTTTGTGCATATCCTTTATACGCTAACGAGTCTTTTTTTCTGCATCACAGCTGGTGCAACCACACCCAGGAAACCAAATCACCTTCAAATATCTATAATCCTCTGATTAATAATAAAATTAAATGTTGTTTAAAGTATTGTCATTGAATCATTAATGAGTACATTCATAGAAACTATGTTGTTAATGAGTGTTCATGGATAAAAACTTACAACAAACAAATTAAAACCAGCCTTACCTCAGACAAACCTGAATGTAAACAGTGGTTCATATTGCATGAATTACCTTTACTGGTAAGTTTTTGATTAATAATCAGCCTAATATTTGGATCCAAGATCTGGTGGATTTGTGATAATAGGCCTTTTTGAATGAAGACATTTTGACATGTCACAATAGCAAAATCACAGGTTTAAATGATTCAATTAATGACAGCTGAAGGCCATTTAGCTGCTTTGGTTTCAGGGTCCCACCGTGCATGCTGGCTCACTGTCACACTGTCAGGGATTACTGGTACACCTGAATTGAACAGAACCATCGTTAAAGTTATAAGTAACACATGTGCTTCTCCTACTCTGACAAGTCTAAACGTCTGCTGTGAAAACGGCCGACCAGAAATAAAATATTTTCTGACTCCATTGATTCCATCCCAGGTGAAGCAGGGTGATAGGATAGATATAAAATAATCAGGAAACCACTTTGACTTGGTCGAGCACTAGAAGCAGCAGCATAAACACCAGGACCATTATGCATTTCTGCCACAAGTTGCTTAAACCGATTACCTCTCCGTAATTGACGCATATGTTTTCATTTTTAAGTGCAACACATAGCAAATAGTGTGTGAAAAATAAGGGAGGGGGCACCAAATCAAATTTGTCATACAGTTGTTTACCTCTAGATGGCAGCATGACAGTAGGACATGAGGTGAAGTTCATATTCTCAAGCCTTTATTATGCTTGTTCTGTAGTTCTCATTCAACTTATATTTGTGCATCATATCATACAGTGTATCCAAATTCTGTCATACCCAACACACAAAAATAAAACACTGATTGTTAAATTACACATGGAGAGAGGAGGGAGGCTGGGAATGGCTGGTATGGTGGGAATAAATTTAGACTGTCCTGAAGGCATCTTAGACTTTATTAAGACAGATTCAGATTCACAGACACTGCTAAATGAACGGGGGTCCTGCAGGAGAAGAGTCCGCCTCAAACTATTTTCTTTTAAATAATTTGAGCAAGTTTATTAAATGTACAGTACACCTATTTGTCAGAGTTTATAGTTTACTTGGATCCACATTAGCAGGCAACAAGAACCTGCCATAAACATGCAAAGAGAAATCAGCTCCTTAATGTTCTAATCTCTGGTTTGAATGGTTTTCCACACAGGACAGGCCATGAAGACTTCTTTACACTGTCTTGGCTGCAGACATCAAACTTAACTGTCAGACAACACATAAACTGTATGGAAAGTCTCCTTTAAACAAATAAAGACTTCAACTATCCCATCGGGGGATCCACTGGGATTCCCACAATTGACTGGGGTTGATCGCTTTTTGCACGTTCATTCGTTTTTGTGAGAGAGGAGGTACAGTAGCAGCAGCAGTTTCAAACATCCAGATCATATGGTTTGATGTACATGAGGTGCTTGGGTGTCTGATTAAGGGAACTAAGATTTTTCGATATTGTAATTAAACAACTGAAATTCCAGGTGAATGTAAAGGGGAACAATTAATAAATCAGCGGATTCACTGTGTGTATTCTGTCACTTGACATAGTGACGATGTCAAGTATTCACAAGTTATAATCCACCTTCTACCTTTTTTCTGTTAACATACAGTGACGATACATGTCAAAAAGACTATGTTAAACTGGAGGGGCTTAATCTGTCCTGCCAGATTGTTCTTTACCAGAGACGCTGGACCTCTGGTTTAAATTGCATTATGGTAAATTATATCTCTTAAAATGGTTGATAATATGGAGCCAAAAGTTTTTATGACCATGTCAAGGTTTTTGTTTTCGTGCCCGTGTTCATGTGAGAGCTGTTTTGTCTCATAGAGTTGTTTGGGGGCAGTCACCCGTGGTTTCAGTTGAGCTTTCATTCTAATGCAGGGCGCACTGAGCAGTTTGATCCATTAAAATGTAAATTTCCTGTGCAGCCAGTCTAGGTTGACGAAAAGGACCACAGTTGAGGATATATGTGTGAGCTTGTTCTCTTTGTCCACATGTTAATCGCTGACAGACCGGCTCAGTGTCTTCTGTCACAGAAATGAAGACTACCACTTAGGGGTAATATGAATATAAAATAAAGCACCAATAGAAAAACAAAACATGGCTTGTAATTTCTGTGGTTTAAACCCTGTTGGTGTGTTTTGTTTGAGATTCAAGAAGCGATCAAATTAAAAACCTCTTTAATGAGCTAAAAGGCTGCACGTAATTTAATTGCACTAACTGAAAAGAAATTGAAAATTTTACGTCAAATTTATGCAACAGCCAAAGAAATTGCCGATATCTCATCACTCTGCTTTCAGTTGGGTACTACCAGGAGCGCCTGATAATTATTAAAATCATCTGATCACATAAAGAACATGAGCGAACAACAAACAGCTTAGACCTAAAAAAAAAGCCAGCACTGTGACTGGATAGTTTCAAGGTTTTTGGATTTAACATCATAAGACTTGCTATATTCCAAATAGGTGCAACATTCCCTATGTGGGAGAGTGTTAGATTGCATCAGCTTATCAATGATATAGTGGGGTCAGGAACCATAGTGGAAAATTATATTTCTGTTTGCAAGAGTAAACAACTGACAAATGTATCAAATTACGTTTACTGTGGTGTTATGCTACCCACAGACCTTGTGCATTTTGCAGCTCCAAGCTGAGTCTCTATTTCAATGTGTAAATCTGGCCTAAGTACAGATGGGATAAGAAAAAGTCCAGGATTAAGATAAAGATACTGGACGTGGCTGCAAACATCTGGGCTCCTTTGCCATCAAAGAGGGGCTAGTTTGATCATGGTGCCAGCAGGTGGCAGTCTGCTACCAACTCAGTTGTTGGGGTCACCTGCCTCAAGTGCATCACGAAGACCACCTCCAAGACTTAATACTCCCACCATGCACTGCTTGGTGTGGGGGTGTACAGGACAGGATGGTTCACAATTAAACTAAAACGCCCTACTCACAATCCAGTGGAGACCAGGACATGGCAATTAACCCACTAATACAGAAGACCATTAGGCCTCCCTCTCTGTGTCAGCAGCCCCAGGGCACACAGTACACTTAGCATGGGGCTGTGGGATGCATATTATGAGAGATGGTTTAAAGAAATAACAGCCCATTAAAAGAGTTCTATTGTACAGTATGCACTGAGTTGTAGCCATTAGAAAAATTCAGTAGCATTGTACAGTATGTCCAGTAAAACATGTGAGTGAACATATAGAAAGGATACAGTGGTTTGTCAGTAAATATTAGCAATGAGACATCGAATGAATCAGTTTCATTTGCAGAAAATCTAGAGGCACCGGTAAAACTATTGTTAGATTGAAGTGTTTGATTTACTAGCTATTACTTTCCACTGATCTCATCATATAACAGATTAGTCAAAGTGCCTTTGCTTTTAACCTTTTTAGTTTTGAAAAAAAAGAAAATATTTTTGCTTCCTGTTTGTTTCTGTACATTACATTTGAAGTTTAATCAGATTTATCAGGGCTTTGCTAGTTCACCCTGAGGCTTCTTTCATTCTTTAACTTCTCTGTTTTAGCCAATATTGACAGACAGCTCTCCCTCCCTAAGGCATGATTCTATAAATCTGATTAATATGCCATTAAGACAGTATAACAGGAGAAATAACTACTCAGTAATAGAACCTGGACCTGGACTCCTTTAAGGTAGCACCAGGTGCAGGAGAAATGAGGGTTGGTGCCAGGGTTGGTTGCTCCACTGAGGCTGTGACCCTCACAAGCTATTAGAAAAAAGAAACAACTTATTTCACACTGCTATTGTCTTGTTTTTACACTTACAAGCATTGAGTGGCTTTTTCATGACAGTTTATTGAACAATATTGTTTTAGCTTTTATAGCTTTTTTTCCCACTGAATACATATTTGTAATAAATATAGTCATAAAAATTGACGGATTTAGGAGTCATGGACATTTAAAATTTCAATTAAGTGGTATATAATCATCAATGTCTTATATCAAAACACTGACTGAGGACTAATAAAAATACTACAACATCATTTGAATAATAATTAGAATTTTCCTCAGTTTGCTGCAACTCTAATTTCACAGTTTCAACATTGAAATTAAGTGTAATATTGTGTCCAAGGATGAAAGGCAAGACAGCAAGTGATTTCTCTCTTCAGTCTTTCAATATGAAACCATGTATTTCTTCTTCTTTATCTCTTCATTGCTAGTTTTCATGTAAGAAAATTCTCCTGTTTGCAATTATTGTATTTGTTACAGTCCCCGGGGAGCAATGGCTGATGAGGCAGGCAGCCATGTCATATCGCACAGACAGTGCTCACTGTCTTTGTTATTACAAAGTGCAGCCCGAGGAAGCCATTTTGCACAAAACAAAGGGTAAACTCTCTGCACGCCTCTGGTGTTGCTTGATGTGGCAAGATGCCAAATCTCACTCTCCAGCATATGTAGGGGGTCAGGGCTTCCCTAATGCCCTCAGATCACTGAGACTCATGTAAACAAAGAAGTGCTTGAATTAGCTTCCGTCTCCATCCTCTAGACCCCTACTGGCACAGTTCATCTCAGGCAGAGAGGGAAATACATTTTCATCTCTTGAATTTATTTGAATGGCACATCAAATGAGTGTTTATCTTTTTCAAAAAAGTCTCTTATGAGAGAATGACCCACTAGACATTCTAAACTGAAGTATCGTGAAATGTGAAAATGTGCCTGAAATAAACACTCTTTCAGACGACAGCTAGAGTCACATGGTTTGTTTAAATGGAAGAATGAAATTACACGGTGTATTTTTATATTTTTTGCCATAGGGCAAGAAAATGATCATTGTCTTTAACCGCCTTATTGTGCCTGTTGTGTATGCTTTTTGAGATTTTCAGCCTTTCATAAAAAATGCCATTCACTACCACTCATGGAGAACGGATGTGGAAGACCACTCTTTGAGGCCTGAGTGTTTCTCCACAGGTTATTGAGCGCATGAAACATCTTTGCACACCTCTACTTTAGCATTGATATCAGATCTCTTCCATTTCAGAAAGACACAGCCAGAGATGTTTTGACCAGTGGGATGCAGCAAAGGGAACACACTTCTTGCAATTTGTTTACTGGCAAAGACATATGCTACTTGATGATTAAAGGATAAATGATGTAAAGGTAGTATTTAGGTGTTGAGGATGAATGATGTAGAGGGAGGATAAATGATTGTGAGGATGAATAAAGCAGGGCAGGTCTGGCCATGTGGAACCTCAGAAAGAAAATGACTCAATGTTGGGATTCTGTCTCTCAGGAGTCAGCCTTTTTGTTGGTATACTTGGACGAGAGATGGAAGAGACATGCACAAAACTGAGTGTAGGAGGGAATGAATGTGAGGATGAATGGATGTTTAGAAGGCTGGGTAAAGGGATGAATGATGATGATGGAGATGGGTTGAGAACCAGGTTTAACTGGGTTTTACAGGGGCGGCTGTGGTTAAGGAGGTAGAGCAGGTTGTCCTCTTATTGCAGGTGGTTCGATCCCTGGCTCCACTTCTACACATGTTCAAGTGATCTTGGACAAAACACTGAGCTGATTGTTAGGTTATCACCTTGCATGGCAGTTCGCTGCAACATTTGTGCCCCTTGTTACTTAAATGTGCTGGCAACATTACATGTTGGTCTGCTTGAATAGGCGCCACGATGATTGGATGGTATGTGTGCATGTGCATGTGCACCTGCAAGTGTCTGTGTGTGCGTGTGTGTAAGGTAGATAGATCACACTAGCTAGAGCAAGTGTGCCCAGGATGCTGGGCAGGTTTGAGATTGAAGGGTCTGAACAGAGAAGGGACAAAAGCAACCGAGCCAGAGGGCGGAGGGGAGTGGATGAGCTGGTGAGATGATAATGCAGAATGACACCTCTGAAATGAATCCCTGGTTACCATGGCAAAGAAGCAGGATGGGACAGAGTCTCAGGAGCCTCAAATAAAGCCAGCTGTAAATGATGTTTGATTAGTATTTAGATCATGTTCCTGCTCAGCAGAGACATTTTGTCAGCTGTTTGTGCACCAGTACCTCTGCTATTGTTCATTCTACACAAGTCTACATGAAACACAAAACTCTAATCTTTACAGTATTAACTCTAATTGCTAACTGTAATCTAAAAAGATGACTTGTTTAGGTTTAACCTAAAACACTAGCTAGATATATTATGCCTTCATCAATATCACAACTATGCACCTTGCATCGCTAATATGAAATGTTAATTACTTTTTAAAGGGGGGCAGCAGTAACTTGAGATCTTTCAGCTTGAACATTTTATTGTTTTTAAAAACATACAGCAGTAAAATATGAGTCAGAACATTATATACAATTTTTATAAGAAAATAAAATAAAAAATGAAGTATGTAGGTTTTTCTATTATTCTTTTTATTATCATTATTTGAAAGGCAATAGCTATTTCAACTAACCTTTTCAATACAGTACACAGGCGCATTGGGATATCCATTTACATCCTATATGTAAATCTGCAACGGACAATCCTGTTTGCTAGAAGCTTAATAGCAGGGAGGAATCTGTGTGCCACATAGCAAAAATGGAGTTAGGGCGGGTGGCCAGGGCTGTCTTATTTACTCATGCACCTCAGCATGATTGCATGACACCTCAGTAGATTTGCCAATCAACTGGGGCATTATTATATGTAAATTCATAGTGAAAAATAAAATACGTGGTTACTTAAATATAGAAACAATTTTGCATATTCGAAAAGGTGTCATACAGGAGGTCAAACTACCACAGAATATATGGATGGTGCCATCTAATCTAAAGTAAAACACAGTTGATATTAAGTCAAAATGAGCTCCTACTGCTCAGCCAGTATTACTGGGTGCAGATTAAACCTTTCTAGGTGAAATTAAAAAAGTAAGACCTTTAATCAAATAATTTTGGGGAAGATAGACTATGCCATATGTGACATTTAGACTGTTTACCCTCTGTCCAAACAGAGGTTCTTTCCACTGCTGCCATTGCGCTTCTCTGTTTTTTCCTGTCAGCCAGGGCACCGATGGACTGCTTAGCTAGCTGGAACTAATCACATCTGACTGCTATCTGTCACTGTCAATTACACACTAGGTGCCTCTTGCCCTCCTGCTACCACGAAGTGAAAAAGATCCTGCCACACAGGACACCTGCTGAATGTGCGCAGAGCAGTTATTTTGGTGAAGCACAATCAGTGTTGGGTTTAAGATATAATTAATTCATTAATTCATTAACTTTACCTTCTTATTCCCATTGAGTGCCATTGGTAAAGGGGCTGGGAGTGGAGGGGTGGGAGGTGGGTCTATCTCAGTAGACACTGGGTGGTCGATCTCAGGGCTAACACAGACAGACAATCATGCACTCACACATACGGTCAGTCCTACAGTTATCGGCTTACCTGACCTACTTTGGACTTTAGGAGGAAACACAAATTGAAAGAACATGCAAACACAGGTCAGGGTGGCCATGCTAATCGCTGAGCATAATTTTCAATACATATCTCTAATAAAATAAAGTCATCCAGTCCAACGTCACTATTGATGATGTGCGGTAATAAATGATAACACCATGCTTAGTTTAATGCTAATTCTCATTGATGACCAATTCCACATACTTCTGTCATGGATGAAGTTGTCATTTGTATCAGATTTTATTGATGCAGAACTCAATACTAATTAAAATAAAATAAAATCAATACCAACTCCAGAAATGTCAAGCCCACTGACTTATACAATCCAAATTTTGCTATCCACTCACTGTCATGATTTCAATTGCTACTGCACAAAATATTTAGATTGCCCACAAATAATGGGATAGTAACAGATTTGTGCTTCTCCTCCTCAGCTCTCTTTTTTTTTAATCTCTAGTATATTTGATCTTCTCTTGTAGACTATCTTGGCCATTTCTCTTCCTCATCCCCTCCTCTTCCTCTTGTTCACTGTCTGGCCCATGTTGCATGTATGGGGGTTGTCTGACAGTGACAGATTGCTCAGCCACAGCTTAAAGGTGACTGCCTCGCTCCTTGTTCCCTAAAGCGCTGGATCATTGGAATCCATCATGACGAGAAGCACTGGTCGCCACATGGACAGATCACATGGAATGACAACAACAGATGAGTAGCACAACAGAAAAGAAGAGGGGACTATATCTGATAAGAAACATAAAAAAAAGGTATTTGGACAAAAGGAGAGCGTGGAACCACAAGACTAGACCAGGGTGTGGCGGTGCAAATGCTGAAGAGAGCCAACAGAATGGAGGGATGAAGAGAAGACGAATGCAGAGTAGTGCTGAAGAGCGTCACCTCTGGTCACAGAGGAGGATACTTGGGGGCTGGGTGGGCACGTGAATGAGTGGCATTTATCATTATTGGCATTCCTTGATCAACCTGACATCCCTCCTACCATTGACATAAATCATGATTTCTCCATAATAGATCCCCTTTCTGCCATGAAGGGGAAGAATGGGCTGTTTATATTGATTTCTGCATTCCCAAATTTTGGCTCAGCATAGTGATGCATAATCATTATTAAACATTACTGATCTGGAATTTATGGGACGCCAGCTAAAGTTTGTGTTTTACGCAGCCTTTGGATGTATGAGATTCTAAGAGGAGTAAACAATACTGAGTTTGCAGAGCTTGTGCACTGCAATTTCCCCTGGCCATTTCTGTTGGAGCCACTGAGAGAGTCATAGCCATCAAGAAAAAAAAGATTTAGATTGATGATAGATAGATATTTATTGTCCCTTAACGGGAAATTTGTTTTCTCAGACTGTCATACAGTACACGCGACTGGCAAAACATATATACAAACAAACAACAACAACAACAAAAAAAGATTTATAATTTAAAATAAGCAGTTATCTTGAGCAAGCAGTTTACATTCCAAAAAGCCTTCAAGAGCAAACAAATGTTTGTGCTGAACCCCCTGCTTCAGGTGCAAACATCAGAATAAAGTGGTTTTATCTAAAAAAATAAAATATACAATTCATATCTTGAATTTCGACAAAACCATCTCATAAACCTCAAAGTTGCAGTGGACCAGAGGAGAGGAGTTGCCTTACAGCAAGTGACAAGTAACAAAACTGCACAAAGAGAACAGATCACTTTAATGCTGACTGAGCTGAGCAGGTATTTAAACATTAATAACACCATTGTTGGTTTGAAGTTCAAGTTCATTTGTCAAGTGCTCTCCATTTGAACCATTAGCATACAGTACACACTGCTGTGCGCCTGTTCTGTGGCCAATTTGAGGCAAGCATTATTTAAGAGTAAATTATAGGATATTTAATGTATTATTAAATGTTTCAGGACCTTCTAATTACCATAAAGAGTCATAGTTTCACATATATTAAAAAGCTAGAATTTGGCAACTAAGATCTTTGTTTTTGAAAGGCAGCTGTGGAAGCAGCATACATACTACAAATAAGAATCAAAATCACTACCTGAATCATTAAATGTCATCAATATTTAATTTGAGATCTTTTTATAATTAAACATTAAAATTTTATATGTTCTTACCAGGAGGCACTACAGGACTATATTTTGCAAGTGTCTTGATTAATCACTTACCAGCAAATGCATTTTCAAATTATACTATAATTAGTCTTTTTATGTGGTTGATGATATATGAGGAAAAGCTGAAGGAAATTTCCATTAAATGAATGTCATTCTTTATTTAACAAAAAATGTTTCATTAAAAATACATAAATATCTCACAAATCTACAGTGTACTATCAAAAAAGTGTCGATATTTCCTGTAATGTTATTTTAGATAAGGACGACTGATCTCTTTTGTTTCTGCTTTGTAGAAACAATACTCATGCTCATATCTGCCAACAGCTGGATATGTCATGCTTCAAAGTGTTTTACAGACATCATGTTAATGGAACATTCATAATGCCTGAAGAGGAGCCTAACAGTGGCTTGATTTGTGAATTCTCATTCATCCTTTATGCCAGCTTTCACACTGTGTACATGCAATTCCAAAGTCATTTGTAAAACAGCGATGTAATGTAACTGTTTCAGCCTATTAGACAAAAAGCCTAGCAGCGTCCATTTGGAAAGTGATGTCTAAATATTACCAAACTCTGGTTATTACGCCTTTACTTCCTTAATGACTGTGTTATTTTTATGTTAGCTGGAAAAGTAATTTCCTTTCCATGCTAATTTTTTTCTGAATTGCTGCAATTGTCTCTGCCTTTAACATTAATGTTTTCAAACACATTGTATTATTATCTATACTAAATAATAGTAGAATAGTAGAATAAAGTATACATTTGTTATTTAGATATACTGACATGCAGTACTTCCTGTTCTTGTCTTGTACTTAATTTTGCTTCTCATAGTTTCATAGTCTCATGGTTTTCCATAGAATCTCCTTTTTAACTTTAATATTTTATTTCTACAATTATTAGATGAATGTCTCTTGCCCAAAGAGCAGAGGTAACATCCCCCCCCCCCCCCCCCACCCCCCACGATATGGCACTGGATAAGTTGATATAGACAACGGATAGACAACGGATGGATGGTTTCATGGAGACTTGGATAGATTGTTGGTTCATGATCACACTCACTTGTATAACTATTTGAATCAATGGGGATAAACCATAGCTGGCTAAGAGAAAGTACTGTAAAGGCTTGAAGATGAGCCAGATTAGATTCCTGACAAGCTTTGTTAATGATGCCCAGGCTTAACTACATCTATGGGGATTAAGTACTGTATGAGGCCCATACAGATAGAGCCTAAATAAATGATTGGAGGGTTAATTGCAGTGTTCTAGGCTTTTGATAATGGACTGTATTTCCCTAATGATAAAACATGAGCACAGCCCAGATCTCCACACTCCTGTAGCTGTCACAGATTTTTCCAAGAGAACCTTATTAGGAGAAAAAGGCTCTTTTATGCTTGATAATTAGCAGAGTTATTAGATATCTTGCATGAATATTGTCATAGCGGGAGAGTGGATCCTTTGGGAAACCAGATCCCTGTTGTAGGACTAAATCAGTGTTGCAGGGAGTACATCTTGATGACTGTGCTTTAGCCGGAACATGACACTGAAAGGGGACTAGAATAATATGTTTACTTAAACAAGCACACATTCCATTTTCTGAAGCCTGAGGATATTTGCTTCTCCAATAATGGCAGCTTATCTTCTAATGACCAGCCATCAGACAGAGCGGAGTAGCACACATGAACATGTCACTAATCAATCAGTGAAGGAGTGACAAAATAACAAAAACATTAGATTCAATTAAATTCAGTTTTATTTATATAGCCCAATATCACAAATTACAATTTTCCTCAAAGGGCTTTACAAATCTGTACAACATACTACATCCCGGCAAAAAAAAGATTTTTAAGATGGAAAATATATGTTTATTGCTTTATATACCAAGGTAATCACCAAAATGTTGCATACTGATGTTGAATTGTGAATTATCTTGTTCAAGTAAAACAACCCTGTAAAGGTTTTTAAGACATCATATAGCAACATGAAGGCTTGCAGAAACCTTTATGATGCTTTTGTTACAATGTGTGAGGTAGGTGTATAGTGTGTGACTGAAAGTGTTATCTCTCTGTTATAATTAAGCTGAGCTAACATTAAACCAGGTCCTTTAAACCCAGGTTTCAATGCCAGCTGTCACACTCTATCGCTAAGCTGCTAAACTGCTCAAAAGCATGCTGCTTATGTGCATGAGCACAACGTTTTGTCATCTGCCTGTAGTCTCGTATTTGAATGAAAGGAAGTCACTGAATGGAGTACTGAGAAGGGTCATTATGAAATGAAATCAGTACATGAGGTTAAGGGATTCTTTAGCATACTTTGAAAAATGTACTGATAATTACAAGGTGAGGGTATTTACTCTGATTACCACTAAGTCTTGCAAGATGTGTAATAAAGAAAAAAAAGATGATGGAATTCAGTGTGGACTAAAAGATCAGTTGTGATCTTTTTTGATTTACTCTTGCAACAACTCATTTAAGTGTCATGTTTTCTGAGCAGTGTTTTATGTGGGGAAAACACACACAAATCACTGCGACTTTGCACACATTGGACAGCATATATGTCTGGTGTGTTGTCACACATCATTAAAACTGTTTATGAACACATATAAAACCATAAAATACAGTATCATTATATCGTCAACATGCAATATTACAAATACGGATATTTTGTATAATGTGGCAAAAGAGTATCTATTTATAGTTCTCCTTGTAGTATTATCATTAAAATTCCATCTGTGAAAGCAGAAGGACCAATGCTTTGAAAGTGTTCCTCAATATTTACATGTACGTTAATTTTGTGTGATGATTCAGAAGATGGGTTTCTGTCGCAGACATAAGTGGATGATGACCATTATCACATCAGAGAACATCGACAGAGTAAAGAATACCAGTGCATCAGAAGTCCGGTTAGAGTTCATAACCTCAGCAAGCCATGCTCTCCACTCTCATTATGGCTGTAGTGTGAAGTGGAGACGGTAATCAGCCGGAGGGTCACATATCACTTTTTCTCACTGGGGGCAAAGTGCCACTTTGCTTGTGTAATTATTCTAATTGCACCATATCTGAGAGGAGTGACCACGAAAATGTAAGACTCTTTAAATGAAGAGCTCTTACTGTTAATTAAGGAGAAATTCAACAGCATGAGATCCACTCTATGCAAAGAGACATATACACACAACAGTGGGTTGTTTAAAGGAAAAATGTTAGATTGTGGGTAATGCACTTACTCGCTTTCTCACAAAGAGTAAGATGAGAGGTCCATACTACTCGCATGTCTGAAGTTAATATGAAACAACTTCAGCTAGCAGCCAGCTAGGTTAGTTTAGTACAAAGACTGAAAACAGCTAGCAGCACCAGTACCTGTAAAGTTCACTCATTAACACATTGCTTAATCAGTACAAAAAACAAAAAGGTGTAAAATACACAAATTGCCATTTTACAGGGGTTTATGTTCTGGACTATTTCTAGTTCGGAAGCAGTAACTTCCTGGAGTCACCGCTGGTTGCCTGGCAACTGGTCCAGCATAACCCCCCATAAAATGGCAACTGGTTGTTTTTTACACTTTGGATTTTTTATGAATTAAACACACTAGGCACAACATGTTAATTAGTGAGCTTTACAGGTACTGGTAGGTGAATTGTCTTACCTTTGGACAGAGACAGGCTAAATGTTTCCCACTGTTTCCTGTGCTAAGCGAAGTTAGCCGGCTACAGTTTCATATTTAACATAATGTTACAGACATGAGAGTTGTATCAATCTACTTCCAGCATAAAAACAAATGAGCGTATTTCCCAAAATGTCAGATTTTCCTTCAATTGCGGTTTGTTAAAATTCCAAAATTCTCGACTATTTCAGTCCCTTTTATCAGGTAGCCATTTAAGGAAGAATAGTGTGCACCTTACTAACAAAAAAATATGAAATGCAGTGCAAAGTAGTTTTAAACACCTTGGAATATTTCATGTTAAATAATAACAAGTCATCTGATGTTGCACAACAAAGTGTAACAGCAAAATATAATGACTTTTGATCATTTCAGGATAGAAATGGACAGGTGATTAAAAAAGCATTTATAATACTGCACAGAAAAGTTTGAGCACAAATAATGTGCCTGATATGGACAAGAACATAAGTGGACCTTCTAAGTGCTGAAACTGTCAAAGTACTTCAATCACGCAGAAGAATGGGCGATGGGAGATGTCAGCAAATGGGAGGGTTATTATGGCAGATTGTGGTGGCTAAAGCCTGTTGCCTCTCCACCTGCTCTCTGTGCTGTTTTACCGTGCGCAGAAAGCCTCCTCACCTCTAATGGCAGTTTACAGAACGTTTACCCACAAGTGTCATAATTTGCTCTAACAACTACAATTATGCCATTTATTTTTTTAGATGTACAGTATATCAAATGGGAACGACAACATCTCTCATTATAACTTGTAATAGTTGTTGAAGAAAGGATGTGGGCGAATTGCGGCTTGACGAGCATTAAATTTCTTCCTTAAAGCATAACATGTCTCCAATTTGGTGTGTGTAAACCAAAAGTAGGGGGAGTGTTTCACTCCTGACAAAAGCAGTAGACAAGCAGGTGAACAAAAGCCAGGAACAGGAAAATGGATTGTTGCAAGAGTGACGTCAGCAGTCTTGAAAAAGATGATTTTTTAAAGCAACTTAAGGGTGTAAACCTCAGGCACTTGTTTGGAAAGGTTATTTTCATGTATTCTAACTATAGAAAATATTCTTGAGCACTTAAAAAGAAGCTGTAATTTCTTTTAAATGGAAATTTGTTCTTTTTTTGTAAAATTCCTTCTGTCTATGTTAGCAATTTGTCACTACTGGCAGGCTAAAGGTACACTGACAAACAACCTGCTCTGTGCAAACCACATACTTTACTTCTTATTATTTGGGCATTTATATCCAGACCAATTGATAAAACAGTGGTTTAAATGAATTTGTCTGCCCTTGTGTGGCTCATATAGTGCTCTAATCAGCCCTGTTTCTTATTTACAGGAAGCTCTCTGCCTCCAATAATGGATAAACAAACAAGCGTGACGAGGCTGATGTGTATCAGTTCATAATTTAATTACATTTTGATGGTGAATTCTGCAGGCGTAAGAATAACCAAGAGAGTACGTTGCTGTCAATGTCATGCACTGTTTGGTATATTAGGATAGTGCAGATATTGAACTGGATTAGATTTCATAAATAATCTTGTGCTGATTTGTTTTTCCAAATCTATTTGTTTTCCATTGTAATACTACCGATATGAACTCTGCATGATCTTCTGTCACTAGTGGCATTTTTATTTTACGTTTTTGTTTTTTTGGTTGGGAAATGTCAAATGTGAACAAGAGGATGTGAGAAGGGAGTTTCTATATTGTTCTTTTAAACAGAATAAACATATGCAGGATTTTATATGTAAATTATGTCCTCTTGTCATTTTTAAGAATTAGAAAGTAGACCCTTTAAGCATGACAACAACAATAGGTAGCAACAGCCTGAATTGCTTTTTATGTATGTTGACCTTTGGGCTGTGAATATGACTCCCACATGCTTTCTGTGCGCTGGTGTGAATGGACAATACTGAGCTGCTCTGGTAGGCATGTTTCTGATAAACCAGTGATCTCCCAAAGGCACTTAAAATGAGACTGACTTCATTTACATGATAGTATTGCCAGTGTTCCTGTGAGCATGCTGGGGTCAGAATAGTGCACTGTGGCATTAGATGGAAGCACGTTGGTGTTTGGGAGAGTGGGCGTGAGGGGTGAGGGGAAGGTGCACACCCTGAGGAATACAAATAGCATATATCATTCCTGTTACTCAGCTTCCTTATCTGAGAAGAGAACACATGATGCACAGTGCTGTATAAAGACACGGCTCTAGTCTTTGGACAATGCTATATCACATTGACACACACGGGGCAGGAAGCTATATAAATATGTTTGATCATTGATGCATTGTTGTAAATGTATATTTTAAAATATCCTGACATATTTCTGTAGCTGTACCTGCACATTATGCTATTTTACATTTTCTTCAGACATGATACCCTAACACAGGGATACTCATAGACTCTTCAAGTGAATAATGTTGATACTGCTGTCACACCTGTCATGTACCTGAACGTATGACCAAATATCAGCCTATGGACCCATTCAATGATGAGACAGTATGGGTTTCAGCACCATGGACAGAGGCCCGCCAATAGAGTCCACCTCTTCAGCACATGGAATGATTGATAGCTGATTGCGGGAAATTCTACTCAGATCTTTCAGCCTCTTATAGAAAATTGTATTCTGATCATTTTAAAGGCTCTGAAAACATATTTTCTCAATCAGCTTCTTGCTATCACCAATTGGATACTACATAAACACCACATTTTCTGCCAAAGTAAGAACAGTTTTTTTTGTCTTCGCATGACCGATTTTGTATTTGTATTTTTCCTTTCACAGGTTTGAAGTGGGTGTGACAGTTGTGGAGTTGTTTGTTTATGTTTCCAGGCCACTGTCAATCAAATCGTATCAAACCACACCCACACAGTCCCGATTAAGCAGACTCTTCAATAGAACTTTTCATAAAAAAAACATTAAGAGGTTTTTTTCCCCCAGACTTTAACTTTGATTGTAACTTATTTAGTGGTGAATATGTAATGTTACAGAGAAATACTTAAGATTATACATTTTTAAATTGAATTGAAGATTTATGGATTGTTATATATAGTTAATAATAATAATAAGACACATAAAGGTCAACTTTGCAGGTGAGTAATGAAAAAGGAATGTGTCAGAATATTTTGACAATGTCTGTGGAAAGATTCATATAGCTTGAAACCAGTTTAATAAACATTTCCCTAGTAACTCAATAGATCAAATCATCAAGGCAATTCTCTTAATTCAACAGACAAGATTGAAGTGGTTTTTCTGATTTGCAACTGTAAATAGTTATCTAAAAGTATATTCTAATCTTTAGGCTCCCAGTGTCAATCCTGCCTAGACTGTGACAAGACTAATTACAGCATTGTTGTTTATTTTAATGCAAACCTGCTACTTTTTTGCTATAGATTAGTAATGCATTGTTTCCAGCCTAGTATTACATCAATTTACATCAGACACAATTGCAGACATAGTCACAGATGAGGTAGCAGAAGCTCCCACTGGCTACCATATGCATTTACAAAAGGCATATTGTGAGGTTACACGCCACTGACACACAGAGACAACACACATTTTGTGGCTCAATCTATTCCCTTCTTTCAAAAGTATGCATTGGGTCATTTTCTTAAGGACAGTTGACATTCTTGGTCAACGTGACTCTGTCAAAACCCTCCAAGCATCCACAACATACTTATTCATCTGAGCTGTGCAGGTGGTTTGGCATAGAGCTATTCTTCTGGGAACAGCAAAGAAACAATACCAACAATGTCATAAAACACTTAAAACACACACTGTTTGTTGACATAGGTCACTTGTAGTCTGAACATTTAAATTAAGTGGATAGCGACACTGTGTTTTCATGGTATTGACCATGGTATCGGTCCCTGGTGAGAGGCCAAGAAACAGGTCACAGAAATCAGCAGGGGATCGGAAGGCTTTTCTTGAGACTGCAGACACTCACAAACACACACACACACACAAACAAAAAAACCCAAAACATTAGAATGGGTAACAGACAAAATTATGAAATTATACTGAGAGAGAGACTGAGAAAATTGACATTAATTAGAAGTAAGTACTATATGTGGAACAGAAATCTTTTTATTTCTCAAATGTTAAAGAACACTGCCATACTGAACCAAATAAAAAGATGATTCCTTCATCCAGTACTTGAACCAGTGGCGGCAGCCTCATCTGTTCAGACAGCGCCTGAAATCAAAGGTTTGAAATGGTTTTGATGAATTACATCAGTGTTTTATGATGTCAGTTTTGCTGATGTTCCAATAGCACTTGCTGTTTTTCCTTAATAGGCCCGCATGTAATTTGCAGGTTTGTGTATGTGAACACATACGTGATAAACTTGTGCACATGCTGGGAGCCAGTGCCTGTGCTCTGCACTTCATACTTAATGTCATGGAGGAGGATCAGAGCTCAGCCAGACTGGGTAACACCCATAAAGAGCAGGGGGCCTTTATGCACTTTCATGATCCCTCACTCTCTTCCCATTTGCTTTCCCCTCCCCCTGCCATGACAGCATGATTAACCATCAGACACACAATAGGGGCACATGTCCCCTTAGCCATGACCACCTCCCTCAGACCTGTACATCCTAATAAGGATTAGGCAAGAAGTTAACAATGAATGAAGAAGTCCTTCAGGAGCCGTTAATTCTATTCTGCTCTGTGTCACTTTTCATCCTAGGCTATTCACAACCCTGTGTTTGAACATAAGGTATAATCCTCTTAAATATCAAAGGTGGACAAATCATATTAATTTAGACATTGCTTCCCCAGGCCCAAGGGCACATTATGCACTCGACACACCGCCCCAACCTCACCATCTGCTCTACTTTCACACCTGACTCTGACTGACACCCCAATGCACCTCCATTAAACTCTTTTTTTTCTCAATATCACTATATCATTTTCTTCCTCCATATTTGAAGTATTCAGTATTTCTCATAGAAAATATAGAAAGAAGAGACATTTCAAGGGATATTTCAGAGAACCTTGTATTGATCACCAACATTTGACATGAATATATCTCCATTTAATCTTACTACAGTCACTTAATATGAAAAAATACGGAAGTGTTTATTTGATTTTATTTTATTATTTTTGATATATTGTCTATTGAAAAAGGTTTGGATGACTTTGTCAGAGGCAGTGGTGATAGAATCGAATGGTTTAAAACCAGAGAAAGATAACTGAACTGTGAGTTGGAGGACTAACATGTTGAACAATTAAGTTCATGTATCAGCTCAACGTTGTGTATTGTTTAACCCTCAGCAAATTTCTCTGGTGTTTCTGTTTGATTGTGGGAGTGAAAATGTAAAGAAAACATAAAAAAAAGAACGCAACTCAGAGTCTTAAGAACATAGTAATCTGAATCTTTGTATAGGGCCTTTTAGGAAGCTGCAGAGATACTTTTTTCTAATATAATTTTGAAAGCACACAGTGCTATTCAACTCAGCTGAAATAGCTAAGTAAAATAAAATCTCAGCGAATCAGTTCTATCTAGCCTGACTGTGACAATTTTTTAAATCTTAGATTACAGATATAATGTACATGAACAAGCAGTTATTGTGACTATAATAACTCATCCATCATCATTCATTCATTCATGAAAGGAATACTCCACCGATTTAGCATTGCACTCCTAAAACATTGTTGGACTCAAAAAAAAGTTCAAAACCGATGCACCCATGATACCCACAATGCAACTCAGCTGCCCACAGTTTGGTCAGAGATTTAGATCTGTTAAACTAGCCTCAAGCAGAGATGAGGGGCAGGCTACAGAGGTCTGTAGATCTTTCTAATTTTCAAACTTGTAGTCTTCAGCTCCAACAACGCTGGCTGCGCTAAACAGAATGCTAACACAAGGACATGAACCTGTCTCACATTCAGAATACATTTTTTTTCTCTGAGCAGCCACTCATTATTTCAGCTGCTGATGGAATTACAACTTTTTGCTAATACCAAATACATGAATACAATTCACATAACATGTTGAAATCTTTCTCAGTGTGTAGCCACATTTATGATATTTCCCATAACTCACATTCACCTCAAATATGCAGACTTTTTGTGAACTTGTTTATCATTCTTTTTCTGAATAGAACTGAATATAAGGTGCTTGTAGTAAAGGTTAGACACAAACTTACTTTTGCATTTTAAGAGGGGGCTCTTCCAAACATGCAGGAAGTTAGAAAGCTGCCAAGAATCGGGTCCAAGATGAATATCAATTAAAGACAGAACATCAGCGTCTTTGTCCTGCTCTCTTCACTGGTGTTATATCTGTCCAATTGTGGAACAAAACTTCATTTCCACTTGAATTTTATCAACCTTCTGCTGGCCCTTTAAGGAGATAGCATACACACTCTGACATGAATTAGCCCCAGATTGACTGATACTGCTTCACCCCAGGGGATTCATGTTCAAAGGAGTCCCTGACTTTTATTCTCTCCTCTTTTCTTTCGCAGCACAGCTTCTGGTTGGTTTCATCCCCAAGCTTTGTCCTTGTCACTCACCTGTCTGCGGGACATCAGGCTGTCCCGTTCTCTGACAGACAGGTGCTAGCAATGTCTGATGGAGCAATTTGCCACAAATGTGCAAAACATGACTGATCAGGGAAATGTCATCCAAGGTGGTGGAGAATAGTGCCGAGGATGGAGAAGGGAGGTCCATTCCCATCCATCACAAGTACTGACAGATGGTCCCAGTTCTCATTTTCCATCTTTCTATACTACGTATCTCAGCTCATTAATGCTTGCCATCCTCTACAGGTTGATTTACTCTCCATTTGAAGTAGGTGTTTACCACTACTTGAGAAAATAATCTGTGCATTTGAAAGTGTTGGACCAATCATTGTTAAATATACCTATGTGATGATTTAAACAGCTACTGACCAAATGAAATGCACAGTAATGGATGGTGAAGGCCGTGAGATCCAGGCTGAGCAAGTTGACCAAAGTGTGCTGCATTTATTGCCATCTTCATGGAAAAATGTCTTTAATTTAGAGTACATGAAAGCGTTAAGAGGATAATATCTGTCAGCACTTGCCTTGGCCACTATTATGGAGATAATGTGTCTGCCACAGGTGTAAAATAGATTTTCCCTTCAAATGACTGAGGTGCACACATTAGTTGTATCTGATTCTGGACCAGTAGTAGTCATATATCTAAGAGCAACCAATGGTCTCTGATGTGGAGGCAAAGGCCATGAGACAGCAACCTGTCTGATGCAAAGCCCTGTGTGATATGACACATTGCCAGTCAATGTATCTGCACCACTCTGGGAAATTTGACTAGGGCCAACATCAATAGAATCTTTCATTATATTCAGTATTATTAAATTCACTGTAACAAAGATGCAATTTACATGAAGATTAAGACTAATCTATACAAAGACAATCGTTTTGAAGCTTTGTTCACATGGTGCGACACTTTGGAGGATTGTACAATGCCAATCATGGATTATCTGGGGTTCAAAAAGAAAGAAATTGAATGATGGGTAGTAACAGTTATTGGTTGCAGGCAGGCAGGCAGAGGTGTATCAAATCACAGGAGGTACACAACAGATGCAGTGGAATAAAGCGTAATCCTCTGGGTGAGAAATAGAATTAAGAATTATTTTAGGGGATTAATAGAGATTAAAATGGAAATCTTATATCATTCAAAATCCACCTAGGTCAATATTTTTTCTTTTCCTGTGTTGGTGATAAACCCTGTGTTTGTAATAATCATGACATTTGTTGTTTATTTTAATAATAATCTTTTACCGTACCTCATTTATGTATTAGTATTTTCTTCATGTGATGAAACTGTTTTGTACTGTCTGATACTGTCCTGATATGTTATTGTTATTATTATCATCATTTTTTTATTATTATTATTTTATTATATTCTGCAACTTTAGCATGCTTTTTTATGCTATGTGCTCTTGACGTACTCGTAAAGGTACTCTGGTGTACTCTTAAAAGGAGAATAGTTTATGATAAAATTACTTATTATAAAATTACTTCCCATAAGTGTACTGCACCACTATTATAATACAAACATGCAGCTCAAAGTGTAATAATCCTTTTTATAGTGTATATCTCCCCCAATGTACATATTTTGTCCTTTTGAATGGGAAACAAATGTATTGATTCAATCATTTCTTTATAATTATGTTTAGCATTATTTATAATCAAATTAGAAAGAAGTTGAAAAGTTTTCAAAGTTGTAATGATTAAACTGATAATCTGAAATGAGTCAGTTCAGTGGTGTATTGACTTCAAGATGCTTTCAGATTTATGAGTGCGTAAAAAGTGTTCAATAAATACTTGTGGAACATTCTTAGGCACTGGTCAGATTAAAGTTATCATAAGAAAGAGAATACAGCAGGTTGAGGATGAGACAGAAAGGTAAGCAGCCATGAAAGGGTGATTTGCCTCCTCTCTGTATAAAGGAGCCCTGGTTCTTAGAAAGGATGAAAGAAATCAATACACAACACTCAGGATCCAACACAAACACCTCAACCAAAGGCCATCTCTCCAAGTCCGGCATGACCCTGAAATGACCATATTCTGTTATTGTTCCCTCATCTCCATTGAGAGGATAAGACCCACACAGAATTGATTGTGTGTCCACAAACTGGAGATAGCAATTGATTTTCCCTCTTCTTTGCAAGAAACAGGAAAGCTTTGTTCAACTGACAGATACGTCTTCTTTTCCTCCCAAGGTGGGGATACACAAAAGCATTCTGGGTAAGCAGAAATGCAGTGATCTGCTTGATCACCTACCTTATGCTAGAGTAGGAAGAGAAAAAAAGTCCCAAGTATTACTGTTCCTAGGGAAAATGCCTAAGAGTGGATCAACCCTACTATCAGCCATGCAATATACAGAGCCTGGTTTCTCCCCAGGGTTTTGATGCTGATCTCTGACAACTCCTGATGGGAGAGTACAGTGTCATGGCTTCTTTTATCTCTCACTGTCTCCAGAGAGAGGAACCAATAGGTGTGCTGCAGCAAGGCAACTGGGAAGAGCTGATCGCAGGCCCTGTGATATTATCTGGGGTCGGATGTGAAGAATCAGTGATTCTCACTCCTTGTAACTGGTCTCTCGCTTGTTATTTCTCATTTGCCCCTCGTGGGAACGGAGAGGTTGCAACTGATCAATTGCTTGCAAATAGCTTTATTGACATGACAAATGGAACATCTGCATTGACGAGGCTGTTTGGACAGGTGGTTGGCATGGCAATGGAACAGTGGTGTCACTGTGGAGTAGAGTCACATACAGCATTATGACCAATGAGGGTTATGGGTTGAGAAAATTCTCCTACACCTCAAGCTAAGCAAACAATTTAAAAACTAACTGAAAACAGACCTTTTTTACAGTTTTTTTATTAGCTCATACAAAGTTGATGTTTTGGAGGTACATGATTTTCACAGGACAGCAATGCTATTAACAATTTAGCTGGTTGTCAGTGATTTTGTGGACTATCCTTATATTGTATATCAATCTAATCATCATGTCAAATTTCACTGGTTAAATTAATTTAAAATTAAAGGAATAGTTCTAAGTTTGGGGAACTATGCTAATTTAGTCGCTTTTTTGCTGGGAGTTAGATGAGAAGATTAATACCAATCTCGTAAACGATAATTCGCCGTTTTACAAGGGGTTATGTGCTGGACTGTTTCTTAGCCTGGACTAGTTGCCAAGCCACTAAAAATTTAAATTCTCTCGCTGTTTACCTATTGAACATATTTAACAAAAAAGTAAGGAGGTCCTTAAAAGGATTAATTGATTGTTGATGTTGTATTGGAGAATGACTCAATACAGCGAATAAATTGTGAAATAAAAATATTTTAAAATCTCCTAAGTTTTTCCTGTCTTGGTTAATATTACATATTGTGGGATATGTAAACTGTATATGTTGTTTTGGCTTAGAAATCTATATTTTATTATACCAGGCTGTCCCAGGCTTGGAGGAGTATTAGATCCCAATCCTGTCCTCTGCTATCTCCTATAGGTGCTGTATTGGCAGGGTAAGGTGTGTGGTGGGTGTGGGGGTGAACCAGAAGACTGTGGGAGGTTTGAATAAAGAGCAGTGAGGGTGCCAGAGCTTTGTTTGAGATGTGTTTTGTTATGAGCATATGTCTTAGTCAAGAGGCATCAAGAAGCATTGGGCTTAGAAGAAGCACTTCTACTTCTACTGCGCCAATCCATTAGCACTTTTACTCTGTGTACTCTCCTGACTCTCACCACCCACTGCCCCGCTGACTCTGGCAGCTCAAAGGGCAACCAAATGAGATGTGAATAATATATGATGATGCATATCAGTTCAGCTTTACAGAGTGTATCTTGGCTGACGTAAAAAATAAGTTACATGTTGTGATCTCAATTGATTTCTGGTTTTATATTGGCTTTGTATACCGTAAATAACAGCAATTGACTTATACAAGATAATGCTTCACAGCAGATCAACACAGTTACAGGGTGTGAAGCATAAGTGCAGTACATAAAAGTACACTATCTCTTTGATACTACAGTGAATGTAGTTCAAAAATTCCATTTTACCATTCCTGCCACACCCTTTCGTGTGACCACTTAACTAATTTGAGGAAAAGACTATTTTGTGGCCATAATGCTGTGTAACGCCTTAGGGCATGTTGGAAGAAAACAGATTAGCACATTATCTTATTGAAGGGGCTGAATGAAGACTTCTGGCTCTGCCTCAGGCCCTGCTGGCTGTTAAAGCAACTGCTGCTCACTGACATCCGCAGACAATTATCCAGCTTTTTGCCAAAATAGAAAGGTTTTAATAGCAAACTCTCCCGCTGTGGTTTTAGGCATGCTAATATGGAACCACACATTTAATGCACAAGATCCAAAAATGTCTGGCTTTCCAGACCTTATTTGCCAAAAGCACTGACAATGTAAGGCTGAGGTGACCATCCACCTTACCCGACCAATTTCTAATAAAACTCCCCTTTGGGAGTACACAATTTCCTACTGCTATCTATTATCTCATACCAGAGTTGTAGAAATTAACAGAAAGCTAGTGAGTTGTCCTCCTCTCCGCCCTCTCGGCCTTTATGCAGCTTCAAATGAGAACACACAAATACACTGTCTTTAAAGAACTCCTCTTTCTCTCTCTCTCTCTCTCTCTCTCTCTCTCTCTCTCTCTAGGGATATTGACCCTGCCAGTTAAGTTCTGGTTGGCTGCGCTCTGCAGAGATGTTGGGACTGTCAGAGGAAATATACGGTCCTTGTCTGGAACCCAGGTGTGCTGAGGCAAAGTGTTAAATTTGGTCATTACTCTCGTAATAGTGCTTTTATGTTTCGATCGCAAGGGTCATGTGTGCAACCGCCACAGCAGGTCTTTGTTGAAAGGTCTGCAGACAGAGACATAGGATTCAGTTGTCAGGAGGATCATATTAAAACAGCTTCCCATATCCATGAAGAATGGTGAATGTCAGGCAGACATCTACAGACCCTGTTGCAGAACTAAAAGAATTGAAGGAACGTTGAAGAATGTGAAAGGAAGGATGTGAAAATATGGTGATAAGATATACATCAAGGCTTTTGAGGCATGCCGGACAAATCATCTGTACATGCATTTTTTTCTGTGCGTGCATGTGTGTGTTTGCTTTCATACAGCAAAATAATGCAAGCATGGGATGATTTGTATGTGCCGCCTGGGCTGGAGGCAGGGCTAGGGGGAGGAGACGGCAATTGTAACGGCTTTTTGATGTAGATAAATGGCTTACAGATGGCCCACTCAATACATTCAAATGAGATATAAAAATAGGGGTGGGGATATCAATACAGGGATGGTTCCAGTTGTAGCTTCATGTAACCAGAATGCATTGATCAGTCTAACAACCAGACACTTTTTAAGTGCTACATTTTCAGAACATATTTAAATGTCTGTAAGTGATTTGGAAAACAGATACATTCTTAAATTTTAGTATTTTGTAATGACCCCAACAACATCATACTGATACTTTAGTCAGAACTGGTATTTCTAAATGGTTGTGATAACACGGTCTTGCCCTTGATAGCTCAGGCTGTTTATTAAATGGAAGAATCTAGAATATGTTATTTCATACAAATTGTAGCTTCTTAGAAAGTTCAAATAATATATCAACAAAGTTTAAAGGAGTTGATGAGTATTAGGCTTCATGTTTTGGGTTGTTTGATAGCTCTACCTTGTAAAGCTTTTTTAAAAATAAAGTGAAAAAAATTAAGGCAATTCAAATTTTTCAATGTGCAAATGTGTACTGCTGAAATAGACACAAAATAAACAAAAAAGGCTTTATTTGTACTGTAATTAGGTATTGTGTGCCGACACTTACACAGTAAGAGATCAATAGAAAAACATGAATATACAAATTAATGTAAAGCCATCAAATAACAAAGGATAATGCTAGGATATCCGCCATTGAAAACAGCTTCTGGTGGTGGAATTACAACTCTCTAAGATCCAGCATTCTGGACAGTTATGTCTGAAGAGATAATCCTCTTCATTCAGCCATCTCAGTCTGCAGACAATATCCTGGAGGTAAGAGCTGCCAACACATTCCATACTATAATGTTCAACCGATATAAATTGTATTTACCCACGTTTCACCTTTAACATTGGGCTGGAAAAGAAGCCCAAATGCGATTATGCACATGAAGAATTAATCCGGAGATGAGCATAGGCTAATGTATGGTAATTATCCAACAGGATATTCTTACATAGCGATTAGCATATCTGGGAGGCCAGACAGGGATGGGAGGGCAGTCTGAGAGGAAGGAAAGGACACAGCTGCTGATAAGAAGCCAAGTTTGTTGGTTTGTTTTTTTATGTTGATTAAAAATGTGGATAGTCTGGCTACAGGCATGTACTCACTCCCCTCTCTCTGTTCCTCTCTATCTTATGTGCACATACACCATCTCAGATGAGAATGGACATGTGGATGTACTTGCACACACACACAGACACACACAGTGACAACACGCCTATCAGTGAGAAGGGGGCTAAAATCAAGAATGGAAACACTGGATTTTAGAAATAAACACTGCTCACAGCCCACTAAGAAAGACGCACTTGAGTATTTGATTGTGACTATACATAATACATGTGTGTATTTAATAACAAATAACTTTATTATAGACCAACAGATATATTCAAAATAAACTTTTTAGTACTTAGTAGGAAGTCAGGTCACAATGCATGAATTCTTATTCAGTCCATGCAATTCATGCAATAATGTGGCAAGTATAACATTAAGGATGGCGGAACTGTGGAGTGATTAAGCGCAAAGGAGGGTTATGACAATGGTAATTTCACTTGTGACTATGTGATGCTTTGAGTGATTGGGGGCTCTCTGAATTTAAAGAGACAGCCTTGATACTTAGGTTTAGTTGGATTTGTCCTAGCTCTGTAAGAAATTGTTACCTTTATGTTTTTCTGTTGTTTTCCCAGTTCTCTGTTTGTCACTCTGTATGGCTTTGTCTTTCTTTTCCTACAATGTCATTGTACCTGTCTTCATCCAATGCATGCTCTGTTACCAGCGCTGTGGTATAATACAATCTGGGGTGGAAGACGGCACAACAAAGAAAAGAGATCGACCGTATCTCAGAAATTAAGAGATTACTCTGTTAACATAAAATTCTTTTTAAGCAAATAAAATATGAACATTGTTTGTATTGGGTTCTGTTGTTGATGTCAATGCATGCTGGGGTCTTCTTTGCAAATCATATGTGCTATATTGTATGTCTTCCAGCAGCTCCTAAACCCCTCCTTTCCCTAAGGTAGCAGTAGCAGTATTTATGAATTTTTGCCAACAATACAAACAGGTTTCAATCTACATTATCTTTTGTTTTTTCTGCCCGCACTGTAACCTCATTGCACAACCTGACCATGAGCCACTGTATCAATTCTGGGTTTGGTATTTAGATGTAATCAGCCATGTAGGACACCAGCTTGCCAAGAAGCAGGGTCCTTTGTGAGACGCCCATCTGTTTAGTGCATTGGGACGAGCCCAGTCCCAAAGAGCTGCTGGAATGAAAGGATGAGTATGAGAAGACCCAGCTGAAAAGACAAGGGTGGGCGGCAGCATCAGGACACAGTCTGTCTGCGGCACTCCTGCAGTCCGCTCTTATTCTAATGCAGCATCTATGACTCCCCTGCTTGCATACAACTCAGAGATCAGAGACTGACAGACGCACCAGGGGAAGCAGACTGGGATGTCTGCCACATGCACACATCTATCCTTTCATGCATGCAGTGACGGTGTTTCCCTAACACCCTCTCTGTTAAGCTGTTTCGCTAATATTTTCCTATTGACTCGCCAGTGTACATATCACCCAGCCTTGGTGACCTCTTAGCGGGACATATCAGAGTGAGTGCCGATCGATTCATACAGTGGGCTCCCCCTACTTGTTGTCAGTATTCAGTAGACGGGCCGGGCAGAGTGGGAGCAAGTGATAAGCATCTATAGGCCAGTCAAACCATTCCAGCAAGAGTCGTGACCCTACTGCAGTAAGGCTGATTATATCTCACCGGGGGCTACTAGGTCTAAGAATCAAGCCTGAAACATATCACCCCTGACTGAGATCACAGTAGGCACATAGGAAATGATGACAACCAGATTGCAAACAGTAAGAAGTCAAATATTGTAGTTTTTCAAATATGTCTTCTGTGTTGAAAATGGTAAATGGACTGTACTTGTATAGCGCCTTTCTAGTCTTCTGACCACTCAAAGCGCTTTCACACTACATATCACATTCACCCCATTCATAAACTAATGGCAGGAGCTAATCATTCACCCGCACTCCGAAGGCACAGCCCCCAGGAGCAATTTGGGGTTGGGTATCTTGCATAAGAACACTTTGACATGTTGGCTGGGGGAAGCCGGGATCGAACCACTGACCTTCCAATTGGTGGACGACCCACTTTTCCACAAAGCCACAGCCTCCCAATATGTATTAATGAATTATTCTTCCTATTATTATTATTATTATTATTATTATTATTATTATTCATTATTATAAATGTATAGTTACCGAATGTTAAACTAATGTACATTGGTTCTTGGCTTCCATGTACATTGAAAACCTTTATTCAGCTTTATAGAAAAAAAGGAATCAAAATATTTGTCTTTTGTGTTGAAATTGAATTATTATAGGTATTTTTTCAATCTAATTAGTTTTTTTGTTTTTTAGTCATTATTTTGATTCTAAATTAGTAGTTTCATTGTCAGACAATGAGAACTTTTTTTTTTTTAATTGTAGAATAAAAGTAATAGCTGACCACACTGAGAACCATTACAAATGTTTCTTCTGAGCAGTCTAGAGATGTGAGGCAGGTGACCTGCTTGTGAGAGAATTGGCATGTGTTTCATGGAAAAGAGCCCCTTTTCTCGGTTTGTAGGACCATATGCCCCCAAGCTTCAACAATCCCCTGCCCCTCCACTTCCCCCTAAGTTACACACAAGCACGCTCCTTTCTATCAACACAGCCTGCGCCCCCACCCCTGGCCCACTGTGCCTCCCCTTGCAAACACTCCTGATAACTGACAGCAGCTGCGTAGATGAGCACAATGCATGGGCCAGGGCAGCTCAGCTGTCCTCAGTCCCCACTTGACACTAGTTTGACCTCTGGCATGTGAGTCGTCCTCCCCTAAGGCTGCACTGCCTATAGCCGGACACAGACATCCCTCCCAGGCAGGACACACACCCGGCAACATGTGCATCCTCAGGTCAGCCAGGTCAAATAAATTCTGAGTATTAATGATTTGTAAATCATGTATAGATAAGGAACTAATGCCCATAAGAGGGAGGAAGAACTGCTGCTTGTCAACTGAGAAATTGAAAATATTCATACCAAGTTCCCCATGGAGGCTTCATCAATATTTGCTTGTTGACTTTCATCTACTGACTCATAGATAGCCTTACAGTCTCTCCCTTGTGCATGGATCCATATTTACCCTCCCTCCACACACTCATACACACTCCCATATGTGCACAAGCAGTGGTGTATCCAGCATGAGTGAGAGTGAAAGGCTTGTAATAGCTCTCCTCCCTAAGGGACTGACGACACCAAGGAAACCAAACAGAAGCTGATGGTGTGACGGAGCAGAGTAGGTTAGTGGGGGTGGCTCATCGCTCCCCTTTGCCATTCTGCTCCTTTACAACTTTACAAAATAGCCTTTTAATTTGCTGCAGCGTCTGGGGTGTCTGAATTGTGCCTGCATCAATCACCATCATCAGCAGGGCCGTGGGCACTCTGTCCCTTGGGCCCTCTCACTGAACGCCCCCTCAGGCAGATCACCCTCTGTCCCCTGGTCTCCCCTTCTGTGTGTCTCCCATTTGCTCGCCTACTCTTCCTCGCACCCGTACTCACTCATGTAAAACAATGTGAGGCCGCTTGAACCCCACCACTCGCTGCACGCGACACTGCTATCGTTTTACCGGCTCTTGATAATCAAGTACATTAAATGGCCATCTCGCTGCTTCAGTACAGCTGTGACTAATCGAGAATGATTTTTAATGGTGTTCTGTAGTCTAACGGGAAAAAAAACTATGATTAGCAGGATTGATTTCTTGATTGATTTCCACAATAGCTGTTTGATTATACACCAGGGAGTTTTTACTTTAACTTAATATAGACTTCTCTCTCTGGGAGCCTATAGGATATTGGGAGAATTAACCCTCTACTCCCTCTGTGTCACTATTGTACAGCTATAATGATGACAGTGCAAGTGAATCCCTAATATCACTAATATCAATTTATAGGACTGATAGTTGGACTGATAAAGATGCAAGTGTGAATGAGACCAACCCCTGATATGATTTGACAGGTCAGTAGGGATTACTCTTCCATCTGTGGCTGTCAGTCCTGCATTGATAGGTTTTCCTGCTCTAGTAATGTGTGTTTTTACCTCTAAACCACCATAATCACCTTTCATTGCTATTGTCAAATAGGTGATAACAAGCAAATAAACTTGAGGGGAGGAATTGTTTTCTTCAAGCCCATTCTGTATGACAGTACCTCTGTATTTCTCTATGCTACCTGTGTTATGGCTAATTCAGTCAAGCACAGGCGGTTCAAAGACAGTAGCTGTGTGTTGTATGCTGAGCATCGCAAATGTCTTGCCAAGCTGTTCCACTTCTCAGCTCTAAAAACAAATATGAAGGCAAGAGGTCAGTTGGCTAAGAGCAGAATAGGCGCAGGTGGTATGTTCCTCGACCAGAAATGGATATTAAACTGTGTTTAACACCAGTTAACGATATTAATGCTTTGCTACACATACTCAGTTGTCAGTTTATAAGGTACACCTAGCTAAAAAATGATGCAGTCTGATGTAACAGCCCTGAGATAAATCCTACCTTCATGAAGGCTGCGATGTTCAGTTTTTTTGTTGAAACTGTTTCAGGAAAGCGTTAAGCCAACTTTTATTTTGGAGGCTGTAGTTTGGGATGATGTATTTGTTAGTGTTTCTAATATATCAATGAGGGTAAACTAAATATTAGAAGCATCTCTTAGTATTACACAATACAAGTACAAAGGTAAGACATTTTAGGCTTTCTTCATTGGATTAAGCCTTCAGAAATTATGATTATTATTATTTTTTCATTTCTGAGTTTCTTTGGATCCTGACAGCAAAAAACGTTTCACTTCTTAATCTGGCCAAATATTGTGAGCCAAAGAGTCAGCCAACAATCTGCATATTTTTCTCCATTTAAGTGAATTAAAAGACGTTTCTTTAATTACACAACCTAATGATAATAAAACATTTTACATATAACATAAACGAGACAACATTTATAATGATGAGTAAATTTTCTTAAAAACTCATATAATTCTATATTCCACAAACTATAGCTAACGTATATTCAAACACATGACAAGTGAGGATTTCCTAAATTATACACTTCAATGTGGATACAATTTGCAGAATTCTGTTCAGTAAATCCTCTGAAACTAAACTAAATTAAAAAAAAACATGACTACCTATGAAAACTCTGAACAGGCCACATGCTAAGAGAGAACCTTCCTGGAAAGAAGCCACTTGAGAAGGAAACCTTAGTGCTCCCCTGATTATTTCCTTTAATTCTAACATACTGACTCTATCCAACTGAGTACTAGATATGCTCAATCAGGCTGAGCTAAATACAACACATTTTTCAACACGATATCATAACTCAAACTATGAAGACAAGACCATTAAAGGAAGTAAAATTGGGAGCCAATGGCATCTTTTAAACTGACAGGTTAATAGAAGGAGCGACTAACTGAAGCTGACTACGAGTCTAAGACGTGACTTCCTGATTGAAGGTTTGCCAAGTGTAATCCTCATCCTACTCTACTACAGTTATCATGTTATCACTGTCCTTATGTGAGACTCTGATTGAACACTGGAAACTTCTGTTGAGCAGTTTCAGCATATAGCGACTAGATAGGTAAAGGCCTTTCTGTTTCACAGTAGGGAGCTCCAAGAGTTGCCAGAAGTATTTGTCATGTTGTACTGTGTATTGCCAGGTATTTTCCTCCTGTCTACAACTTTCCAATCCCACCACTGCCTAATCAGCCTTAATTGACTTTAATTAGCATCTAGTAATTAATTTTGTTTTCTACATATTATTTGTATGAATGGTCCCAGTGGGTGGCCTGTTCATCTCGTTAGGGCCAATTAGTTGCAATTAACAAACACTAATGACATGCTTTATTCAATCCAAAACAAACAGTGTGCACCCTGCCAGATTCCAGTGCTGCACAGAAACCTCTTGTGTGTTGGAGTGGTGCAGGGGGCCAGCTCACTGGGCTAGGCTTCTAATCAACATGTCTAATGGAGAAACACAAACCCAGAAGGAGACACTTATCTACACAACTCGCACTTGAGATATCCGGGAGATCCTTAATGTCCCCTCTGGTCTTTTCATTGTCACCCACTGTAACATTTAGGCAAATGAGATCAGGTTTGAGGAACAGAATAGATGTACGGGAAGTCTTAAGCCTTTACTCTCATTATTAGTAGTAGTCTCATATGTATTGCTGGACCTCTATACATGGTGTTATCATTTATGTTTCTGTAGTTTAATACCTGGGTTTTGACTCATTCGGACATACTTTCCAATGGCAAACAGAAAGAATATAAAAATAAAGGAATAAATAATTTCACCTCCAGTAATATTCCATTGTAGTTCCATTGTCTGCTGCAGTTTGTGTGTCTCCGTTCCAATTCAAATCAGAGAAAGGGTACCAACTAGAGGCATGTCAAGATTTATCAAGATAACAGCCATTTTAAAAATGTCCTAATAATAATAAAACTGACCTTGAGCTAACTGTGAGGAAGCAAGAGGATATTCCTGGTGCTGAGTTTTGTTTAACTTGACAGAGCTATTGATATTCTTGATTCTTCTTTTTCAGCAAAGGATGTCTTAACCTTGTACAACTAAGTATAAGTCTCAACCACTAGACTACTGCTTTTCTCACATCTGACAACACATTGCAAATCTCAGGACAGTTATTGTAACACTGGGCATTCTCCTTTGCCAATCCTTCTATCAGGGATTTGTACACCACCATTGTTTATAGTTTACATAGAGCGATGCATTCAGCACAGTTGGCTGTGTATGAATAAAAGCATGCAGCCTCTTAACTATATTTACAGGAGCAGTGTGATGAAATTCTACCTAAGCCTAGCTGTTGTTTGGCAATTGTGACTGATAGAACATTTTCAACCTTATTTCAAATAATCGTCCAGTGCAGAGTGCATTGAGGTGCTGTCCATGGTGCCTAAAAAACATGCTAAAAGTATCCACTGGTCAAACAAGACAATACCTGGGGTGCATGTTCAAAAAATATTTTTAGGATATATGAGCCCCATAACTATGAGTTTACACAGCAATTTTGATCCAATAAAAATCTCTCTCTCTCTGTATATATATATATATATATATATATATATGAATTGTACTTGAGTCTTTTACTACATGGTATGGTCAGTTTAGAGAATTTCTCCAGTTGACAAACACATTGATATTGTTGAATGAAAACCTACTGGCAAAAAGGTTTATAGGAGGTTAAATTTATCAAAAACTCCTTCCATTTTTTTTGTTTGTTTGATTGATTGATTTGTGGATTTGGATTTATATTTTTTTTTTCTAGATCCGCAGTAGCTATTTGAAAAGTAAAACTGAAAATGTAATTTAAAGACAGACAGAACCTGGCAGAGGCATGGAACACATCCTCACGCACATTATTTTAGAAATCAGCTGTCAAACAAAACAACTCATTACAGTGAAAGTGCCTACCAGCCGATGTGCTGATGTACAGTTTGCATTTATGAGCTGGTGATGTGGCCTGGCAAAAACCCCGAAACAAATCTGACGTCAAGATAGATTTTGCAACTCCTTCACGTGCACGTTTAATTTGATACTGTTTAGAGTTCAGATATCAGGGACTAACAGAACTGGGAGCCTTTATGGGGAAAGGCGCTATCTCCTTACCCAGTGCACCAACACGGCGTGATAACATCTAGAGGAGACAGCCATCGCCACAGATTCTAAACATTAGTGATCCTTGTCCTTTCAAACGAAATGAGAAATAATGCTGGGGCACAACATTAATCTATGTGGAAAGCTTGTGTTCGGCATGTTCATCTGTCCTCACCCCATACTGCAGGGATAGGCCTACTGATAATTTGTCATCTGCCACTGATGCAGTCTTAACCCAGCCTTTTCCAAAGGAAATAATTTATTCACATGATATCATCATTGGCCCTCAGCAGGTTATCCTTGAGAGAGAAGCTGGCTGACCGTGCGCAAAGAAAAAGGGGAAATTATTATAATTGTAAGGAGAACGTTCGCAGCATTTTTAACGGGTATTTTTTATTTTTAATTTACTGTATTATTATTTCTTTACAGACACCGTTTTTCAGCTCGCAAAAAGCTCTTCGCGCTGCCAGTATCATCATCATGAGAACTCTTGGAAGAAACTTCCCTTTGGTCGCCCCCCTTTTTATTTTTCAATGATATTTCAATAAAGCCACGACGTTAATGCTTCCACAAGAAATACATCTTGTAGCAGATTTTACTTAAAGTTAACGTGTAGATAGCCTGATTCTCTTTTTCTCGCGCTCTTCCCAAGACGTAAAAAAACAAAATATTTTATGTCATTTAAACGTTTAGAGGTTTACATCTAGTTTATGTGACTGCTATTGAGTTTCGCCTCTTGGTAGTTATTTGGCTCTATTTTATTTTATTTTATCTTACAACCACGGTATTTTACTTTTGTTATAATACTGAAGTACACGCGGGGGAGTTAAATGCAACGGCTGCTCATAGGTTTTCCCTGGAGCTGACGTCACAGGTTTCTTAATAGGCAATAGGGTGAGCTTTAAGAGGTGCGCTCATTACAGCGCTTCCCTCAGACTGGGAGCTCATCACAGGAAAAAATGGGACACAAATGACAAGGCTGAGCGCGCTGATGGCTTTTCATCGTTCTTTTTCTCTACTTTAGACGCCACTCAGGATATATCGTACAGCAGCGAGTTGATGTAATAGCCCCGACTGGGTCTGCTTAGCCGTAAAATCGCACACTTTGGATCATCTTGATGGACCAGTCCTAATCTCCAATTTGGTTCCAGAAATGCTGTGTTTTCAACAGTTAGCCTGTCATTTGGAGCTGTTGTCCAGATGCGGATTGTTGTGCTGTGGGGCAGAAGAGCTACATTATTCTCACGGATGGTAATGTAATTATTCAGATTCATTTGGATACATTGGATCATACCCAAGCAAGTCAACACCGAGGAGACTGGGACGTTGGAGGAACAAACTGAGCACATGCAGACAATGCTTCACTGTTGCAGCTGTGAAAAGCCTATCCTTGATAGGTTCCTGCTCAAAGTTTTGGACAGACCATGGCACATCAAATGTGTCCAGTGCTGCGAATGCAAATGCACTTTGACAGAGAAGTGTTTTTCTCGAGAAGGGAGACTGTATTGTAAGGACGACTTCTTTAGGTAGGCATCCAACGTGTTTGTGGTTTGATGATCTATTTAGACAAAAACAGAGAAAATACAGCCTGTTGACAATTATAATCTTTTTAGAGCCGATCGAAATGAAGATAGCCCATATGGAATTTGACTGTAGACGATGTAAGTTCCACAAACGAGAAAAACAGGGATGCTGACCAAACGCTGACGGGGCCCTAAAACTCCTGGCCCATGTTCTGCCAGGGGTTCAATAAACCGTTTTTGATGACACTGTGGGAGCTGCTGCCTATTCGTTCAAATGTCGCAGCCGTCAGTTTATTTTTGTTATTGCCTTTGTGTTGTTGTTTTAAAAATGTGAAAATTGTGTGTGTGTGTGTGGGGAGGGGGGGGGTTAAGATGATATCACAGGCCAGAAGCTTTCATTACAATATAGCAGCTATATTACAAAAAGGGCTAACCCTTTTTGCACGTGTGAATGCTGGACTTGAACTCATAATGATATTATATTACAACTGTGCTTTATATGCTTTTTTCATATTCTGTTTCATGACATTTTACTTTAGGTTAGGCTATTATTAGACATTATTTCTGTATAGTAGCCTTCAAACAATACATTCGATTTTGACTATTTGCATTGAACTAGTAAACAACAGTTCCTGATTTCTCTGTGGACTTCAGTGAAGTCAGTGTTGCAAACCCATTCTAAATGCACTTCTAATCTAATCAAACTAAAAAACGAGGCATTATTATAGCCTACTAGTGCCGCTGTACTGAGACTTTGCCCTGACTGTTGCTCTCCCTCTTGAACAGGAGATTTGGGACCAAGTGTGACGGTTGCGCCCAGGGGATTTTACCCAGTGATCTTGTCCGCAGAGCCAAGAGCAAAGTGTTTCACCTGAACTGTTTCACCTGTGTGATGTGTAACAAACAGCTGTCCACCGGAGAGGAACTGTACATCCTGGACGAATTCAAGTTTGTCTGTAAAGAGGACTATCAAAACAACAATGGAAAAGACACAATCCTCCTCTCAGGTATGTAAAACATCAGACATTTCTTGTAGCCTATTTAATAATGTTTTAAAAACAGGAGAGGACAGATCTGTTTTTTAGATTTTCTGAAACAAATGATTATATTTATGTAAGGAAAATGTTGATGATTATTATTATTATTAGCAGCAGCAGATGTTCAGATCTAATAGGCTAATAAAAATTCTATGCTGAGAGCCCAAATTGTGTAGTGTATTGTAGGCTATTTAGGCCTACGGTGATATTGTACCGTCAAAGTGGGCTATTCAGAATATGAATACCATACTTGTGTCATACATTTGCTGCGATATTAATGACTTGCTTTTAAAAGGCCGCTGTTTATCTCCGGGGTTTTGCGGGTATGATTTAGAGTCTCAGATCCTGTTTAAGCGCCACGTGCTAATGTTCAGCATATATCATTCCCGATGACAGTCACGACGTGCAGCGACCCGAGTCTGTCTCCGGACTCCCAGGACCCGCAGGACGACGGGAAGGACTCAGAAACGGGACATTTATCTGATAAAGACGTGTGCAACAACGAGAATGACGAGCAGAGCGCCGTCGGGAAACGACGCGGGCCTCGGACCACCATAAAAGCCAAGCAGCTGGAGACCCTGAAAGCGGCTTTCGCGGCCACACCGAAACCCACCAGACACATCAGGGAGCAGCTGTCACGGGAGACCGGCCTCAGCATGAGAGTCATCCAGGTAAAAAGCAAGAAAAAAAGGGGGGGGGGATAAGTGTATTTGCTGCGTCCATTATCCATTATCGGATGCCCCAGTCCGTTCCAAATCCGGAGGCCAGTCAGCAGTGTTCAAACAGGTTAGGACTAACGACTAAAACCACAGAGAATGAAGTGAGGAGTGTAGATTAGGCCTATTCGCTACCACAGCCCTTATGGACACACACACACACACACACACACACACACACACACACACACGCACAAAGACAATTGTGGCTGAGGGCTCTTTGGCATTTTTGGGGACCACGTCTTGCCTGGACACCCTTAGGGACGTTGTCTGCTGATTTTTTTTTTGTTGTTCCTTTTTTCAGATAAGGTTTCCTTAATCTTTACTCCCATTGCGCCCCTTTAATGCTTAAAAGCAGAACTCACTTAGCGCTGATGTCATGGGCATTTTTACCACGCTCCCCTGATGAAATTCCCTGATGGACGCATCGTTTTCACAGTGAATTGTGTTTCCGTGGGCTAAGTCATCAGTTCACATGCACCAATAGGCTGGTTATTTATTTATTTTTTTACGCATTTACAAATTCTTTATTCCAACTTCAGAACAGCGGAGGCTACTGACCTGAACCGCATATTCATTTTCGTGGCAAGCGGCCATGTAGGCCTGCCATCTATGTTAAGCGGCAGAATCTCACCAAGTTAACATAACATAAGTGCAAGGTAATGTTTTAAGGAGTTTACGGTGATTGTATAGTCCTTCTAATTTTTAAATGACGGAAATATTACATTTTCGAGAACTCGGAAATGTTGCTGTGCTACTTTCGTGGCCCCGCGAGGCGCGAGCAGGTATGAGATGACGTCTTTCTCCTGCGGTGGGCCTCCGCCTGTTCTGCTTTCCCGCCAGTGTCATCCATGCTGCTCATTTAGTCAAATTCGATTTGTCCCCCCCTCCTCACTTTGTCCTGAAGGTTTGGTTCCAAAACCGGAGGTCCAAAGAGAGACGCATGAAGCAGCTGAGCGCTCTGAGCGGCCGGAGACACGTGTTTTTCCGCGGCCAGAGGAGGATGAGAGCGCTGGGAGAGAGACTGGAACCAGGAGAGCTTGGACACTTCTCTTATTATGGAGGTGAGCTAGGGTTTGGGGGTGTAGGATTAATAATAACTTCCTGACATTCAAAGTTGATTGTCGTATAGTACTAGAATGCCAGCTTAATGTGCTTCTTCGGGTTTTCACTGTAATTCATTCAATTAATCTTTGTTAATAGTCTGTTTCTGGGTCTGTTGATTCGTAGTAAAAGAAAAAAATGAAATACATTCTTATTGTTTATATTTTTTTTCTTTCAATTCTGATGTATTCTGTGCACTAATCCAGGCATTTATGATATAGATTATCCTGGTGAATACTATGGCTCAGGAGGGAATTATGAGTACTTCCAAGGCCCACCGTCCCAGGCTCAGACTCCAGCAGACCTGGGTTTTGTGCCCTCCTCTGTCCCTGCTGGCACCCCATTAGGAGTCATAGACCACCACCATCCAGGGCACCACTGTCCTGGAGAGTTGCAGTGTTTCTCTGACACAGTATCTCATCATCCCGCGGACTCACCCAGTCCAGAGCCCAATATACCTGGCTCAATGCACAGCATCTCCAGTGAGATGTGTGGCCCCGGCACACCCTTCACCACTGTGTCTCTCAGTGACAACGGATACACCAACCAGCTGTCACAGCCCTCCTCAGAAATGAGCGAAGGCACTGTCTGGTAATCCAGCCGACACCGAACTACAAGCCACTCTCCGATTTTTTAAGGCAAATCAATGCTTTTTATTGTTTGTTTTTTGAATGTACATTTATTTATTTATTTATTTGCTTGCTTGCATTTCTGTTAAGCTCTATTTAACTATTTAAAAAAAATCTCTATATTTGTATGTTGGTATGATTGTTTACTGACTAGCCAATCAATAGATTGTTTTAAATAATCCATGTGAACTCTGACTCATTAACACATTCACAGTGCTGGGCCTCATTGATCAAGCAATAAACAAAAACATTTATATGCTGCAGAAAGTGGGGTTTTATTTTAGTGTTTACAAAACCTTTTCTGCCACATATTTGACGCAATTGTTGCTAAAATGTTAACGTGAAGATGCATGATAGCATTTTTTTCTAATCACCTTTCAGTGTTTTATACATACTTAGAAAAAGCACCCTCCATCCATGCGTTCATGTGTAATACAAGATTTTATCATTTAAGAACAGATTATGATTGTTATGTTCAATACATTTGACCAAAAACCTCTCTCAGGACCGTGGAAACATTGCTTTTCTTTATTTTTATTTGACAGGCATTTCCTTGTAATTATTTTATTGCCAACACACGTTTGCCTTCAAAAGGATATCGTTATAAATCTGAAAATTTTATATGTAACAGAAAATGATTTGGCTTTAAAATGACGTGTCCAACCACATAGAGTAATGACCAACTGTACAGAACAGTCAACTGTTTACTTAAAGCTCCAGCATTTAGGGCTTTGAATATCAACATTGTATTAAACCTCTTGATTCAGACAGACCGGCCATTTAATGCAAACAAACCAAACTTTTGTAGCTGTTCTATTCATGTGGTCACTATGTCCTCATTAAAAAATAGAAAATACTAATAAACTGTTGCCAAATGAATGCACAGCAAAATCCTGCACCTTTACTTGTGAGATGCAGCATTTTTTAAGTGTTCACTTCCTCTTCTAATTATCTGAGGGCGTTTTTTAGTAAAAACAGTATTTTGCTGCTCAGTTGGCCAAACAGCTAAGACACAAACTGGTTTTGTCTTTATGGATCAAAGTGTCAAATTATTTACACTGATGATCTCATACACTGCCAGCAGCAGAAATGGGTTTTTTTTCATGAGATATACTTGATTGTTCCAATTATGTTTATGGGATCAATGTTTACGACCATTCACTGTATAATAAAACACATATTGATCATTGTTATTTGTTAATCACTTTGTTCTTTCAAGTATGAGTGATTCTTAATTTTGTAAAAGTATAATGAACAGGAATTTGTTGAGGCACTCTTAATTAATCTTTTGACAACATTTTTAAACAGGCCAAAATTATTACGTTTTAAGGAAACAAATACGTATTTCCAGACCTGTACGCTATTTGACAGCGCTGTAACTTTCATAGACACCCTCACACAGTATGTCATCCTCCACTCAAATCTGATTAAACCAGTGGCAGTATATCTTCAAATTGGTTAACTTATGTTATCTAAATATAAATACACATATATTTATACTTATAATTACACTAAACAGAACTATCTTACATTGATTGTAACAATCAACTATCCATAATTTACTGTATTGAGTGTCAGAGAGTTTTGACAACACACTGTTGGATTTTGATGACTTTAACTGGTTGCCTCATAGAAGAGAGAGAATTTCACGCCTCAGAATCTCTCCATCATTTAAAAATAAATGTTGATGCTATTTCTGGGTTGAGTTTGTTAAACTCTTCAGGTCTTATGAGCTGCTAAACACAACTGATATACAGCCTTTTTGTAATTGCTGTCACATTGAGCATTTTTTATTGTTACAGATTGCAAAATGATAGACCTTTATCCAGAACTCTAATAATACTTACACAGTTGTAAACATCTCGACATGGAGATTTAGGACTTTTAAATGACATTTTATGGAGAGGTTTGCAGGTTCTCTTTAAAAAGAGATTGCCATCTGTCTGCTGCAGCACAGTCAACAAAACCAGAGCTGCTCATTGAGGTGTTACTGTGTTGGCTAATCCAGACAAACCGTCAAGCCAGCAATCAATAAACTCTCAAATCCAGGACCAATTGGTCAGCGTTCTTTTCTGATCACTTTGCAAATGTTGGTGAGCTGTTGAGTTTATAAAGTGGGAGATGTCTCCTCAGTGCTCGGAGGGGAGAACACACAATGCCGCAGAAGTTTAGACGCAATTGCTATTTGTACCTGCCGGTCACGGCTTACAATTTATTCCCTTGTTTTCCTCTTGACTTATCCAAATGAGTTCACGGTAATGTTCTTCAAACACTAGGAGCAAACAAAAACAAACTAGTTCTATTAACTCAAGAGACATTGCAGAGACAAACTGTTTAAATTGGAAAGTTATCAACGCATATAATATACTGTATGGGCGTGTGTCTGTGTTTACCTAGTGCAAAGGAGCTTCTTAATCTATCTGGGAATTGTCCATTTGTTGGGCATTTTTTGAATAATAGGAAGCACCACTGCAAGGATACATTCGGAAGTGCAATTAATAAGCTTGTCTGAAATGTTGAGTCATACTTTGAGGCATCTGTGTTAGTAGCGAAGAAGAGGCTGATGACAGAGTGAATAGTTTAGAGTCAGGCAAAGGGGAGAGCAGCAAAAAGAACAGCAGGACAAATGCTGAGTATCGAACCAATGAGCAGTGAAGCAGGAGGCTGAAGGAGCAGTAGAGCTGTTTGGGGGAGGGGCAGGAGAGACAAACTGCATGAAAACATGGATGGGGATGTTTAATTCCTCCCATAGCTTTCTATAGGGATGTTTTTAGGATTCAGCTCGGACTTGACGTCTCATCAGTTGGTCACAAAATCTAAACTTGATTGAAAGGGAGCATGCATGGGTGGAGCTGATGTTGGACAAGCAAGCTGTTACCTATCAATGAAGCCATCATACACCAAAGCACATTTCTCTGTAATCCTCAACACACTGTTAACCAGATACACACAAGAGGTCAAATTAAATGATACAGCTGGTGATATTCTATATTTTTGTTATTGTCACCAAATCCCATGCAAACACCAAAACCAACGAGTTAGTCTGTCTCTCAATACTTTCCATATTCCCTAACTTGTCTGTGACTCTCAGCCCCAAGCCCATTTGTTCCAATTACAAACTTTTTAAATCAACAATTTTTAAATCTCAGGCAATAAAGTAATTTACTGAAACACTGTATTTTTTTCGCAAATATTACACAAAAAGGAGTAAATAGTGCATTTGATTTTCAGCGGCGGATTAGGTTTCCTAGTGAGTATTACAGCAGCAGAACATTGTATGTGGGATCTCCTCAAAATAAACTACAGTGCCTATATGTTCATTATAATAAAGGAGCATGTCACTAGTTCAAAGATGTCATTGAAGTGTTTTAACAATGAAACTCTATGGCACATAGAATTAAATATATATAAGGCTTTGGCTACACATACAATATTTGCAATATTTACAATACTTGTATTGGGGCATTCTGTTTACTTTCTAAGCTATAGTATCTACTATCTGCTCCTTGTTATTTTACTCTAAAACATATAAGCCCTATATGTAACGATAATTGTTTCATTTAACAACTACCACTCCATGAGGTTTTTTTGAAATCCCATGTCAAAGACTCATGGGAGCTGTAGATGTTAGACTTGAGGCAGAGTCACAAAAAATATTCTTGTCTGTTTTGATGCTGATCCTATGGGAACTGTTGGTATCAGTGGAATGCAATTGTTAAGGCAACTCCTAAAGATAATACATTAAAAAGGAAAAGTGACAAAGTGAACCTGTAGAGGGACTTTCATTCAGTAGTTTGCCAGCCACCTCCAGTTCACGCAGACAGTGGAATTATGTTTTGGAATCATTTCTAAGAAGAGTGCTACAGGGCAGTCCAGTAAACTGTGGACTTTCACATGATCTGTTTAGCATTTTGAGTTATTCTTAACAATGAAATCAAACTTGAGATGGCTATTTCGCATATCTCAGAAGACATTTAGTCACACTAACCTAACACACAGTAACAGTCACGCCTGCTTTCCTCAAGATTTCCTCCAAGGTTTTTTCTACTGGTTATTTTAAACCAAGTAAATATGAAGGACAGCCACAGGTTGAGACTGTTTAGCTTCGGTGCCCAAGCTTAACTTACTGTAAACAGCTAAGCTAGCTAGATAAAATCCCAGCGTAAACATCACTACATTACATTACAAATGTTAAATCAACCAACAACTGGGCCCTGGTGGTTGGAACTAACCCAGCATGTGGAGGCATCCTCAACTGTGTTTTGATCCCAGACAATTTTGGTGGTAACTGGATGAAATGCATTTAATTCAAGTTCCATATATATTGTTGTTTTTTCTTATGGCAGCTTTTGGTCAGTGTGGATTTATTTTCACTAATGACATTTTTTTGCCTGTCCACGTAATAAAGTTAAAGGTGCATGGGAAAGAGAAATGGCATAAAATGTAACCGTCAAAGGAGTCCTAGAATGGTGATTAAATATATTACATGCAAAAAAATGAAATATATTATTTCAATTGATGGATGCCAAATATAAACAAGTATCGTTATACTATTTTAAATAAGATTTAAAAAATAATTCAAAATAATATATATATATATCAGTAGAAAAATTAATATTTTTAAACTGTGTTACTCTGTTACTTAAAGCATATGTCTAAAGCCTACAATGTTTAAATGTTTGGACATAATGTTTTGCTATTAATCAAACTAATCCCTGTTTATCTGAACAAAATACCATGATTAAGAGAGAGATTTGCAAGTCAAACACTAGGCCAGCAAATCAATTTAAAAGTAGCTTACAGTGATTATGGCGACTGTTATGCATAAACCATGCACAATAATGGTTATTTGCCCTCTGAGGAGTGATTTGTACATAGCTTTGGTTTACTGCAGAACTCATTTGTCCCCAAAAGTATGTACATATTTTGTACATATTATACACCTAAATCGGAGATTTTTTTTTCAAACAAGTGTCTGTTCATCCAGAAGTGAAAAGACAATATTCAGCCAGTTGAGTGCTAATCAGCTGACTACCACCAGTGGCCAGATGGACACTTCACTAATTATGGCCTGACACTTGAGCTGGCTGACAGCTACTTGGTTAGATGCCTGCAGTTAATCTCTTTATTGTTCTTCACTTAGGTAGAGTTTGTTGGATCGTTTGCAAAAAAAAAAACAAAAAACTTTTTTGTCTGTTGTCAGGTTTAAATGTAATTTTTCCTCAATTGGTTTGGAACACTGAGGATAATACATAAAACCTCTTTATATGAAATCTTTTTACGACCTCTATGTCACTCCCCCATGATGTAGTATGGAAAAATGTCAACTATCTTACAGAAGAGAATCCATTAGGGCACCACACTAATGGACTTGCAGTTGAATACATTCAATAAAAAGGTTTTCATGTGCCCCATTCTCCTAGGTTGCCTTATGAACTTGAACGCCTAAAACCTGAGAAAAGTCAATCTTGAATGTAAAAACAGTTCAACATTACAATTGAACAAATATTATGACTGGATAATACTTTATTGTCATTTGAGAAAGAAATCTTTTTCATTTTCTAATCTAAATCTTATTTGAACTTAGATTTGGCCTTTTAGTCGTTGCTTTTAGTCACTTGCACAATCTGGCCCAATTCGCTAATTTGACTCTTTCTTCACTTTTTGCTCTAGGCTTGGTAGTCCACGTTCTGCATGAAAATCATTCACACATACAATTTTATAATCAATGCCCACAGTAATAGGATTCCTCTGGCCATGGGCAATTAATACAGTTGTTCCCTTTTTTTCCTCCCTGCGCTGATCTCAAAGCTACGAGACATTGGCTTCTCCTCATTTACATATTTATTGCATTGGACTCAAATCTGCCGAGTGATTGATGTGGAGCCTGCCTCCTGAATTTTTAGCGGCCTATTATTATAAAAGAGAGGGAGGGGGCTGCAGCACGTCAGTGTACTTTTGATTAAAGTTGAAGAGGACAGAATCGTGAGTGTTCCCCACCTACTTTCTTTTCCTGCAGTGCAGAGCTTAATCAGTAAGGCCGAGTGCTGAGAATATTTCAGCATGTTACAGATACTGACAAGTCATTCACTGACAAAAGCCAAGGCAGATAAGCTCGTTAAGATTTTAATCACTCTTTCACTTGCTGTTAATTTTTAGAGAGTAAGATGACAATATAATGCAATTAAATTTGACACATTTTCAGATATTCTATGATCTACCCTTGCAAAACCTGGTATTATTGACAGTTTCCCATGCATTTTTTTTTGACAATTTCAAATTGATGAGACACTAATATTCCACACCCGTAATGTAACCTGATAACATAATTAGAAGATTTTTATCACTACCAATCTGTGAAATCAAATATTTATGATCTTGCTTTTGACAAAAGATGTTGTCAACAAAGTGCTTAACATAGCAAACAAAAAGGATAATAAAAAAAAACAACAAAATGCAAAATAATCTTCTTAAATAGCATGCTATATGGAGCTGTTCTACACATTTTCCATGCCAAATTCCCTCACATCACTTGATGTGTTAATAATAGGTTATAGGAACACTGAAAGAGACATGACAGAGAAGGTTGCTGCTTCTCTCATTTGTAATCAAGCGCGTAATGTTAAAGTGTGAAAAAGCTCTGCTCTGCAAAATGTATGTCTGCATACCTGTGTAATGGGGTGGACAACCAAGGGGGAGGCAGGGGGTGGAGGGGGGGCTCATCAGCTATAGCATGTCTGCCAAGTCCACACCTCCTCTGCTCTGTACGTCAATGATCTTTTTCTCTTAGCCACCAGGATAAACACACCCAAGTTTGATCCAGTGTTTGATCAAGTGTAGCAGTTGAAAGTTGTCTTCTTCAGTGTCAAAATGCTTTCAGTTTGTTTGAGCTGTAAGCAGCAAGCCTTTTTGCAGCATTAAGTGAATGAAATGCATTAGCTCCAGTAGCATAATTGAATCTAACCACATATAAGAGCTTCATTGGAAGCACATTCAAATGAAATGCAATACTTTGCTATTTCCCATGCAAAAAGTGACTTTATCTAGAATGCATCTTCACTTTATCTTTACTTGTGCCACCCTTCTGGAGGTGGGACAGCTTCTTGAGAACATCTTTATCAGCCTGATTTAAATGTTGGAAACCAGCGCAGTCAGATGACACTACTATGTTGTCAAGCACAATGATTTCCCTGGTTGGCTGCCTTTGTCCTTGAGAGCCAGAGGACACTGGTCACATATACACCCTTCCACAGGCCCTGTGAGAAGCCAACATTTCCATAGGGAGTTGGCTTTCCACGCTCCATTGATATGCCTGTAATGCGTGCATTTTAATGTGGCACACCTCTCAAAATGGGCCACTGCTGATTGCATTCAGCTGAAGTCTTTTTGTCAGCAACTCTGTGTATACCACAACTCATAATGAGTTTACTGTGCATGTGTATGTAGCAGACAACATGTTCTTCAATGTAGGAAGTCTTCTCTTGAAGCCATCAATCAGCAGTGGTATTTAGTATTTTCATCTTGACATGCATGGACACGCCACTCCCTTAAAGTGCATGCACTGTATGTATTTTGAAGTAGACTGAGATTAGGTTGCTATTTTTAAAATTCAAACTTCAAACTAGCAACAGTAATTGCAGAGGTCAAAATCCCTGAGGAGGAGATGCTGAAGTCATTGGAACACAAATATGATCCACAGAAGTATCACATATTACCACATATGTAAGCCTATGTCAAGTACTAGTAGATATGTAGCCTTCGGAAGTGACTACTGCCAAACAAAAATACTTCTACATCTGATATTTTCAATAATTCAATTTACAAAACTGTACAGATGAGTTAAACAGATTTCTAACAGAAAATGCAAACTCAAGCAATGCTTGCTTAAACAAGAATATAACAGTCTATAGTCATGCTTGCGGCCCTGTGAGGATGTTCTTAGACACAGCAATGCTTTGAGCTAAATGCTAACATAAGCATGCTAACTGCTCACCTGACGTGTTGATGTTTAGAAGGTATGTTTGCCATGCTCACAATCTATCTCACAATCTATTAAGATACCATTTGTTAATTAGCAATAAGTAGGCTACAGCTAATGCTGATGGGAATGCCAAGTTTTTGCCATCCTCAGAGCCACATCGGTAGCATGGCTGAAAACCATACATTTACTGAGATACAGTAGGCTAACAGTCGGCAGTGACTTCTTGCTGGCCCACTCTTCCAGCATGCTATGTGGACGTGTCACTGCTCCTATAATTTCCACAACAGTCAATGACCTACAGTAATAATTGTGATATATGGCCAAAGACGTAGCACCTTGGTTGCTGACCTTTCCCACAATCCCATACTGGGCAACCTTCACCACCCCCACATATCACCCCTCCCCTTTTTCCACCAGCCCTTATGGAGGGGGGGGGGGCGACTCCATCTTCCCTCTCTTCCCTCATCCCTGCATCTCGTTGTTGGCTCGATATACGTGGCTCACCACACTTCAGTGGCTCCATGAATGTTAATGTTGGGACTGGGGGAGGGAGGGTGGAAGGAAGGGAGGGGTGGCTGCATGGTACAGGGAGCTACCTCACCTGGTCTGCAATGCACAGCTATAAGGAGCTTTTAACATATTATTGTTCACATTGGCCAAGCAAGTGCATGAGCAGTGGTTTTAGGACAAATAGCAACCTAATTATTGTCTTGGACTACTCAGCTACAGCATAACATTGATTTTCTTCTGAAGATGAAAAACTGACTTTTGAAGAGGGGGATTTGTTGGTGGATATTGTTATAATAAAAACTGTGACTGTGATTAAAACATTTTCTTGGTGATAAGCTCTTAACTTCAATCCCTCGGTCTTGTTCTGATGCCCATTCTTCCCCTTCTGTCTGCAGCAGATTTGTCTGCTTGTGAGTTAGCCCTCCTCTCTGTCGTCAGTCAGCCAATGTTTACTAAGCTCTGACAGAATGAGAATGTATACATTATGCGGTGATGATCACAGGATGTTGTAATCTTTGAACCTTGTGGCACGTTTCAAACGCAGATTGAAGATTAAGCCTCTCATGCAGCTGGCTGACAGGCTGCCTTCCTGCCCCTGGAGAGAGTCAGTGCCTGCCTAGAACTCTGCAGGCTGGCCTCTCTGCATTAAAGATACAATACATCATTTATTTAAAATTTTGATCTATAGATGGAAATTGCTTTTCAGAAATTTGGTTTGCCCTTCATTATTTAAGTCTATCAAACATAATAAATGACGAACACCTTGAGATGCGCGGGGGAATCTCATTCAGAAGCACCACCATCATAAAACTATATGCAAACAAAGCCAACATTGTGACAGCAGTGTTTTACTTCCCAATAGAGGTTAATCCTAAACCCAGCTAGGCTGGGACTCGTGCACTGTTTGATCAAACTATATGGCAGCATTGTTCTGGGTACTACATTTAATGGACATGGACTGCTTTTATAGCTTATACACCTTTGCTTCGCCTCGTGAAGTAAGTTGCTAGTAATGAATAGGCATTGGATATGTGGACTGGAGTGTGCATTTTGGTTGAAAATGTGTTTTTCACTGCCCAAATGAATTAAAGATGAATGTAATAAGTAAATGTTAATAAAATTAAATGTATTAAGATGTATATACAAATAGTCCGCTTGGAACAATAATTTATGTTTGATTTGTTTTTTCCTCAAAAAAGTATAATTGCACATTAAAATCCTTAAAAAGGCATCGACTCCATAAATAAAATCCAGAATCTATGTCTATGCAAATTGTGTTCATTTCTAAAGTTTTCCTGCTGGACACAACATGTCTCCTACTTCACTGTAAAGTCCGTTGTCAGTGTATGTGCACTGGCCGTTTCAAGTCTCTACATCCCACTTGTATAAGTTGCCCACCCCTTAAAATCAGACTTTCAATGAGCACAGAGAAATTTTCCACTTTCAGCAGATGAATGTGAAAACAGCTTTCTAGTGTCAAACTCTGCACATACACAGCTCAAACATCCAACTGCAGGAAGAAGAGAAAAAAAATTGGAGTGGACGGGGGACAATTAGCAATAATATCTATATTTACCTATTCTTACCAGCACTTTCTTCATGACATAAGAACTTTTGATTTATTGGCTTTCATTGAGTTCTGTGAACTCAGTTTTCTTTTTTTGTAGTAATCTATGTAACAATTTTTCTTCTTACCAAAATAGTACACTTATATAAATATTAAATATATAGCTTATGTTAAATACAAATGTAATTATATTCTCAATTAGAATTTTTTTTTAAACTACATAATAACACACTAATAAAGAATGTACTTTTAAAACGTAGCACTTAAACTACATAATTACAGGAACTATGGAAAAAGACTTGTGGAAAATACACTTTAATTTTATTTAAATTTGTGGACTTTTACTGAAATACAGCTTAAGTTAAATGCAAATTTAAATTATGCCCACGGTTTAGCTTGTAAAATGACTTTTTACATTTTGATTATTAATAATTATTAAAAATTGACTTAGTAACTTAGTAACTTAACCCTTAGTACAAGCTTAATTACACTTATGGAAATTGCAATTAAGCACACTTAGCAATGTATTTTAAAATAGTTCACTTTACAAGTATACAAATGTACAATTTGGATTATATTGCTATGGTAATATACTTAGTAGTAGTCCGCTAAAAATAGATTAAAATCATATTGATAACTTTGTTGAACAAAAAGGTACTTTAACGTGGTTACAAGAAATAATGTCCTCATATATTGGGAAAATATATTTGATCAAATTTATATTTCTTTTTTACTTGGGACAGTATATTATATAATTCATCTGTTTTGCTTCATTTGGAGATCATCTGGACGCAACTTCAGGGCCAGAAATATGCATGTAAAACAACAGGCGTTCTGCATATGTGGTTGCCTTGAGGTAGGCCTAACAGGTGCAAGCTTATGACCCAGAGGTTATCTATCCAAGACTGGCAGAAAAAAATCTACCAGCAGTTACTCAACTCATAAGACACATATGAAAAGTGTCTTAGTGTGACCGGCCTACTATACACAATATGGTTGAAAAGTAAAAAGGCAGGCAAGCGGAGATGAGATGAGCTCTTCAGAATCCTCATCCTGTAGAGAACCAGAACAGCTGGGGCCTGGCACTCCCTCTGTGTCTGTCTACTCTTTGTCACGGGGAAAAGACTCTTGTTTTCAGGCAGTAATCAGACAGCCCTGAGGCTCTGTAAAGACCCTGTTCTCTTTTCATCTCAACTGTTGCATACACCCTGCTAATTGGAATCCTGCAACTGGGTCACAGGAATTGTCTCTCAAGTGCTGTCAAGTCATTGAGATGCGTGAATGTGGAATTATGGTTTCCTCAGATGCATGATTGAGTCTCCCCTCTGCGCTATCTTAATGCCTTCATTTCAATCTCATTGCAAACACGGATTGTTTTCCTTTTTTCCATCAATATTTCTTGCCTTAAACTCCTCCGTTTTTGTCACAGTTCTGCCTGAAATCAGCAGTCACTGGGGTTTGGCAATCGGAAAGTGAAACAAAAAAAAAAAATCTAAATTCCATTCCAAGATCAGCTTAGTTACTTTATTTTAAGCTTTCAAGACAGTTGTGTATTTAGTGTAACTAAATATATTTAATTAAAAAATCAACACTTCTGATCCACATTGTAAATAGAGAAAGGACATTACGCAGTTTCCTGGAAGTTTCACCAATTGGGAACAGGAGCCTGATTCTGCAGTTAGTCAGTGATTAAAAGAAGAATTAGCCAGCCTAGCATGCCACCACAAATGAGCAAAACCCTCTGGGATACCAGAGACCAAGCAAGGCACATTTCCAATTATACTGTCAAATGACTCATTTTCTTATTGGGCCTCTATAATTGTGGTGGGTATTGGGTGCATGCAACTCAATTTGTCTTACATATTTGTTGGTAGGATGGAAAAAGAGCAAGAGCCAAGGGGATATGAAAGAATGAGACTAAATAAAAAAGGATGAGATAGATCCCTCAATATTTGTTTGATCTGCTTCATCCTCCTTAATACCGTTGAAGTTTAAAAGCCAGAGAGAAAATGCCACTTTAATCATCTGTGGATTGAGGAATGGGAAGACTATCATTTTCTAGTAATCAGAAAATGTCTCTCCAGAGTAATAGAATTTAGTCTGACTGCTGAAATTAATGAGGCTGCCAGTGATGTGATTATCTGTCCTGAGGATCGTCAATATGTAAAAACATAATTGACAAATTAAATTACTGCAAATTTCTGGAAACTTGAGTTTTGTTAAAAGCACCTTCTTACTTTTGGAATATAACAAAACTAGAGACTTTAAAGTGTTTGAACAAACTAAGTTGCGTAAGCTTTATTACATTTGCAGACACATTTAGAGCTCGTCTCTGTTCTCGTCAATTCCTCTCCAACCTTCAACGACCAGTTACTTATAAAGCAACTGGACTACGATACAGGCACACAAGGGGCACAGCAAAGCCCATGAAGCCATTTCACATGGCTAATGTTGCATTTTCAGCAGAGCGTATGACACAATGATCTATAGGAATGAATTCAATGTTATGGTGCCGTTTTCCTTTATTATTATGTACTCTATTCTTTAAAAAAAAAAAAAAAATCCTTGTATGATACAGTTGTCACATTTTGCCTGTGCATTGGTAACAAACTCAAGTGTTTTCAAAAAATAATATTAAAAATAAGTAACATTTCATATACATACAAGTAAAAACTTTAAATAGAACAACTAATGTGGATTACAGTTAAAATTAGACACCATATCCGACATGTAAATCCAGTGAACAGTAGCGTTTGTTCTTTCACAAACTGACATTTAATAATTTAGCCACCTAACTGTTGTGAATTCAAAAATATTTATTTAGTTGAAAAACAAATAAAAAAACCCTCAAATTTCAAGGATTGGGTTAAGGAGCAAACACAATAGTTGTCAAAGAAAAAGTAACCCAAGCATTTTTCTAAAGAAGCATTCTATTATCCACTCTGTATGTAGTACCATTATCAATTCTCATTTCAACTATTATCAGCCCTGTGTGTATTACGTTTGTATCACTTTGTGAGTGTGTATGTGTGTGTGTGCGCGCATGTTTGTATGCTAGATGCAAAAAAACAGTGCAGGTTTGATTCAGTAAGCAGTAAAGTGCATCTAAAGCAGCATGTGTGTACTGTGTGAGTGAGAACAGAAGGGGCAACTGTGGTTTTGTTGTGAGACAAGCTGCCCATTGCTCACTGCAGGGTAAATGTGAAATAGTCGGGGTCTAAAAGGGACCGTGTCCCTGCTCCCTGCTGGGCTCTCCTGTCCAAATCTCTTATAGTGTTCCCAGTCTTTGTTCAGTAACTAAGTGCTCCCTACTTAGGAGTGTAAAGCCCCCTTTCTCGATAATGCCTCCAGCAATGCGTTTTCATTTTCGAGTTGGTCATCGAAACACTTGCAAATCTTAACAAGCATATGTCACAAACCAAGGTACATTTTAATATGACAACAACATTCTAAATGTATTGTTGTGCGCACTCCAGTTTAAAAGAATGGAAGCCACTTGGGCCAACTGTGTAAACTCCAAACATCACGTGAGTCCCTAGATATTTCCAAAGTCATTTTTCCATTTGCACTTGAATACAAAATACATGGATTTATCTAAACACGAGCATACATTGAAGATAATTTATTAAATGTTATAATCGATGTCAGTCATCTGAACTCTTGCTTAGTGAGAATCATTGCCAACGATTCATCAGTAACCTGGCAGCTGCCAAGGGCCCTCATGTTGGCTCCTCCAGCCTCAGTTTCCAGCCCAGGTCTCAGGCAGGAGCAGGTGTGGCTGAGCCAGGCTCCTTTGGCTCTGGCCGTGGCCTGAGCTGTGCCTCAGCCAGGCAGGGAGGAGAGCACAGGCTCCCACTAGGAGGAGGCCGACGTCTCCATAGTGGACAAGATACGGACCACCTCGGTCCTCTGTGTGGGCGAGATGTGCTGGGTCATGTGCACAATAGAATCCATGGCAACCTCTGGATTGGCTTGAACAAGGCTGAAAATACAGGGGGAAACAAAGAAAACATCATCATAATCACGGAAGGAAATATGGATTTCAGGTGGGAAGACGGGGGTAATGATGAGTGAAAATTAGTTGCACTGTATAACTCGTCACCACACTGAACCTGTGTTGATTAGAATTATAACCTGCGTATCTGCTTGAGGATGTGATCTCGGCGGATGTACTTGATGTTCTCGTCGATGACAGACCTTGCGCCCTCTTCTTCAGCTAGTTGCCTCTCCAGCCATGCCACCACCTCTTCATTGTTGTCCCACAGATAGGCCTGCATAATGAGGGGGTGTTAAAACGAGAGAGAGTAGATGAATCACTGTGAGCAAGAGTCAAAGTATTTATGGATAAATAACGCCTAGAAATCAAACTTTTTCTTATGGTGCTAGTGTGAACAAACGGAATTACAAAACAACATATGGCTAACATATATAAAATATCATAAATCAATAAATACACATCGACAACAACAAAAGAGATGGACAGGCACAAAGTGGGGGCCTCATGTCGTGTTGACTGGACCTGATAGGAAAATTAGTATTCATGAGTGCTGGCATCTCTGATTCCAAACAAAGCCAGGCTGGAGGGCTTAGCAAAGATTTGGGGGCTGAGGGGTTTAATGGGCTCTTGCCTTTTTTATGAACAGTCCTGCTTGAGGTCCACAAGAACATTTAATGCCCTTATTAATCATTTTTAATCTGTTTGCTTTTAATTAAGAAAAAGCGTGTTGCTCTCCTATCTGCACGTGCCAGGGCTGTGATTAATTGTGGCTTAAGACAGCCAGTCCTGATTGGGATAATATATTAGCTAACAAGAAGGCCACTTCTTAGGAGATCTCAAACGCTGGGCCAGCTCCTGTCACCCCTGAGGCTGGTCCTCTGAGCCTGAGACTGGGCTGGAAGGAACAGCATTTATGTCTGAGGGATGTTTATTGTCATTGTCCACTAGTTATCAATCCATCTGTATTGAATCACGATGATTTAAGAGGAATGCTTACTACTTCTTTATCTGGTGCACCTTGTGGAGAAGAAATAGGAGTTTCAGTAAAAAAAAAATACACAACCCCTGTAATCATTCCCAGGGGCCAAGAAGGTGTTTATTTGGGTATCTATATTAACAAGATATAAAACTTAGACGTTAGTTCAGAATTAGCAATTTAATACATCAAAGACTCTCTCAATCATTCATCACAGAAGACTGGATATGATGACTTTGGATCCGAGTAGATACTGAAATCTAAAAAGAAATGTGCAAAAATGACATGTCTGAGCACGTGTTGCTCTTGGAGTATCACCGATCTGGTGTGAAACATATTTGAGGCATCGGGGGGAAAAAAACTAACTATTTTCCAGATTTCTGTGTGGTTGTGAGGTGATGTATCTAGGAAATTATGAAAGGGTAGATACTACAGATACTGTAGTATTCCATACAGTTTTTTGCCCACATTCAATCTCTTGATTCTCAAACACCTATTGAAAACTCTAAAGAGCCACAAAGTGACTACGCAAATGAAGCTGTATCTCTGTATGTTGCTTTAAATTGCTAACTATTAGTTCAATTCAAAGGCCTTAAAGTCCTTAAGATTAACCTCCAGTTTACAAACGGAGTCATTTTCCACTCGGAGTCACTAAATATTGACAGACTATAGAACAAAGCATATAAGTATGCGGTGGGTTTTACCTTGACAGCCCCCTCGGCCTCCACAAACCAGCGGCGCAGCATTGCCTGGACCTGGCCGTCAGTCAGCTCGCTGTTGGCTGCTTGGATCTTCCTCTTCACCGTCTCCTCTAGCAGGAGACGCCGCAGACGCCAGTAAAAGAACTGACGGGACGTTTGCCATTCAAGGATATCCTGACAGGCAAAAGACCAAAAAAAAAAAATACTAATGAAAATGCAGCTATTATTAGAAGATGGTATCTAAGTTTTACACATTATTACATGTCAGCATAAAAGTAAGTGTATTTCATTCTTTGTGAATTCAAAGGGGGATATGAATAATTTTCTAAGGATGTCATTTGGAACTATCACAGATTTCCCTGCTGATGTATTTGAGTTGAACATTCAGACCAGTACAGTTTGGTAGGTCCTTCGTGTCCATACTGTGCGTAAAAAAATTTCCCTGACTTCCATCCATCTGTTAAAAACCCTTCTGGTCATGTGAGCAAAGTAATGTGTGTGTGTGTGTGTGTGTGTGTGTGTTTGTATGTGAAAGATGGGACTGGGAAGGAACAGAATGAAATGGGGCCTGCCTGAGGCTGCTCTGCGGTTTCTGAGGTGATTGACCAGGGTCATCAGAAGATAATTATGAGGACGAGTCTCACAGCCTGGCGAGACCAAACATTATTCACTAGGCAGGTGCAGCAGCAGCTAGACTGATACTCCCCTGTGGGCTTTCCAGGTTATTCACAAACTGCACACTCACACTGTAGCAATACATGCACACAAGACGGCACAAAAAAAAAAAAAAAAAAAGGGCTCACCGTTATTACGCCCTTCTCTTGCATGCGACCTGGGGTGTCGTGGAGGTCTGCAAACTGCACAGCCACCTGGTGGTAAATAGGCAGGAGAAACTCCTCACGCTCCTTCAGCCTGGTCTCCAGCTCTTTACGATCAGGGGGACTCAGCTCTGGGGTTCCTGGTGGGCGTTTCAAGACAACACCATAAAACACTGCTTTCAAATATTTTGCCAAAAACTGAATGCCATATGCCTGCAGGTTTACAAGCCGAGTGTGGGGACAAGAAATCGCAGTTAATGCTAAAAGGTACAGGAAATACAGCGCATCAGGGAATGAGTTTAGGTTTTTAAATCCAAAATATTCCATCGTCACATTGTAGTCCTATAGTTGACCGTCCCTTATAGTCCCGTTACCATCAAATCAGGTTCTACATGAGCACGAATACATGAATTAAGTCCCGTTAACAGCATTTTTGCTTTAGAGCTCCCCCAAACCCCTGGCCGCTGTCACCAAAGACTGATTTCTGTCAATTCCAATCTGTTAGAGCTCAAACCCTCCCCAGTGCCTGGGTGGAGGGTTACTCCATTCCAGCAGTTTGCCCAAAGCGCCAAGACCTCACAGCATTGGACCACAGTTGCTCTGAGCCTGGAGGAAAATCAATAGGCTGCGTGGGAGAGAGAGGAGAGCTGGTGATTGATCTGAGCAGGCTGTGATTGACACGTCTCCCGGGGGAGTGTAGTGAAGATGATACAATCAACACCAAATAAAGAACGACAGTGAAAGCACACATGCTCCCACCTGATATATTGCTCCTTGCTAAAATGAGGACAAAGACACCCGTAAAGAGCTATAATTAGAGGACTAGTGGAGGACTCACCCAATCTTTCAGCCAAGCCCATGTAGACTGGATCTACTCTTCTCATAGTCTTCACCAGGTCCTTCCTCCTGAACTTGATCTCCACTGTTCCCTCAGGCTCCAACACTCCACCTCTGAGACAAGAATGATTAGTGAACAAAAAGTGGTATGATAAAGAGGACACTTTTTCAGTCCAACTCACCGGCTGTCCTTGTCAGCGTACATCTCCATGTGACGGGGGTTGATGGTGGGATCTATAACCACCCAGGATCCTCCTCTCAGCTCAGCCTGGGGGGGGATATAAACCAGCACCGGCTGCTTGTACTCCCTCAGCCCATCCACAATGTAGGCCCCAAACTTCAACACCTGGTCGTACATATCTAAGAGGGAGAATTTCATATGAGATACTGAATGGGCTCAAACCCCTGATTGACTGATAACCAGGGAAGCAGAAGTACCTTTCATTCCTCCCGAAAAGCCCCTCCAGTTGGCAAACACTATGAGAGGTAGGCCCTCTCGGTTCAGGTCCTTAATGGCCTGGGCTGTTTTGAAAGCCGAATCTGGGAACCACACCTGTCCTGCCTGCTGGATGATCTAAATAAAGAAACAAGAAAACCATCATCAGTGCCTGGGTGGCAAATGTCTAAATACTTGGATGCCAGTTCACGCTTGAGCATATGCATTGAGCGACTACCTTTGCCTCTGAGTCCAAATTGGCTGGATCGGCTGGTATTGACAGCTCCACGGACCTGGTTTCCACGGCAACCACCCCAGTAGGTATCCCACCCAGTCTGTGGAGAGAGGCCATTCAGCACTGACTACAAAATACCCTGATTACATATATGGTGCAAACAAATTCACTAGTGGCAGTTTGTCATCCGGGTTCGATGTTCGGTTGAGACTCTTACCTGGCTCTGCCTACCACCACACTCTGAGCCCATGGCTGCATGATCTCCATGAAGGAGCCATGGTCAAAGAAGCCACTCTGCCAGGAGCCCTTTGGAGCTGTATGTACAGAGAGGGGTGAGTGCAGTGCGACCGAGAGTACAGAATGGTACAAAAGAATAAAAGTGAAGGAAAGAAAGTGGAGTTAATTATTGCAAATTGGAAATGCAACTGAATCAACTTTCTAAAATGATTCTCTCATTCCATAGTGTTTTCAAAAACCCTGCCGTTATTCCTCCCGCAGTCCGAGGTTGTATATTTTTTCCTCTCAGAATCTGTAATCTTGGCAGCAACCATGATGGATGACTGTATAAAGAGGCTCACTCAGCTCTTTTTCTGCCTGCACACTCTGAGAAACATGCCCAGCCTAGGAGGTTACCATTCAATTAAGCCTAGCCACTCATCACTACCAGAGACGTTGACTGGCTTCCCACACGGTCCCCCAATCTCTTTGGTGTCCAAAGCTGTAATTACACTCATGTGGAACTTGCTCAGTCCTGACCTGCGCAGTAAAACACACTCAATCCATTTTGGTGCTATCTTGATCTTGTCTTTAGCAGCATGAAGTTTCACTGTTTCTCTCTTAGTTTGAATTATTTCAACCTTTAACACAGATGATATCTGAAATGATTAATCTTTATATTTACTTTAAATAACACAAACAAATGGGGTGTGACTCTTTACAACTGCCGATAAAGCATTTTGGATGAAAATGATCAGAGGAAATGAGTGAACGTGTATAAATCCAGTAGTTACAACAGGATGCTATTTAAGGCAATACTACTTTTAGCACAACTCTGTATTTGATGTAGCCACTCCATTGTCCCATTTGTGGAGCAGAGAATGACTGTAGGGCAGAATGTATAAATCTAGGCCAGCAACTAGTAATTTGCTTCCATTATCAATAAATGGGATGGCTATTTTAGTTATTAACATTTAGTCTATAAAATCCCCAAAATACCAGTCAGTTTCCCAGAGCCCAAGTTGATATCCGAGACATCTGTGTTGTCTGAGAAAAAAAAAACCCCACTGGAGAAGCTCGAGAAGCAAATCAACTGATTATCACAACTCAAATGAAGTAGCGCTAAAACAAGCACTGTATTAACGCTACTCGAATGTGAGAGGAATAAGAATGGCACCAGATACATCTCTGGGTTAATCAAAGTGTTTTGTTACATAAAAACCTCCTTCCTTAATAAAAACACAGAACTACAGTCACCTACACTATTCTGTACATAACCGGCAACAAATTATCATACAATCACAATGCGCTGTAAAATGAACAAGTTTCCATTAAAAGATTTCTATGACACTCAGACTACACGCTCACTCTGGCTGGGACGTCCTGCTAACATCCAGCGAGGGTCATAGGGAGCCTTTGTAGGCACAAACTCCACTGGCCGATCAATGGGATCCTTGGCATTGAGGATGGGCACTGGACTAGATTTACACTGAAGAAAGGAAATGCTTTTATTTTACAATGGCAAAAACCACATAGCTCTAAACATTTGGATAAGTTGATTCATCACACAGGACATAGGATGCTGCAGCAGATTCAAAACAACAGCTAAACATTACCATGGGCATGTAGGACAGCCACTGCAGAAGCATGAAGACCCCCTCAAAGTCATCACAAACAGTACAGTGGGTCACGCCATTGTTGTGCATGATTTGAATTCCACCAAGTTGGTTATTTGATGTGTACACTTCTCTGCCCAGCACCTGTAGCAGGAAAAAGACAAAGGTGTGGATTTTAAATCAGGGAAAAAAGGATGACAAAAATAATACTTTTCTCTGTTGAATCCAAGACCGCCTGACTTTTGATTCTGGTTCTTTAGGCATGTACTGCGGAAGTAAACAAGGCTTTTTAGGGTACATCACACAGAGTCACATGCAGCAGAAAACACCTCTTGAACTATGCTTAAAAAAAAAAAAAAAGCCATTTTCTGCTCAATTTAATTTAGTGTCAATTTACTCTTTAAAAAGGCTCCTCTCTCTGGCCTCCAATGGAGGCAAGAGTTAATCCACTGTTCGTGTTGTGCAACCTTGGCCAACAACAAGAGGAGCTGTGGATCAATGAGATCGCACACTGACATGTGAAGTAACAGCAGGCATCCTGCATTACATGGCCCCACTGCCCCATCAATACAAGTGATCAGCAGCCAGAAACCCCTCTACCACAGCAGTCACAGGTGGGTGGCAGTACCTGCCAATCATCCTGGGGGATTTTCCCGACAGACAGCGGGAATTAACACAAGCCCTTTCTCATCCAAAAACACTCAGTTCATTCAACTAGCTTACATCCCTTTTAAATCCTCCATCTACCAGTTGTGATAGAGGCTGTTGTATAAGAGTGAGATGGAAGCCACCAAACTACTTTTACCTTTAAAACTGCCCCTATGCCAACCTGAAGCTTTACAATCTCACTCCCAGCCCACCCAATTTTCATAAGCAGCCTAGAACAGGTGGCAGGGCCCTGACATGGTTTCATAAAAATCAGAGTGAAGCCTAATCCCTACCCTCAGCTCTCACCTTTTTAGCCATCATTTACTTTCTTTATTACCATTAATGGTTATGTATCTAGCTACAAATCTAGGGCACTCTCCTAAAGCTGTCAGGAATGCCTGCGGCCCCAAGAAACATTGCAGTCACCTTGACGTACACAAAACCCCTGTGCCTCCGGCCATCGCCGGCTTCATTAACATTCCACAGCAGAGAGAAGAGGAAGGGATATAGGAGGAGGAACAGAGGGAGATGACTGGGACGAAGAAAATGAGGAGCAAACTGGATGCAACAGCTCACTGGGGTATTCCTGCTAGTAGTTACTATCCATTCCCCATGAAAATATGAGAGCTTTCCAGCAGCTAATGAAATGATGATCTCTGGGTGGCAGCCTCCTGCTCTCCATTAAGTTTCAGTTAATAGCCAGGAAACCACATAATAAACGAGCAGGAAAAAAACGACCCTATTTCTTGCCCGTGTCGCTAGTGAAATCAGTACTATTTTAAAATAAACTCAGTCGATTGTAAACAAAGGATATATTGCAATACATCACCTGCACATTGCTGACACTTGTCAGTAAACATTACAATGAGTCTACCCCTACAAACAGAGCTAAACAGTGGGGCCATCTAAAAACAATTGAGCTCCCAGCAAATACTGTAGGTATGCCATCATTGGGCCATTTGCATGATTTGTCATGTTGCGATCTGTCATCTAATTTGAAATGGAGTCATCTTAATGCACTGGCAAGGACAGAGAAGGGAAAGCAAGACAAGAGGAGGTAGTGATGCATGCAGGTATACAATCACACACACACACACACACACACACACATCCACACAGACCAGTCAACTGCATGCAGAAAACAATCTGCCTCAGCAAAACTTTTCCTTTTGATTAAAAACAAATGATATGGGTGTCCTGCGCTGCAGCCTCCGGCATGTCACTCTATTTCTATGCAAATACAATTTCATGGTTTGCTTTCAATTATTCCACTTTGAGTGGCAGGCAGGCCTGTGGCAAGGATCGGAAAGGGAATCCTAGTAAAACAGTGAAGGACTGATTGGGATATACATATATATTATAATACAATACACACTGTATTGAATAGTTTTAAAGTTTATTTTTTAAAAAAAGGGAAAACCGTACAGTACCAGTTGCAAGAGGTTTTACACACATACGCACACCGCTCCTTTTCAGATCCATTTGCCATTCCTCCCACATTAGCAGAAAAAATGTACAGCCAACTAATGAATATTTATAGTGAATTCCTCATTAACATGCAGATGCATCAATTGTGTGAGTTTAGAGATAACTCATTTGGTGCTTATTCAGTGCTACAGGAGGAGCACAGTGCACACAATCAAACAGCATATTTTTAATTTAAATCGCTAGGAAAAAAAAACCAAAACATCTTTGTGTTGTATTGAAATATGTTTTTACACGGTAGATAATTTTACCTTGTTGAGTGCTCCAGCTCCAGTAAGGATTATGTGAGAGTTGTCCACTTGAATGGTTCTCTGTCCAAGCCTTACCAGATAGGCTCCAATTCCGATGGCTCTGCATGTGACCTATAGGACAAGAAAATCATGTTAAGCCTTCAAATACACGTATGTAACCGGATGCAAGCTAATCCACTCTTTGTATAGAGAAGGTTTTTACTCTTTAAAGATCACACAAGAGTACAGCTCAAGGCTAAGGAGGAAGCTATGTGTTATTTGTACACAACTGTGCACACTTCAGTCTTACCAGGTTCATGGTGATGATCTCATCATAAGCCAGAGAGGATTCTCCAGCAATCATTCCAGACCCTTTCAGATTCTCCACACCCAGCCCTTCATCTTTTCCTATGATGTCAGTGATCTTGTACCTGCATGAAAACACATATATCCCCACTCAAAACCAGACGTGACCCTCCAATAGCTTTCCCTTCCGTTGTAATCTCATGGGCTTTAAACCGTGGAGTCACGCATACATGGTTGATACTACAGCACCTTGCAAATGTATTGCCTAAATTACAAAGTTAAGTACTAATATGTAATAACAAGATGTACCTGGATTCTCCGTTGTCCTCCACATGTTCGCAATGCACCGAGTTCAGGGCTGAAACCTTCTTGTAATCCTGAGGTGTGAGGTAGAGATACTTGAAACCCTGTAGGGGAATATAGCAATTACTTATTTATGACAGACAATAATGCAGATGCAAAAAAAAAAAGAAAGAAAGAAAAACGTTTAATATCTTGAAAGAAAAGAAAAAGACTGAAAAGAAAGGAAATGAAAAGGTAGAACAGGGAAGTTTCCGAAATCAGATATACATTTTGGAATTACTAGTAAAAAATAGGAATGGACTGACAAAATAATATTTTTGAGTACATTTGTTTTAGAAATACTGCGTTGTTGAATTTTGGATAACAAACAGTTGCACAAAATGTTGTAATGGAATGCAACAAATTCAATGTTAAGTGACTGAGGCTTTGCTGGCGGACCTTATAGGGGTCAGCTGGATCTTGCCAGGCCACGTGGAACATGTGTCTGATTTCCTCTGCCAGCCCGATGCGGGCGCCACTGTTGGCTGCGATGTAGAGTCGAGGGATGCTGCTCTCTCGTGCCATCTCTGAGGCTCGCAGGAACAACAAGTCCTCCTGGGGCCCAAAAGAGCCTATCTTGTGTGTGATGTCATTACTTATGATGATGATCTCACGACCTGCTGGATATTCTGGCGTACGCAGGGTCATCCGCCATGCCACCATACCAATCTGCATACAGAACAGACAAAACATCGGCACTTGAACACAACAGATACTGAATATCTATAAATATTGTACCATAAAGACAACGCAAATATAAATAGTAATACTATTTTATGTTTATGATTTTGAAGGAGTTTGCTCAAATGGTATAGTTGGGAAGTGTGAGATGTTCCATGGCTGATTCAGACTGCAGCATTTTAACCTCGGTAAAAACAGAATTACTAGACATAGGTGTTATTGCTCAATGCACTTTCAATGATGCATTAAGCATTGCCATACAACAATAGGTTATTCAAAAGGCACTCAAGAACACAAGCAAAGAAACACAGAGACACCTACAGCATGAAAGGAAAATTGCACATTTTGAAATTTTGTCAAAGTGAATGGGGATTATTTTTTTATTTTTTTTAAATGTCTATATGCATGTATCAGACTAAAACAACGGACCTCGTTGCCCCCTGGCAGTCGGTTCATCTGCACCAGCTGACCTTGGGCGTCAAGAACCAGCTCCGTGAAGGTGAGCAGCTCAGAAGGAAGAGGGCATTTGGGTAAGTGGGAATAGGCCTGGCTAGAGTGCCACAGCTTTTTCAGAGCCTGGGAAAAGAAATGAAACCGTCACAATAAAGTTATTCCATCAACATGGCCGTTCAGGCGAAGCACAATGGTCAAGATATGAGTTATTAGTATTTGTATTGTACCTGTCTGAACATTTCTGGAAAGTCATAGACATAGGTGGTGCCCAGAGACTGTGCCTGGAAGCGCTTAGACTGCAGCAGGTCCTTGGTGACATAGGGGGTGTTGATGAGCATCCCGTGCAACGGACCCTGCTTGTCTCCATAGGCTTGGAACATGATCTGAACAAAGAGGGACAGGGAGAGTCACTTCATAGATATACTCACCTCTTCAGCAACCTTGCCAAAATATGATTTTGAGAATGATGATGATGATAATGCCATACCCCACCGCTACAGCATTAACCACTACAAAAGTATATGATGTAACAATCCCTTGTTCAATACACTATGAACACATTCACACAGAAGCACCAGTCAGATGTTAGGGAACAATGTACACAGGCAGTGGTAACAGCCTAGAGAGGTCAACAGACTACAGCATCATACATTATCACAGCCATCAGACGGACAGGACCACTGACTGGTGACCTATTCTAAGTGCAACAATGCTTTAAGCGCTGGTATGTGTTATGCGGGAACTTTCACTCACAGATGTTCTGATTATAGACTGTAAAAGAAAAAGCTCAACAGCATGTCCTTGTATCCCAAAAGCATTCCCCTCCACACTAACAACAACATTGGGTTGTGTCAACTAGACTTTGGCTCACTCCAAACTTCCGTTGAATCATTTTCCAAATGATTGAAGGACATGCAGCAGGTGTTTTCTTCAGAATCTTCAAATTGTACCAAAATTCAAAACCTCTCACATTCACTATTATGGACCTAATAAAGCGACCAAACAGCAAAAATGAAAAAGAGACAGGAAATCAACAAGCAAAATAACATGAGAAATGTTTACCAAGATAATGGGCATTTTTTTACATGTGAATTTTACCAAAGCCTTTTCCAGGTATTTAACATTAATTTCTTAAATGGATTGATGGGATGATGGACAGATGAATGGATGGCTGGATGAAGTGTAACTTACCTGATCAGCTGCGAGGAGAACGGATATTACTAAAAGAATTGTCCAAAAGGCTAAGGGCATGACACCATACTGGATCTCTACTACAACTCAATAATCCTTAAAGCCAGCATTTTTATATGCTACTGTATGAAAATGACAAACTCCATCTTGAACTTTACCAGAGAGGCTGGTAAATTGCAGGTTTCCAGGATGGAGCTAAAGCCCTTTGCCAGCCACTGGACAATAAGCAGGTGAGATGGAAGATGTATGAGTGCCCCACCTGTCGGTCTTTGGGCCCCACCTGTCCCGTTCGGGAATCAGTGACCTCCTTGTACAGGCTGATGTCCAGGTAGTAGCCTGATTCATTGGTGAGGAAGAGGCGGATGGGGATTTGCTTTCCTGTTGGAGTCAGGCGGATGTTAATTTTCAGTTCAGCCTGCAGGACACGAAGCTTCCACAGACGGCTGCCGTAACGCATCACCATGGAGCGCACAGACTCCTCAATCTGAAGTTTGTAGAAAAAGCAATCAAACTCAGTATTAGCAATGCGAGCTGTGGTCTGACAGTGTATCAGATATATACGTGTGTGTGTGTGTGTGATGGTTTCACAAACCTTTGATGGGTCCATGATGACTGTGGGGACAAAATTGAGGAAGATGTGGTTACAGTCAGTTCGTACGGTCGTGTTGTTGAAAGCCACCTCGAGCTCATCCATGGCTTCCAGCAGCAGACGCTCTGCCTCATTGTGAAGGTATTCAAAAGAGGCCTCCTAGTTAAGGAACAGGGGAAAAAAAGAAAAAATAACTCAACAGGGGCAGGTATGATTACTTGGTAAAATCAAACAAAAAGGACATAATAACCTCTGAAATCAACTTTTTTTTTTTTTTTTTTTTTTTTTTTGAAAAAGGGGGGGTGCAAAGGTTCCTTGTAGCTCCATCGTCTCACCTTTGTGACCAGATCAGAGTGGCGGATAATGGCTCGCACAAAGAAGCGGTAGTCTGTAACCTCTGTGCCCACCTCCACACGGGCTGCACCCAGGTACAGGTGCATCTTGTGGTTGGCACACGGGATTGCAGTTAGGGCAAAATTGCGCATGCGGTTGAGCTCCAACTGGAAAGCTAGTGCTGGCTCCAAATGACGATAGATCCTGTCCTCCTCAAACTTTTGAGAAACAGGCAAGACATAATCATAAACAGAAAGCCAAAAATGTTACATGGACATGTTCAAAGACTTTCCTGAGTAACTGTTTTACAAGTTAGGCTTCCCTGCCATTATCTCTTCCATTAACAGAAGTAGTTCAAATTGGCAATTTCAGGAGCACCAAGTTGATATAGGAGTAGAAAGATGCCTGTGAGCCACACAGTGTAATAAGTAAATGAAATCATGGGCAATCTCGATCTCAGGAAGCTTCTAATGGGTGTCATTTCTCTTAAATGGGAGACATAATTAAAGAGTTCATTACTTTAATGAGTTCTGGTGGTGTCATTGTAGTGAAACTATCAGGTCGTAGAGGAAGAGCCATCACTGACTGTGATAGAGTGAAATTCAGCACTGCAAAGGGGGTGACAAGTTATTTCTTACACCACAACAAGGTTTAGAATGGTCTCCCAGCCAAAGGAAAGTCAATCAATCGGTTTTGTTTTGAAATTTGTGGGTTCATTTTCAATGTCACAATAACCTGATGGATCCTTTCAATAGACATGAGCAAACACCAAGTTGGCCACTCACTTTTCCAGTTAAACGAAATGATTTGACACTTGGTTTGCAATATGTAGACACCCACCTTGTCTCTGGCACGGAATGTGAAAAATTTGGGGAATTCTCTCTGTGTGGAAGATAGTGAGACAGAGATAGAAAGAAAAAAAAAAAGAAATAAACAATGTCTCCATAACAAAAACCATGATTGTAAGCATAGCAGTGTTAGTACCAAAACAGTTAGACATACACCAGCTACAGTATAAACCTAATCACAGCAGGTGACCATAAGATACATTTGGGGCTTTGCTAAAATTGTGACACCAGTAAGCATGTAGTATTATACAGTGATGATCAGGGCCTTTTTCTACATGCAGTGGGCCATACACTCCTTTACTGCTGTAATTTATCCATCAGGGAATCACTGTGTATTCACTCAGACAGCAAGCTCACATAATAATGGGAATAGGCTGTATATATAGTACCAGTTACTACGCTAATGAATAAAACATTTCCTTTTTTCAGAGACATTTGATCTTCTGAATAATGCCCGGCAGCCCTGTTTGACGTTATCAGATGAAGTGTCCCACTTGCCAAAACAGTGCCAGAACCATTAGAGATGCTCTCATCAGCCTACACAACAACAAGAGAACTGCAATAGCGCACACACTGGACACCTCCACAGCCATGATTTGACACTGTGATTACACATCACACCCCCCCCCCCCCCCCCCCCCCCCCCCCCTTTCACCACACTAACTTTTAAAAAAAAAAA
>CM022491.1:13893095-13942937 GCA_011952105.1 Coreoperca whiteheadi
CCCCCCCCCCCCCCCAAATAATATGGTGAACTGAGGAAAACAAAAAAAACAAAAAAAAGAGAGAACACTTTAGGGTGAGCAAGCAGAATGGTGCAGACTGCTGAAAAAAAACAAAAACCTCCATGTAACAAGGGCCACATAATGACGGTGACATCAGTTGATGTCATGATTAGCTCTCATCAGACACTGTGGTGCCATCAAAAGAAAAATCAATGCCTATTGTCAAAATCAGAGGCTAAAGAACAGGGCATTTCTCAAAACCTAATCCTCTTCTAAATCCCTGTCATTATCACCATCATCTGAATGATAGTGGGTGTTCTGTTGATAATGGGTCAACCCTGGAAAGATAAATGCGGCCGTGTGTACTTCATCACAATAGACAGAGCATATCACAAAACGGCCACGATTGGGGGTTCAATTCCTACTCGGTGTTTCAAGGTGAATAAAACTTTTGTTCATGGTTCTGGGGCTTTAATGACAAATTTAAACTGTAGCTCAAAAAATAAACTGTGGCTAACCCAAACCTTTATTGATTCAGAACAATGGTGGGTTAGGTTTCCTTTATTTACGCTGCTGCAACAGAGATGAATAAGCTTCCTCTTGAAATCAAGGAGTTGCAGGACCCCATGGCTTGTAACAGAATGATCAAGCAGTCCCTGCTGGATAAAATCCATGTGGGAATATTAGTACATCATCTTTTGAGCTCATTAATCTACCTCCTGTGGACTCTGTACAGTACTTTAAAACAGATATGTTGCAACTGACTGTCTGGATATTTAATGTGCGCCTCCTTGGTAGAACAGCTGAACTTTTTTTTTATTATTTTTTTTAAACCAAATGCATTATAAATCAAATCAAGGCGCCACCTGTCCTCATTTCCTTTGTCATCCTGTACTTACATGAAACCTTTGGTCCACCTCACAGTTGACTTGCTTCCTGAAATCCTGTCATCATAAATGCAGCAAAAGCGAGGCATTCGGAAAGAGACAGAGACAAACAGGCTAGTAAGCTAAATTTCAAATGCAAATTATTACAATTATCACAATAACGTCATGCCATGTGAACAAACTAATCAAGTATTAGTAATTACAAAAATATAGACCCAGGACAATTCATTTGTAAAATTTTGATACATGCTATTTAGAACTGCTGAATTGGTGACATGCAGGGCAGCAGATTGCAGAGGCAGGTAGTTGACTTAGTAAACATTAATTAGGGCCCTCACCTTCTGCGCTACAAGGAAAGTCAACCTACGGATGCCATGTTCGAACAGCAGAGATTTCTGGAATGGGAAAAAGGAAATAAATGTCAAGATGAGATTTTTCTGAGCCCTCTGCTGAAATCAAGAGAAACAAAGGCCTTTTTGCTCCCACCTTAGACTGAGTGAACTCTCGGAAGTTAGCTGCCAGGCCGTCGTCATCAATGTCGCTGTCGGTCTTTATAGCCACATTCAGGATATGGATAGGCTCATCCTGGACACTCTGGATGACAAAGCAAATACATATTGCATACTAAAAAGGTACATGGTCGTACAGGTCAATGACCGGCCTGTGACTATCTGCTCTTGTCACCTTGTTGTCCTCTTCACCGTACAGGACAGGATTACCTCCCTCTGGGAAGGTTGGACTTGGGGGAGGAGAGCCAGAGAAGCAGCTTAACATGTCAGATATGTTCCTGTTGAGGAGAACAACCATGCATGCCATTAATCACACGTGCAATATTGTCGTCACTTACCAACAAAACATATCCAAGTTAAGAACTATTTTGTACGAGGACTGACCTGGTGAACTCCTGGAAGGAGCGGAAAGCGACCATGGCTCCCATGCGCTGACAAGGTGGTGTAAAAGATGTGTCGAGCAGAACGTCGCTGACGCTGGCTACGTGCACCATGCCGTAGTGGTTTAGGTTGGATGAGAATGACATCCTAAGGTATTGACAAAGAGCAATTACAATGGGAATCTGCCATTCAGCTAGAATGACTCTGTGATGATGTCCCCCATCCACCTTTAAGAACCTCACAACAGATTCGATCCCTCAGGTTTGCTGCAGTTTAATATGCTGGGACATAATGATATAGATGAAAACACTTAAAAGCCTAATGTGCCGATTGTAGGGTACAATTTAGAATAAAAACTGAATGAGGTTCTATTTATAAAGAAGGAAGGAGTATAAAAATTACACCACTACATGTAAACACAGTGAAAGCAGCTATACAGTATGTAAGAGATTTTTGACAGTCCACGTTAGTCAAATTAAAACAAAGCAAATATTGCTTTCACAGGAACAAAGAAACATAAAACCACCAGAAAAACCCTTTAAATATACATGTTTTATTTTGTTGGGTGTTAGTCCTTTGATTGTAAGAAGCTATCCCGAAAGTTACACCCACTGAAAGCACTCGAGAGGTTTTGTGTCTCAAACCTGTCCACAGATTCCGAATCTGAGGCACTTTTCATCTCAGCAGTATCATCCTTAGATGTACTATCCTGTGCTTTAGGGTCCTGGGGTTTAGTTGCCTGTAATTTAATGTCCGTGGCTTTTACAATGTCCAGGATTGGAGCAGACATTTTCCTGGCAGGACAGTCACAGGCTTCAGTTCAGGAGATTTGCACTGGTGTACAACATTTCCCCAACATGTAATTTGAATGATCTCACTCAACATTACATCTAAGTTATTCCAAATCTCCAACATATTGAAGCACATACACACAATAGTTGGGAATATAACACTTTCACAAAGACACAAACACACACAGACTCAAAAAACATGTTTGACACAGAGGCTGAATGCCAAGGGCCATGCTGTTGTCAGTAAAATGAAAAAACATTGCATTTCTCAATCAGATTAAACTCCAAATACTAAAACCGGTTTCATTTTGGGACATTTCAAAGCACCAAACAATCTGTTGACCTAACAAGATGAATAAAACATAACATGGATTACTGCTTTGACCATGCAGCTAGCTAGTGTAGTCACTAATAGTTTATGCAATAAAAAGAATGTTTACAATACCTGTTTAGTGTGGGGATGTTCCCTCTGCAATCAAATAACATTGATTACCAAGTGGTTAGTGGCAGGCATCAGGAGAGGAAGACAGTCAAGGTTTAGCAGTGTGTGTGGCTAATTTTATATATATATATATATAAAATATATATATATATATATATGAATGAATGAATGCAATGCATGTGAAAATGTAAGAGAAGATAAAGTAAATTGAAAATAGCTTTCTAGCCATAAACACACATTTATGACGATCATTTCACACCCTCATGCTGTCTTTAGTTCACAGTGATAAGCCAAACATGAAGGTTAATTGAGGCACATCAAATCAAAAGCATGCAATGAGATGTGTGTATGATGGCATTCAAAGTAACTATAGCTAACTGCAAGCTGAACCCTACACAGCAAAAAAAATAAAAATAAATACTTGCACTCCAAGGTGTCAACAAGCAAATACCGACACATACACACAGGTAGGATGCAGAACACGAGTGCTACGGAAATGGCACAGTACTTTGTCTGTTACAAGCTTTTTCAAATGCCGAGTTTGTCTATGGTTTCTCTCTGATTCTTAAGTTTTAAATGGCATTAGAGCGTTTTTCCAGGACTTACAAGGAAGGGCAACTGACATGAGACTCTTGAGCCTGGGAGCTTTGTTGCTCATGGCACTCACACACTTTTGACAAACCAAGAAAAGTATTTTCAGTCTTGCAAAATACTTTCTTCTGCACATGAAAAGCATTTACATGAACAACTATGAACAATGACACATAGCTGGGAAGGTAGGAGAAGAACCGTTGCACCATGGATGATATAAGACTGTGAACTAAACGCTGCCTTAGATATTCATTTTATAATAATATGATATCTATCTATATAGAGATGATGTTTTGTGTACCCACAGCACACCTCCAAGTTGCGCTGTTGGCACTGCCAAATTGCCAGCATCACTGCCACCAATGGAAAATTCAAAATCCATCCATATTATAAATAGTGGAAGGGGAGAGCAGAAGGTGATGCACAGCATGTGAGCGCTGCAGGGAATACCTGTTGGGGTGCGAGGTGGGAAGCATGAACTGGAACTCTACTATACATGTGTTGTCCCTCAGCTGCCGATGCTGAACGCTGTTGAGCTCATAGGCGATGTATGCTCTGCGAACGTACACCTGCGGTTGTTAGAGATAAAGCCACAGAAAATATTAGTTTGATAAGTAAATCGCCTGCATCTTAAAATTCAATAAAATGTAGTAAAAGCAAACTGATTTTTGTGGATTAAGGCCATTATTCCTCTCACCTCAAGGGCAGCCATCCTGACTACCTGATTACTGTGGTAGAAGAAGTTGGGCAGAACATCAAAGATGGACGTTTCTGAAAGGATCAGTTTCTTGAAAAAAATAAAACGGATAATTAGTCATGTTGCACAGTCTTAGAGCATTAGATAAAGCCACAACTGCACCTCCTTTATTGCCTACCTGCAGGTTCTCAATGCAGAATTGGTGTCCATACATATCAATGGCAGAGAGAAAGATGGACTCCACCTGGTTGTGTCGTAGCTCATACGAAGGGAGGTGGGAAGCTATCAGCACCTGGGTAAAGAGGATGAATGAAAGTCCTTCACACTCAACTCATTTATTTATTAATAAATGTGCAGTTATAGCACACTTTTCTCTTCACAGTGCGTGGCAGTGTCCATCTCTTTACAGTTTCAGTTTCCTTCCAGCTTCAAAATGTTTATAAGCATCACCGGTTTTTAAATTCAAATCTCTCTTTTGTTTTGTATCGAAAAAATTTAAAAGAATGGACAGTGACATCCGATAGTGAAATACTCACCATAGATCGTGAATAAAAACTTTGGTCCAGTGTTGAGAAGTAGATGTTCAATAACTTCACCATCTGATTCATCTCAGGTAACACCTGAGTTTAGTTTGAGCGCTCCACTTTTTTAATAGATTTCTCCTTACCTGAAGATATTCATAACTAAGTGCAAAATGTGATGTCCGTAAACAGGGCATATCTGCATGTGAATTAGTAGTACACAAGTGCTGGTCCAGGCTCTTGTCTCGTCCAAACTGGACTATTGCAACGCGCTGATGGCCGGACTCCCTGCTTGCTCAACCAAACCTCTGCAGATGATCCAGAACACGGTGGCAAGAGTGGTCTTCAATGAACCGAAGAGAGCGCAGGTAACCCCTCTCTAAATCAGGTTACACCTGGCTCCCTCTTGTCGCCCGCATCAAGTACAAAGCTCCTGGCCTACAAGACCCCCACTGGTTCTGCACCATCATATCGTCACTCGCTAATACAGAACTATGTTCCTGCCAGGTCCCTCCGCTCTGCAAAAGAACAACGTCTGGTGGTACCATGCCAAAAAGGAAAAAGAAATCCCTCTCGCGCACCTTCCTTGGAGCCGTTCCACATTGGTGGAACGATCTGCCTGCTCCTACAAGATCAGCAGATTCTGTAGTCACCTTTAAAAAGCACCTGAAAAATCAGCACCGTCAACACCTAACTAACAATCACTAAGTTCTTCTTACTTTCTATCTCTTTTCTTAAAATTCCTATCCTTAGCTTTGTTTACCGTGCTGGGCTTTAACAGACTAGTTTCTGGTGCACTTCTACTTTTTGTTACGTTGTGTTATTATTGCTTCCATTGTCTTCCTCATGTGTAAGTCCCTTTGGATAAAACTGTCTGCTAAATGACTAAATGTAAATGTATATGTAGATACCTGTGCGAGACACTGTAATCTTCTGTAGCTCCACTTTGTTATGAACACAGAGTATCTTTATGTGAAAATCTCCCATAAAGCTGCTTTAAGCACTTTACACGAAAACACATTTTTCAGGTTTTGACTTTGAGCAAGCACAATTTCATATCCTTTCTTCTAACAATGCATTGTTGCCATGCAGGGTACTTTGTAGTTGTCAGTCAGCGCGTTCTTCGCTACCACCGACCATATTTTGAAAACATGGCTTGCTTATTGTAACTGTATTAGTGATAGAAGATGCAACCCAGACCATTTCCCTCCTTTTTTTGGTGGATGTATGTCTGCGTCGGAGCAGACTGACTGTGCAGCAGACATGCCGAGCGGAGCTCTTCCTCACAGCACACAAAAGTATATGAATTTAACAAATCCAAAAAAAATGTGTGAACTGTTCAATGATGGGGACCTCTGGGGGTTACCTGGGGTTAGTTTCAGTTTTAGTCAGACTTTGGATGGAATTATTTTAAGTACGAGGATGCATGGCTCCATGTAATGATGTCTCCTTTCACCACCCGCTCCGCTCTTACTTTTCCTGTCTGCAGTCTTTCGCCATGCACATGCGTACTTGTAAAAAGCAGATTAGAAACCTTCTTACCCAAGTGAAGGAGAAATCTGTGTTCTCCCAGAGAAATCTACTTGGAGAAACCAGGTTTCTTACCTCTGTAACTACAGTAATCAGGTTTCTCGTTTCCATTACTTCACAGTTAAGAAATCATCTTACTGGAAAAAGAAGACTGTAACCCAGTAACTTAAGTGCACGTAAAAAGACTGAATGTTGAATATAGTGTCTTGGAACATAAAACAAATTTGTCAACAAAAACTAGCAGTCCATCTGACCTGCCGGGCACGCAGTGCCACCTTGGCATTGGTTGTCTTGCTGAGCTGGGTGAGTTCAGTCAAGATGGCCATCAGTTCATCTGTCAGTGTGGGATCACGGCCACACAGCTGGTCCTATGCAGAGGAGAGGATAACATTACATAACATCACTAGCTAGATATCTTAAAAAAAAAAAAAAAAGAATAATCTCAATAGCATATGGACATTATATAGCACTTTTTGGCAATACCACATTCCATTTTGATTTTCAGTAATTACATTACTGGCCTGATGAAAATGACATTACTTTCCTCACTAAATAATGAATAATTTAATCTCATCACAGTGATAAGTAATATAATAAGTAATGAACAATATTTACCCAAACGTCCCATCACACATTAACAGTGCGTACACATATACAAACATGTACTTAAATATTAATGTGTAGACAATAAACATAAGCAGGCCCTCAATGAAATGTCAGCGCACCCTCAATTAGATCTTTCTGTTATGGACTGAAATATGAATATGGTTATGATTGTGGAGTGAAGGAATACAAACAGAGTCTTTTGCTAGAGCAGTCTGTTTTTATCAGTTATTAATCAATGTTTTCAAACAGTTCTGACTCAACAAGGATGGAAACTTACAATCAGCATAGTAACCAGCAGGTTCTTCTTGGTGACTTGAGCATGGGAGAAGATATAGTTGAGCACATTGGCCATGTCACCTTTGTTTTCCTCACGCAGTGCAAACACACACTTGTCATAGTGTCCTGTTAACAAACCAACACGTAACAGCTTTGAAAAATACTGCACAGGGGAACTGCAGAGTCACAGATGCTGAAGTGTCTATTGTTAAAGAGCTCCACCAAGTGGATAGAATGAGGAAGTGCAATTCCTCGGGAAAAACTTGAAGGACAGCAAAGCTACGAAACCAATAATGAATTGTTTCGCTGCTGTTCCTTACCATTCTGAAACTGGATCTCTACTTTCAGGTACTGTCTGAGCAGGTCCATCACCACCGCCTTCATGTGACCTCTGATGCCGCTGCGATACCTGTTGGAAAGAAAAACAGTCACAAAGAAGAATGAAACATTGTGCTATTTGGGCATATGGACTGAACGGTGATCAATAGATCTGTGGAACAGGAGATCTAGTGACTACGAAAACAACTTCTAGTAAGCAAACCAATCTCAGTGTTACAAATAACATCATGTAATGCAGCATATTACAGCATGAGCCTTCAAAACGTTGTGTCCGCACAGACCCGCTTCTTGAACATAATAGGTTTGGAACAAAGTCTCTGGCAGTCGGTCCCTTTGGGTCATAGGGTGTACTGCAAATCTGAGTGATCAATGTGTCAAGCTTTGCATTATATTGAGATTATAGAGAGTATCATACTCACTTCTGCACCAGCTGAACAATGCTTTGTGTGTTCATAAAGAACACCTCTCTCTCTGACTTCTTGTTAAGAGTAGCAGCATGACTGTCCAGGATGTTTGCAATCTGGAAACAAGGGAGATAAACAATATAAGCATTTAATTCCAGCAGCAGTGGAGACTCATAAGCATTTAATCCCAGTGGCACTGATGACCCCTAAATTAGCTTGCTCCAGTTATATACAGAGTGAGATCCTAACTGGGCGTGAAATTTGTGATTGAAACTCGAGATAAATATCATTAGAGGTCTGTAATAGCACCCTTTCACTACTACTCACGTTAGTGTTCTGGCCTTTCTTTGCTCTTCATAAAATATGCATGAATATGAAAGTGTCCAAAATGTTTAACCAGTAATAACACATCAAATCTGGTGTATTGTTTAAATAATCCAGCTAATTGTAAGAAGACAGACATATTTTGTCATTACAGACTGAATTAGAATTAGAAACTCAGAGTGAACCCAACTGCGATATGTGTAAACATGATTCCTTACACAGACAAGTTTGTTTCACTATTCCCTTTGGGGACATTCATTGACCGAACCCTTTCCCTAGCCCCTAACCCTAACCATCACAACTAAATGCCTAAACCTAACACTTACCCTAACCTAATTGTAACATTTACGATAAAACTATGTCTTAACCCTCAAAAACCAGTCTCTACCTGTGGGGACCTCAATTTTTGTCCCCACAGGTCCGTGCGCGTTCAGGTTTAAGTCCCCACTGGGATATAAGAACATGAAACACACACACACACACACACACACACAGACAGTCCTTGCATTCTGCTTACCCTTTAACTTAGACAGACATGTGGTCACTCAGATACATATTGTGAAATAACTTGTTTGCAAAAGAAACTGTGGACACATTATTGTTGTAGCTGACTGGAAAGTTTGGAAAGACACGACAGCTGAGAAATCCCACTGCCAAAAACAACACCACCTATTTGGTTTAACAGGCTTTTACGGCTGTTTTGTTGATGATCTAATGTGGCAGCATTAAAATTGTGCTATTTATCTATACAAATCTAATTGCTCTGGTCTAGGAGAACCAGGGTGACCGTGGAAATCAAATATTTTAGTGCAAAGAAAAAAGAAGTGTAGGTGCTCAACACGAGTTTTACGGTTATCGACAAGCTACTTTTAAGAAGAATGATGTGGGTGTAGTTAGCATAGTGCGTGCATGTGTTGGTGGGGCACCTGCTGGCTGGGGAACTGGCAGAGCACAGAGGTGATGTTGCTAGCATACTGAGCCATCTCCTTCTTGATGGCCTTCTCCACAGCAGGCGGGATGCGACCCGACACACTGGTCATGATGTCTTGAAGCTCCAACAGTGGCAGAGAGGGATCACGCATGGTTTTCATCAACCTTTCCACCCACTCTTTCAACTAGGACAGACACAAGAGGCAGGTATTTAAAGAACTGCTTAACAGTTGGAAGGTGCTGATGATCGTGTGTACCCAGGTGCGTATGAATTCTTACCTTAGCACTGAAGAAAGGCTCAGGAAGACAGTAGCCATTCATTATGTGAACAAGGTGATCCAGTGTGTTGTGGAAGACTCTGTGTAGCTTCTCCCCTCTCAGAGCTACTGCCTGGATAGAAGGCAGGGCCCCTGTGTGCAGCTCTGCCTACAAGACAATGGTGTAGTCAAAGTCTAACTTATTTGGCAATGGTACCTCACCGACAGTGACACTTTTACCAGAAGTGGGCTCCTTCACTACCAAGTCTGCCTTCAGACTTTCTGTCATTAGCAAATGCTCCCTTCAGATAGAAGCCTCAATTGTCAAAAGTGGCTTGTCATAGAGAAAAAGTGCACACACCCAAATAACTAAAATATAAAGCTCATAGAGTAAGAAGAGCGCATCAGAGTGTATGAAATTGTAGATGTCTGTCATTTTGACAGCCTGTTACTTTTCATGTTAGAAGGAGCTGAAAGCTAAAATGTATGGTCTAACGTGAAATGCAAAACGGATATTTTGAACTACACAAAGAAATATTACACCATAGGTCACCTTGTAGCAGGCATATAGAAAATCCTACTTGGCATACAGCGTACACCTGTCTAGTGTACATAAGTCAGACATACAGTACCTGTTGCACTCTGCTTGGGTCATCGAGTTGCAGCTTGGCAATGACACAGCCAGGCTCCAGTGCTGCTCCAGCCCTCTTCACATAGTGAATACAACCAGACTCCGCAGCAGTAAGGGTCATTACCATCTTCATCACCTGGAATTTACAAGAACAAAGTTTCCATCTATACAACTCAAACAAAAATTTGAACTGATTCCATCTGTCTTATGGACAAAATAAACATAAGCCTTAACATACTGTACCTCTATTTCAGCGTAGCACTGGCCAGAAAACACATGCCCGCCATCCTCAACTGTGTACTGGATAAGTTTTCCTGCTGAAGGGGATCGCAGCAGCGAGGGATCATTCTCCCTTTCAAAAACACAAGTCTTGTTCCCAATTGTGATGCGATACCTGTTGGGAAAAAGAAAAAGAAGATACTTAGTGTTAACAGTACCAGAAATCAAAAGATGTAAGTGCATCAAGGACTTTCTGTAAAGTGAACGAAGATATTTCCACTGAATGAATTAGCAGAATGAAGATTTCATTTCATTATCTTTTAATTCAATGTCATTCCACTCTGTGGTTAACTTACAGCTAAATTAGTAATGATCATTTCGTTCCAAAGCTTTGTTACCTGTCCACCTCTTCCTTCATGTAGGTAGTGTAGCTGCTTCCATCATAAGACAGCAAAAGACCTCCATCACTGAGCCGATGGACATCCACCTCAGCAGAGGAGTTGTTCATGATGACCACGTAGGAATTGGGAGACTGCCGAGTCACTGTCAGGACGTACTTATTACCTTCATAGATCAGCTCCACATCCACCGTGTTGAGTAGTGTGTGTGCTGGTAGGACCTGGCCCCTGGTCAGAGAGTAAAGAGCGTCTCATGTTTTCTATTCAAATGCTGATTCTACTGCTAGAAATGGATTACTACGATATGCCATATCTTTACCTTTCCAGAGAATGCAGAAAGTTGGACACACTGTTCCTTAGATTGACATCTGCCACATGAAGAGCCCCGCTCACAATTCCCAGCATGGTATCCGGACGCTCCGCCTGTACACAACATACACTCTACTTCTTATCCAGGACAACATCAAAACATTCAAGCTTAAATTCAAAGTGCATGGTGCCAGGAGGATAAGGTCCACAAGGTCTTATTGTTCTCACAATACTTGGATGTAGTGAGGTTTCAGCACAGAGGTTATAATATGGGTCAGTATGTCAAACATATCTATTGTCATTATAGTTTTCTCAACGAGCATCCAGTGGCCACAGCTGGAGCATCTCCCCATACCTGCATCTTCTCTGAGATCAGCCTGTCCAGCCAGCCTGTGTCAATGTTGTTGTGCTGAAAGCTTTCAGTCTCCAGCAGCTTAATGAGGTATTCCACTGTGGTCCTGAAGTCTCCTCTGATAGACAACTCCTTCAGAGCCACCACCATGTTGCTGGGAAAAGATTAAGACACAACCACACATGTCAACTACAAAAACGTTTGATTAGATAACTAAATTAAAATATCTCCCATGGTAAATATACGTTACATTAGCAACGTTTTTAAAATTCTGTGTGTACTCACGAGATGGCTTCTTCCCGATTCTCTCCCCAAGAGAAACAGTGTCCAAACTGGGAGTCAGCGAACTCATGCAGCCCTCCAGCCGCTGCAACACTGAAGTAGCCCCACACGTTCTTATTGCTGCGGAAATTCAGCTCTTGCACTGTTCCGGAGCTTGGCTTGAAACCCTGCAATCACACACACACACACACCACATTTCATCTTCCAAAACAGCTCATTTTGACATTTAGAAGTAATAGCAATGGGCCTTTATTTAGGGCACAATAGAATTACAAAAGTGAAAAATGTATCAGGAAAAGAACCACAACAGACGTTGCTGGCTTTGCGTAACCTTTAGCTGCAAATATTTTGTGTAGCAAGAGAGAGGGAGGCGTACCTCATCAGGATTTTCACTGGTGATACGTGCTGCAATGACATGGCCCCGTGGGGAGGGGGCTGTCGACAGACCCTCAAAGTCAATGGGAGAGTCTCCCCAGGGCTGGACCCCATAAAGCATCCTGATGTCTTTGATCCTTTGAAGAGGGATACCCATAGCAATCTGACAGAGGATAGTGGTATTAGTACAACACAAGTTTATGCATGATAGATAGAACATTGAGGAACAGGCTCACAGGCCCTGAACAAACAGGGCTAACAAATTACAGCACATATATGGATTGTGAATGTATTCGCTTTGACTGAACCACATACATTTTGCCCGGCATGCTAATCTGACAGTTGTTAATGTGATGTTCTCACTGTTCTAGACAATCCACAAACAACATTTTGATGGGGGTCCTGTTGTTGCCTGAAGAAAAAAAAAAAAAAAAAAGATACTCGTCCTGTGTGCCAGAGAGAGTGTGTCACTCCCGCAGTAACACCCAATCAGCTTGACTACAAAGCTTTCCCAGCAACACTGCCCTTCAGCTTGACTGCCACTGACCTATTTACACACAATCCTAAACACTGCAGAACAGACCACGTGACCAAGTGCTGCTACAACCACTGGATCCACTACACCATTTCTGCATATTGCCTCCCTCTTTTGCAGTCGGTTGCCATGGAGACAGGGGACCCGTCTAGTGCTAAGTGGTGAAGGCGGTGAAGCGTGCTAACTTTGTCTACTCCAGGACCGTCACAGACTCGAACGTATTGTGTAGGATGTAACTGGGTGTGCTCTTTTTATCCCTTCAGCAGTGTATGAGAGAGACTGACCTGCAGTTGGGCAGCAGGCAAGTTGACGTCAGCCACCATCTCAGTACAGGGGTGTTCCACCTGCAGACGAGGGTTGAGCTCCAGGAAGTAGAAGCTGCCATCCTGGCTGTAGAGGTACTCCACTGTACCTGCACTGACGTAACCCACCATCTTCGCCAGCTTCACTGCACACTGAGGAGAGAAAACAACTGTATTCATATCAAGGTTCAAATATGTTCACGGAGCAATTAATCTGAATTTACTTAGTTGGTCTTCGATCTTCATTTATCAGCTTTATATAAGTAGAACAATGCTAGATGGGCTGTACCCTTTCCATATCCTCAAACACATCAGAAGTGGCGATGGTAGCAGGAGCCTCTTCTATAATTTTCTGGTGCCGTCGCTGCACGGAACAGTCTCTACCAAACAGGGAAATGGCATTGCCATATTGATCAGCCAAGATCTGGACCTCTAGGTGGCGGGCATGCTTGGCTAGCTGCATGATAAATATAGGTGATCCCGGAACTTCTGCCTGGACCTGGAGAACCAAAGAGAAAGTTAATCCTTGCAGTAATAAAATGCCCAAAAAAAACCTCTAAATTGGCGTACTTTTTGCCCCCTGGAATCCACTTTGGTGCATGCGGATCTTTAACGATTCATTCAAACCCTTTTCAGCCATGTGTTAAGTGCTGGATGATGTTTCAAAGTGGATTTGGTCTGTTTCCACTTACCTGTCTGAAGAGGTTAGGGAAATCATCAGCAGAGTTGACTTTACGGATGCCTTTTCCTCCACCTCCTTCTGAGGCCTTCACCATTACAGGATAGCCGACCTTCTCTGCAGCCTGGCAATGGAAACATACAGCTTTCCAGCCACATGCAAGTCTGCACAATGTACTAACGCAGATGGGACAATTATTTGGCATTATGAAGTGTCAGTGAAATTCCATGCTTACTTTAAGGCCATCCTCTACATCCTGGATGCAGCCAAGCTCATACACGTCAGTGGGAACGCTGATAATCCTCTTCTTTTGGTTGCTCTCTGTCCATTCTACCGCCAGGCCTGAGAAAGACGGACAGACAAAATAATCAGCATTCAAACTTTTCAATGAAATTGCTTGATGTTAATAATGTCCTTTCCCGAAATCTCAGGAATCTGAACACCAGACATTTACAACACAGACATAAGAATACGTTTTAAACTTCATGTAGTATGTGGTTTGTTTGCAAAATATCTTCAATCTGGGGGAACTCAAGGATCATTTATTGTTTTTGAAAACAAAACCACTTTTTTTTCCCCAAAGTTGATCATAAAAAGCCTTAACAGAACACTATCTTTGCACCCCGCAAACTGGGACTTACCTGAGCCGCTCCAGGGAAGGGTTGGAATGCCAGCTGTCTGAGCCACGATAGAAGAGGCAATCTTGTCTCCTAGAGCCCACATAGCCTGACTTGGGGGACCTGAGGAAGGAGTAAGCAATTAAAAAAAAAAAAAAAGTATGCGTTGAGTAAACTGATAATGTGAAAGTAAGTTAAAGGGTCAACAAAGTGATAGATAAAGTAAGAAGCTTATCTTACCCATGAAAGCAATGCCATTCTTTTGAAGCAGCTCTGGGAGTTTGGGGTTCTCTGAGGCATGACCCCACCCAGCCCACACTGCCTGTAGGAAACAATAGAATCATAACAGGTACCCAATCAATGAGAAAATTATTAATTACTGTGAGAAAACAATAGCAATATTAAGTGCGTGGTGGTACCTGAACAGGTATGCGTTTAGCAATGTCCAGAATGAGCTCCACATTAGCATAGTTGTTGTTATTAGTCCCTCCTGGCACAGGCACGTAATGATCTGCCATTTTGATGTACTCTGAGAAAGACACAACCACAGAAAACCTACTTTTTCCCCAAATCATCTCGCTGCAGTCACATCTACCGTCCTCACTTGTGTACGGTCTTCTGAATTAGCTACGGTGTTAAGGATGCACTGCAAAAGAGCTGAAGGGCATAAACTGTCTGGTGTTTTGCCATGTCACTGGCACCACAGTTGGTGCACTTACTCAGGTGTTTTACATGTTCAAAGGTATCATGCTAAAGCTCACCTGCATTGGCCTTCAGGTCCTCTGGGGTCACCATGACTACAAAGCGGATTGCCCTTTCATTGCGAAACATCTCATAGGCCCAGCGGCGGATGGAGCGCATGCATTTGACTGCGGCAATGCCATTGTTGGCGATAAGCACCTGGAGCAGCAAAATAGTTGAGTCACCAATGTTGATTTGCGCACACAAGTTCAAATACTTCATTAATAATGACTGGTCTAATCACGTCATATGCTGCTGCATTTCTATACATATTGAATTTACGCTGTGATAGTCATTAGGTTTAATGGCTGCGACGCAAAACACACAATTTGATAGAATTTTTCACTGGTTTGTTTCATTATTAAAGAGGTTGTACATATTGAGATTCATCTCTAGATATGGCGTGATTTATTCTGCCAGTAGCACTTTCAGCATCCTTTCAAGAATGGGCTAAATAAAAATCATCACCTTCTCGATAACCTTGTTGCCACCAAAGCGGGTGACAAATTCAGCAGGAGAAGCCACGGTGAAGTCCCTCTGGAGATCAATCCGCCGGCGATCTCTGCCTTGCTTCACCAGGTGCAGCCCTGACATGCTTGGCCTAGTTTAACAAATAAAAAGAATGCATTTAATGGCCCATCATAACACCTGTAGTTTTGGAAAGAACGAGGTATTTGGCAGCTATGCCAATAACATGCAGATAACTGATAAGCTATGACTTTCAACTGTGCCATACATCAGACAAGAATTTAGAAAGGAAACTGCCACAAGCAAACTACCACACAAGTCTTTCGGCAGCCGCTGATATCACCCCATATTGACAGGAGTCAAATGGATCTAAGGAGCTGAGGATTTGACTACGGTGTCTCATCTTATATTTTATAGCTTGTGGGTCACCTTACAGTAAATGGTAAAGAAAACCTTGAAAATGTACTAATGACAGGAATGATGGTAATGATTTGTGAATAAGTGTTAGAAGAACAAACGTACAGGGTCAACAATGATATCTTTAAGAAGGAAACAGTGTGCTTATAGTTTAACTACTGACAGAGCGGAACAGATTGTGCATAACAGGACAGGCCACTATACAGTCCTGAAGCATGTTTACATGCTTGGGCAAGTGCCTCAAACAGGACTTGCAGAGCTCTTTGAATCAAGCTCCACCCCAAAGGAAACCATAAGGGGGAGTGGGTAGTACTGGGGAGGGATATGACTATCAGCTTGAGGGTGTGCCAGCTCCTGGGCTAGTTTGTTTGGCTGGCTGGCTGGCTTCTGTGGCCTGATACTGCATTATTGCATCACTATAGGGGTTACCGGCCCGGAGCAATTGAGTCCCCTCTGAATGGAGGCTCTGCTTTCAGTCCAGCTGTGGAGCTGTGAGTTGTTCTGTCCTGGGAGACACAATTAGGGGGGATGGAGGAGGAGGCAAACACCCCCATCCAGTATTTCCAGGTTTAAAAACTGCTGTCCCAGCTTCTTTCGGTTAACCCCTACTTCTCTCTCTTATCCTCTTTGGCCTTGTGAAACTGATCACACAAAACCAGACTGGACAAAGCGATTATTATGATCTAAAAGATGTCTTATAAAGCGGTTCTAATATAGCAAGTGGCAAACAAAATCAAACGTTCCTGACTAGCACACAAAGTCAGTCAGCAGGCCAAAAAACACCACTGTACACATGGTTGGCTGCATAACACAACAATATTTAGAAACATTACATTAAACAGACATTTACAGATAAACAGAAAAAACAATGTATAAAAGCCGTTTCCAACACATTTCGGCCAACTGGAAAAAGGAAGAAGCATATAATTATGAGGAAGATATTCTGTAGGCAGCTGCCTACATCAGCATGACTATCACACACACTTGAATCACAAACCCAAATCTTCTGTGAGGCTCTAATGGAAAATGTCATTTACATGCCCCCCCGTCTGTGAAAGTGAAGTCTAGGGAGCCCAGTGAAAGACCTGGGGCTGGCAGAGAGAATAAAGACTTAAACTAAATTCTACCAGTCCTGAATAGGTCCTTTTGACTGTCAGATTGGGAATTTCTGTGTGTGAACATTTTTCCCCAAACCAACATTCTGAGGTCTATGCCTACTTTCCAGGCCTACATCACAGACTCAGGACACAGAAAAACCCTTTAGCTAGTGAAATCACATCTTTTACATGTGCTGCACAAGGGGCTACCCAGCGAAGGAGTACATCATCTGAAGAGTGTGCTCATTTTAGACTACAGGCTTGCTGCAACAGGACTAGTCTCCTATAGCCAGCATTTGAAGGTGCAGGTTCCCTGTCTCACATTTGCACACGTTATAGACACTAAGAAATAATGTAATGGCTGCTAAATGTAATGTTTTCATATTAGCAAAATTGTATGCATCGCTGTGGGTACAAGTAATATTTTCATAGTTTGGAAAATGCACCAAGCAGCTTCCTAAACATAGTACAAATTGGTCTGCATGCCTGAGAAAAGAAAAGCTTTAAAATACCTGAACAAATCATCACAGGAAAACCTGTATCTACATACAGCTCATGACTTATATCATTATCACAATATTTAGCGAATAATTATAAACGAACATCGAGAGACTAGAGGTGATGTAGACAGACCAGGTTTGGATTCCAACCTTAGATTCTGTATGGGGCCATCAATGTGGTCAAATCCCATTTCAAAGGTGCTCTCTGAGCTACCGGAGGATGGTGACAAGGAGCGAGTCTCCTTTTCCTCCAGCTGCATGTCAGGCTTCCCTGGGATTTCATCCTCTGAGTTCTCCTCCGATACTGATCCCACAATGAAGTGAGAGTGCAATGCCGCAACAGCGGGGTTCTTCTTGGCACCGCCGTCCTGCTGTGCCATGGCTGGGCGACACGAACAGGCTGCAAAGACTGGCAAGAAACAACAGTGGCAGCAACAGTTATAGAGAAGCTAGAGAGTCCAAATATCAGGGTACAGTGTGACACAAGATTGCCTTTCCGGGCATGCGATGCTGTTTGTCATATTGCAAAAGTGGGTTACATAATCTTGATAATGTAACTGATATTGCAACACTTGGACTCACATTGGGAGCATCAATACATCGTGCGCAGGTTCTGAAAAAGTACCATTATTGAACATACCGAAGCTGACATTTGATTGTAATGCTGATCATACTGTTAACCAATTACCACGCCGCCAGGAGCATCTGAAGCATTGTAGGAGTCCTAAATAACTGCAATCCCATGAAGCAACACTGCCTATGTGGAAAAGCACACGGTCTATAAAACATGTATCAATCCTGACTGCATGTGAGATACATTTCAGGTGTGCCTGCCAATTCAAACAAAAACCACTTTTAGAAAACGGTTGCGACAATTGCATGACTACAACAGTAGATTTAATTAATTTATTCCTGAGCACACTTTACTTAAAAGAGACACAAAGACAAACATTACCTACTCTAGTACTGGACTTCTACTTTATTTCCTCGTTCAATAGCGAAGTTACCACGGATGCCCTATGAATTAGAGTGTTAATGAACATCACTATATGGAAACAGTAACATGTCGTCCGACCTGCCGCTGTTCCTTCACGTTGCTACAACTAATCCCCCCCTCCCCCCCTGGAAGGAGCAGACTCCCAGGTAAGGCACACCTTACCTATCGATAGCTGCTTGCGGGACCAGAAAAACAAGCCGAGCACTGCAGCCAGACACACTGCAAACGTGAGCCAGGGGAACATCACAAACGATGCCAAGAAGTGCATTTAGCGCGTTAGAAAACAGACACTTCTGACTTTAACCACAGTTTCTAGCGGCCTAGCAGGTGAACTGCTTTCTAGCTCAGGTTAGCGTTAAGTCAACTAATGTAACGTTACGTTACGTTAACGTTACCGGCCAAGTCAAAGCTAACGTTGGCTCACTAACTTAACAGCAGCCTCAGATGAACTGGGGCGCACTTGCTAACTACGAAGGCGTTAGCTAGCTTACCGGGCAGTGGCTAATGCAATTATAATGCCTCAGTGATGGCACTAATACAGCGCTGCAGGTGTAACGTTACTGGACTGCAGCGCGGGCGAACGCTTCTGAACGCAGCTAACGACAGACAGACTTGTTCAACATAATCTGAGCTAAGAACATTGGCTAGCGACTTACCGGTGGAGATAAACCGAGACGTAATCCTGAAAAAGTTGAGTCCACCAAGGGATCGATAAACTAATGGTGTCTATCAGACATCTCTGTTTCCAGTGATGATGGGCGGAAAAAAAAAATCACATCATGATGAGGTCACACAGCTTCAACAGACGCTTTAACAGCAGAGAGTGGGGTGATGTGACGCTGCGCAAGCAGGTTACTCCTGGACATTGACCTCTGACCGCAGCTTCCGGTATAGAAATAAATCAGGTAGAAAAAACCTCCCACCCAAGGCGGCTCACCTGGCTGCAACAAGGAATGTGGTAAATGAAATACGAAATGGCATGAGTATTGGATTTCATATGATGTATGCTATAAAATGTGAAATCAAAATAATTGTAGATTCAAAGAAAAATACTGGAGTTTAAAGTAATACACCTCCGGCTGAAATAAAATTAGAATGCTTAGACTCATTTACTATTATTTATTTATTTTTCTTTAGAAATGATTCAACCATTCTACAAGTGTTTTAGAAACAGTCATATTTCTAAGTGTGCATAAAACGTTCCTCTTAATTGTGTTAAATGGAAATACACTGGCCCATACACCCCCCCTTCCCCAACCCGTCACTACAGGTTATATTAATGTGAAGTCTACACACCTGATTCAATGCCTTACATTAACACACATCTCTGGACTACTATCAAACAGTTTCCCAATGGTATTATTATAATATCTACAGCGATCTGAATGTTACAGAAGGTCCCAATTACAGAATTATGCTACTCTCTTCAATCAAATAATACTTCCATGGCAACATCATCAGTAGTTACATCAAACAACAAGCCTGTATGAAAAGATTCACTGTACAGTAAATACTTTCTATCTATTTGACGTAGATCTAGGAAGGTTTCATTCGCAGACAACCAATCAGATGGGGGGGGGGTGATTGTGGGCGGGTTTACGGGCGTTATAGGAGGGGCGAGTCCCGGAAGAGGTGGTTCCTCTCCTGACGCATGTACTGCACGTGTTGTCTGCAGACGTCAGGAACGGGGGGCAGAGGCACGTGTGTTTTGTGAGACAAACGTTTCACAGTTTCAGGTATTTGTTGTCGCTTGAGCTTGAAGCCAGTTGCGAACACACGTAACATGCACGTTTTGTATTTACAAAGACAGCTGTTAGAATCATAAAACCACTTCTTCTATCCTCTATGCATCAGGCGATGCCTCGGGTCCACGCTGCCTGAAAGAGAAACGTAACGTAAAAGATGACGCATCTGCACCGGCGTAGCTTCCAAATATCACCAACTCTCCCGCCAAAGATCGTTAATGCAATGAGATAAGTCACCAACGTTAAGGGTGGCGTTTACTCAGAATACATTTTCATACGTATGGAACGAAAAAAAGACTTAATTTCTTCCCTTTTTTGTTGTTGTAGTGTGTGTGTTTTTTATCATCTAGGAAAAGTAGTGTACCAATAAGTGAGCAGGACACTCTTGGAAAGTAGGCTATTAACTGCTTCATGCAGGCAAATCGACATTCCCGAAAGGAAAGTATTGTGTCAGAAATGGCATCCTCAGCTGATCACAGGTTCAAAGCTGTTGGCAGCTTGCTGGCAGTATAGCCTGGAATCCAGGTTATTTAGATGTCAGCTAAAGGGTAGAGTAATATGTAATTTTTAAAGAGTGAATTTTTTGGCTCCTTCCAGAGCAGCTGGGTAGACTGCAGGCTGCATTGCCTGACATGTGAAATGCAGTAATCCATCCATCTTCTTCTGCTTATCCGGGGCCAGGTCGCGGGGGCAGCAGACTAAGCAGAGACGCCCAGACCTCCCTCTCCCCAGACACTTCATGCACCTGCAACCTCGTGGGACTACCTTGTGTTACAGCACTCTGAGACTTATCCTTAGTCTACCTTGATCCCTATTGTACCTCATCAGTGCGTTGCTTTGGACATAAACCTCTGTCAAATTAATACATGTAAATCAAAATATGGATGCTCATGTGAGGTCACCGTCTGCACCAATACTGCTTATAGACTAACATTTTTTTATATAGCTGACTAAACAAGTAGGCTGATTCAGAAGATACTTCGTGTTTAAGGTACATTTTCTCCTGCAGGGGTTCTTATGAAACAAAAAATCACAACAGACCAGTCAATAAGTAAATAACTAAAAAATCTATGGGAAACATAAAGATGTGAGCTCCGTGCTGAAATGAAACTGAAATGATAGTGAATGACCTCTCAATGCCAGTACTTCCACTCAAACCATTATAGAGTAACGCCACTATCCAAGCGGCCTTTGAAAAGTGTTATCAAAAGTGCAAGGTTGTGATCCACTAGATGGCTTCAGAGGCCATCAGTTTGCCATCTGTAAGGCCCGTAGACTGTATATATAGGTGTATATGCAGTCTATGGTAAGTACAGTCAGTTTTTGGACAAATCTTCTAAGAAACACTTTCTCTTGAAATGGTAGCCTTCAGTGGCGTAGCGAGCTTTTCAAAAGTGCGGGGGATTGGATGTGGTTTGTTAACTATAAATACAATGACAGGAGGGTACAAAAGGCATAACATACAAGATATAAAAAGCTTCCCATTTAAATGAGTGATGCTAGAAAAGTATAAAAACACACTCTGAACACACAGAAAATAAGTAAAAAAATAACTACACTTGCTAAAGAATCAGAATCAGAAATACTTTAATAATCCCAAGGGGAAATTATTTTTGTTACAAACTCCTGATAAATAAACAACATATATTAAGAACAAAATATAAACATATATATATATAAAACCCTCGAAAGCATAAGTTCAAAGTACCTGGAAAAGGAGGATGTAAATGAACATAAGCATAAGTTCCCGCCTCCCCAACACGGCCTGACCGATAAATCTAACACACCAAGAGAGGCGGGACTTAAGGCAGAACAGCCAATCATCAGCTTGTCACGCTCAAAGCCGGTGTCACGTTTGCAGCGAGCGCAGACAGAGCGGCCAGAGAAACGGAGGAGCGGCGGCAGTAAGGCGTTTGTGCAAAACTGCGGAAAAGGGTGTTGAACCCTCTCACTAAGAAATGTGTGGGTGTTAAAACACGCCCCTGGTGGCCTTATGGATTCTATGGTTCAAGATTGCATTGTTATCATTAGACAATTCAAATATTCCTTGTACATTGTTTTTACTGTTTCTCCTTTGTGTGTCAGAGGTGGAGATATTTAGCAGTGCTTAAGTCTTCAGTTCAGTTTGTGTTAGCAACCTATGAACTGTCCTTATACACTCAGACTGACATTTTCCCACACCAGCTATAAAACTTAACATGATTAAATAATTAGCATGAGAGGCCTGTTTTGTCTTTTGTTCAGCATCAGTGGCTGGCATGTGTTAGTATTGCTATCCAAACAGTGAATAATTAACTTTTCCATTCATATACTCTGACAAGGTCTTCTATATTTTATTTATTTGGCTCTTGGTGCTAACCCCAAGAGAACTGATATATACCTATATGGGAGGTATATATATATATATGCAAGTAAAAATCTAGCATATTTATTTGTGCCATGCAAAGAACAATGCATGTAACAAACTTGACGATATGTGCATGCCTAAGATACTTTATCCATTTTGTGAGAGAATCTACCTTGCAACTGCAGTCAAAGGAAGTTCTTACTGATCACCATCAAACCTTTCACTGCACTGTGGGCAGGAAGTAATTTAGACCAGTGAAGACACACTGTGATCTGTCTGGTTCCTGGTGATTTAAAGAGCTCAGTTAATGTAAAGACAGCAGTGCAGCTACGTCAGGATTCCCATTAAAATGTAGTCACTGGGAAATATGGGATGTTGTTGACAGGAGAAGAGCTCTCATTTCCGTTTGGTGCTCATGGCCTCTCTCGCCCCAAACCCCCCAGCATCCTCCAGCACTGCAGGGAGGAGTTTTCTGCTTTCGGCAAACCTTACAGTTGACCTCCTGGCCAAATTGTTGAGCCAGAGGAGATGTTCTTTCAGTGTAACGCTACGCTCAGCCAAGGAGAAAATGCACACAATCGAGGTTTGAGAGGAGCCCAGCACAGGAGGAGGGCTTTCAGATCAATTTTTCTCCAGGGACCCCACCTGACTTTTTCACACCAGCAGCTACAGTGAAAAAGGAACAGCTTTGCTATGAAGTGTCATGCCATGGTTATTTTGTCATGACTGACAAAACGAGCACAAAGAGATTTGAGGTGATTGATGTCTTCATCATTCTTTTAAAAATTAATCAAATTTTAAATATGACCGCCTCATATTTAGCTGTTAAGAGGTATAGTATCTTTGAATTGATTCCATTCGGTTATTGTAGCAAGGGTAAGGCAATGTAATTTAAATGGAAAAATCTTGTTTGTTTACCACAAGAAACGACAAACCGTATGAACCAATATTTTGTTTTAATTTTGTAGTACCATGAGGCAGTGCAGAACAAACAAGTGACAGTATTGCAAAGTCTTACATTTGAGATTTATCAAGGTATTTTTTTGTTTTGCACTGATAATTCAAGCACTGCAGTTTGTGGTTTTGTTTTGAAACAACATTCCTGTGGCAAAGACAACACTGGCCCATGTATTAAGGGGAATTATACTATGGTATTGCAAAATGGCCACCCTTTTTTCCAAAGTTATTTGCTCATATAAACTAAAAAGACTTTTCTCCTGACTGGCTTCACATGCAACGCAATGTCTCTTTCCCTTGCTCCAAGGGTCACACAGCCTTTCTAGGCTTTTAAAAAATATTTTTACTGGGTTGAACAATGGTAATTGACTTTTCGAGGGGTCAACAATTGTATAGGCGTGTATTTTAATACGCCAGTGTTTCATTTACAACACAGTAGTACCACCTCTTCACCTCTACATCCATGTACTGGCTTTTTCCTTCGACGGCTCTTCCCCCACACTGGGCGCCACGTCCCTGCTGGTGTCAGGCAGACAGATGACATCATCAGGAAAACTAGCAGCCTTTTATTACTTGGTGTGTGACAGCCTGAATGGTGACCGCAGAGAATTTACCCTGCTGTATCCGTTGTGATAATGTGCCATGTCGAACTTTGGCCTCTGTTTAAGAGTAAATATAGCGTGGACCATCTCTTTTGCGTACATATGCAGCTATCTACATTTGTTTGCATGAGTGGACTATAGCCTCTATATCCAAAAGTGACATGACCTTTTGTCACAATGTACCAGTACCCTCTAATGCCCTCCGGTCTACAGCAGAGTTTCAGTGTTCTCCCTGCAAAGCTTTTCAAGGGGTCATTTTTCTCCCTCATCAATGTTATCCTGTCAGCTCTTATATGTGTCAACCATTGTTAGTTAAGTGAACAATGCCAAAGGGGCAGTATTTGCTCATGTTTTCTTTCATACTGTAGGCGCTTCACATTTCCTTATACCACCTCTGAGACAAAGCACTTCTTTGTGTGCCTTATTCAAAACATTTTATTTATTTATTTATTACAAAAAGGTTTTTTTTTTTGTGGCGCTTGAGGAGATGTAAGGGCAGAAGGATTAGCAACTCAAGTGCAGCTTTGCTGTCACAAGCAGAGACGTTTTGGGAATTGCCCTAGCAAGCAGTGAGCTGCACTCATGCATATGGAATGAAGTGCACAGGAACACAGACTCACTCATTCACCTTTATTGTCCAGCCACCATTGCCGTGGCCAAGGGCATGGCATCAGCAGCTGTTGCACAGCACCACTTTTGGCTTGCTGTGGCGAAGCTTCAACGGGCATACACAAACAATAAAATGAAGCAGCAATTCCACACAAAAAAAAAAGTAATACTTTAGTGTCACATTTTTTTCTTTGCCAGTTGAATGCAGGATGACCACCGCTCCACCCTGCTAAATCTTTGCTAAGGTGCCGGAAGCATCAGTGAGTCCAAAACTGATAGAAGAGATTTCCGCACACTTAGATCGATACAGTGTTTAAGTTTATTTTAAGCTTCATCAGACCTTCATCAGAGCATACATGATTCAACAATGGACATTTCTCTATGTTCTGTTTTGTCTTATAGATCTATCTGGCATCTCTGATTTATGATGGCTCAACCCTGATCCCTCTAAAAGCCCGATTTACTATGTGATGACACTGGTAAATGGTACTATTATACGGTGCTTTTTGATTGTATATGTTTGTTCTATATTCACTGTGTTCCCCTTTTTTTGTAATTTATAGTAGTAGTAGTAGCATGGCTTCATTTGTATGCCTCACAGTACGCCATTCGGTGCTTTAAAAACTGAAATTCCCAAGAGGTGGAGCTTCTACCACCAGGGTGTGCACAGGTGTATTGCATACTGCCAGTGATTAGAATGGGATTGGTTATTTTTACCTGCCTGCCCATGTATGGTCTCATGGAGGTCTGATAGACCAAAAGCTTTCAATAAAGTTAAACACTGCGTAGATCTAAGTGTGTGAGAATCTCTCTATCAATTTGCTAGTTGAAAAAACATGGTCATTATAGTATCCTAGAGAGAGATGGAGCAGCAGTGCCAAGATGTATTCGAAGATCGCTAACCAAAACCATCACTTCAGAATTAAGATCATTAGGTTCTTACAACGGCCATTGACTGTCAAAGCCTTTTGGAGTGGCAGGAAGATGGCAAGAGAGAGTAACGTGGTTAAAAGAGCAGCCAAGGCCAAGGAAACCAACATGGAGAATTAAGGACAGGCCAGAAAAGAACAGCCACAAGGGCCGAAATTAGATTAATTCAAAGGATAATGCCTAACATTTCAGACAAATCCAGTAAGAACTCAATCCAGCTCTTGAATCAAGTCCAACTACTGAGACATCTATAATACATGCATGTGTCCATGTTTAGACTTTGATCTGTGATGGCATATAACATTAAATAATTATAAATGATTACTGATGAGCGTCAGTATTTTTCAGTATTTTTTTTGTATAATGTTATCAAGGATTTCCCTTTATTTTGGTCTAGACTGTTAATAACAGCAGGTAATTACCCATTCTGGAGCCCTGAAGCTATATCTTCTAAACATATTAAGACAACTGCATGAAATGTGAACATCTTTATTTAGGTTGTGGAAAAAACACACAATTTACAATTTACCTGAATATTTGTTTCTTAAGTGCTGGTTTAAAAAAAAAAATCCTGAGTTTTCCCTCCAAGTCCACAGTGTGGCTTTGGTTCATCAACAGAATGTGCAACTGTGAACAGGTGGTATATCATTTCCTCACATCTCAATGGCAGGTTTAACAGTGATCATTTACAGTATTCAGTCTCAAAAGGCTTTGATTAGTTATGTTTTAAACATTATATGTAAACTAAAAGGACAAGAACAAAATATTTACACCATCATACAGAATACAGCAATAAAAACTTGTATTCATATTTAAAGCACATTATTGTCCTTCTATAGAGCATTCCACTTTGGGCATTGAGTTTTGCATAGCTCGTTTTTTCCCCAGAGGAATTCCAATTAATTAATTGTTTTCTGTTCATATAGAACATCCAGTAAGCATTGATTTTGTGTTTTTGCAAATCAAAAGACACCCCGATGTCTCGGGTAAAACTGGGCTAAGTTTGGTTGAAGAAGTGAAAATGTTCTCTAGGTTACATCTAACCATTGTTTCAAATGGTTTAAATAAGACTATATTCTAACATCTAGTTAGAACCTGCTTCACACTGAAATATAGTGAATATAATTAAGCCTAGTGTTAACATAAATGTCTAGGTGTCTTTAGATCTGCAACTCACCGATGATATTGTGACAAGTTAAATACCAGAAACACAGTTTCTGACAAAGTAGTTTTTATAGGTGATTATTATGTGCAACTTCATAAACTTTTTTGCGCGTCCGTCATCCAGTATCCAACATGTGTACGCTGAAAAACAACAACATATCGGAGAGTCTATTTTGGTGAAGTGGTTTATGAAGTCCTTTAACCGCATTATATATGTTTCGCATTAATGGAACCCTCAACAATGTTTTTCGGTGGAGCAGTCTTCTGCTTGGCCATGGTTTTGTGGCCGTGATTGTAGGCCACTTGACTTGACTCTCTGCTCCCTGATTTAGACAGCTCAGGCTGTATGTTTGAACTGCCAGGCGATCTGATTGTACGCAGGTTTTGGCTTGAGGTAACAGAGATGGGGATCTGATAAGGGCTGAAGCGCATCCATGGCCGAGAGCGGCGGAAACAGTGGTTGCTGACCAGCGTAGAGGTTGCAGAACTGGTGGGGAGAGCTGGTGCAATTGCTGCTGGTGCTGCCATGTAGCGATATGGGTAGAACAATCCTCCAAAGGGGGAGATTCCCTGTATGAAAAAATAAAATAGTTAATCTCCTCAATACTACACCACGTTTTTTTCTGATCTTCCTACATTTTCATGTACAGCTTTGTAAAATAAAAATATTACATTCGTTTTTTATATTAAAATATGAAATATTAAAAGGTATTGACACTGTGGCATTAACCCAAAAACAAACAATAGTACAACGTTACAATGTTATGCATGCGTCTGTGATTTGATTTTAATTTAAACTGATTTTATAGTAGAATTCCAATGTGTTACCAAATTACATCAATAAGGGATATTGAGCTAACCCCATCAAGCAACAAGATTAGCCAAATATTTAACACTTACTGTACTCTACATTTACACTGACCAGCATACTGAAGGTCTTTGAAACTATGCAGTTTCATATGGGCTTATTCTAAGAGTGCATTGTTCATGTTTTATATTTAAACTGTTGTTTGTGCACAGTAATTGCTTTTCAGAGAAAAACAAGATAGTGAGCAATCACCATGCCAATTTTCACTCTTTGGGAAAATGTTGGTAAATGGTATGCCACAGGGAACAGTTTAGGAGCCAAGAGAGTGTCAGTTTTAAGTACACAGAGAAGAAATTGGCACTTTATTAGACCAATTTAAATGATAATAACAAGAGCACAGTGACTTCTGCTCAAACTGCTTATGAACGCCTCATGGGAAGCCATATGTTTGTGTCCCCTTGTCACAGGTTGGCTGTCTACAAGTTGTGAGCAGTTCAGCTGAGGAGTGATTGTACCTTCTATGATTAGAGAAAAGTAGACATTTTTTGTTGTTATTTATTACTTTCCTGCCCCATAATAATTTTGCAACCCCCAAAATGAATCTCTTAGGTTGGGGACCACTGGCCTGGATTAGAATATTGGTCAAATGAAGTCAAGTCAGTTTTTATTCATATAGCCCAATATCACAAATCTCGAATTTGCCACAAGGGGCTTTACAATCTGTGATTGGAAAAAATGTCATATCATTTGAGGCTTGCTCTAAAGCAACAGACCCTGCAGATTTGCACACTGTAACATCTGTCACTTCAGATCCCTCTTCACCAAAAATTCAGCCCAGCTCCTTAGCTGAGCTTTCCTATCCGAACTTCAAATCTGCCTCCCATCATACACCCTCCAAGGCCCTACCTTAATGGCCAGCTGGCTCTCCCTTTCTTGAACCAAGGAAGGGAGAGTTCCAGTATAACACGCGGCATGAATTTTCTCTATCCTGGTTCTGCTTGTTATCCAGTCCAAGCAGGAGACTTAGGCATGTTTGGGCTATAAAGACATTTCTTCAACAACTCTTTCAGATCATTGTCTCCCCACTCAGTGATACCATTTGAAAATCTAGTTCTTTTGCATGCAAAAAGACAATTGTTCTGTCATCAGAGGAATATTGGAAGGAAGATCACTTAGACCCCACTGCACTTCCTGTTTTATGGCTGCTTGTTCAATTTGGTGATCAATAACTGTATTAACCATAATGTTAATGTAATTCCCCAAAGTGTAATTATCCCAGTTTTTAGGGTATAATCTCAGATATACACAAATTTCCTTTTCTATTTTTTGTACATACTGCCTTGAATTAGAATGACATATTTCATTAATGCTCATGGCTTTGATTGGCTTTAAGTACAATTTAAAGGGTCAATTCACCCAAATAACAAAAAGCTGTTTCTACTTTTTGCCCAGAGATGCTAGAGATATGATTTCTGAAATTTCTACAGCCATCCCAGCATATGGAATTACATTCATGGTGTTCAGAGGGTTATTCTGGATAATCCATAGACTTTACTGTAAACAGTTTTCGCTGGAAGTGCTTTCCACCAAAGCAAGAGGCCCAATGAAAACTGTTGACAGCGAGGTCTGAAAATTGTCCTGACTAAGTAGGACATTGTTTCTGTAAAGAAACAAATGTAATTTTTACATGCGTGTTTGAGGAGCAATGAAATTCCCTTCCCCTTGGAGTGGAGGCAGAAGTTTCTGTGACAAAATATGTGCTTAGTGCATGGACCCTTTAAGGAGCCAACATCCTCAGCTTACAATATCTGTTCACTAAGTGTTTTAAATTATGTGTGATATTAGAATACAGTGCTCCTGCTGAAGCGTACCTGAGATGCCAGCATGTACTGTGACAGGTGAAACATGAAGGGAGATGAAGAGGTGATTCTTTGAGAAGATAGGCCTCCATTTTCTAGATGATTTCCTCCGGGCAAAGAAGAAAGCAGATGTTCCATACCCGTGGTGGAAGAAGTCGCTGGCTTCACTGACAACTGTCCAGGATGAAACACCAAAGGTGCCCCGAGTTTAAGAAACTGCTGGCTGTGCGCACTTGAGAAATCAAAAGTCTGAAGGTGACCAGCGCCCTGGGATGATGAGCTCTGCATTTGCAACATCATAGGCAGAACACCATCTTTGATTCCGCTCATGTGCTTTCTTGAAGAATCAATCTCCATAAGGTACATATCATCTGACGTTCTAAACACTGTTCTTTCTTTTGTTGTGTCCTGACTGTCGTTACTCTGACTGAGAGCAGACTTGTTCCACAATACCTCCTCGCTCTTCTGACTCAAAGTAGACATATGTTCAGTGCTGGAAGAGCTGGCTTCAGCAATGTCCTCATCTCGTAGATCAATATCTGAATCACTTCCAATATTGTTCTCATCTGTGGGAAACAATCGTTATATTCATTACATTTATTTGTATAGTGAAAAGTAAAAAGAGCATATGTCTGCCTTGTTTGTACTGTATACTTTTAGAAAAGACTGGGGACAGAGTTGACAGAGTCTTGAGAGAGAGATGACTTTGTGCAAACATCTTGAGGCATGAACAAGACCGTGTTCATGTGTGACTAACCCCAAGGCGCCAGAACAGAACAGATGATTCATTAAAGCAAACTTGTTTTGTTTTGTCAAATTGAGTCACACAGTAAATTGTGGTTGAGTTCTCAATCTGAACAACTTCTCTCCATGTTTGTGTAGTTCCCATCGCTGCCATCCTAGTGCTCGAGTGGTTAAGATGCAAATCATGTAACTGCAATGCCTCTGGTTCAGTTCCGGCCGGAAACATTTGTTACACATCATACCCCTCTCTCAAAATTTTGTCAAAAATCATCTCCAGTTACATTTAGGTAACGCCTCAGAAAGCCAACAAGGCCTCGCGGAAGGCATTTTGACATCTTATAGTAGGAAAAGCACAGGTGTTAAGAATAAAATTGACAATGGCTTAATTCTATTTAGCTGCTTTCAGGATCCTAGTATTGCATGCTGGTTTACTGTCACACTACCACGACTTGCCAGGTTTATATGTCTGCTGTGAAAAAGGCCTATTTTGTTAACTACTGCAATCTAATATGATAATAATGGATGGTTGGATAAGTTCCTGTTGTAAAAGACTCCTGAATCCCTGTATACAGCAATTATGGTTAGTCTTGTAGAAAATAATTTGGGTTCATAGACATTGCCATAAAGTGTGCTTAATGACATTAGAGACTGTAATAGCCTACCTTGACAGGATGGTATGAACATCGGAGGGCTGCTTACCAGCTCCCGAGGGGAATTAAACGAATCACTGGTACTGGGTTGACATGAGTCATCAGAATCAGCACAGTCCAGGTCCACTTTGCTTTGGTTCTCTTGCAGCGAATAAATGGTTAACGGCTTATTCCTGCGGATCGCAAATTGAGAATAGGTCTACATATTTGGGTCTGTCCTTTAATATTACAAAATCTGATCGCAAAACAAATTACCTCTTTTCTCGTCTCCCATTTCCAGTTTCTCTGAATCCCTTGGCAAATGGATTGTTGTCTATTTTTAGCTGCGTAATCTTATGGAGAGGAAGAAACATCTGCAAGTTAGTCATTGAAAACATAGACAAAAACACCAGCGTAAAAGTGTAGACTCAGTAGCCACAAAGCTCACATTGGACGAATGAGGGCCAAGTGTGAGACCATTTTTTTTAGGCCCTATAACACTTACAATTCGCCTCTCAGCTTCCCAAACCATCCCAACAGGCGCCAGACTTAGTCTAATTTGTCACACAAATAAAATCCACATCACTGCAACATTGTTGCAAGGTGCATCCCACACACACGACTAGATTAGGGCTGCTGCGTGTGAGTGTGTGTGTGTGGAGGAGGGAGGATGGGGGGGTACCTTTTCATTCTGATAAGCAGTGACAGCGATGAACTCCGTCTCCGGGAAAACGTAAGTCCGGAAGGTGCTGTATGGAAGCTTCATTATGTCGTTGGCTCTCACAATATGAAATCTGGGTTGGTATTTATGCATCGAATTCAAAATTGTCTGGGGGAAAAAAGTACTATAATGTTGGAAAATGTGTTGGAACTCACATTGACATGTTGTGTGATTTTTCATCATACCAAGGGAAGCCAGTTTAGAACTGGGTTATCAATAACAAGTTTATGCTACTATACTTAAAATTTAAATGATTGCTACTTACAAATCCGTGCTTATCCGAAATATTATTGGTGAGTTTGAGTTTGTGAAAGGCAACGGGCTTGCTCATCCACTGCTCTCCTTTGGACGGGCTGTCTGGGTGGATGTACATGCGCTTCGGCATCTCCGGGTCAGCTTTTCCAGCCACCATCCAGCGGCAGTTGTGAAACTTGTAGCGACAGTCATCAACAGCGACAATGTCCATCAGCAGGATATACTTTGCTGTTTCAACCAGCCCGTCGACCCGCACTTTGAAAGGCGGAAACATCCTCCTGTAGCAGAGCAGTAACGAACAATCTATGTCGCCTATTCATATGCTAACACTTTAAATTGGACTTTTTGCAAGCAAGGAGCTTGCAATTGTCGTTTTTTTTTTAACATATTTTCGTTAATAGAAAAGATGAGGTTGGAGGATTTAAATGTCTGATCAGAGGGAGAATTTAACATTTGTTATTATCGTGGAAACCGGAACTAAGTGAAGGGCCCCCGTGGTCCCCGACGTAATGCAAGGCTATTGGCTTCTTAAAAATAACAAAGGGAGATGCCGCCCTTTCCTTCCCTGAAATGTGAATTAATGAACATATTGACCATTGTAGCGTTTGTAATGTTGCCACTCCAAAGTTACTCTCACATTGATATTATGGAAATAGAGTCGGACAGAGATTTTTACAAGACAACTAAAAACCCGATCCCATAATAAAAATGAGTTGCCTAATATCATATTGGAACATATAAAATGATGGCATTTCAAACCCAAGACTAAGTCCCATAATTACACTTTCCCGGATTGAATTGGCAACCAATATGCACATCGTGGTTTACGTACCTTCCGGATTTTGTGATAACCATTTCAGTTCCCCTTTTGTGAAATTCATTCCATAAATTCTTCGAGTCCAGGGTGACTTTCGGGTCATCATCCAGCCCTTCCACGGACTGCAGGCTCCCCGTGGACCGCTGGTGAGCTGGCTGATGTTGGCGCGCTGCGTGCAGCACCGAGTCAGAGGCAGCCTGCTCCGAGTGAGCCTCGGACAGGGAGGCGGCGTCTGGGAAAGCCAGCGTGGGGAAATACGAGGGCTGAGCGGCGGTAAAGAAGGCTGACAGGGGCATGGCACCTGGTCGATGAGCTTGGAAAGGATGGTAAGCCATGGCAGCCGCTGTGTCAACTGGATCTCTCATCAGGGCACCCGAACTGACCGGCCGGTGGGCTACTATAGTCTCAGCTGCAAGCGCACGGGCGTCTACATACAAACTGCAACAACCTTTTTTAAGAGTTGGTGAGTAGGCCTAGCATGACATCAAGACATCAGAGGGGATGCAAACTCCCACAAGTCTCCAGATACTGGGGCAAAGGCACTTGTGTTCCTTAATGTATCCACGGGTAGATCCACCAAGGAGAGGGCAGAGCACTTTAGGGCCATGCGCAAATCTTGCTAAAAAAAAACTGCAGTGGCACCAAGGAGCGAGGACAGGGGAAGGCAAAGAGCTATTACACAATAACACGCCTGTCCTCTCCGGCAGATGGTATGATCCAATTCCAAACGTGTGTCCGTACTAATTAGGCTACAGAGCGCTGGGCGTGGTTTCAACCACTCAGGCTACGGGGAGATAACCGGATTTTAGGGTTAGGTGGGTGAAAGAGCATGCATTAAATACACAGGCAGGCAACTCCCAGGCTCCGTTGCGCACAGCAGACAAGAACATACAAATAGCCACGACATGGTTAAAAAAAAAGGTCCAAAAGGCTGCCACGCACTGCGGACAAGAACATGTCCAAATACGCACAGTAGGCTAGTTTTACAGCACAAATAGGCCTACTTTACATTAAACTATTTAATGACACACACACACACACACACACGCCAGCAAATTCAGTGAAGCCAGTAGAAAGACCAGGCCCCATTGATCGCAGCGGACTCGAACAATTGACGCACCACACAACAACACAGTCAGCCACATTTGTTTGCAGTAAGAGTATCAGTGTGATATTACTGTTTGATGATAATGCTGAACTGCGCGGCGCCAGTTCATAACCCTTTACCTCGAGCTGGGAGGAACCATGCGTTCGTTGACCACGGTGCTTGGCGTTAATAATTAATAATTATCCAGTATCGCTAATATTTACTCTAAACTTCCTCAAGCATTCAATTGTTATTCAATTATAATAACTCATTTTAAATGTTTTAAGACGTTTCATATTTTGCATCTGGCAGTGCTGAGCATGTCTGCAGCTCGACCCCTTTTCCAGCAAGGGGTGCAATAGCAACCGCAGCGCCTCTACTTTCCATGGCCCATGAATGAATGAATAATTAAAGAATTATTAATATAATAATAAAAATAATTTTGAACAGTTTAATTTTTATAACGTTATAGTGGGCCTAATAATGATAATATTTACAAGAATGAAAATAATAATTTTATTTAGGCCTATTATTATTATTATTATTGTATTATTGCTGATGTTGTTGCTTTTCACTTGTTTATTGTGTATGGAGTTTCCATAAGTGAAAAACCACTTCATTATTATTATTATTATTATTATTATTATTATTATTATTATTATTATACAGGTAACGATCAACTTGTGGAAATCATTCTCTCCTGTTGCGACATAGGCTAGGCCTGCTAATTTTAAATTACTGCTACTATAGATCAGTTAGGGAAGATAGTCTGTTAATTTCCAGAATCTTGGAGAAAACGTTTTATGCAACATACTCTGTGGTCAGGATACAGGATTTTAAGATCAGTGAATAATAATGATTGTTAACTTTGAATCAGTCCTTTCCTCCTTGGGTAGACTAGAAATAATAAAATAGTTAGAAAAAGTATTCTGTGTTTCTCTTTCCTGTAACAAGGGCTGAACTACAATGAGTGCAAGGTGAAGTGGAGTGCTGCTTGACAGTTACAAGTCAGGAAAGGCTCTGGATAGGAAGTGATCTCTAGGCCTATGCCCAAGTCCACTTCAGGCTAAAATTTGCAGATGGTGAAATTAATGGTAACTTTAAACGTTGATTCCACTGCTGCCTCGTTGTCCGACTCCATTCGCTTATGCATCTTTTGTTTTGACTAAGTGGGAATGTATGGATCTGTTAATTACGGTGGACTTGGCGCCAGTTTGCTGGCGTCCTACTCTCTCCTGTCACTTCACATTTATGCAACTCTCCAAATCCTCAAGTTGCCTGCTCCAGTTTTCCTTCCAGTGCAGCCTCCCACGTGACTTAGCTTTTGTGGACCAGGAGAAAACCTGAGTTAAGAATGAACATGACTCAAAACTCAAGGATCTAAATGAAAGCAGCACTTGTCTGACTTGAAGTTTCGAGGTAAAATTTCGGACAGTTTGGCTCTCCAGGGATGACTTGAATAAGAGCTTTTTTTCTTTTTTCGTATTTAGGCCTATTGAGGTCTCCTTAAGTTGTTGCTAAGATTGTAACTTGGAGTGATGTTCATGTGTTTTCAATAACTCATCCATCAATGAGGCCTAAAGGCAGGGCTACCAGGCCTACTTGTTGAGGAGAGCCTTTAACATTTCGAAAAAATACAAATTTTATTTCAAATGAAGTTCAGGTTTTTTCGATACCCTTGTAATCGACTTTAGATTAAATAGGCTTGCTTTTTATATAGTTAAAAAGTGCTGTTAAAGCTGATGTTAAAATATATATGTGCAATGTTGCACACAAAAAGTAGGCCTACAAAATCACAAGGCACTTATTAATAAGAGAGAGCGGCAAAAAGAAAAATGTTATCATTAAGAATTACTGCTAATATAGATCAGTTAGGGAAGATAGTCTGTTAATTTACAGAATCTTGGAGAAAACGTTTTACGTAACATATTCTGTGGTCATCACTTTAAACAGAATATATAACTATACAGGATTTTAAGATCAGTAAATAATAATGATTGTTACATTTTAACCAGTCCATTCCTCCTTGGGTAGACTAGAAATAATAAAATAGTTAGAAAAATTATTCTGTGTTTCTCTTTCCTGTACCAAGGGCTGAACTACAATGAGTGCAAGGTGAAGTGGAGTGCTGCTTGACAGTTACAAGGCAGGAAAGGCTCTGGATAGGAAGTGATCTCACAGCCCCCCCAAATGATGAATGGTTCCCAAGATAGTGCTGGGTAATAACTTGTAATCAAAGCCATAAGACGAGTTCAGAGCAACATGATCAGTCTCCATTCCTTTCTGTAAATATTCACAGAAATGGAATGCACGAGGTTGCCTGTCTTACACAGCCACAGACAACACTGTGAAAAAAGTTTGGGGTTGAAGAGGGGAGTGGCGGTGGTTGGGTCTGCTTTTCCTCACTCAGCGCTACTATGAGGGATGCCTCCATTCTTCTCTGGCGCAGCCTCGCCGACAGCTTGAGAGAAGCGCAGGAAGGAGGCAATCAATCTGAGTGATGGTGCATGAGTTTCACCTCTCCGGTCACAGTCCACACCTGGGACAAATTCAGAAGAATGTTAGACCATGAGGGTTCCTGGCAAGTCATCCAAAGGGCAAGCCAGTAAAGTACATGTCACATCTAAAGGTTGGAGAGCACGCCTAAATGACAAACGGGAGGAAGAGGACGGGAAGATAACTTAAGAGTGGACTTAAGTCTGAGCAGAGAGGTCTAAGGACGGGTCACGTCAAGTGTTGTCGGGGCTCTGTAGTGTCTTGTTTTAATCACAACATCATATTGGTAACATAATAGACACAACACATGGATTTGTTTATCCTGACTGTAAGATCTAGATGCTGGGATTATTGTAGCTGCAAAAGCAGGGAGCAGCATTACCACAAAAGGGCTTATTTATGTATTCAATTGAGTATCTTTCCTGTAATGTGCAAGAAAGACATTTGGACCCTCTACCAACTTTTATTTTTCATTCCAGCATATGACTCATATAACAACTTATATGGTTTGTTACTTGAAAACGTCTGTCCATGCTTATCTGGAGTGATTAATGATGATATCACTTTCCCAGCCAAAGCTCAGACTTCAGTGTGCTTTCTGAGCACCAGCTGAGTGGAATGTGAATGTGGCTCATTATTACAAAGGGGTTAAGATAATGAACGTCATTATGCAGCTGAAAGCTTTGTTCTGCATCTGAAAGTACCCACATGTGTTTTATTATACTTTGTGTTTCCAGACCATAGCACTTTTGGGCAATATTTTGCACATTTTTACACCACGCTATGTACACTGTACTGTAGTACAACTCTAGTTTCCATAGGCTACTTACAAATTCATTATATACTCTAAAAAGAAAGGAGAAACAATCTTACTAAACATTTATTCCAGAATGAGACCATTGTTTGTTGTACCCGTTGTAATTTTATTTTCAACAATAAAGAATATGTTCAAGGACATTTCTAACATTGAATTCCTGAAGAGCATTTTCGTTGTTGTTGTGTTGGCTCTGTAGTGGATTTAAAATAACACATCTCCAATGAGGTTAAAGTGCCTTACATTTTATAACTTTTCTGCTGAAGGTGACAGATTGTAATTGAACAAGATACATGCGACAAGCCACAATCTTTCCTGCTCGCCTCAGGGTCCTGGAGGCCTTCAGGTCCTGGAGGGAAGGACCAGCCAATCAACTTCTCAGCAGCGCGAATGATACCCTGGATGATGGTGTTAAAGGTGGGGCTGATATCCACAAACAGGATCCCGATGTAGGTTCCTGAGCAATCCAGGTGCTGGAGGATGAAATGGAGGGCCATGTTTACTGCATTATCTACATACCTTTTGGCTCTGTAGGTGAACTGCAGGTGGTCCAGGACCTGGCCTTTGATGGATTTGAGTTGCTACAACACAAGGCGCTCAAAAGACTTCATCACCACAGAGGTCAGCGCAATGGGTCTGTGGTCATTAAATCCTGTGGTCCATAGTTTTTTCGGGACGGGGAAGATGGTGGAGGATTTGAAGCAGGCTGGCACATGGCATGTCTCCAGTGAGGTGTTAAAGATGTCCGTGATTCTCATCTTCAGTTTACCAAAGCCACCCATTTATCACTGTTCAGTTGGCTAGCTTAGCCGCTAAACTTTTAAACAGATCGTTGCCAATTAGACAGGTACAAAAACAAAACAAGTGGGGAGGCTGAAGCCAAAATCTCAGTTAACTTGAAATTAAAACCGCCCAGAACACCATTGGTACCCATCTACCGCGCACCAGACGTGTCTGTGCAGAGCCCAAAGGATACAGAAAGATAATAACCACCCCAACCACAGCGTGTTCACCCTGCTGCTACTAGAGTAGCTTCTTTCCGGCTGTGAGACTCCTCAACTCCACACCATCCTTTGCACGCCACTATAAAGAAATGAAACGGAAAGTTCTGTTATGCTGGTTTTCGCACATTATCACCACTACATTGTATAATGTATGTAACTGTATATATATTGTTTTTATTTTTATTCTCTTCATATTTTAAATATTTGTATATATGATCTGTGTGTGTAGCGTGACGGCGCTACAACTTTCATTTTTATTGTGCAACCCTGTGTTGTAAAATGACAAATAAATGAACCTTGATTAAGATATGACTTTCATGCCGTAGGGTACTCAAAAACTTGGATGGCTCAACATCATACACAACTGACCCATTGGTTTCCACATGCACACACATGCTGTACAGTCATGTACACGCACTTACCCTTTGTTCTGCACTGAGAGCCACATGCCTGCTTGAAGCATAGTCTCAGCCCTGTCTGAAGTCATTAACACAGAAGCAGACTGGTTGATATTACTCTCGCTCGACCTCCATCCTTACAAGCATCACTTTAGCTATAGTTTTTCAGCTCAGTGGTAGAATGAAAGAGGAGCTGAATGATACAATGAGAGCAGAATGGATGTATTGAATATTGGTAGGCGATGTGTCACATCGTTACATCGTTTTCTTTCTTTTCTTACTTCCCATCTGTATGTTCTATTAACGCTCTTAGAAGGAGACAGAGGGAGAGGGACCCTGGAGAGAATGGGTGAGTGCTCTCATCATAGCTGTTCTTTCCAGACTGAAATATCTCAACAAATATTGGATGGACTGTCATGAGATTTTGTACAGGCATACATGTTCTCCAGAGGACTTTGGTGTTCCTGTGACTTTTCCTCCAGCACCACCATTAGGTTGACATTTTTGTTTTTTTCTGAAATCTTTCAACAGCTATTGGATGGATTGCCAAGAAATATGGTATGAACATTCATTGTCATAACTTTGGTTATCCCTTAACTTTTCATTTGGGACCATCATCAAGTCAAAAATGTAATTTGTCCAACACCGTCCAACAGTCATTTGTCAAATACCAAAAACCTGCACAACTATTGACATTACCCCCCCCCCCCCCCCCCTTCCCATACTTTATGTTTAGTGCTAATCAAATGTTAGCATGTTAACACATTAAACTGATGATGGTGAACATGGGAAACTTTACACCTGGTAAACATCATAATGTTAGCATTCTCATTATGAGCATGATGGCATGCTGGTGTGCTATAGCCTCAAGAGCTGCTACTGTGGCTGTACATTCTTTAGTCTTGTTCTCATGCATATATGTAAATGAGGTGGACAAAGTATTAGAAACACCTTTCATATAACATACAGTAATTCAGTCCAATACAATATTACCACAAAATACAGACTTAAAAGACACAGAACTGATTCAACAAGCAAACAACTGTAGTAGACTATTATCAACAAATAATGAACATTATAAGTAAGTTGGGGTTAGGGTTTTATTGCAGTGCTATTGTATTGTATTGCATCCCACCTTATAGGCGTCATATAACGTATATGTAAAGTATAGGGATGCAAGTTTGATTGAATATGAACAAATTCATCCAAGCAGTAGCTTTGCTGAACACCACAGCAGCCCAAGTGGGTTGGTTCAAGTGAGTATGAATGGAATGGTTTTCAAAAGATTACATACAGGAACTGCAGTCTTTACATGGACTTCCAACACAGATGTTTATTGGCATCTAGTATGCAGCCCATCAATGTGAAAATAGGAACTGCACTAAAGACTCACATCTGTTCATAATTTTGCTATAAGTTGTATTTTTAGTATCAGACATTCCATCATTTTGTTGTAAAAGGAAAAAATATCTTTGAACTTAGATGGTTGAGACAAAGAGAAAGACAGAGAGAGCAACACTTTTAGTTGTAGGCAATTTAGGGTGAATGGCTCATGTGTGTATCCACTGACCTCTGAGAAAGAGAGCCGTGCTGTCTACGAGATAAACCTAATGTTAAAGTAATGAATTTTTGGTCGCATTAACCAATTTGTGGTGGTGGTTCAAGCCCAGACTATGTGCTGGGATTTCAACCTAATCTAATGACAGAGACGCAGAGACTATTCATAAAGAGAGGGCCAAATCATTGTTCTTGCTGCAGGGACTATAAATATATAGCCCCAAATTTAATCAGGACCTAATAGACATGCTGTAAGAGACACCAGTCAATTATAAACATCTTACAGCCTTATGAACTCCCAGTGCAAAGTGGCTACAAAACATCCAAAGGCCTTTGAAAAAAGAAGCTTTTGTTCACTTAATGGAATCAAGAAATATTTTTGCTTCTTAAACAAGTTAAACATTCGACTCATTAGCATGGCAGACAGACTTCTTATTTTGGAAATAAGCCTAATGCTTAATAGAGTTGACTCCCTGTTGAGGCACTGTGGCACCACTATAACATTTCTTGTTATATTTATTGAATTTACAGAAAGACGAAGAAAGTGTTTTCCTTCAAATTGATTTAGCAGGCTGTCAGAGGGACCGACTACGTGTTTGGCTCTCAACTTTGAAAGCTTCTTGCACAAATGATTTTACTAAAGTAGAACTCAAGATGACATGCCTTTCTCACTTTTTTGTTAAATCAAATGAATCAACATTTGAATTGTAAGTGTAATACTGTACATCCCAATTTAGTTTTGATCTTGGATCAAAACATAAAATAATAAAGAAAGCCGTTTTCATATACTGTAATTATCATAGAATTAACCTTATTGTGATAAAAACCTGTTTGGAGTATTTATGCATGCACTACACAGACAGTTGAAATGTTAAATATTAAAATATTGGCTTGAACTTTGGATCTACTATTTATGAGGATATACTGTTGTGGAGCCATGAAACCAACTTAGGAAACTAAATGGGACAAAACATGATAACAGTTTTGACTGAAAATGAAACAGGTCATTTGACTGAGGACATTATTTGTAAGGTTTAAACCGTAATCCTGTGGGATGTTGTGCCCTCTGGTAGTCTTACTGCACTGGATTTGCTATTGACTTATTTACTCCTTGTCTTTCTAAGTCTGCCACTCCTGTGCATTTTCTGGTATCCAGAAGTGTCAGAAATCCCAGCAGAGAGACAGAGACAGCCAGTAGATAGCTTTTGCAGAGATGCTTTTTAACTCATCTCTACCCTGCCTCACCTAAAAGTCTTTATGGAACATCATCTTTTCAGTTCTTTTGGCTCTACGTGTCTACTGTGCTGTGCATAACGCTTTCTTTTTTTTCTGAAGCAGAAGGGACCTTTCATAGTCATATAAGCCTGCCTCCCTGCCTAAGGGCATCTGACAGTGGTGGATGAGACATAAGAGGACAAGACGGCTCCACAATACTCAATATTGCATGACAGTCAGTGTAACTGCATGGCACTGCAGCTCACTTTATATAGAAAATCAAAGATGTTACAGTCTCCGATTATGCTGTATGCTGTTTTTGCAACATTAATACACATAACTGCTGTGTATTCTTTCAAACCTTCCTGATGAAGTAAAATATTCATTATGGTTGCTGAGTTACAACTGGGATGTCATTGAGGGAGTGTTTCCTGACCAATGGCTGACATAAAGAAATAGCATTTTGCAATCCTCCATGAGACCAGTGATTCGTTGGTGTGGTGTTTAATTTCAAGTTCATTTACAGTTCAATTAATCAAAACATTCAAATGACTGTTACATTATTTATTAAACGGGCATAATTCTATCACTAATACATTTGTGGATTTAGCAGATATGAAGTTGATGGTGTCACTAGCATCATTGGTGCTGGTCTATCACAGCAGCATCATGGTCTATGCCCTGTCCGTTCATACAGTTCTATCTCTTGGATATGTCGGGCTTCTTTTTGGGGTCTGTGCTCATGGGTGCGACTCAGGACTTGAGAAAGGGGTGGTGTATTCATTGCATGTGACCCCCTTGGGAAATCTACACCTGTATTCTCTCCTGCTCCTGGAGGACTCGGGGAGGAGTTGGACAGGGTGTCTACTCTATGCTTTGACCCCTGCTAAAGTTAAGCCATGGTACAAACCAGTTTAATGCACACATTAGCTAGGTGGCGTGGGGCCTCCTACTTCTAGTAGCAGCTGGGTTATGATGTAGTAGGAGAGCTGTGGTGATTAACCTATATAGGTTATATATCGAGTTATATAGGCTGGAGCCTAACCGTTCAAGGCATTAGAAACAAGCAGTAAAATCTTAAAATCAATTTTAAAACTCACAGGTAACCAGTTAATGGCAGCAAGGATATATGTAATGTGATAGCTTCTCTTTAAAAGCCTGGCAAAAGCATTTTGTATCAACTGCAGTCTTTGGATGTTACGCCTGCTGATATTTACTGTGGCTGCTTTGGTGTTCAAGTTTGCTGTCTGCTTTACTGTAATACATTCTCAGATTGTTGTAAAATGTTGTTAATAACTATTAGATATAAGTTATCCTGGTCATTCAAATTAATACAAAAATAAATATATTGCCCACCATTTAGTATGACGTCATTATACAGACTGCATCAAACAACATGGTAAGACCCATAGACTGTACATAGAGAATGCACAGGCCAAAATAAAATGTTTTGTAGTCCATATTCTTTATCTTCAATAACATTCACCATCACATAATTACGTCACCTAGTGTAAGTGCAGTCTGATTCTCTTAGCACGGCAAGGGTCTTTTCCTAAGTCCTTATGAATTCCCCTTCACATCATTGACATTTGAGGTCATTCATTGAGGTCAAGGAAAAGTGTTTAGGAAAAGACAACGGAGGGAATTTTTGACGGCAGCCCTGTTTATGGAAAAATCCAGTCTTTCCTTGAATTTTTAATTCAGCTTAACAGATCCAGTTTACCTAGCTCTAATCCCCCATAAAATCTATTAGAGCCTTTTGCTGAGTAACGTACGCCAAAGTTAGTGGTGGTACTGTGGTGATGAATTCTGGCTCTACCATTCAGTCGTTTCTCAGCACTCTCACATGTACCAGGTGGCAACACCAAATAGCTGGCACCCGCATGCATGTGTTAGTGCATGTGTGTTTATTTTTATCTGTTGGCTGGGTAATGCTGTTAGCATGGAGATTGGTCAAGTGCCTCAGGTTACTTGGCCTTGTCTAAGGTACTTTATCCTTTGCCAGTCAGTGGCAGCACTACATAAAGACAGAAGGACTGCAGCAATATAAATGTATAGATTTAGCTGAAAACACTGAGAATCACCACCAACTCCTCACATAGTAATCCTCTGTACTTTACTACTCAAAGGAACAAATTGTTAAGATGTAAAATGAAAGGGACAGCATGTCAGTGGTTTTCTTAAGGTGTCACCTGACTGCATTGTAGTCTTGTGTACAGTAAGTTCAGAAAAATCCATTCATGTATTACTGCTAATGACTTCAGCAACTGGTTTACTACTTGACATTATCTCAGTGTTAACTGTTTGCTCCAGACTGACCCATAGATTTGCTGAGGTAATTTTGTTTGATTTAAAAAAAATGTCAAAACATTTTAACCAGAACACAGCTATGCCAAAGGTATATCCTGTGGGCGATATGAGGTGGGATGCCATCCCCCTTGTTAGCAAAATCACCAAAATGAATCCCCCTTGTTAACCTCCCATTCTCCTCTCTCTACCCCCTAGTAGCAAAGAGACTGCAGGGGCAGAGGGGTTGTTTAATTAAATATGTTAGTCTAGTCTGCCTGACTCATTGATCCTTTATCTAAATGAGGTTTGTGCATGGCTCTGAAATATTAGTAGCCCAGCTATGCTGTGCATTGATAAATCCATGGCGCTGTCCGTGGTGCTGAAGTAGAAGATGGATTTGTAATTGCGCCTTTTTCTCTCAGTCTCACCCTTCTGTCAGTATTGTCTTGGATCTATAATATTCTCTAAACTATATACTATAAATACTCAATTCTATACTCTAGTGTAGCCTATATACTCTATGGTGTAGTGTCACCTTCATAATCAAAACAACAAGTAACAATTCTTCACAAGTAGCAATTACTTCACGATCAATAGCAGACTCTGCGCTGCAGCTGGCAGGCGTCCAACTCCTCAGAGCGGATTGCAACACAGAACCTTCCGGCAAAACAAAAAGTGGACCTATCTGCTTTTACATGAACAGTGGCTGGTGTAATGATGTGACAGTGATTCAACAGCACTGTTCTCCTGCTCTGGAATATTTATTCATGAACTGTAAACCCTTCTACTCCCCCTGTGAGTTCGTTTCATTCATTCTGGTCGGTGTGTACATTCCACAGCAGGCCACCACTACAGTACGCAGTGCCTATCATGCCATAACCTGCGCAGCACTGGGAAACTGGGACCATGCCGTGGTCCACCTGATTCCTGCATACAGGCAGACATTAAAGCTCTGTAATCCTGCTGTCAGGATGTCAAAGCAGGGGCCCGGTGAAGCTATGGAGGACCTTTGGGCATGCTTGGACTGTACTGGCCGGGATGTTTTCAAGATTGCTGCCAAAAGTCTCAATGTGTTACAGAGGCTGTGACGTCATACACCAGCTTCTGTGAGGACTGCTGTGTACTATCACTCACCAGGGTGAGTTATAACAATGACAAACCCTGGTTCACAGCCAAACTCAGACAGTTAAGGTTGGAAAAGGAAAAGACAATCAGGAGTGGGACAGGGACAGGCTTAGAGAGTTAAAGTACAGGTTTAGCAAGGCAGTGAGAGAAGCTAAACCACAGTACACAAAGAGGCTACAACACCAGTTCTCAGGAAACGACTCGGCTTCTGTCTGGTGGGAGCTCAGACAGATCGCCACCTACAAACCTAAGCCCCCCACCCCACTCCATTAATGACTTGCGCCTGGCCAATGATCTGAAAAAGCTCTGCTGTCGCTTTGAGAGACAATGGGACAGTCCTGTCACCATCCCCTGTGACTCCATCCAACACCTTCAGCCCACCAGCTCTACCTCCCCCACCTCAGCAGGGGCCTGGGCATCTCCACAACTGCCCAGCCCAGAGGCTCCCCCCTCCCCTACTGTAACAACAACTCTCTCCATTCTGGAGAGGGACGTTAACAGATTTTTCAGGAGGCATAACTCCTGCATAGCTTCTGGACTAGACTCTGTCCCTTCATCCACCCTGAAGCACTGCGCCAATCAGCTGTCTCTGGTGTTCATGGACATCTTTAACACTTCACTGGAGACATGCCATGTGCCAGCCTGCTAGCCATCACCGTCCCCAAAAAGGACCACAGGGCTTAATGACTACAGACCAGTCGCCCTGACCTCTGTGGTAAGGAAGTCTTTTGTGCGCCTTGTTATGATCTCACCTCAAGGCCATCACTGACCCACTCTTGGACCCCCTGCAAGACTACATTTCAGTGGCTTGCTCTCCCCTATCTAATCTTTCTCTTATTTCGTCACAGTGTCTGCCTTGACTTGTGTTGTGTTCTCAGTGTGTGAAACGGCTCAGGTCCAGACCAATGAGCTTCTCAGGAATCAAGTTCACATGTACATCCAGGTCTCAAGTCAGATGCTCAATCTGTCTCTAGAATCGTGCTGCTTCAGTTGGTGACAAAATGCATTAAATCACTATATTATGTTCATATCATATTCTGTATAGTGTGATATAGTATGTTTTATAGAAACATCAACTGAGAAACTGAGTATTGATTAAATAGCTTGGGAATGTCTGTTTTTGGCTAATCTAGCTAATGACAAATGAATTGACATCATGGATTCCATCAGCGTCTGCTATACTTTGTGTTTAGTGCTATTTAGCAAATGATAGCATGCTAATACATTGGCATTATACCTGTTAAACCGCATTATACGTGTTCCTACTATCATGTTAGCATTGTCATTGATAGCATGTTAGCATGCTGGCATTAGCTCAAAGCAATGCTGTACAGCCTCACAGAGCTGGTAGCGTGGCTGTAGTCTTGTTACTATATTGTTCATTTTATCACAAATAAATTTATATCATTAATAACTCTAAGCATTTCTTTCAGTTACTCTCTCCTGATTGAAATACATTTTGTTGGATTTGAATAGTTTTAGTTTTTCTCTTGAGTATTTCAGAGGCCCTTATATCACTTCAATACACAGGTCTTAATATACAAGCAGTAACAAATGAATCACTGTTATCTCCATGCAATCATGGGAAACATAATTGTCATAGGAAAGCATATTTACACACATATACATAATGCATTGTACATGTCATCTATTATTACCTAACAGTGTGCCAAGATTGTGTGTGAAGATTTGGTGGCACCAGACTTCCACCTAATCTTGCAGAAGGCTGCGCAAATGTCAATAGCTTAAGAGTCGTCACAGGTTAGCTAGGGTTGTGTTTGTTTGTGTATGTGTGCTGTTTGGCTATGTACAGCTGGAGCCTGCTTTCCTTTACAGGGGGTGGTGTTGAGTATGTGAAAGTGTTGGTGTTAAAAGCAGCAGACACACTGGCAGTGACAGAGGAGGCGTTGGACAGCTCCCAGGCTCCAGCATGTCCTACTGCCTTCACTCTCACCTTAATCCAAACTGAAAAGACAACACATTCTAGCAATACAAAATCAGTGACTTGAGAGCTGCCCCGATTGCCAGCAGGGAATTAGGAATAAGATGAGTCAACTGTTTCTTTTCACTTCTCCCTTCTGTGTTTTTGCATTTGGGAGCATCTGTGTGTTTGTGCACGTAGGCCTACCCAGATTTGGCAAGAACATAACGACAGAAACTGTAAAGGACAAACAGCGGCAGCAAGATCAGACACCCTTGTCTTATCGAATGAGTTCCTTTGTACAAACATTTATTAAACAAGGGCTTTTAAGAATTAAAAGGATACGTGCATTTGTCTCTATCTTGCCAGATTTACAGTAATAATTTAACTTTATCTTACATTTTCATTCAGATTTAGTTTTTCATTTAGATGCGTGCAATTTATATTTTTACATCTCAGAATCTGGCAACATTTTTCTAGTGGACAGTTTCTTTCAGCCCGTTCTCTTCAATCTGCATACAAATACACGACTTTACACTTTCAAATTGCATGCAGTGCGTATGCCAAAGTCCAGTTTAGCATGCAGGTGATACGCCAATACCACGCTGGACTTCTATTGTACAGATAAGGTGTGTCATTTTAACGCTGGTCATTGTGCTGCCCTGAAAATAGGGCCCTAAGAGATGCAAACTTAATTTTGTTGCACTTGAAGTGAATTAAAGACAGCATATTGCTTTATATTTTATTCTTTCTATCCATTTTGTGTTTGTATTATTCTATCAGCAAAACGCATGTCACCACTGCATGTAAATCTTGTTTGAGGTGTGATTCTAAATGAGAAACATATTAACTGACATGATCTAAAATGGCACAATGATGCCAACTGTGACTTCTTAAATAATGCTCTGAAACAATGAATCTTAACAAGATAGCAGTGGTTAAACCAGAACATTTTGATTTATGGTTGGTCAGCTAAGTCAACTTGATCCATGGCCATATAATGACTTTATTGTAAGGTATAAAGAATGTCACAACGACAGTGCTGACAGAGAGAGTGTGTCCGCTCAGGGCAGGGGAGTCTAATTGAATTCAACCTGGGTGTCAGGCAGGATAACACTTCTCAGCTGTGATTCACAGCGATGACCCTCTGTGGTGTTATAATCCAGGCTTCAGAGGTTTGATCAGGGTAAGAGCCTTACAAGCTATGTGGTCAGATGGATGTCGGAAAGCAAAGTTGGAACACAAGGAGAGCGGAGGATTAAACAGTCTTTTGCCATGGGTGCATATGGTGACAAAACTGGTTTAAAAAAAAAAAAGAGCACTCCCCTCACACACACACACACACCATAAACTTCTCAGCAGGTCACCTTAGGTAGTTCATCATTGTGTCACACAATTCCCCATGAAATCTCTTTAGGTTGAAAACTATGCCCTACTCAAAGCATAGGTTATGGTTTTTCGAACACTGTAATGCATCTTGGCTTTTGTTGTAAAAAGTAAATGATGCTGAACTTGTGAATGGTTTTTTTTCCTCTCATTTGATAAAATACTACCAGTACCAAATTTGAATGGATCGTCCTGGTTCTTGCCTCAATTTTACCAATAAAATACATACAATATTTGTGTGATCAAATGTTATCCCAGACACTGGTAGATAACTAAAAACCATCCTTATACCTGGACATGTCAGTCGACCATAAACCTGCTCGTGTGTGAGTTGAAATAGTCTCTGTGGTTGTTTCCTTGTAACAACAAGAATCTTAACCTCAACAAACCTCTAAATCCAGCTCCAAAATGAGAATGTACTATCCTGGGTCACATCTCTCTCTCTATAAAGAAACACTCAATGCCATAGCAATTGTCTAAAATTGTCCAAGACAAAGATCAGTGCAGGCTTTTTGCCCTGTAGACATTTTGACTTACTGCGGCAGGGGAAATGAAATGCTGCCACTGTTGATCTTATTATTCACACCTGTGTTTGAGAGTCCAAAATTTCCACTGTGACAGAATCCAGTGTGGCAGCTTACTTTGAATGGATTAAGTCATAATTTAAAATTGACCATGTCACAGATGATGGTTCGTCATAAAGCACTTATAGTTTCCACTATTCACTGTCAGCCAAAGCCCATCTGGCCCTAATGTGATGGGAGGCATTAGCTGTCCTGTGGCACTCGAGCACTTCGACACCATGCTCAGAATTAAATGGATTTAATGATTAGCAGACAAATCATCTCTTCTCAAACAGTTCACTTGTTCCTGGAGGAGGTATGCCTAGTGAGCCTGATGATTGCGACTTAACCACTTGAAGCCGTCTGTATCTTGCTTTTTGGGTGTCACTCACTTAAGTACAGCAAACCATCAGCTTTTGACATCAGCTGCTTTTGGGGAATCAGTATTCCCAATTTCACATGCAGGAATTGCTAACAATGTCCATGATAAATTCAGATACATTTAGTCATTTTCATGTCAATAAATTCCTATAGATGTTAATAGGTTGCCCATAACAGCTAGTCATTTCCCCCCTTAAACTATTTAGTCATTTACTTATTATTATAACCAGTATTGGGCTAGTTACTTTCAAAAATCAACTTTAGTTACTTTTACATTTTTAATTGGTCCTTAGTAGCCTACAACAGAAAGTTGCAACGTGGCCAGTATGATCTCTGGTAGAAGTCAGGCTCAGCCTGTAGACCTGTACAGGAGACAGGTGCACAGGAAGGCCCGTGCCATTGCACATTCTCAGGACCATCCTCTTAGAGCGCAGTTTGAGCTTTTGCCCTCTGGGCGGCGGTGAGGAGTTTTTGGCTGCAGGACAAAGAGGATGGGTATGTCCTTTATTCCCTGCGCTGTAAAGCACCTTTTATGGCATATAGCACTTTTGAAATTCTTGCACAGGTAGCTTATTCACAGGATCACTGAAGTTTGTGTTATCTCTATATATGTCCTATTTGTGGAGCTGGCTGGGACAATAAAGATACTCTGACTTGAGACAAGGTAATCTGGCACCGCCGCTAACAGCGATCACCACAGTGCGTTGAACGGATACCGCAGACTGTGTCAGCGATATGCTGTGTGTAAGTACAAACACATTCATTCCAAACGACCACGACACAAGTATGAGACCAACAACATAAACATTTGGACAATAAAAATATTCTCGCCAAGTCGCGGTTATTGAAGAATTGGGCTCTTTGTATTTTTGACCTTTACTGACAGCTGAAGAGTTTGGAGTGGCGGGGTGAGGGGGGGGGGGGGGGGGGGGAGGGGCGGCGGGGGGGGGGGCCGGGGGGGGGGAGGAGGAGGGGGGGGGTGCGGGGGGGGAGGGGGCTTGGCAAGTGTGTCAAC
>CM022491.1:13942962-14221793 GCA_011952105.1 Coreoperca whiteheadi
GGGGGGGGGGGGGGTGAGCTGCAGCGAGGGGTCGCAGAGGGCGGAGTCGAACACGGAGCTGCTGCGGTGAGGACTGGGGCTTGCAAACTGTGTAAAGTTGTGTAACGTGTGTGTGCGTGTGTGTGTCCCAGTGTCATTCAGAGGAGGCCGGAGGTCCTAGAAGGCTCTTCACCTTCACCTTGAGAATCAAAGCATGAGCGTACAGGTTGCTGGCCTGACCAACGGCCTCACCCTCAAGATGCCATCCTTTTATGGAAGGGCCCGATTAGAAGCCATTTTGAAAGACACCAAGTGGATTTAATTTGAAATAAGTAATTGATATTAACAGTGGCATTTTGTTTCTGTATGCCATTTGGCTCTATGCAAAGTGGGAGGAACCAGATAACTAAAACATACACCTGAGTCCTTGTATAGGGTTGGGCCACTGCAAACATCCACAACAGCTTTATTGCATTTGGTTATTATTCTGTCTTTAACACTTTGTGAGGGACGTGACACTATTCGTCAGTTGGAGTTTCATGATTTAAGTGTTTCATTGAATGTGACTAGTGACTGTGATCGGCCTTGGCAGTGGTTTAAATCATTTTCATGCTCATCAAACTGTTCAGTATTTCAATAATATGTCTAACATGAAGGAATTATATTCCTTCATTTATACTGCTGTGCAGGAATCCAGCAATGCAGGAACACCAATTATTTGTTACGCTCAGAAGAGTTTATTTTTTGCTTGCACCAACCCCACTGAGGGATTTTAGAGGACATGGATGCTGAGTGGTCTTTATTTTATCTTTAAATAAATATTTAACATTATCCTTTACTAGATATGTAACTGTGGTCATTCGACTTCATTACACAGCACATTTAACCACGGTACACATTAGTGTGTGATGCAAATAATATGACCAAATCTTCACCTTTGTCTCATGGTTTAATGTCTTCAGATCAACAGACAGATGGGATCCAGGCGAAGTCGGTGGAAGCGATATTAGCACCCATGTGTGGAAACTATGTTTCTTCTTGTAATCGTAACACATTTTGAATGCCATTCGCTACAACTCAGTTTTCAATGTTGCTTAAAATCGAGCTGAAGTGAACTACTCAAGTGACAACTACTCACATTTCATAGAACACAAAAATAGAAAGGCTTCAGAAAAACACATTCAGTCAAAACTACGAGCTACAGGCAAGGGCAGGTGCCCCCACCGAGGATCTTTTTTACATACTGTACTGTCATACTGTACACAGTAACATCAAAACTAATACATGTACTTCATAGCACTATACCTATTTACTGTTCAGTGAGGAGGATAGACCTAGGACTACATTGTATTGTACTGTGATGCAGAGTGATTTGCAACAATTATAGTCTAGTGTAGAAAGTTGAAGACATACCTGTTCTCCAGTCTAAATGTCCATTGGGCTTGGGCTGGACTCTCTGCCCAGCCTCCATCACCATCAGGCCATGATTTATGACATGGTTCACCAAAGTAGTGTCGGTGGCAATATGTCTCCATCTATTGCCTGGCCAATTTCAGGCGTGTTAAGCATTTTGAATTTTGGAAGTGTTTTTCCAATGTTTGCAAGAGATTTCATTCTTGAACAAAGTGTCTTCTGTAAGACACGTTGTGTAGTGTCTTGCAAGTGTGTTGCAGAGCTGCAAACAAAGTGCACAGCAGAAAATGTGTTTATACATTTGGTGCCAACGTTTAAGCCCTGGTTACAAAAGGTTTTGATGCTTTTGTCTAAGCATTCACTTTCAGTGTGCAAGAAATTGGCAAAACCTGTACATTCACTCCATGACACTTGTGCTCATGTGCTGACATGGACATAAAAGAGTGACTTTGAGCTGCAGGCAATTGGGTTCAGTGTCTCTGTCAGTTGTGTCTATGAGCAAAAAAGTAAATAAGTGAATGTACTGAGATATCAGGAGAGAAAGAGATTGTGGAGTGAGGCCATTGTGAAGAAAGCCACGAAGCAGTTGACCTTATTAGGGGTGAGGGTGCCATCTGTCTAAATGAGTGACTCTTGTCTGATCAAAAGTGTACATCATGGAAGTGCCCTGTCTACTGGGAAGGTCCATGTGATCCAGTTTGGAGGCGTCAATTTGGAGCCAGACCTCATGACCTACCACAAAGAGAAGCCATTGTGTTGCAACAAGTCCCTCCATTCAGCCACTATCGACAAGATCAGCTAACGATTCATCACAAGATGCCCGTAAACCACACCAGTGCCACAAAGCAGGAAGAGAAAAACAGAGTTTAATTAGGCTACAACAGGACACTTGTCACATAAATGAAATCTGGAAAAGTCTGAGTCTAATCTTGTACAGGAGTGAAATATAAAAAGAATAATTGTTATGATGAAAATAGTATTTGATCACAATCCTTATTTGAGTCAGAGCGTGGGGGAGAAAAGGGGGGCACGTCATCACCCATCATCTTGAGAATTCTTTCTCCTCATAGCACTTACTCTAGAGCCTCCCAAGAGTGGCAGAGGGAAAGCCATTAAAGGCCTGTTGAAACACTACAACTGTCAGAAGGAAGCAGGAGATCTGCAACGAAACAAGTTAGACAGGCTCCACCAAAGGCTGTGACACGCTCACATTCACAGCTTCACTGTTCCGTGCTAAGAGTGTGATGGTGCCAGATGAACATGAGTCTAATTTAATAGACAAAATGGGACACTCTTAGGGGAGATGCAAAGTTGGAAGCTGTATGTAAATGTTTGTTGTAGGTTATATATTAACACAGAAGAAAGAGTTAGAGTAGCTGTCAGAAAAGGTGGGTGAGAAATTAAAGGAAAGGACAACATCAAATGTCTAAGTAAGGCGTTGGGTCACCACAAGCTGCCAGAACAGCTTGAGTTTCAGGTCTGTGACCCCTTGTGCCCTGTATGGAAGGATTTGTTTCTCCACTCATTTATTCAGGGTTTTCCTTAAACCAACACATTGGTTTATGACCAAATACCTGCAAAACTAATGACATTCCCATCAGCCTCAGCTGTGCTTTGTGTTTAGTGCCAATTAGCAAATGTTAGCATATTAAGACATTAAAAAAGATGGTGAACATGGTAAACATTATACCTGCTAAACATCGGCACGCCTGCATTGTCATAACGCGCATGTTGCTGACATTAGCATTTAGCTCAAAGCACTGCTGTGCTAGCCTCACCTAGCTGCTAGCATATACTCAGTGGGTTCACCAAAACCTTACCAATGAAAAAGGTCAAAAGAAATTCTTGAAAATATACCGCCCATGTGTTCTATCACACCGCTGAATGAGCCTCATGCAGGGACTTCTGGGATCACTTTAAGACAGCAAAGGAGACCCTTTTGGCACCTAGCAGCTTTGAAGCCAAATGTTATAAAAAAAAATCTATAAATCTTCCAACCACACACACATTGTTCACTGACCACAGTTTGGACTACTTTTTTGTTTAAAAAAAAATCAAGACAGTCAGGACTGGGCATGGACACCATTCAGTGTGTGTGTGTGTGTGTGTGTGTGTGAAATCCACCATTTAACTATAAGCTGAAATCAATTCCCATTGAATCCATCGTACTGTCATGAATATGAGGAAAAGAAAGGTTTTTCACTGCTGGCAATGTAAGGAATGGGATGTCAGAAGTGTATGCATTTGCTTTCTGAGTCCCTCCTAGTTTCCTCCTGTGATGACACTTATTTGTAGGAAATACAAGGGGTGGGGTGGCAGGGGGAAAGGTGGCGGACACAGTGACGCTCCACTGGCTGATGTACAGTGACAGACTGTCTGCAGTGAGAGGGGAATGTTGCATGCTAAGCAGGTCAGCAGATGCTGGGCTGACAGTCAATAAAATATTAAAGTCAAGACACTGGAATCATGGATCTGGTGTCAGAAACAGACTAAGGGTAAGGAGAAGAAATATGTTTATAAAGTACAGCATATGTCACGAGGAAATAACATCACAAGAAAATATTACCAGGTATGTTTTGCATTCAATCAAGTTACCAGCCCAGTATACTGCAGGGATGGAAAGGCTGAGGTATAATCTCATTAGCACTGGCCTCATTTGTTCAAATCTAGCTACAGTATAGTATCCAGTGACAACGCCTTTTTCTTTTACAATTACAACAAACGTTGGAGTGTCCCAGGAGCTTCTTATGCTCACTTGTAGGAAGGTGGAAAATCAATAAAGATCATTTAATGTTGCCAGAAATGTCATCCACAAACTGTAATATTTCTTTTAGCACAAATCAAACTTCATGTCAAACCAGTTTTCCTATTCATTATATGTGTTTGTGAGTATGACATTTATTTCATGCAATGCATCCTACAAAAAAAGAGAGACATAAATAAATCACTGACTGACTCGCAAACGTTTTAAAGTTACCCCCCCCCCCCCAATTAAGTCATTTTCAATCCACATTTCATATAAAAAGCAAAGATGGACTGCTATGTATGTTTCTGACCTAGACCTGTGGAATTTCAATTTTAAACGCCATCTTTTCTGAAACAAAACACTGTGTGCAACATGATATTGAAGAGTCTATTACTGTAGACACAACTTTAATCCCTTTACTTTATCGCCATCTACTGGAATATAAGGTAATTGTTAAACGTAAAAAAGTATTACCTCTGCATTCAAGCTACACAGTATCCTTAGCTTTGTTTACTGGGCTGGACTTTAATCAGACTAGTTTTTTAAGGAACTTACGCTTTTTGTTACCTTGTGTTGTTATAATTGCTTCCATTGTCTTCCTCATATGTAAGTCGCTTTGGATAAAAGCCTCTGCTAAATGACTAAATGTAAATGTAAATGAAGGCAATATAAACCTGATTCTATTAACAACACTGATCAGCAAGTTACTTAAAGAAACAGAAACATGCTGAAGTCTTTAATCATAGTCACAATAACAGTGACCGGGCTAGATATTGTTGTAACAACAGACATGACACCACCGATTGGAAAATGAGAACTTTATTACAACACACAGACATTGTATATCCGGTCACTTTCAAAGCATGTCACTTATACAGTTAGTCCTGAAAACTGGCTGCAGTGGATATGAAGCCAGACGCAAGTATTGTAATGGTCCAAAGCAAACCACATGCGCATTGACATCCATTACCTTTACAACATACGGAGTAGATCTGAGCATGCCAGACTCCTGAAAAACCCAATTACTTTGCATAATAATGTACTGCACAAACTTCTATTGCATATTGACGCACTGTACAAAACCAACAGACCGCTATATAATATAACCGAAAAACATCAACCGGGTTTAGGAGCAGGTTTAGTATGCTGCAGTGGGAATGGTGAAATGACACTGGTGTAGAACTGAAGGTGCGTGATAAATGGCTGAGGCTGGGCCACAGCCATACTTACATTGACATCTCCTAGAGATTCTCACCTGTTTGAGTCCCACGTATGTGAAAAGCACCTCTGACTCGTTTGTGCTAAGGCAAACATGACACTTTATGTGAAGGGAACAAAAAAAAAAAAAAAAAAAAAGAACAGTAACTGAGCTGCCATATCAACACAAGTTAGAGCTTTGATCACTTTGTAACTACATACCAGGAATTGGGCACTTCCTGTACTCAACATACGTACGGTACCATAAAGGTGTTTTATGTGCAGATTTAAACACAAGTTACGGATGCAAACCATACACAAGGGTACAATATATGAGATCAAAGAGGAAGACCTATTGAAACGGTGTTAGTGGCTAGTGGACGCTTAAAGTGAACTGGACGTTCTATGAAAAACAAAATCAAGGGCAAAGCACACTTCAAATCACTTTCACACCAGCACCCAATACAGAACCAATACCCAACGACGTGTACGTCCGATTGTACCATTTAAACAAATGTACTTCTAGATAGGACCATGGTTTGAAAATAGCATACAACGGTAATTTCATTGTACAAATCATACATAGAGATGCTTGGAATTAATCTATATGACTCGCCACCGAATGAAAACTGCCCGGCAAAGTACCGTCAAAAGGGTCAGTTCCCTAGCACACACATATCTACATGGATGGATGCCACTAGAATAAGGGAGAGTATGCGTTTTTCTGATTTGGGTGAACTGACCCTTTTTATACCTCCTCCTCCTCCATGCATAGATACACCAATTAGCTGAGTAGCAATTGTGATCAGTACATAATTAGCCAGTGGTTATTGTACATTGCTTGTCATTCCCCCCCCATTATTTTGCACCTGCAATAATTACCACCATCAGGGGCAACTATTGCAACTGAACAATACACCATCAGAAGTTGAAACTCAGAATCCAACATGAGATAAAACTAACCATCAATACCCCCCAACCCCATTAAACAACAAAAGAAACCTCTAACAGTGGCAATGTAACACATTTCATTTAAGAGGAAAGATTACAAACAACTGGTCTGAAGTATTAACCCAAATCAGGGAAACACTGGCATATTATAGCATCGAAAAAGTCAACACATCTAAAATAGTTCATTAATTTCATAAATATCTAAACTTGAAGATTGCATGTGTCACAATTCTGGTAAACGGATGTTATCATAGATTGTAGTGATCTATCTTCTTCCAAATACTTCGTTTGGATATACTATACATACTTCTAAGTATGAAAATAGATTGTGTAGCTTGAACCGATCTAAAAATGTTACATTTCCACAACACTAAAACTGAAAAGGAGGGGGCAGGGAGAAGCGCAAGAAGAAAAGGTCGAAACAGCAACACTTTTACAATCTCAAATTTCGCACATATTTACAAAAACAAATACTTTGTATAAAAAAGTATACATCTAGGAATCGTCCTGTGGCACACCTGATACATAAGCAAATTTGCCACGATGCAGATTATCCTAGTCTCAGGGGAAAAGCCACTGTTTCTATGAGACAATATTCAGCACACACACAAGGCAGAGTTGCAGTGCTGTGGTAGGATACTGCATTCCTCCGAGGAGCTTATTTCTCTCTTTTGAGCACGAGTTTGATGGGGCTGTTCATTTTGTACATTGCTATGAGGCGTCTTCTGGGGGACACTTTTGTTGGAGGACCTGCCGAGCCGACGGTGAGGACCGCTGACTTCAGGGGGGATGTGCGGAGAACGGCGAGACCTTTTTAACGGTGGAGCAGAAGCAGCACAGTCCATTTGGGTTGTCGAGTCTTGCTTTTCGAAAACATTCACAGAACCATGCGGGGGGGGCAGTGTGGCCCTCACAGAGATCACATCAGGTAAGAGCTGTGCGGTGGCACAGAAAGCTGCTTCGTACAGCCCAAATGCCTGCTCCAAAGCTGTGGAACTGTCTTTGAATGGGGAGGAAGCATTCACTGCATCACTCCGCTGAAATACAACAAATCAAAAAATGTTACAATTCATCATCATCTAATTTATTCAGTCCAATTACTGATAGAAATAGCACAGTTATTAAGTCAATTCAAATTCTGTCTGATTTTTTTGTCAAGAAAAAAGGGACATTGAAACACAACTTGTCATTCATCAATCTAAAATTAAAATGACACACACAGATGAACGCTCTTACAAATGGGCAAAAACTAAAATCATGGAAACAAACAATAGTTTAAAACAATATTGATCTAAGATGTGTTCAAATGGTTGAGTTTTAGGTCTGCTGCATGCACAAGTGACAATGTGGATCGTCGAGAGTGCAGGCAGTAAATATAGATATGACTTTCAACTGAAAGATTGCTGAAGCGGGGTAATTCGGGAGGTAGAAGCATTCTCACTGCTCTCTGTCTCGTGTCTATTCACTTAAAAATAAAATGAATGATCGGTTCAAAAGTATTACTGAGGCAAAATTGGTATAATAGGGAAAATCAAACGGTCACCTTCTCCTTCCAAGGAAAATCCCTCTCCTCTGAAAAGAGTTATGGAAAGTACATGTCTAGTCTTCGGATACGGTCTTTTATCACAATTACATGAGGGGACAGAATTCATAGAAATACATGTTACAAAATAATATTTGGGCCATTTGTTCATCTAATAAATCAAAAGCAAACCATCAACAATGTTACGGTCTTCTCACTTGGTACATATTAATGCTGAATATAAGAAACTATAACGAGCGTGATATCCAGCACACTGTGATTAGTGTTGGCACTTTTCAAAATGTTTCAGTATCTTTGCATCTGTTTTGTTCTGTTTCTCGCAATACAAAAGGAACCAACCGGGAACAAAATGATTCTGCACCGGAGATAAATGATTTTCGTGAAATGGCACAAACTTTTATCTAATAAGCCAGCAATTCCCCCGTCTCCCTCTACTGGCTAAAGTAGGAAGAAGGTCTACGGTGGCTCTGATGATGGTAACCATCTTTAACCAACAAAGTCATTCAATGTTTTTGAACTGATTACCGCACTTTCATGGATGGCTGTAAGGGAAGTTTGTCATGTGTATATCCAAATAGCTCTGTTTTTGCCACCATGTTCAATAAGGTGAGCCTGGCTAGTCAGCTGCTAGATCACTTTAATCATTGGCGGGTCATGTTGCCGACACTTTGATACAGTTTTATAACTGAGCAGTCACCTCACTACCACTCCAGGCATGGCCATCCCTCATGTTCTTCTCCATATATCTCATCTTCTTCATAAAACATGTCATCCTCATGCTCCGCCTGTTGGCCCCGAAAACAAAGAGTGTTTCGTTGAAACCAGTAGTCCACTGATAGAAGCTGCTGGCATGACCTTAAGTCAACAGCCATGTTGACTACAAACCTTCATTATTTTAACTGGTGAAAGTATTAAACAAGATGACAATAAAAAAAATGGACTGGAATATATAAAAGGACGATACAGTGAATAGCAAACAAACACACAAAAATATTCAGTATATTCTTCCATTGGCAGGGTGGTCCTGATGTACTTTCCCCAGCAGTGACCGACTCTGTATTTGGAAAATATCTGTCCCTTTGCTGTATGATTTACATGGTTCATCCTAATGACACATTACAAAATGAGGATGCAACAAAGCTGTGGCACTGACCTGTGGGACCTGACATGTGTTATAAGTAGTTCCTGGGTATGGAACATGGTCAATTCCTCTAGCCATGTCAACAACAATCTCATCGCGATGCATAGGGATAGGTGGGCCTCCGTGCTCCTGCAGCGCCAAGACAATAACTGTTGTGTTGTCTGCACGAAGCATGCGCTCTTTCCAAAACAGTAGGGCTGTGCATCCCAGCCGGCGGGCGCAGGACATTCCCTTTGGTCCCTAGAAGCACGAAGAAGCAGCAGAAGGCGAAAGAAAATAAATGACTGCATAAAATCATGGTGGTGTTACAATCCTGTAATATTCCAAACCCTTTCAGGCTGCATCAAGTTTGAAAATCAAAGCAAAATAATCATATTCTGATCACTACCGATGACTATATTTATCCTGCCAAAATTGTAACTATTTTAAATCTAAATAGCACTGTCCACACTCTATGATTAATCTACTGTGCAATACACCCAGTTTTCAATTTCATTTGTGATACTTATTTATACTTCTAGTACGGCTGTGCAGTATCCTCCGTCCCATTATATATTGTTAATAAGCTACTTCATGCACTATTACTTTATACTGTAATATTAACCTCAACCGGTTAACCCCGGTTAATTTTAAATTTATACTTATACCCACTTTGTACTTACCTGTATTATAGTGTATTATATTATTGCTTTTTACTTAGTACTTCCATTCTTGTGTGCACTGACGTGATAGTGAGCTGCTGTTACAAAGAGTTTCCCGTCGAGGATTAATACAGTATTTCTGATTCTGATAATGATTAATTGAGAAACATCTCCCAATAAAAGCTGGCGCGGTGTATTAGGTCAATTACGTACCACCATTTTGTCGTGGCTATAACACATATTAACAGCGTTCTTGGGTGGCATCATGTTCCATAGTCCATCACTGCCGAGGATGATGTAGCGATGCCGTTTGGGGTCAAGGGTCATCACGGTGGTATCAGGCTCTGGAGAAACCACAAACTCCCCACTGTAGAAATCGTAGCTCCACAGATCACCTTCCAACAGATAAGAGAATATTTGCACTTTTGGGGGAATAGTTCAGCACAAATTGTTAATTACCAACATACAGCATGATCTTACGGACACTAATCCTGACAAGCAGGGTGTCATCTTTACCGAGGGATCGGGCCACAGCCAGGAAGGGGATCTGGTCAATGACTGTACTCCTCCTCACTGGGCCGTTATGGGTCAGTCTGGGCCTCTTCCACACAACACGGTTCACCCCAGATTTCTTCATCACACTACAGGCACAAGAATAACACAACAAACGTCAATACCAAAGGCATGTTTTTGAGCTTGGCAGACAATAGAGCGATGCTGAAAAGTGCAAGAAAATATCTGCCGTCCACGTGACGTTATTTGGCTATTTGACCTTATGGTATAATCCAATCTTGAAAGGTCCTGTTCACCAACTCACCTGCCACCCAGTCGTTCAATCCTTTCTTTTTCTTTAGGAAGTTCAGGTTTATGGTCTTGTGTTACTTCAAGGGCCTGGAGCGTAATATCAGAGTCACTTTCTTTCACTCCAACCACTACTGCCGAATCCCCTACATGGGCGACATACATGTGGACTCCACGGATCACAATTACACTGGCCGTGGTGCCTGATGTACTGGGCAGGCCTGTAATAGTCTTTGGCCACTCCGCTGTAAGGGGAACAGATACACAAACAAGTAAAATGATTTATTGTACTCACCGATCAAATATGGCCAAAGCTTGTCAGTTAAAATAGTCAGTTGGGAAGTAGATTTATGGGTCATCACTTTACAATACTAAAAGCCTCAGGTCTGTGTTTTAAAGCCATGAATGTGGAGTTCTTAACCCAGTTTGAATTAGCACAGCGTTGGCTATACAAAACACCTTAATTCTGGTTCAGTTTGTCAGGCTTACTCACGCCAGGTTTTTCACAAACATAACATTAGGCGACTACACTGCTTTTTTGCAGAGACACGTGCACTGGAAAGGTATCTCGTATTAAAAGGACAACACCATATTTCGGGCAAATTGACAGTGAATAAAACACACATTCTTCGGTAACAGCAATGTTAAAACTGAACGGCCACCATCATACTACTTCCCTGTCCAACGCAGAAGCTGTGATGCAGATGGTAAACTCAGACTGGCTTGTGTGTAACCCCCGATTTGGTTGACATGATTAGGGTCACAGGCAAATACTTCCCAACAACTAATTTAATGTATTAATGCTTCCTGGCGGTAGTTCAGGTTTCTAAAATGTTTTTCTTCCTTTTAACCCATCATGCACTTACTGGATATCTAGTCCTATGATGGAAACCTGCATTAGAGTTATGCTGTAGTGGTCAGATGACAGCTCACTGTGTCTGTCTGTAATGGGGCGGGCCAGTCGGCAGAGGACCGGGCATCGTCACACCAGCTGAGTGGGATACTGCCTCATCATATGATGCGCTTTGCTATCTAACGTTGCTGAGACTGGGACAGCAGGAATTGCGAGCAATATGCGGCAGTAAATGTAGACGGAAATACGTACAAGACAAAACAAAAAAAAGCACTAACAGTTACAAGTCGGCTTAACTTCGATGACTTACGCAGCTCTTTCCACATCGCGTGGTGACAGGCGATGAACCCTTTGCGAAGAGCAGCGCACACCTCGCTGTGATCCTTCGACCAAAAGCCCCGCTGCCTTTTCAGTAAATCCCACAGATTCTCCCTGGCGAAATGTGCCGCTTCTCGGCCCCCGTGGCCGTCAAAAACCGCGAAAAACGCCACAGACCTCCGAGTGTTGACTACGTGCTCTGCGACTTTCCCGTCTGATAGCGGTGCACTGTCGTTGCCACTGTCCTCATTTGGCAGACTCTCTACCCACATTGCAGACGCCGGGCCCGATTCGGCGGCGACGCTGTGACCGTGTGTCTCCTTTTCAGGCTGCCTGGTAGGTTCACTCTCGGCTTTCCCCTGTCCTCCATGCCTCTGCGACTTTGGATAGTCTTCCACTGGCGACGGCGTCGGCTCGTATTCGATTCTTATCTCGACAACATCCTCCATGTATTTCCTCCCTCCTTGCTCGGAAAATGCACTCATACGAAATACTATAGCCTCGTCCATGATTGTGAACGCCCAGAGTTAATTATCTAAGCAATAAAAGGGCACATCTAGTTGCTAACTGTGGCTTGCAAGCTAAAATTTTGAACCGATTTTGCCGCGATTGTATGGCCGAAGGCTTCCTTCCTTTTTGTTTATCTTCTCCTAGACGTCCCGCTGTACGTAATGACGTCCAGTTGTTCCGCCTATCCACCACGCATGGCACGCCTGACTGTAATGCTGCCTTTACTGGCGCTCGAAGACACTGGAACTACATATGTACGAAAGCGATGACGATACGGATCCCCAAAAAAAACAACTGCAAATAGTCTTGAATGTGGCTTTTCTTAAAGACTCACATGACGATATCATCCTCACTTTGTGCTAAACGAATCCCAGCTGAGCTCACTTATGTGCATTATTATGATTGAAGTCAAGAGAACTTAGTTTCTAAAATCTTCTCTTCATCACAGTCGGAAGAATCAGAATCAGCTTCATTGCCAATAAGGTGTGCACACACGAGGAATTTGCTTTGGTATTTTTGGTGCAGAACAATAAACAGTAGAAATGCAAAGAAGCATAAAGAAACATAAAGCAAGTACTGCATGAGGAGACCTTAACGTGCATTCTGCAACTGTTGCACAGAATTCGCTCCAGTATGGAACAACAACATCCAAAGTGAGGTTGTTTTGTTGGGACCATAGACTGTATGGATGGGACAGCTATGGGTCTTTCATTCACAAATGTATCCACATTTTCTGCAAAAGCAATGTTTCGGCTTGCATGCAGCTTTGGAATATCGGGGGAAATGGCCATTACTCACAACTGTAAATTGAACTCTTAACTCAAAACGAAGCTAAACCAAGGTAATCTACTCAGTCCCACTGTAATGGTAAGCTACTGCTTGACCGAGAAGAGGTTTGTTTCTTTCTTTACAAAAGGCCTCCCTTATTGCCCTGACGTCGTTTTAAACACATTTTAAAGTTAAAATACATTGCAAGGTCTTGGTCTCAGTTAGTTTATGCAAAAACTTGAAAGACTTGCATCTTGATTTGCATATGACGTAGTTAGGCTTTTGTGTGTGTGTGTGTGTGTGTGTGTGTGTGTGTCCTGGTGATTGCAGTAAAATATCATCTCACAGGGGAGGTGCACGGAACTCCACAGCAACTGAAAATAACACTTTAGCACACATGCAAGTCTGTTGTGTGGTTCACTAGCCTCCGTTGCAGTCTGACCTAATGAACACTATTGTGGCAACTTGAGATAGTGATTCTCGCCCAGAATATATCAAATATTTGTGTTTCAGCCTGCTGAATGTAAAGATTCACTCAAAATCACAGCAATTATTTTCACTAATAAATACAAAGGATTTGCTTAACACCATACTTGCTCCATATAAATACAGTTTAAATTTGGCATGCATGCGTTGCCATGTGCTGTACCTTGCAGGCTGGATGAATATAATGCTAAGTCTATTGTAGTTACAGAGGGAAAGGACTTGGATCATGGCATAGTGTGCAGTGTTTCAAAAAATTCAACAGTTTTCATAAAAAACACCACATAAGAAATACCAATCATAGTTTGGATTTTATTACTGCGCAGTTGACGTTGTGCATGACATCTTTAGTGAGTAGTGCCACAGTAATGCCAGGTGGAGGCAGTGTTAATCCAATCATATTTTTTTGATCTTTTCACAAAAAAAAACAACAACTAAACAATTGACCGTGTGCAAGTAGCACAAGTTTTCGCAGTGTGAATGGAGATGCACGAAGTATATGTGTGTGTAATGCGTTGCCTTGCCTTTTTGGACCTTGAGAGATGTGGTTGTTGAGACTGCACTGAAATAATGCTGCTTCTTATTCCATAAACACAGGACTTTGTGGAAGTTCACAGGCAGACCACCACAGGAAAAGCTTGATGCTAAGGAGAAATTGTTTTAAAAGATAAAATGCACGCATGATAGTTGAATCTCTTTCCAAAAGAGAAATCCTTCTTTCTTGTATTCCAACATTTCCCAGTGGGACCTAAGAAAATCCTGAAACTTATGGATTCCTTTCAGCACCTACTCAGTTGTACGCTTTCAGGGAAAAAATAGAGAGTGAGTGAGGGATAGAGGATACACATGCTTAAGGGGAGAAATAGGAATTTCCCTCATTATGCTTTCCCTCAGTGTCTTCATCCCTTCTTCATCCCTTAATACCCAAAGCTCTGACCTTGGCTCTAATCCTGAACACCCCATTTTTTAGTATCCACTTTCTTTCTCTTTCTTCATTTCTTTCTTTCTTTTACTTTCTTTCTTTCTTTCTTTCTTTCTTTCTTTCTTTCTTTCTTTCTTTCTTTCTTTCTTTTCCTTTATTCTTTCCTCCATTCCTTCCTCCCTTCCTCTCTTTACTGTTTATGGCCAGTCTAGTCCTCAGAGAGGTCCTGTCTGCACACAGGCCATTATTACTGATGAAGAGGCAAAGTGATTTCCATGTAAATGGTGTCAGAATGTCATTTTCAAGTGAAGCTGCTGAGAAAATGAATTCCTGAAGACGAGAGAGATTACCAAGGGGCAATGACACCTGGATTGCATTCTCACAGATTTCCCATGCAGCTCTTGTATAGTGGTCCATCCATAAAAATAGCTTTGTTTGGCTTCCTGACTGTGTAGATGCTGAGGTGTCAGTCAGCCCAACCAAAGAAGAGAAAGGAAAAGGGACTCAGATATTACCATAATGTATGGTAATATAACCATTGGTTATTTTTTGATATGAAAAAATTAAACTCAGTGTGTGTGTGTGTGAGAGAGAGCAATCTTAATGACAACATTTGTTTCCTCATCGACATATAATATAGTCAAAGTGTAATGATTAATTGGTGAGGGTACAAGGTGTCCAGGATCAATAAATTATATTTGAACCTCAATCGACCTCAGGGCTGGACATTAGTCTGTGTGGCAGGTTCACTATATGGCTTAAGAAACAAATATTAAGACCAATAATGGAACTGGGCAAAGACAGGCTAGAATCAAGGGTCTGCAGGTTCCTTAGACCTCAACCCAAATCTCTTTCTTTTCTCTTTTTTTAACAGAGAGAAGACACATCGGGAAAATGCCCATTGCGCACACTTTTCCAGAGGTTAGTACAGTATGAGCTGGGAACAATCGATGAAATTAACTAAGCATGCACCACATTTACCTTGACATTCTTATCTCTGAATTAATATGAAAGTAATATGTGGAGGTGATCTCTGCACATATCTACTTCTTTGCCTTTTTATAAATAATGATATTAATGTTTTTAGAAGGGCATGAGTAGATGGAAGAAAGATAATTAAGGATTGATTTTGTAGATGAATATGAGGTATATTTCAAGATATACTAAGATATTGAGAACACCCAAAATCTCCAAAGGCCCACCACCCAAAATGCTCTGCAATTACAGGATAAGTGAAATAGCAATTACCTTACGTTGTGATTGTCTTATATTTTCTGGAAACTCACTAGCATCAGTAATGACCTTTTCATTAATTTAATAGCTTTAAATAAATAAATTAGTTTGTGCAAATGGGAAAATACAGTCACTGAATAACACTGATAACACAATGTGATGTTTCATTTTACAGCTATGATTAACAGGGGCATTCTGTTGTATTCTGTAAGTGTAAGTTATTGCAGTAACTATGACGCTGAGTTAAATTAAATAATAAAGGTGAGAACATACATGTCAAAGGTGACAAAGAGCAGAAATAAATATATTGAAATGAAAAGATAATGTTGGTAGTACATTTCTTTATCAACCACATTTTTCAGTTGTTAAACACTGAGTGGACAACTACGGAAAGAGTGAATGGGAAGTCCATAGAGAGGGAGGCAACTGTCGTTTGATCCATACCAAAGCATTTAAGAGATAGCCTGCATCCTCCACATGCAAAACATATTTTTTTTTTATGATTGGTTGTCACATTCTGTCCATCGTTGTGTATCTCACCCCAGGTTCAAACCACAAGTGTCTTAGTCATTCTGACCAGTTAAGCAACATTCTTGCTAGAGAAGACCACGTTTCCTCTTGAGATGATTATCTTTCCAATGTCACACTCACCAGTCTGCTCATGTCAGCATGATAGATGGCCATGATATTGACTTGAGGTTAATTCAAAACCACACTGCTGAGTTAGATGAGGGATCTCGATAAGAGCGATGGTGATAAGAGTGCAGTTGTCTTGGGTCACATGCCCTGATGCTCCTCTATTGCATCAGTGTCTTTACATTTCCCCATCTTTTTTGCCACCGAAGAATTATAGGTACGGCTACTTAAAAGCCAAAGAGCTAAATGTTCACCTTTGTGGATTTATAAATGCTCTTATCCTCACTGATGTGTGTTTTTTGGTTCTACTGTGCGGGTCTTTTGGCTTGCATTAAGTCCCCTAATTTACTGTCAGTTAAGAATAAAACAAAGACTGTGGAGATCAATATGCCTGAACATAGATTGATCTTTCCATAAATACAAGAGGAATTAGTAGACGGGCTTTTTAATGCTTTTAGTGAGAGCAGGAATGAAACTAAACTTGTGCTGCGTGGCTATATGTAACACACAATACACCTGTGCATTTGCCTGATTTGTGTAACGCACTGAGCCCATCACACTGCTGTATGGTACACTGAATTTTATAAGGAGCTGCTGAGCAATGTTGCGGATCAATTCTCCTTTTGTTACACACATCATTACACAGAAGAAGATGCATTCATCTGTCATTGTGGACATTGTTTTCAATTAAAAAAAAAAAAAATCAATTATTGTAAAAAACGATTAATTTGATGTGAGCATAATAAATAATGATAAGGAAATACACAGAGGAGCGAATGAGGAGTGGGAGAAAAGGCAGAGTTCCACAAACATGCAAGTCAAGTGGACTGAAAAATCAAACATTTCTATTGGTGTAAATGTGTTTGTCTTTGCTATCTCTATGGTGAATTGGGTGTTTTCCTGCCTTGTGGCCTATGCATGCTAACGTTCCAGCACCCCCACTGTGTATACCTGAATATGAATAAGCAGAAAGGAAATATACATTTCACTCAGGGAAAGAGACAGAGGCAGGCTGGTTTTGCTGCAGGTGAACATAGACCCTGTGGGATGCTTTTCTGCAGATTGTGAACCACAATACAGGCATGTGTCTCCATATTGTAACAACACACACTCTGATTCTCTTGCTGAATGTAGCTTGAGCTGTGATGCTTCATTTGGAAAACCATCAAAAATATATATTATATACATATGTACACTGGACTCCAAATTGTGTCAAACCATGGGTTAATAACAGCTCATTTTGTAATAAAGTGTGTTACAATAAGTACCTGAGACATGTTGCTGTATGAAATATTGAAATATTAATACACTCTTATTCTTATTATTCACGCTTATTCTTATTCACTTCAGATTAACACACTAGTTTACCTGTACACTTAATGAAAACATTCAGAATCATCGTCAACATGCCACATGTTATTCGTGTAGTCCATGATGTCCCCAATGATTGAAACAGGAATAACTGGAAAACGAGAAAAACAAAATTTTGTTTTTTAATAAGGTTCTCATTTTTTAATAGTCTGAGAAAATAAAATCAAAATGAGAATTTTATTGTTGAAATTCACCATTTTCTAATGTCCTTGAGTGTGTGAGGTGTCAGGCTTAATCTGTAAGAGTAGATTGTCTGAGTGCAGCCTTAGGACCCTGAGGATATTGGACCTAGGCTGCTGCAGAGGTAGGTTTGTGATTTGTATGCACCCCATCTGATAGCGTCTCCTGCCTCACAGATGGATTATTTAGGCTTTTCCTTCGGCATTGGCTCCTTCTTTTGATTTTGTTCTCATTTTTTACAGGTCCACGACGTGTCTTCATTTTTCTTACTGTCTCTGCTTTCATTGTTGGGTACTTGGGCGCCTCATAACCACACACTGGCCGAGATTTGGCTTTACTGGAGAAAATGGAACAGTAATGCTGGAGGAATAACCTGGAGGGGTAAGTTGTAAAGTTGTACTCATTCATATTAGTGAGGCTTGAGTAACTTCCCCATTCTGAGTGTACATGTTTTTTGGCATAGGTGGCTTCAGAGGGAATTGAATCCTTTCACTGCCCATTGATTCATACAGGAGCAGATGCTGTCCACGTGCTGTGGTGCTGAAAGTTATTTGTGGCTTCCACAAATTTGTAGTCAATCATTATTTGTATTCTGATGATTGCATGTTGCCAAACATGTAATAATTGCAGTGTATACCGTCAAATAACATTAACATTTCTCATTCCATGTATTTACTTTGACTGATGAGAAGTTAAAAAAAGTCAAGTCTATTTCATAAAAGTATAATATAGTGTTTTACTGTACTTTGTATTAAAGGTTAAAACATAACTAAATAATAACTTAATTTCACTGTCACATCTTAAAGAATAAGAGCGCAGTCAAACATGGCATGCATATACTGAATTACATGCTAAGATTGTATTATTTTAAAGATAGGTAAAATACCTCACCGTTTGCATTTCTACAACATCAAGGTCTTCAGCTTTTTCTTTCTCTATGCTCTATGCTTTTTGTATTTCTCTGTCTTCTGGTTCTGAAAATCCTTCAGTGGTTTTGAAAACCCTGAAGGGATTAGGCTATGGATGTGTAACAGTTGCTTGAACATTCATTCAAACAAACCCAAACACATATCTGAAAGGATCACTTAATCTGGTGGATTTAGTTTATTTGGCTTTACTTTCAACAAAAAAAAAAAAAACGTTCATTGTAAATATGACGTTGCCCTTAAATGTCTTGTTTTGCCAAATAAAGGGAAGTTATGATGTTTTCTTCTTAGCAAACGGTGAGGCGGTACGATGAGCACTCAGCAGTACTGTACTGTGAAAGACAGCATTGCCTGAAAAATCACTTTTTAAGTTGAGTGGAGTCAGTAGATTCATTCCCATGTGTGGTCATTTGAGTGGTCATCAATATGTTCTCCTTTCCTTAACACCTGAATTCTTTATCAAATGTTTGTACTGATACACCACGCCAGACATACTGTATATTTTCTTCACTATATGCAGATAGAAAGTTCAAATGCAGCAAACAGCATGTGTACTTATCTAGGGTCTTGATGCTGACATATCAGGGTCATTCCTCCTCTGGGGCCAAAGGTCTCTGCCTCTTGGGGCTATTCCGTGGAATCATCTGTTACTCCTCAGGCTAGTTTTTTTTCCTCAACAATGCCTACTCAGCTGACTAAAAGACTATGAGCCCTGGGAGAGCTCCAGACATTGCCTCTCATACCTTTAATACCCTTTGTCTTGCTCTGATAGCTCCCATAATGCATTTTAGTGGCAGTGATGAAAGCCTGTATTTGTCTCCCCATCCATTTTCCCAAAAGACCCAGCGGTACGTCAGCGATAACTTCCAGGTGTTGATAAGAACTCTTCAGTCTTACATGAGGAGACAGTGAGCCTTGTGTAATGTTAAACTATGCGATGTATGACTTTACTTGATTGGCAGTAATATATGCAGGTGGTTTGTGTGTTGTGTGCACATCAAATATCTGAGTCTGGCTCAATAGCACAAGCCTCTTCTAGCACATCTCCCACTGTGGCCTTAATTTAGACTCCAGTTCTTGTGTGGAAAATAGTCAGTGAATCATACTTCCTGGTTGTGCTTTCACTGAGCACCCCGGTGGTTTTGTACTGCAAACCTGCTGATTACATGGGTGAGTTTATATTGAATTTACAATCTTCATAGAGATGTATACATATACAATACAATACTACACTTACAGTGCTGAGACATGAAGCATGTTCAGATCCTACTAATATATTTTTAAAAGTATGTGTGGAAATACAATATGTGTTTTAGAATTTTATTTCTGCAAATGCTTCAGGTGCATTGAAATATGTCTGCTTTTCCTTGCAATTTGCATCCAAAGTAAATACAGTATGTCAGTATGTATCCTGCACCTTTTGACATGGCATACCTGGTATAACATATTGCATTGCACGTATCGGTCTCTATAAGTACAGGGGGTTGAATGAGGAAGAAATGAAGGGGGGTGATTCTGTTCATGCTCCAGTGATCTCTACAGTATGTGATCTGTCTGCTGTGGTATAGGGGGATCTCCTGTTCTGTGTTATTGACAATATGTTAGATGGTAAGCTGTGATTATTCCCCAGTCGACAGAGGAAGGAAGGGGAAATCAGCAGTCCAGTCCCCTTTGATCTGCAGACTCTCCCCATTAGCTCAGAGCCTGTGCAGATGACTCTAACAGATATTTTATTGTCATTTCTTGCAGTGCGGGCATCCTTGCATGTGTTGAGTGACAGTGCATGCAGGCGTGCGTGTTTGTCCAGAAATGAGGACAGCACCGACTGTATGTGACACAGTATGATGCACTCACGCAGGTTGTGTGCACGTTATTTCCATCATACTAATACAAATGAGACCAACACAATGCTCTCTCAACTGAACTTATAGTGTATATTACAAGAAATAGAAAAGTACTATACTATATGTTGACTACACATACTAGTAATCTTTACATAGTGCACCCCGCACTTGGTTTTTGTTGTTTTCAGTAGATCCATCCCTTTCTTAGTCTTTTCATGTCGGGTTTTAGATGTCCTGGTGTGAAAGTATCGTTTTTCCACTGGAATTATCAGTATATTACACACACACACACACTTAGGTGCCCTTTTCTGTTTCACTCTGTATCTTCCTCCCACTGGTATATTGTTAAATTACATCTCGGATTTATTATGTTTTTACGCTCTACACCCACTTTCTGCCATTCTTCTTTCTGTGTTCCCCATAAGATATGTTAGATAAAACTAAAAAATGCAATGCTATTATTACACCCACATTTAATATTCAGCACTCTTCAAAATGCAATCTTCCGTGCCCATTATGTTAGTAATATATCCATGTGTGGATGTTTGTAACAGTAGATTCCAATATGAATGTTATTCATAGTGAATATTATCTTACTATGTAATGTTATTGTTTCTGGCTTTCATAGCTTTGGAAACATCAGCATTTTTACTAGATTGCTGTAAAATCTCTAGTCGAGGTTATTTTTGTAATAAATCACAACAAAATAGTTTTGACGTTTTTACTGTTTCATACACACAAATATGCCAAGCCTGCACTGACTTATAAGATTCCACAAAAGATTATAAATCCGATCCAGAATGAAGAACACATGACCAAATGATAACACTATGTTTAACAGTCTATACGGCTATAGCAGCAGCTGTGCTTTGAGCTAAATGCTAATGTCAGAATACTAACATGCTCTTCCTGAGGTTTTTATTTTTATGTTTTTCCCCTGTTAAATGGGTTTTTTTGGGGTAGTTCTTCGTTTTTTCGAATTGAGGGTCTAAGGACAGAGGGTGTCGTATGTTGTAGAGATTGTAAAGCCCTTTGAGGAATATTGTGATTTGTGATATCGGGCTGTATAATTACAGTTGAAATGAATTGAACTGAAAAATGAACATGCTCACAATGACAATGCTAATATGCTGATGTTTAGCACGCATAATCTTTACCATGTTCACCATCTTAGTTTAGCATGTAAGCATTCTAACATTTGCTAATTAGCACTAAACACACAGTACAGCTGAGGCTGATGGGAATGTTTGTATTTGTTTTTTTTGTTTTTTTGCCATTTCATGAAAGATTGATGACAAAACCAAACCTTAACAATTAAACATGTAGACTAACTCTTTCTCCCATTTGATATACAGAAAAGGCAGTTGCTTTACTTTTCAGAAGCAAACAACATCACTGTGTGCACAGTACATTTTCACTTTCTGCTCAAGTTTTTGGCATATTCACAATGTTGGCTGTTGGTGTACATTTCTCAGAACAATTAAAGTGGCGCATGGAGTCGGTGGCCACAGGGTGCCAAGACATCCCAGGAATCTGGCTGTCCATCAGACAGCTAGGATGAGTTGCAAAGCTGTTTGTACCACAGATGGCTGATCAGTACAACTGACTTCCTATTTCTCTCGCCTGGCGCTGTCACTGTGTCTCATCACCATTCCCACTTGAGAGCAAGGGTGTGTTTTATGTTGTGTGTGTGTGTGTGTGTAAGAGAGAGAGACGGGGGTTAGTTTGGGATGTGCAGCAGGTAAATGTGAGCATGTTTGTATGGTGTTTGACTTGGATTATGTATGAGCACATGAAATTTCGATGGAGCTCTTGAACACAAAGCGTGCACATGCACAGTTTTGCACAAAGCACATAGGGCTCATGTTTGAGATGTACTGTAGAAGCTCACTCGGGTGTTGGAATATGATAGGAATGGCAAAACACTGAAGCTATATTAATCTGCATTCCCTCACTATGTGTGGATTGGATCAGACTGAAACAGACAGACCCAGAGTTTGGCTGCATGCTGGGGGGGTTTCAAGGGAAAGTCCATCTGTCTTCCTTTCTTCTTTATAGTGGAATTTCACACAGGAACATGTTTTTGTTCATAGTGCTTGCCATCAGGGTAGATGGTGGAGTTTGTGTGATTTCACTTTGTGAGATCAATTGTATAAAACGTCTTCCAACTATTTTTATTTACCATAATAGGACTTTATTATTCTAATAATACTGTAATAAAAGCCTAAGGTTATTTAATGTTATTATAATGTTATGTTTCATACTTGCTGCAGTACTCATGGTAGAAGGACACAAAAATGTGTTAGATGCACTGTAACTCAGTTACAAAACACTTTTTCAAATTTCCAGTCAAAATAATAACAGCATGAACCCAAAATAGAAGCAATGATTGTTGCTCTCTGACTAACTTTGGAGCACAGTGTTGATCCCTTTATTCCTCCAGCCTGTCTTAAATTAAGTTCACATGTTTCAACCACAGCGTATGTGATGTCCCACTACGTTTGAATAATAACGCTTCACCTCTCTCTTGGTTCCAGGTTTATTAAGGCCTTCTTAAAGGCAGGTGGGGCCATTAAGGGACCATGCTGGCGGTACAATCACCCATCACATTCTTTCTCATCATCAGTCTGCTCTGTGTCAACCAGCTGCAGCAGGGCCACGCCTTGGACATTTCATCAGGTGAGAATCTCTTCACTGACCACACAACGTCAAGCATACTAATTCTTGATGTGGTGTTGTATTCATTTATTGTTCTTTAAAGATGAGAGTTTTTAGATGACTTTCACTCTTAATCTGTCATATCGAAGAATTGCATTACCTGTGAATACCTGATGAAAAGGTATAGTCAGGATGCCAGCTTTGGGTCTGTGTGAGAGTGATGAGAGAAGAATGAAGAAAGAAAAATATATCTACCAGTACTAGTTTAACAGAACTTCAACACCTTGTAAGTGCAGTTACGCTGTCCTCTAGTGGCTTAAACATTTAAGACACAGAACTCTGGCTATGTATTTACTTATTTTTGTGCTTTTTGCCTTTAGTTGAGCACATTTTTTCTACTTCTGAAATGTTTACATTTGTAATTATACAAACTTGTTGTACATTTGGGGATTCTACTGGACATATTGATAACAGTACAGTACAGTTATAATTTCCTAGTTGATGAAGGTGGTGCGGTGATGACGTGGTGGCCCCCTCTAGTGGTACATTTTGTCAATATCTATGACTATAAGCCATAGCCACAACCATTTATGAATATAATGCATAATTCACATCTTTCAGATTGTGTTAATCAATAATATGACAATCTGAGTACTCTAAACTGTGAAAAAGGTTTATTGGTTGCTCAGCTAAATTTCCATGAGCAGTCTGTACTTTCAAATGTGTCTTGCATTAGATTTAGTTTCTGCTTACACAGAAGATATCATATTCCTCTTGCGGCCGAGATGTTAATGTGTTCATACATTTCACCTTTCGGCATGAGTACATTTGATTACACTTCACAGTTTTTCCGCTCCTAAAATGCTCTTCCAGAGCAAAATGTATTCATCTAGTGGCAAGGGAAATCCCTCTTTACCTTCATGTATTTATAAAACAATCACACACTAACTTCAACTTCATGAGTCATCATGTGAATCAAATTGAATGAAGTCATTTTATTTTTTACAAAGTCAAAAAAAGTTCATAAAAGTGCTCTGTTGACACAAAGGGTAGTCAAACACTGGGGAGTAAGATAATGTATTCAGCCGCAACTTACATAACTAGTAATGTCATTGTGATTGCTGCCATTTTGCAACAATTTTCAGCATCTGTAGGAATGCTGTTTTTCATCCATTTGAAGTTTGCAGGACATGGGTGTGTTGTTTTGTGTTTCATAAGTTTTGTAGTTCAATTGCTCTTTCCCATCACTCTCTTGATACTGAACACATCTGCTAAACATGACTAACAAGAGAAATCCTGGAACACATTCTGTTTTTGTCTTAGTGGTTTTAAAGGATACTGTAATTGACACTAAGATGAAAGGACATTTCCAGCCTATTTCCAGCCTATTTTCTCCTAGACATAACTGAACTCAATTTAACTTCGATATGAGATTTTGACCATTTTCTACTTTGTCCTTCTAATTCAGCTTCTGAGAAATATCCTTCCTCTTGTCTCAGCCTGATCTTAATTTAAGATCTTAACATGGTCTTTTCTCTCTGTTACTGCGCTGATCTTTATTTGTCTGACATAATCAGCTCTTGAGATAACAGAGCGATCCAAAGGAAAACTTGATTGGCTTATAAATGAGCCTGCACAATGTCAGAAATGCGTCTCAGTGATCAAATTCCAGTCTCAAGTCTGAGTATTTCATCTGTTCTCAGAGTTGTTTCACTTCTATCCAAAAAACAAAAAGAGTCAAAACAAGATCTACATATAAACTTCAGTTTCTCATTGATGTGTCCCAAATACATTTCAAATGGCTTCTAAATATACATACATACTGTTGCCAAACCATTTATCAGATAAACATAAGACCTACTTGATACCAAAGTTAGATATTGAGATCTGAATCATACAAGCCTTCTTCACTTATTTGTCCATTTATTACTCCATAAAGTTGTTTAGGAGAATACTCTGAGCTATGAGCTATGAGCACAGCAACATAACAACATAGCTTTTCTTGTGTTTCTACAGTTATTCTCAAACTGGACAGGATTGATTTATTGTTTTGCTCCTTATTTCTTCTGACAGGATGTTGGGGGTGGGGGGTTAGGAGAAACAGGGCAGAATGCAGTAATTTCCAAATAAGAAGATTACTTATTTCTGATGAGACAAAATAAAAGACTATTGTGAGCGGCAAACTTTTCCTCTGGTATAAATCTGCCAACCCATCTAGAAAACCTGAACTTTGAAACTTGAACCTATTAGTAGTATAGGAAGGTCACCATGCAAGCAGGTGGGTGATTTATTGACTTAGTTTCCTGTTCATAGTTAAACTCAAGCCAGGAAAAGAGATGTGCATGTTGCACATGGATAAGTTAAGCAATTGTGTATATTTCCTTTCTAATTGTCATACCCACTGTCATTGTCCCCATGCAAACAGATACAACTAAACACAGAGGGAGCCTTGAGGTCATCACTCAAACATCTGCATCTGAGCCAGCATCTGAAGAAGAAAACAGCCTTGGATACAAAGGTACGGTCCAAGTGCTAAATATGATTTGGGCAATTCCGGGAGATAAGAAACAATTATCGTACTTCCCCTTAACAAACCACTGTAGAGCTGTGATGCGTCGGGGAAGTTTAGATCTTACTGCCTGGCGCTGTACACCACATGTCCCTATCATTCTTCAGTCTCTTGTAATACACCATGTTGTTGTTACATCAGCCTACACTTGGGTTAATCTTGCAGTAGGTGTTATCAATCAAACGCGTGCTTGCGCAGCCTCTCCAAGTAAAACAATATACTTGCATGTTACTTGCAGTAGATTTATCAGACTAATATATCTGTTTTATCCAATTATTTGTTCTAGTTCTACTTTTGCCTTGGTTGTATCTTGTTAAAAGAAGAAACCTTTGACGAAATGTCTGAAATAAGCCTTGACAAAGCCAGCAGTCACTGTTCCAGGATGTGCTGATTCTGTATTTGTCCTTTGAAAGATACAATGTTGAACCCAATTCCCAGGAAAAAGACTATGTTTCCTTTTGCTGACAAAGACTCTAATACCACTTAATGCCAGTTCAGCAGCTGTAGACCTTAAGTGCTGTGTCCAAAGCCAACACAGTTCAATCCCCTCTCCCTTTGCTTTGACATTTTATGGTAAGGGTTCTTACACGGGATGTAGTGGGATAGAACAAAGCTAAACATTTAGGAGTTCTTCTCTCCCTATAGCCCCTGTGGTTTTGGAAGATGACAAAATCCGAATTATATGCTACACAGTCTTTGCTTACACCTGGAGCAAATTTAAGTTAACACGAAGAATAAAATGAGATGCTAAAATAATGGTGCTTTTGCCCTTTTATCTTTAATGGGCACCATACAAATGTTTCTTTTTTCCTTTTACAGAATCTAAATTGGAGCTTTAACTGGCTTCCATCTGATGTAGTTTATGTAGAGCTAATGGTTGGAAGAGAGATTCTTTAGCTGTCTGTTTCCTCTCTCAAGATAAGAAGCCTATTTTTTTTCATACCTAAAATCTTTGTGGCCCAGCAGGGGAAAAAAAGATGACAGTGAGATTGTGAGAAGTTGAAAGGATGCCCAAGTCTTAACGACTGATAAGCCCATCCTTGTGGCTGCCAGTTTGCCAATTTGGAGGGAGATTGAGAAGAGCAGGGGCATGGCTATTGCGTCAGCTTTTCCTCCTGTGTTGCGGATGGTGAACGCGAATCTCTCATTTTGCTTCCACACTTTGTGTGACCCTGAGCAAATGTAATGATGTGCAGTGAGAGGTGCTGACAAATAGGCAAGGATATAAATGAGTAAAGGGAAATGAAAAAGCCGTCACAGATAATAGGAAATAGGGAGAGTGGAAAATCAGCTTGCAAAATAAAAGCTGGAATGGGGAAAATAATGTAGTGAAAGGCACATCTAATTGAAGTCATTTGTTACATACACAACTATCTGTACATGCATCCACACAGCTCATACAGTCCACTTGCCCGAGTCATAAAAACCGGCATTTCACTCAAGCTATCAGGTATGGCACAAACCTGTCTGTATTTTTCATGGACAAAACAATCAACAGTCACTAATAGAGGACTAGCTGAGGCCAAGTTTGTTGCTCTGTGGAGATTCCAAATTATTTATTCCTTCATAAATATTTTTTGGATTTGGCTTTGTGCTTTTTGGAGACATTTTCTCCCCTGGCACAGAACCAACTGGAGAGCTGCTTTGGAGTGGAAAAAAATAAATAAAAATAGGTCTCTGTGCCTGGCAATGTTTCCTTGAAATCCTTGCCATTTTATGTGCCGTGTTGCCATGAAGACGTGCATGTCTTTGTGTCCATTTTTCACCATCTGTTCCTGGAAAAATTGCTGTTGGAGATCCTTTGGATTGTGACCAATTGTGAAATGCACGATAGAATTCACAAACCCTGCATTTAGCTGTTTTCACTGCACCTGTTGTTATGTGGAGGCCACACGTGCATAAAGCATGAGCTCCACTTTTGAACCTCCATCCTCTCTTCTGTGATGGCAGCTACTTTATCCCTGTCAATGAGACTAACTATGCAGTCATTACATGACCAAGGCCATATTGTCCTCTATAATACTATGGCACTATTGCAGTCATTCAGTCTCAGCCAATTGAACTGCCAGAGTCATATAGTGGGGAAAAGAGACACAATAGCAAAGTGCAGCAAAGAATTAAGATGAATAATAGGGGAACTGGCAAGAAATATACCATATATACATTTCAGTACCATTGTGTTACTGCAGACATGTTGAATAGGGTTTGTCAAGAAGGCAAAGAGAGGAGAGTGGAAGGTCTCCTTGAATGGGGGAAAAAAATAGAGGCCATGCGTTATAAAGGCAGAAATGTGCTCGTGGTGAGACTGTAATTTCTCATATTTTACTGGTTGTTTACCAACGGAGATGGCTGAGCTTATGAGAGCAGGCTCCATTCAACAGAGCCACCAGTGGTCCACAATGGGCAATTAAAGGATTTGAGGCGAGAGGTCAGGGAGGGCTGAGTAAGTAAACTTTGTTCAGTCTAAATGTGACTTAAAAGACCAGAAGCACCACTGCTTTTTCTGTGGCGTGTGAGTGAGACAGAGGGATTGAATTTTGTCTAAATGCATAATTATCGTCTGTTTTCTTCTGTTACTAATTTTGGGGATTTGTAGTGTCATGTAGTCTGTCTGCTTATTCCACTGGGGCTTTGAAGATCTCAGTGTGGAGTGGGAAGAATTAGGACGCAAAAATAATTTTAACCTTAAATATCAATAATGTATTCCAAAACTAACACTACAACCCCTCCAAACTAAATCTTAAATTCAACAATGGGCTTTTGCTGTTACAGTTGCCTTTACAACAGACCGCAGTGTAGCCATGCAGCCAGCAGAGGGAGTGCTGACCTGCCTAGACAACCAAAGTCATTTCTTCTGAGTATCACTAGGTCAGAGATTTGCTGTAACTATTAACTTTAAAGGATTCATCTTTCTGAATTCAAAATGTATTTTAAGTAGTATTTCACTCCAGCTATGTGATTATTACTTCAACTTGTTTGATGATTTGTTAGGTATTAAATGTTTAATGCAGTTAAAATGTAATTTCATTTCCCAGTAGTATGTTGAGAGGTCAGAGGGTGAAAACTTCATGGAATCTTTTCAGCGAAAGAAGAAGCACAATGCTGCTGCCGGGTGTGGATGAAGGCACATTTTACTGTCTCATTGAGAACACAGTGTTTTCCTATATGTGCTGCCTAAGCTGGGCCCTTTAGGTTTTAATAAGGACAGTGAAAGTGTTTGTCCCTCTCTCTTGATAGTTGGATAAAAATAGTATTAATCATCATTATTTTTTATCTATGCACTTTCAACAGTAGACACACTTTAAAATATTAAGTACATTTTTGGTTTGGGAATCCTGCAGTTCATAAAAGGCTTCTTATGATGGACACTTGAAACAAAGCGTTTAATTGGTGCAGCCAATTGGATTCACAGTCAGCTGCAGAATTCACAGTCTACTGCAGGCTGCTGCCATTTATTAAGCTAGAAACAGCTTGAGTTATGGGACTTTGATAAGCTTCTATTGGATATTACTATACATATCCACATTCCATAGTTTGGTGTAATTTATCAAGCTGCTGTAGCCTGGATCTTTTTCATAAGGGGCGAGCTTGATGCAAGTGGAGCCTCGTGTTGTGAATGTATCCGTATGCGGTTAAATGGTGCCTGACTCGCAGGAATCTCCTCTGCACAACAGAAAAGCCTCTGACTGGGTAGGGAAACCAAACCATCCCTGAGCGCAGAGACGCACGGCGCCTCATCCAACCAGCGCCAGTCCCACGAAACCGGGCCGAAACTACACATTTAAACCATTAAAGTGACTGCAACTCGACGCTTCTGCTCTTTGGATTCTTGCGCTCTATTCACCCGCGGAAAGCTTCTGCTCAAGTGGAACTAACAACGTATCGGATCCCCGATGCATTCCGCGAAGTTATCAGCATTTGGCAGTGAGGAGTTCGACAGGAGTAGGGAAAATCCAAGTGGTGTTGAGTGGATTACTTCTCGAGTAACGCGCAAAGATGTCTCCGACTGATTTGAACTTTGATTCAAATAGAAATTCCCTCTCCGAGGAGCAGTTCTGAACGTTACATCGTGTATCATTGCGGAGTTCAGGAACTCGCCTCCTCCCGGATCCCTCTCCTCGGCTTTGCAGTAGAAGTTGTGATTTAGATGAAATAGACAACAGACAAAGCGCATTCTAACTGGATTTACGCCGTTTCCAGCTGCTCTTGAATGATGCCTCCCTGTTTGACGGGAATTTACTGTCTACTGGCATTTCTACAGATTTCTTCAGGTATGAGTTGCTTGATGCCAATACAGCTTTCCTTATTTTTTTTTTTTAGTTTTCGGGATGCGAAGTTTGAAAATAACAGCTTACGCTCTGCATGTGTATGAGAAAGAGTAGGCTAATATAACTACCAGTGGTGGTACAGCGAGAGAAGGGGATGATGAATGATGCTAAGTTTGATCCCGGACGGCACCCTGCGGGTTTTCGGGTCACCTTTTCTCTGCCAGCAGCCAGCAGTACCTGTATGTGGCCCCTGACCCATGCTGCTTACCGCCTCATTGCTGAAAGTGACCCTTCTATATGTCCTTCCACAGTCCAGTGAAACACAGCCTAGTAGGTTATCATCCTCAGTCCTCTGTGGGTGTATATATTACGAGTTGCAGGTTAATTAGGAACAGAGAGACCTTACTTTTATTATTATTATTTTTATTATTATTATTATTATTAGTTTATTTATAAGGGGACAATGCAATTTTATAAAACACATGAACAAACATGAGTAAAAAAGCCAGGCTTAGAAAGCCATAGACATAATAAATGGTGGCTTAATGCATGTTGTCCAATGCGAAGACAGCATGGCACAATACTAAAAACACTTGGACAGTCCCCCTGCACCAGTCGGACCAGTGAAGATGTGTTATTTCCAATAGATGGAAAAAAGTACTCCATGGACTGACAACGGCATGCATGGCAGATTCACTACTCGATAATTCTGAAAGAAATTCTTAAATACATGTGTTTATTTTTGTATTATATATTTGTGTTGGGAAATCGGGCACCGTCAGACACCATGCTCACCGGCTGAAATCTGAGACAGACAGGGAAAAAAGGGCAAGGTTCATTGTGGGAAGATTAACCCAAGCACAACATTGATATAACACTGATATTGCAGGTGGAGGTTGGGGTGCACATCAGCAAAGAAAAGTTTTTCTTAGAGTGCTGACTACATACTTACTTCCCACTAGACTCTTTTGGCTCACACTCGCACATATTTTTATTTAGCCCTGATCACAGCAGATATTAGCCACCGTGTCCACGTCCAGCAGCAGACCTCTCAGGCCTATCCACTGAAGGAGCATCAAGACATCATTTCATCCACCCACTAGCACAGAAAAGGCACACTAATATTATAATATTATAAGTATACTAGCTCCAACTACAGTCACATAGAGTAATAGTAGGTGCAGTCCAGATATTAGATAACAACATTTTTTTACCTATGCACCTGCTGTTGGGCATGAGCTGGTTCAGCCTGCATGGTTTTTAGCAGTCTAAGGGGCTATAGAGGGGGAGTTTAATCACGGCCCACCAAATACACATTCGGCTGAATGCCAGGGACAACAGCGCACCAAACAGAGAATAATGACTAAATCGCTCCACTGTATATTTAAAAATAAAACAAAAGCTACTGGGTGCATTTTAGGCTAGAGTGAAGCTTCAGCCTGAAGTCGGAAAAAAACCAAAAAATACAAAACAATAATGTTTGTGATAATATTCACCACTAATCTTACAACACATCTCTTCTTGGAACCACAGGCAAAAGAAATCACATATGTTTTTCAAAATTTCAAGAGTCCCATCAAATTCCCTGCTGGCGCCAGTCTTGTTCACTCTGTAAGACAAAGACAGCTGTCAGTAACATTAGCAGTGGCCACAAACTGAAAAAAGAACAATGTGTTTTCAGCACTACAGCCTTCATAAGTGTCTGACACTGAGTGATGGCTTTATTTGGTGCTGGACTTCCTTTCCTTGACAGTATGGAGGCAGATGTTTCCAAGGTTTTTGCTCCTACGAGAGCTGAAATCATTTTGCCCACTTCAGAATTCATGTGGGTTGGGTTAAACATTATTCTTGGGTGTGACACCATCCTTTAAAATGAACAGATTGTGATATATTATTTTAAGTTATATAACACCAAAGGTAATGCACAAGAAGTTCTTCCTAGCTTCTGTAACCAGCAGAAGCTGTACAGTGTTAACATGTGGATTTAACGTCTTTTACCAACTCCTTTCTTAAATTTCAGTGGTGACTCAAAATAGGAAACTAAGGCTTGCCTATCCACATCCACAGCACAAAAATGTGTATGACACCAATTTTCCAGTTCGTTTTCTCTGAATTTCCAAAGTGACAATCTGGGTAACCACGTAATCCAGAGAGTTTCGAGAGTACTCAAGGAGATTTGTGCCAGAGGTGTTGTCCTGTTAAGGTCTCGGACCCTTCAACATGATGTGAATATGTCAGTCTGCATTGAGTCTTGCACTGGAGGCACTCCTTCATCACAATTTGTTTCAGACTAGAAGCAGCAAGCTGCCAACATTGACTTCAAGGGTCAATATAATCTTTTAATTGCTCCTAATTTGCTTTATTACATGAAACTAACCCGTAACTGGAAGCCCAGATTCTAAGAGTATTTATCCATTGCTCCTGACCAATAAACAATGGAAGCTTCTCTCTTCTTTTTTCTTTTTTTGGCCAAAGGACCAGTGCAGTGGCCCAGACTTCTGACGAATTCTCACTGATGGGCTCTGCACTGCATTTTTAGCCAAAATATGTGAGTTGGACTTAACAAATTGCAATCCGAATGATTACATGTTTTTTCCACCCTACTTTAGTTTAATGTATACCATCTCATCCCCTTGTGTGAAATCTTGACTGTAGTGTAAAAACATACAGTGGTCCATCATTAAAACATCAAGCTCTTTAAGCTCTGCTGTGAAGTGATCGTACTCAGAACTAAGGGAAACCTGGAACTCCCCTTCGTTGAGAGTTTAATCTCTGCATAATAAATCTGCCAACAGTAATTGGATGATACATAATAATCTAAATGATGGCCATTAAAAGCATATGCGTGTGTCGAGATGGCTTTGTCCCTTTCATCCCACAGATCGAAATTATGTATCCCCAGAGTGATGCTGTGACTTGCCTCGCCATTCCACCTGCTTTGTTTGATGGTCTGTAAACACTGTCTAAAAAAGGAACCAAGGGAAAATAAAAGAATGGCCCATCCTGTTATTCTTTGTTACGATGATTGTCTCATAACTGTGCTTTCCAACAGAGTGCAGGATTTGAAAGCGCAGTTAACTCTATCACTTCTGCTGAGACTGATATGATTAATAGCTTCATGGTAACTGTACTGGCTAAGTTAATAACTAGGCTAATTACTTTAGCAATAAGTGACCATGGTCCTCTGAGGCTTATTTTACCTTTATAGACCCTCTCATCCATGTGTGGAGAAGTAAGTACAAGAGGGGCTCAGAGACCTGCAGAACGCAGCCTAATTCCATCACCGGTGTTTGCAGCAACCCTATAGGGAACAGTCTGACTGAGACATCTGGCTGGTCCTGCTGGAGTTAGTTGTGCACAGGTCAGAGTTCACATGTACTTACTCATGCTGCTTTGGCGACTGACATTCATGGCTGCAAGAGGGTGACTGTTGTGACCCAAAATACTGCACGGCACTTGTTACAGAACGCTGGACTTTAAGTGATGATGGCTTGATTGGGGGAAGCTGGCCTGCTGCGTCGTCCCCTAAGCTAACAAGACTCCCCGTGTCCTTTGTGATGGTGACAGTGATGAGCTGAGTCCCACTACTAATGAGGGCTTCTTTGCTATGGATGATGGAGCTGATAGGACATCTTTCTACACCGACGAGAATTCCTTTGTTTGTTGGATGAAATTGTCAAATTCGTTCTGTTCTTCCTTAGAAATAATGCAACGAATAAGCTTCACTGGAGACCAGTTTTGTTGGAAAGCATCTTCTTTAATGTTGTTTATTTGTTGGAGCACTACAACATGTGGCATAAGAATAAGAAATAGAGTTTAAAAAATGCAATCAAGGTGCGGCCCCTCCCTGCTTCATTCATACTGACAGAGAATCTGCTGAAACTACTCTTTCTTTTTGAAAGAAAGGTGCACTGATTGCTTGCTAATTTAGCATGTGTTCTTTCATTCTTTACTGCTGGCAGTGACCTCCTTATTCAGCTTTGAATGGCTTTAAGGTTTTAAGCAATTTATATTTTTCTCACCCATCCTTGGGCTCCATCAGACGTGGTTTGAGGTTTGTATCTTTTTAAAGAGTTGAGTCAGACGAAACACCTTAAACCTTAAATGATACGTTCATTGTCATACAGAGCATCCACAGTCTGCCAATGTAAAAATGAGTTCATGCCAAATGAACGTTGTTTGACACAGCTGTTTTTGAGGTCATTGTTACCTGAAAAATGCTCATGAGAACCACCAGGAACTGTTCTGGCAGAATAACTGAGACCGTGTGTCTCTTGTCTCTCAAACTCCCTGCAGACCCTGCTGCAATTGTTTGATTCTGACTGAATGAGCATAAATGCATATGTAATGGTGTTAGCCTAAGCTGTGTTTTTAATGTGTGTTTTCGAAATGTGTGCTGAAAGCTGTGATTCATGATTGCTCCCCTTGTTTACTCGCTGGTTTCCCGTGGTGCTGTGAGGCCGAGCGTGGTTGCCAACCCTGGGGAAGGGAAGCGACTGAGAGATTTAACAAGTGCCTGCGGGCCTGGAGTTCACAGGTCATCACACCTTCACACAGGCGTGCACATATGTACACACTCCTGCACACACATACACGCACAGCTCCTCATTTTGAGGCGGATCGATTGCTATATGCGTGCCCCACAAAGGTAGCAGGTTCCTTGCCTGAAGGATCCTCCCACACCCTTACTACTTCCTTCAACCTTCTACTCATCTCTGTAAAAAAAGAACCACAGCATAGTTAATTCATTCAGTCAGATAGTTCAGTTTTTTACATTGACAAGCTCTTATTAAAGAACAATAGTGTCTTCATTAGGTGCAATAAGAACTTAAGCATCAGCTGAAACAAAACGTATAGAAATAGCATGATAAAAATAACAAGTTGCGACGGCTCACCCGTCAGGCTTCCTGTGCTGCTCTGTTTTCTGCTTGTAGGAGCCTGTGTGGGTTGTCAGAGCAACTGACTGCACCTGAGAGGTGGGACGGTCCAAAGGCACTAAAGGACTGCTCTCCCTGGCTGTGTTGTCTTTTGCTGGGCAGCCTCAGCCTATCCTCATGGCCTTCACACCTTTTTAGTTTGATTTGGGTTTGCGTGTGTTACAACGCAGCCCTGCGACGAGTTGGCCACTGTCCAGGGTGTACCCCGCCTAAGGCCCAAAGTCCCTGGGATAGGCTCCAGTCACCCGCGACCCCCAAACGGTAGAAAATGACTGACTGACTGATCTGTTACAACACTCACACACGTACTTTCATTCATCCATACATGCCTCAGTGTGTAGATATGTTTGTAGTCAGTAGTACAACCATATCTACACACTCCAGCTTATTCTCTTTTTTTATCAAATACAATAATTTGTGTGTGTGTGTGGACTCATTATGTTGTTACAAGCCTGAGCCAAGTTTGTAACAGAGTATTAAAGCATAAAGCTGAGCATCAAGTTAAAATATTAAACATGAAGTTTCATGGTCACTGCCACCTCAGCAATGTATTAAATAAACCAGACACAATTTGTACTAACCAAATGAAACTATGGACCTAATATGGATTTGCTAAATAATTTGCAATCTGAAATTGATTTATTTAATCATCTTGTGCTTGTCACCTCAAGATGCTGCTCTCAATTCCTCACAAAATACTGTCACGCGAACCCTAGTGAACCAATGGACATGCTCATCTGGATAGACTAGTTTCTAAGCTCAGAAATTCCTGTGGGTCTGTGGTTTTTCCTGGGCTGTTTGTACTCCTTTGGCCTTAGTTTCCTGCTCTTAAGGTCAGTGTCCAGCTATGGCTGTGTGCTGAGGCCCTTTTGATAATTACTGCTGTGAATAAATCTGCTCTTTATAGTTTTGAGATTTTACAACTAAATGGGGAGACATTCCACACCTGAAGTGTGTGTTTATGAATCCATCTTGTTTCCTACGCTGATACTCACGATGGGCTGAGACTGGCAGATTGTTTCTTTCTTAGACAAACTGTGTCTCTACAGTATTGCTAAAGGATTTGGGTTAGAGAGTAATGGGAAGAATTAATATTGTGAAAGGACAGCTTTAAAGGTCATAGTAATAGTATGACTTCAGACATGGCTTCTCAAGGCTACCTCTGTGTTAGTCATCTCCTCTCCAGTCAGGCGGCTAATAATCAATAGAATCCATATCCTCTTGGCTGACTTGGCTTATAGGATCGATAAGACGAGCTACTGATGTGTTAATGAATAATGAATCAAGAACACCTTTTTCAAGCATTCAACTGGTTTGATTTTATTATTTTATGAAAAATTATAATATTAAAATAAATTCTGACAGCCTTGATCAGAACACATCTAAACCAAACCCAGTCCTTCACTTGGCTTATCAGATCCCAGTAAGCCTTCAGTGATGACGAAGAGAGCGGGTGGATCAACAGGCCAATACGAGCATGATGCCCTCAGGCCTGACCTTGTTATTACAAGGAGAGGACCTACCTAATGTTACCTTCATTAACCAGAGGTTTACTCTCAAAGCATCTCTAGCATTTTGACATAGTCTCATTAGCTAGTGGGAGAGCCAGTGGGAGATATTTGTATTGTAGAGGCATCTCATGATGTTGCACACACTATGAATGGCGATTAGGGAGATATTGGCCGAGAAAGATACCTGCAGTGTTCGTATATCAGTTTGGTTTATTCTTCGTATCAAAAGCTAATTTCTCACATTCAGCATGATTAACTGAAGAGAAATGTCAACCCTGTAAGAGAAAGTTTTGTGTTTAGTTTGTTTGATACAGGGATTAACTGCACCTAACAAGTAATGTAATATTTTCTAATAGCTAAAGTAGGTAACAGGGTTATGATATGTTGTTATTTATTCCATTGTAATAATAGCCATCATTGCAATATCCCAAGCTTTATTGATTGTATTTCAGCTACCGTATCACAGTGCTTTTATGACTTTTCCTTGTTACTTTTGACTTCTAGCTCACCAGTTTACAAGAAATCTTTTTATTTTCTCCCCACAGTCATCAAGAATCTTCAAATGTTCCATCTGCTGCTGCAACTCTAGAGTTTGTGTAAATAAGACTGAAACTTTTGTGGTCAAAAAAGGGAAAAAGTGTCTTGGATCCGGGCTGTACTTTCTTACATTCCATTTCTTCCATGCCGTGCAAACTGGCGTGATAGCCAATGACAACTTATCATGTTTGAAAAAAATGACAAGATGTTAATAAGGGATTAAGAAGGAAAGAAATTGTGGATAGGGATAGTGTCGAAGTGTTAGGAAGAGGGAAGCACTGTCACATTTGCAGTCTTTGGTGGCTATGTTATGAAATAATTTACACAGAATCGGTATGTATGAACAGGAAATATAAGGAAACTTCAGACAGTCATTAATCCCTCAGACATTTTTTTCCCATAGCTGTGATTTTCCACATCAATAACAACTAAGAGAGCAGACATATACTTTACTTCCAATCAACCAAAGTACCTGCACTGTTTTGCTCACTTCAAACAGCTGCTTTATTATGACGTGCAAGATTGGTATCAAGTGTGGATGGTAGCCAGATTTTTAAAGCTGCTTTATTCCATACAGTGTTGGTTTGGCAATGAGAATTATGACAAATTGTTGCCTTCAGCTTTTTTTTCACAAATCATTGCAGTTACATTTAACAGTCGAGTGCAACCTCTCTTCAACCAAAAGATCATCACAACATTTGCCAAGATTTTCAGATTGTAAGCTATGTTTTGCACTCTAAAGCAGTGTATTAGAACACAAACGGTTTACCTCGGAAATACCAGTTAAAGCATTTAAGAGACCTTTGGACTCAAAATCAATCCACACAACATAACAAATCAAGCTGGAAAGCTGGGCTTTAACTGTATACCTTACGTCAACAATCAACCCCAGAATCCCCTGCCAACATGTGTGATCAAATGCTGCACCACGAATGGAGCCAAATAAAAAGCTGTTCATACAGATAAATTCTCTAATTACTACCAGATGAGTCATTTTAATAATCACCTTCTAAAAATCAGTTGGAAAAGCTTATCGTAGGGTAAGCTTTTAACTTTTCATAGAAAAAAGGATTGAAGTCTGTTCATAAACGCTTTAATCCTTCATAGCCAAAACGGAGTGAAAAGCAATTTGTCAGGAACACAGTTAAAATGATATTTGCTCAGTGGAAGTGATTGACGCAAGCAGGTTTGCTGTGAAAAAAGAGGTCAGGATAGTATGGAGTTCCAGAAGCCAGTTCTCATCCATTCTGTACTATGACTTGACTGCTCACACTGCGGTGCTTTATCGCTACTTGTAGCACTTTTGCTCCCTGCAGGTACTGTTGGTAGAATAGTGTCTGAAAAAATATACGCATACTATATAAGAATGGGGTTTCCTCCTAATGCATTTATAAATTAAGCTCTTGCCTTAATGTATTCATTAAGTGATATTCCCATCATCAATTTAAGAAATTTTTCTTTGGAATGGGTATTGTCAAGAGGTACACTCCTATATTTTTTGTGGCCACTGCGTGCTGCAACTCAACTAGCAGATTGCATCAGAATTTCTTGAAAAAAAGATTTATAGTTATGCTTCGTAAGCATCGATAAAGGACAAATCTATGATATATACATTTTTCATAAAGTGCAACAAGATCTGATATTTAATAGGAGGCCTGTATTTTCACCAAGGTAACAATGTGGCACCAGCAGCAGCAGCAGCAGCAGCAGCTGTGTTTTGATAAGATTTGCATTTGGTTCCTTGGCTTGACTGTTGCCAATGTGTCAGACACCCGTTGCTGTTTTTGAAACAGTCAGACTGCTGCCTCAAGATTTGAAACCATTTTGAGAAACAGCAAAACAGATTTCTGCATTCTTTCTTTACAAGCAATGTCAGGTTAGTGTGTTGAATTGTGAAAAAAAGACCAGTAACATGCCACACTTTCATAAATCTATTTCTGGTTAATACATTTTGTTACTTACTTATTAGTCAGAGGGTCTGATAGGCTTGATGGCAAGGGAATGCAGTTAGACACCAAAAGAAGAAGTCAGTCAAACTATCTCTGATGTGGACAGAGAGGCATGTGTATGCATTTGTAAATATTCTGTATCATGCATAAAGTCTTTGTGCACAGATGTTACCAAGAAGCACACACAAGTGAAACAGGTGGCAGGCAGCTCAGATAGCTGGACATCAGTATCACGAGAGGGTGTGATGTGCTTTGCAGTCGGCATCTCGCTTACTTGCTCGTTTTTTTTTTGTTTGTTTTTTACTTTGGGCAGAGGATTTATGTTCAGCTAAGCTAATTGTCTCCTGGTTCTAGCTTAATACTTAACAGTGAGTGATATCAATCTTCTCTAACTCTCAACATTTTCCAAAATGTTGAACTATTCCTTGCAAGTCAGATGTAAATGTAATCCAGCTAGAAGGATATTAATACCATATAATGGTTATTTGTCTATTTGTCTACTCTAACATAGTGGGGCTAATTGTAGAGCTAAGTGACTACACGTTTGCATGCACGTTTCTGCATGCATGCATGTATGAAGTGGGACTTTAGTAACCAGAATAAGTCCTGCGAGAGGGCTTCAGTTTTGTAGATGAGTTTGGTGCTCGGGGCAAAGTCTCTTTCCCTTCACAGTGTGGCAGTCCGTTCACATCTGGGCGGCCACTTCCAGGGGCACAATTAAGACTGAAAATAAATGTAGGTCATGCAGAATTGCACTTGTGACATGCAATGACACAGCATGAAGCTAATGTAATATTAATGTATTAATTCAGTTGGTGTAGCAAAAACGTTTTAAGTGACAGTTAAGTTACTTTAAAGCCTCAAAAGAAATGAAGGAAACGTGATAAATTACAGATGGTCAAATATACATTATGCAGTCTCTAGACTAAATTGTAACGTTTAACTGATGGAAAAATATGGCAGCTTTATCAAATCAGTACATGTAAGATTAAGTGGATGTTTTTCTTTAATAAAAATAAACTGCCTCTTTGTCACTTCAGTGTCTGTCTCTGTTCAGGGGAAGTTTGTCTTTCACGCGCTGGCTGAGTGATAATCAATGGGCTATACAGCCACTTTACTTTCCACTGAACATTTAATGGAGTGAGGATAAACCTCTCAGATGGGCTGCTGGTCTTTCCAGGCAGTTGTGCTCCTATGGTGTTTGTCATCGCAAATACAGGAGGTAAGCTGCTTGCAATCAGACACCTCAGCTAAACTGTTCATATGTCAAAGCAATATACGGTATATAGTCAGTGTATAGAAAGCAAAACGGGTAGCGTATGCTCACAATATTTGACAGAATTAGGGATTAACAATAAACAGTGTTAGCATAGCTGGAAATATGCCATTTACACTAGACCAGCAATTCATTTTAATGTCATATGTGAGCAAATCAAAACATTTCAACAAACTGAAGACACAACAATTATTGGATTTATACAAATTGCAGGAATATAAGATGAAAAATGCAGTGTTTGGCCCTCTATGTTTGTGACAGCCTGATGGATTTATTCTCCAGTTGTAGTGTCCTGGTGACCTAGTTCAGCTCAGATGTTTATCGTGTACCAGCAATGTTCTGGTTCGAGTCTGCCCTGAGGACTTCATTGCTTATTACCTTCTCAGTGAGCATTTAACAGCTGGCAAACCAAAGTAGATTGTTGTATTTAAAATATTGTATTATTGCACTGTAAAAAAACATAAGCAAAATAATTTAGGTCCCGACTTCATGAAATAATTGCATAAATAAATATGCGCACACAATTCTCAATAAAGGATCTTCATAAAGTCAATTAATGTTAACGATTAATCAATTACTCGATTGACAGGTAAATTATTGCCAATAATTTTGCTTTTCTTGTTATTGAAAACAGGAAATATTTTGGTTTTGGACTGTTGGTAAGACAAAGCAAGTTACTTTGGGAAATTGTAATGGGCAGTTTTCACAATTTTCTGACATTTTATAGAATAAACAATGAATTGATAATTTTGTAAATTGATGTTGAAAATAATCATTAGTTGCTGTTCTAATTCTTTGAAAATCTTTTTCTGCATCTTGTAATATGAATTCTTCCTGTTGTGTGTTAAGCTTGCAAGCGTATTCCTCGTGCATTTCCACTCAGTTGGTATCTTGCCGTGAACATCTGGGTGCTGCAATTGGGAGGTGCTATCATGTCCATGACCTTGACGCTCCTCTCTGGATATTGCTTCATTGTGCATTGTGTTGTTAGCATGGTGGCAGACGGAAGAAAATCTGATTTACAGTATTTTAATCAAAGCCTTTCATAACTTGTGATTAAAATCGCCTGTACAAATGCAATTTAAGATACAAAGAGAGATACAATATGTCCGTACAATGTAAGAGAGAGTGTGGTTGCAGACACCTTGTCCTGGCCACACACAGACAGAGAAACACACTCACATTCCTTCCCCCACATGCTTGAGTGAATGACAGTGTTCAACTGTTCCACTTAATTGTAGTTTATACAGCCTGAGAAAGAATGTCTGGCATTTATTGGTTCCCTGTGTTTTACTTTACAAATGATTGAGTGTGTGTGCATGTTTGGAATATGTGTCTCCTAGGGATGAGTAACACAAATTGTTTATTTTCCAATGAGTTTTTTTTCTTTCTTTAAGGAATAATCTGATGTTTTGGGAAATACGCTTATTCGCTTTAATGCTGAGACGTAGATAAGAAGATTGATATCACTCTCGTGTCTTCACAATAAATATGAAGCCAAAGAAAGATAGGAAACAGGGGAAAACAGCTAGCTGGCTCTGTCCGAAGGTAAAAAAAAATAATGGTAAAATCCCTCCCACCAGCACCTCTAAAACTCACTAAATAACATATTATAGCTAGTTTGTTTAATCCTTACAAAAACTGAAGTGTAAAAATGACAAGTTGTGGTTTTAGGCGGGGTTTGTGTTGGATTATTTCTTGGCCAGGCACAGCTAACCTACGCTAAGATAACCATCTCCTGGCTCTGGCTTCAAATTTAACGGACAGAAACGCGAGTAGTATCAATCTTCTCATCTGACTCTCAGCAAGAAAGCAAATAAGCCTCTATCCCAAATTGTCGAACTCTCCATTAATGTAGAAATATTAAAGGTAATCTGTTTATGAGGCTTTTCACTCAAGGATTCAATGCCATCATTAAAATCTATGTTTTGATGGTCATAACTTTGACCACCAAACAATAGCACATCTATCCTCAACCTTCTTAGCAACAAAAGCATTTGTGGGGTTTTCTTTTTCGGTCTGTGGTCTGGAGTTATTCCTTTTTCTTTCAAGATAATAATATGAATATTGACAGTGAACATTTATACTGATCATTTATGGATAATTCAGTCAGAGAAACTTACATCAAGGAATTGACCATTTATAGCAACCACAGTTAGATTTGGCAGAAAAGGCTCTGCTCTTTGAGGGAGCTCTCAGTGAATCCGAGCTGTGACGAAGAGTCTGCTGAGAGTGCTAATCCTCCTTAATAAACACATACGCGAACATCAAATCTTAGTAAAATCATTGATATGAAATACCACCTAAGGAGGAGGTTGGGCCTGGTGGAAGGAGCTGCGGCAGCATACAGCGTTGGCATGAGCATAACAGTGATAAGTGAACGCATACAAGCGCAACTTCAGCACTCACGCCGTGCTTCATTTGATAAAGTTTATGTGCTCATCATTTCTAGTTAATTTTGCTTCAAGGTGGAGAAAATGTGTTGTAGGTGAGCATGTGGATGGTTTTAAAGATAAGTATTACTTTGAGCAAGATCTTGTCTTTTGTGCTTTTGTGTAGCCTTTCATTATTGAGTCTGCACAGTTTTATTAAACAGCTCCCTGGTTTCTCTTATAGCCCCTTTGATGTAATGCTGAATTAGTCAGAACTTGGCTTTAGAAGAGACAATTTTTGTTGGATGTTTTGCTGACATTTCTGTATAATCAGATGTGCTTAAAATACCGAAGTGATGCACAGCAAACACTTGCATAATATTTCCAACTTGTCACTAATACTTTGCTGCTGTGATTTAAGTGTCGCAGAGTGAGACAGCTGTCTAGTCTGGGTCTGTGAAGTGTATTTTAGGATGGAAATGCTGGCAGCACCCATTTCCTATTCATACAGGATTCATTCTGCAATATAAAATCATACTTAATCTACTATTTTTTATTAAATTGAGACTTGCACTGTGTGACAGGCCAAAGGTGGATAAGTGCCAACATCCGTCTGACATCCGTTTTGCAGGCCGCTCTAATTTAAAATGACATTTTTCATTTATGACTACTAACTAAAAATAAAACAACCTAAGTAGTTTTCTTAGTTCAGTCGAGGTTTTGTTGTGGAACCTCCGTGGTGCTATGGTGGTCGTTTGTGTCTCTGTGTAACTCATCTCTGTCACTCAAATGCTATTTTAGCCTCTAAATCTTTCTATAATCTCATTTAGTTTTGTTCTTTTGATATCTGCCTTGTTGATCTGGCCTTGGATAGTTGTCTGTTCAAACATATGGTGTCATTTGACTTACAAGAGTACTGCTGTGAACGCAGAAGCTTCTGGAAATCTCTGCCTCGCCATTAAAAGTGTGGACTTTGATCCACGATCTAGCCCATGGGTCACAGAAAATAAGACTAAATTGCTTTTGCAGGCTGAAACAAAGGGATTTCCTTAACAAGACATGGCTGTTCCATTTACTGCACCCTGTTAAGCCTCCCACAAAATCTGCCTGCCATTTTTGGCTGTGCCTGACTGCTACTCTACCAGAGTCGCATTGGCATTTGAGCACAGGTAATCCCACAATACCGCAGGTGGAGATTTACCATTTCCACCACTGTGGCTCTGGTAGGCTTGGTGTCAGACTCTCTGAGCAAGCTGATCTGTGTGTCGCACAGCTGTCAGCAGCTCCAAAGGGTGGCAGTCCAAAGCATTCTATTGACACATGTCACCAACTGCTTTTACCTGATTTGGGAAAACCACAAAGAGACAATTATGCACATTCTTCAAGAAGTGAATTTGTAGGTTTTTGGATTGAGTGTGAGTCTGAGTTGAAATCTGTAACCTAAGTCTCCAAGTGATGCTTCAGAAATGTATATGTGTGTGTGTCCATGTGTCTGTCAGCCTGTCTGAAGTGTTATACCTTTTGAAGACTTCAGTGCCCGCGAGCTAATTATGATATTTGATATTTTGGCTGTATATTTCTTTGGTGTGGCTCCAAACAGTCATGGTAGCCTCCTTGCATGCACTCTAAATACATACAGTAATGTACTGTAAATGACCCTGGAGTCGGTCGATCCAAGACCACCAACGTTGCAGTAAATTACACTCATATCTGTCACATTGTGTTATTATTACCTTCCGTGATAAAGCACCTCTTCTTTTCGTCCTATAATTTATCCCCTAGACCTTAGTTTCTACCTTACATATTCACCAAACCTACTTGAATAAAATACAAAATACCTAGCTTGTTATTCCAACATACTATGGCTTTTTACTTTTTACTGCCCATTTTAGATGATTCTCTAGAGAGACGCACAGTTGTGCAGAAAACAGACTCCACCCACCTCCTGTCTCACTGACTGAGACACTACACAGACATGCTCCTTTCTCTTTTGTGTTTGTTGCTTTCCCCTTCCCCATTCCCCTTCTCTCCCTAGATCTTCACAAGACAACAGAACTGCCTCAGGGATGACTGACAGAAAAAAAACATATTTGTAGGGGCACAGGTGCTACAAATGACCTTTGGTGTGTATGTATGTACTCCATTGTGCATCTGTGTGCGTGTTTTTGCATACTGATTGTATGCTGGCTGCTGGCCCTTTGCAGATAAAGCCTGGTCTTCTGGGGGCCCACTTGTAGCGGGCTGATATTGCCTTTCTGTAATGCCAGGGAGCTTAGGGAGCTGCATGGACCCTTAGGCATCAGCCCAACACCATTTAGAAGGGTAGGCAGCATGTGTGACTGAAGGCCACACCGGCTACCTTGTTTGGATTGTTCTGTAATAGGTTTAAATGTCTAGAATGTGTGATATTGTATTTAAATGAAACATTTACGATTTTTGCCCACCGCTACATGGGTGGTTTTGCCTGTCTTTTGTTGATTTGGATAGCAAAATGTTTTGTATGTGGTTTGAGATTATTTTCCCTAATTTTCTAAATGATTCAGAACTCTTTCAGCATCGAATGTGACAGGTAACTCCCTCGTTTCAATATTTTCTGTTGCAAATCTGGGGGGCACAGTAATTAGTTTAACTGCAGGCGAGAACCTGGCTTTGTGCTGTTACCTTTGCGGGTTGGGCTGTTGAAGAATCAGTTCACTCAGTTTACTTTATTTGATCACAGCACTGAAAAATGTGTGAAAATGTTGGCCGGTCGGTCAGTCCACCACATTGATGCCGATCAAGCTTTGGTGTTCCCTTGACTTTTCATCTAGTTTATCATTATGTCCACTATTTCAGTTCATGACCAAATACTTGCAAAACTAATAGCATTCCCATCAGCCTCAGTTGTATTTTGTGTTTAGTGCTTATTACCAAATGTTAGCATACTAATATACTAAAGTAAGATGGTGAACATGGTAACTATTACCAGCTAATCATTGGCATCTTAACATTGTCATTGTAAGCAAATTAGCATGCTGACTTTTGCTCAAAAAATCTACTGCCGCTAAGGTGACTGTAGACATTCAACTAAATTCCATTCACCTCCATTATATTTAGGAGGCAGAAATCTCAGAAGGATATCTGAAAACCTTGCCAAATAAATCCCAAACTATCTGCATGGCTATAGGCCCACCAGGGGTAAGAGAGAAAGTGTGTTTTCTTGTGAACTTCCCAAAAAGGCTGGTGGATGTTGCATTCATTTCCAAGATTGTTACCTGACATAATGACTCAGATTTGGTGACTACCAATCTATCATCACACACCTTCAAGCTACATTTGCACTTTGCCAGCACAAAGAAAGGTCCTGCTGGTTCTCTTGTTAAATTAAAAAGTGCTGGGGGTGTTACTGAGGAGCATTTTTAGGTGTGTAATTACCAGCCTCTCATACGATTAAACTTTTTGTCAATTCATCACCATGTAGCCTTTCAGCTACTAGGTCAACCACTTGATGGCATTTAAGGAAAACGAGACAAAGGAAGCAAGAATTCAGGCAGTGGGAGGGCTTATCTCAGCAGTCCAAATCCATTTAGTCAGACTGCTACCATCCAGGTAATATGGAGTGTTTGGATGCAAACATGCAAATGTCAGCATATTACAGTTTTTAATGATAAGCTTGCACACTTATCAGACGCCTATTCTTCTTGACGTTTTGTGTAAGAGAGGGGGTTGTATTATACTCTGCCTCCTAAATTATATCACATTTTCACATTTTCCTTTATAAGCTTTCAGAAAAGACAGTAAATTTAGATTTTTGCAAACACACAAAACATCTACCACACTACCCAGTGGATCAAATTCTCACCCATTTCACACTGTGTGAGGTGTTACCTATCTGGGTAAACACTTGTCTGTGTGGGATTTATTGGTTCCAGCGGGAGTGTAGGAGCTCATCACTCTCTAGAGCAACGGTGATTATCTGCTTTACAGGGCCATTGGCACATTAAAGCGTGATCTGCTGAAGGCTGTGTAAGCTAGTGTTTGCAGCAGCAGGAAGGAACAGAAAAATGTTCCCAGAGCAATAAAACAGGTAAACAGAGGTTGCATGACTGACATAAATTCCACATTTCCTTCATCTTCTCTGTCTCTCTTCACTCTCTCTCTGTACGGTGTTGTTAGCAGTCTTAAGGACAATTGCTTGTACATTTTGGTTTAGGATTAAAGGTGATTTTTAATCTAATTCTCCAAAACAATGATGCTTGTAGCTGTTTTGTAGAGTCCAAACCAGATTCTCCAGCATTCACAAAACACTGAGGGAAAAAGAAGAGAGAAGAAACGAGGGTCTGCGTGTGGACAGGGTTGGAGATGGGCTGGTTTGACTGTGGTGGGGGATTGGAAAGAGATTGAGGGAATGTAAGATGTACAGAGGCATTGGAGTTGTGAACCTGGATCTCATTAGGGAGGTTTGCTTTGTCCTCTGCCTCACAGAGATTCATTGTTACACAGTTTCTTTGAGAAGACCAGCATGATTGACATCTTACCAGTGTATCACGGATTAGAGGTGATTTTGCGGTTGTTAGTGTGAGTATGGCTGGAGGTATTGATTTGTATTTCTATGGCTGGTTTAATGATTTCAGAGGCTTCGTTAAAATGTGGCTCTGAATGGTGAGCATAAATAAATGTATACTCAAATAGAGGGGAGGAGAGAGAGTGATGGCTCATTTTGAGGAAGGGTATCCTTGCTCTTTTGCTCAGAATATCAGAACAGGCATCTCTGGAAAACACAACAGTGACACTACTACAACACTAACACTATAATCCCATTATAATGCAGCTTTGAAGCTTTTCTCAAACAGTATATGAATATTTCTTTGCAAATACTAGACATGTTTTGAAAGATATGACTTCCTGAGGATTTCACGTCAGCATTATTTTTTAATTTACAATGCCCCATGGGGTTCCAACTGCTGAAACAAAAGCAAAACATTTTATGAGCGACATGCAATTGTGTGGTAATTATATTGTCAAACTGGATTATTGTTAATACAAGGCATATGCACGGCAATAATAATGTGCCGTGTCTAATTCCTTTAGAGCTGCTGCTGTTTTGATTAGAACTACTCTTTACTGCATGGAAGGATTATTTGATGGATTTTACTATGGCTCTTTTTGGTGTGTGTTTTTTGTATTCCATTGACATATTCAGCAAGTCTCATATACCTAATATGACAGTAAAGTGTACACCTGAAACCAATTCTCTTCTTTGTTTTGCCACCTTTGCACCTTTCTTCCCCTCCAGGGTCTCGTCTTCGCCAAGAAGACTTCCCGCCCCGCATTGTGGAGCACCCCTCTGACCTCATTGTGTCCAAAGGGGAACCAGCCACTCTCAACTGTAAGGCAGAGGGCCGTCCATCCCCCACAGTGGAATGGTACAAAGATGGGGAGCGCGTTGAGACGGACCGCGACAACCCCCGCTCCCACCGTATGCTGCTGCCCAGCGGGTCCCTCTTCTTCCTACGCATCGTCCACGGACGACGGAGCAAGCCTGACGATGGCAGCTACGTATGCATAGCCCGAAACTATCTGGGCCAGGCGATCAGTCACAATGCATCCCTGGAAGTAGCCAGTAAGTCCAGTTGGTGTGTTTTGGTGTTTAGTTGTTACAGTGTCGAGAGCTTCGATAAAGCCGTTAAATAGGATGCAACACATATGCACACACCTTATATATAAATTGCCACAGTCACACATTAGTATGGAAGTCTACTAGATTGCTAAAGTTTTGAGCAAGAATAACCAAGAAGCTATCTCTAATACCCAGGCATAATATGCAGATATTAAGATAATAATTGTCTGAGCTTTTTTAAACATTTTAATTGATCTCTAAATCTCTCAAAAAAAGTACACAGCTTTTTGAAAATATTAAAGTCTGGACAACAATTTCTCAATATAACCTTTAAATAATCTCCTGCATAAAGTCTTCAAGCAAGAATAACAAAAAAATAATTAAATTCGTATGTGGAATATATACTTTCATTCTTACTAAAATCTATCACACACTTTGTTATATTTACTTTGCATTGAGTGTCTTCACACTTTCAACTCCATTTGCATCGATCTAATTATACGTGAAACATTATATGTAAATGTAAAAGCCTGTTTTTCATTTTGTTACTTAAGTTCTAAAATGGGTCATTTTTATAGTTGAGGGACAGGTGGAAGTTCACTATGCGACCCACCTGTCAGACATGCAGCAGCTGTGTGTCTGCTTTAGTCCCCAGGTTTAAACAAGTGCTGAGTGTGTTCCTAACAGGTGACAGTGTGAACTTGCTGAAACATAGAGTTGCAAGTGTCAAGTGTGTGGTGTTGCCAGTTAAACAGCCTTTCACTGCAGCAGGAATCTGTCAGGTTGCATGCGGCAACCACACATATGTGTGTGTGTGTGGCGGGGGGCGTATATACATGTGTATATACATTAGCTAGAGTGATGGAATGAAGCTTGTGGAGAAGCAGACAGAGGGCAGAGGGCAAAAGGTCAGGGCTTACGACCACTGGTAAGTGCAAATGGTTTGTGAAACCCTAAGGAGCACAGGTTCTGCAAGTCCAAAAACACAGGAATCTGGCAGACAAGAGTAAAGAATGCGCTGAAAGAAGGTAGTGTTGGTGACAAGGGTTAACAACTGCAGCCATGCTCTCACACACTGCAGAGCACCCCATCCTTTACTGTCAATCCCCTGCTCTCCTCAGCTGTGTCAGCTTGCAGAGCTCTACCCAGGCTCAGTCTCCTGGGCAGATATTTCGCAAAGGTTTTAGAATAATAATACCCCTCCAGTATCCGTTTCACCTTTTGAATTATAATGAAAGAGATGGTCAAACAGTATCACGGTAATGCAAGATCAGCACTCCAACCCTGAGAAGCTCAGCCCTCTAGGGGGAGAGTTTATTACTTTAGTTCACTAAATTTACTGTCAGGTTTTAAGGTCGAGGAGGAACGGAGAGAGGACTTGTTGAAGCTGCCTGGATGAGTTATGTCTCCCTGCTTCATCCTTCAGAGGTCACACAGATTCATGGGTCACCCTGCGGCTGGATAGTAAAACAGAACACCCTTTGGCAAATGCTGCTGAGTGAAGGAGTTTATAAGCGGACCGAGAAGCTGGGGAGTGTTAAAAGGAGGACTGACCTCACTCTGTCAATAGACCAGCATAGTAGATAATTAATCTAGTCTTGTTAACGTGATAGTTGTTAATTTCGTGTAAGATTTGAATTGCTTAAAGGTTGCTTTGACAAAAAGGAACTGTGCTTACAAGGGTTACAAGGGTTCACAGTAAGCGACTGTTTTTGAATTATTTGTTGTTACAAACAAAGTCTGTGCACACACGCAAAGTATCATCAAGTTACCATCATGTTTCTCTTATTAGGTTTGTCACTCAAAAATCACTCAGACATTAATACTGTGGGACAAGACGCTTAAGCAGAAGCGTGGATGATAATCATTTTCCAGTATAAACAGGTTGGAGTGAGTCTGATCAATCCTACAATTCTGGTAACACCATGTGCTATATACTGTATATGCCACAATAGGTGCAGCATAAGCACATTATTAGTATTGTATTATAACTGCATCATAAAATGCTATCATAGACCCATATGCCAGTGTATATTCACCGCAGGGTACGGGGATCACAAAATGCAAATTTGTGCCGCAATATTTTTAATGACCAGTCCTCAAATGGCTCCAAATGCTAAAAGAAAGCAAATCTTCTCCCCTCAATATTCGGTGTTAAACCCATTCCAAAATAGACTGGGTGTTCACTGCACGTGTGCTCCATGTTGGTTTATATGTCAACCGGCAAGAGTGAACACAACAGCTGTGTGCGCGGCCAGCGAGCACGTGCCAAAGTTTTAGGCCGTTTTGATGCTGTTCACATATAACTAAAAGCATCGCTGCACCTAAGGAGAGCCTCACAGATCTTTTTTGTTGTTACTGTATGGCTGTCAGTTTCAATATGTCGAGTTTTTATATTTGCCATCAAGCTAAAAACAAGGCTCTTACTGTATTTTCAGAACGGCTGAACTATTGGTGAAAACAAGGGTTTCCTAGAATTTCTTCGATCATTACAGCATACATGGAACACATGCAAAACCAATTGTGATCCAAAATTGTATTAATTACTATTAAATATCTGATGGACTTGTTTCAGTTAATAAGAATAATAGATGCATGCTGTGATACTAAAGTTAAGTATGGAATATATTGTGTTTATTAAAAATATCCATATTCTATGTTTGCACAGGAGACAACACTAGTTGATTTACATGTCTGTCTGTCTTGAATATCTTGTCATTTTATATAATATGATAAGTTCATGGACTCTGGAAGGAAGACACTGCAGCACATAGACAAGAATGCCACAGTGCATAAGTCAATTGCTATCTTATCGAAAAAGTAAATTTAAAAGGCTACAGTGGAAAATGAATTGCTTATAAAAGCCTCAACTCAATTCCAAGTGAATTTACTGTATTCTAACTTTTTCTGATGTCGCTATGACTTAAAGTGAAGTAAGGGAGAAATGATGAAAAGTAGGGAGATGGCTGACAAAAGACAGGCTGACAGATGTAAAGTAATGGGAGCAGGAAGGAAGTGACAGAGAGACAGGCGGGAACAGAGGAGAGAGAGGAAGAAGTGTCAGTCCTTCAAGGCACAGAAGTGAAACTTGTTTGCAGAAAATTGAGGTGACGTGGTAGAGACAGTGACAGATGTAGTGTGTGCCGGTGCCTGAAGCGTGACCACAGGGTTGAAATACTGTGTAAGCACACATAACATGCTCACACCCATGTGCGCACACACACACACACACACACACACAGACTAGTGGAGCTCCTTCTGAAAGCAAAAGAGATGAAATAGGAAAAAAAAACGGGGAAAAAAGACATATAACTTAGTTCCTATCCAATAAATGTCACAGACGACACTCAGCATATTTTTTTTCGGCCTGCAGAGACCCTAGAGGACCCTGGGAAATGAACATATGTCCTATTGACCTCAGCCACTTGATTCAATCATGAAGCGCTTTATTGAGGTGAAGGCAAAGTCACAGTCTGTGTACTCTAAAGGTCATTGGATAGTAGACCTGTTTTAAGGTTCAGTAAGGGAGAGGAATAAATGATATTCCTAAACTAATTGGACACTCGCTGGTAAGTGAGGCTCGTGGCAGGGCTGACGGTTAGGCCACAACACTGCAGTGATGAAATAATGAGCCACAGGGAAAGACAACGAGACAGCCACATCACTTGTCATGCATGCGAGCATACAGGATGTAGAGATGCCCCCTCTGATTCCTCCATTAGTATATTCAGATAGTTTAGTTTTTATTTACATGTCACACAACTACATTTCATCACGTCACAGCTGGGACTACACAACACAGCTGTCAAAGCCAAAAACATGAATCATAACATTATATACGTATATATTAGTGACGTAAATGGATACATTATTCAAATATGAACAGATAATGTGCTCTTAACAGATATGAACAGAATCCAAATTTTTATTTGTCCCCTCTCTCCAACAGATGTTGCAAAACTGTTATATTTTTACCTCATGATCATATAAAAGCATGGCCCTTTGTGTGACTTGACAGTACACAGGAAGCTGAGGAGCTGCAGTTTATTTTCATCTTTTTTTTATTATACAATGTAGCCAAATGAGCTACTATGGCCCATTTTTTATGTCAATAGGTTTTTAATTTTTTGTAATAGACAACTCAGACCAACTTTCCATTCCCACTGTTCCCATTGTTTAGTTACATCCAGCCGTTAACAGTTTCACAGCTTTTATTTCGACTCAGAAGACTTGCCTTTTATTTTTTTTGAAGGTGGGTTTGAATACAAATCCTAATCTATTTTTTGATTAATTTACATACAACACCTACAAAAAACCCCCAACTCATTTTTGATATTAGTGAGATGTAATAGTGGGCAAACCCACTTTAATAACAGATCTCAGTTGGGCACATACGAATCCATGCTTCTTTCATCATAAATCGTATAAAAGATACCTCTCTATACTGTATTCATATTTCATCATCCTAAATGTATGCAGTTTTATTTTATTTTTATATCTTGAAAAGGGAAAACTAATAGGAGACATGTGATGGCTCGTGGTAATTACATGAATGCATTAACATGACAGACATGTTCATCGTAACACCATGCTCTCTGAAGTGGATCATGGGATATGCGCAGCTCCCTGTCCGCTCCCCTTTGATTGTAATCTTATGCTGGAAACGAGCGGGTGCAGGAGGCGTACGAAGCAGTAAAGAGAGAGGCGGATTCTCAGAGGTCAGGCTCCCCCTCTGCCTGCCCCTCATCCATTAACTAATGGCTCCTCACTTCAAATGGCTGTCACTGTCGCTGACAACATCCCGTTGTAGTCACTCTAGATAAACGCAATAAAAGATCCTAAGTGGCAGTAGAGCGGTATGTCTCAGGAAAGTTATCATTTTCTCTCCATATGGATGAGGAGTGATATTGTTTTATAGACAAATACTGACACATAACTGCTCATCATTCACAGCCGCAAAGTCAGATATCAGTGTTTTTTTGACAGCCTGTGAAAGCTGTGCTAGCCTCTTGTTCCTCATCCTGTTTTCCGCTCCCTTGTTCTCTCCCAGTTGGCCTATGGTTAGATCAGTCAGTGAATAAGTATCACACTCTGGGGACAGCTGGTTTGTGTTTACAGTCTGGAGACTGGGGTGAGTGCACTGCAAGTATTGTCTAAACAATTTTAGTCGCTATATTCCCCTAGGCTCAGCGTTTCCAAGAGCCAGATTTGCGCCAGAGTGTCAGGGCGTAGGGAAAGAGTTTGTTTGGCTTGCAGCGGCACGGTGAAGGGAGAAGAGAGAGGGGAAGTACTCAAGAGCTTCTGACAAATACCATATGGCTCCTGGATGTGTGGCAATATTATCAGAATGTTAAACCGTTCCTTTTGTTTTTGTCTGTGTGCACATTGTGTCAGGACTGTGCTGTATGTATGTATGTGTGTCAAATGAAACAACAGTTGCTACTTTGACAGGATAGAAAGGACTGACCTTCAAATCTCTACATTCTTTAGCAGATTGTCAAATTATACCATTAATTATAATTCCCTTTGTTTTGTTTTTTCTACACTTTCTACGGCTTTCATTTTACAATAGAGATGTGCTGTAGCCTTGTCAAGAAATAAAAGAAACATCCAGCTTCATGTGTGATAATAAGCCGGCAGCCATTGTGAATTATCTGCACTGTTAAAGATTCCCCTACATTTTCAGACATATGAACCCTTCTTCATTGGCCATGTTGTGTGTGCACGTTTTTTTCCTACTTTTCTCTTTTTGTGCTTATCTTTGGGGAATGGATGCCGACACGGGAAGACGTAGGTAAAAAAAAAAAAGCCTAGGAGTCAAATCAACAAATCTGTCTGTACAAGATAGACTGTTGTGTACAGTATGCCCCTGTGTGACCATATGCGGGTGACATTAAGCATATGCTTTGGGTATCTATTCATATCTTCTGCATGCCCCGCCCCCCACATCCCTCTAAATCATGTTGGATATAATTTTGTTGTGGGTAATGTATTCAGCTCTGGTTGTTGCTGGAGAGACACTGTTTGGCTCGGCCCATTTCCCCCGACACTAAATCTCTTCCCCCCTTTTCCCGCACAGCACTGAACATAACTGCGGGTTGCATTTTCCCTGCAGCCTCGGAGCAGTAATGCATCCATTTCCGATAAAACTCCATGCTTGCTGTGTCAGGTTATCCTGATGTCATATGCGTTTTATTCACTCATTTGCTGATTTGTAACATGGCAAGAGAAACTTCCCGGAGGGCCAAATAACCAAATGCTTAGCTGCAGAAGTGTTTTTAACAACTGAAATTAATTAGCAGTGAAAACCTATCATCAAGTCACAACTTGCAACAAAACCTGTACTGACATAAAGTATGATATGTCTAGTGTGCCCTATATTTTACTTGTGAATTTGTCAGTGTGGAAGTATTAAAGGCTTACAGTATGGCTGAGTAATCCTGCTGTCACTGAGAGACGAGGGATGGTTGTGCATTTGATGAGATATTAGCCTTATCCATCCTCTATCTATCACTCCATAACGCCACAGTCAACAGTAGCCACCAGCCATATCTGTGCTCAGGGTTAATGCTATCTTCCCTGGGGGTCAACGGTTGTGTCACTTGTCATTTTCCAAAGCCTTCCGCCTGTTCTCTCTAAATATCTGCTTTGTGTGGTGTCACATCACCCAGTAAAAGTTAACTGTAATTCTATATTTTTTTTAAATTCTAGCTCTGTACAACTCTGACAGTCCCTTCAGGGTATGAAAATGAAAAATGAACACTCTCCCAGATGTGCAATTGTGGTTTGATGATTGTTTGTTAGTGTTTATGATTAAAATGCCAACGTTTTAGACTATCATTAAACTAATCAAAATTCTTATGTGATCTAGTAGAGGAGGACACTTTGCTTTCTCACTGCCAACCATAATCAAATATTCTGGATGAATACCAGGAAGCACTATTGCATGGAAGTTCAACTCAGTGTTATGTTGGTTTTTAAAAGATTTTGAAGCAATAAAGACAAACATATCTTTTTTTACATTCACTCCTTGCTTAAGAAAAACTAAAATAATGCATTAGATTTAGATGCCTTGCCTGCTCTTTGCTTTTATGGCAGTGTATCTGCCACATAGGCGCAGAGCCTCTTTCATCTCATATACAAAATTTAAACTCCAACTATCATTGCTAGTCTCAAACTCAAGACACTAAATAGCTGAGCATACGTTTTCACCAGTTCAGTCCATTGTTGCAGGGCTGAATTTCTCAACTTTTACACAATGTTAAAGGTACTGTGAGGCGTTTTCAACATGTAATAATAGCTTTTCATCGCCAATGTGTGAACAGATTGTAATGTAACGTAAAAAATTAGATAGTCCCCGACCTTCTCCTTCCTTCTTCTTCCTTGCACCCGGGGCTGACCCAGCAGTAACCCCACTCAGGCCACCGGAAGTGGGTACTGATTGATGCCCGACCTCTCTTATGAAAAATGATATGGTGAGAACCTAACATTGTTTAAAAATGAAATTCTGAGCACCATACATGTATAATCTGACTGATGAAAAATTACAATCAAATTAGTCAATTTTAAGAAGCATTGCAGGGCAATCAGAGAGGTACTACACTGAAAACTGTATCTCAATACATTAGTTCACAGAAATGATACCACGGAGAAACCGTGAAGTGAGCACTTGCTAGTGCAGCAGCAGAGAAATAGACTGTTTATGCACTATTGTTCCTACTGCTTACCCACCACAACCAAAGATTCTGATATCTTCTCTAATAGGCTGCAGATGTGGTGATTTATGACATGCAGCAAAATAGGGGACAAATAGTGAGAGAGAGGAGTTGTTCCTCAATGGAAAGCTGAATAATGAGACGAACAGTTCCAAAGCACTACAACCATTCTTGTGCCTGCCTGGCTGTCAGTTCTGCATCCCCTATTTTCTACCATTTTCCTCCTCCTCTTCTGGAGCATCGCTTCATCTCTATCCTGTGGGAATTCTTTGGAATGTGCAGACAGGTTTGTGATGGAGCTGCAGTGGTTGAAGCTGTTTACTGAAAGCTTTGATGACCAATGATGTGTTCCCCATTATTGTCATATACAAAGTGTATGTATTTGTGTGTCTATGTGTGTAAGGTGTATAGTATGCAAAGGCAGAAAGTAAAACAAGGGTGTGTCTGTGTGTTTTCATGTTGATGCAGCCCTATCCTTAAAAAAGTGCAATTTATATTGCTAATGTTAATATTGTACAACATGTCAAAAAAGCTGCATTATTTAATTTGGTTTAATTTTGTATTACCTGAAAAATAATTAAATAGTACCAGACATTGTGTCTGAACTTGACTTGTAGCATCACACTGCCACTTTAAAGGGTTCTGCTTTTTCCTTTTATCGTTTGAACACCAACAGCCTTTTGTGATGTTGACTTTGCAGAAATAAAATAGGCAATTTCAATATTTTTCCAACTAATTGTGTTGCTATGTGCAGCTGTTGTAATAATTAATATTCACAATCTCTGTGTTTGCTTAGCTGGCAGCCTCCTTCCACATCCAGAAACTAAATTCCTTTTTTCTGTGTCATCAAGGCCAATTTTCAAGGTCTCAGTTTTATTATGCGAGACGGTGAGATGGATGAGAGCCTTCTTTAATCTACCTAGCAATCTAGTATCTACAAGCACCATCACAGTAGATGTTTACAGGTAGACTTTCCATTCCATTCATTCTCTCAAATATAAGAAAGTATATTATCTGCAAATGCCACAGAATATGAAAAGATGGAATATTTCATTATGCAAAACTCGCTCTGCAAATAAAACCCTCCTCTCTGTTTGCCCAACCTCACTTAATCTATGTTTTTCTCTGTGGAAAACTCCTCTTACTGTTTCTCCCAGACTTCCCAAGGCTATTGCAGAGATATAACAAAGAAGCACAAATACATAGGCAGCATGAAATGAGGCACTGGCAGCTGAAGGAGAGGATAAATCTGAGAGGTAAAGGAAAACTAAGAGACACTGAAGGGGGACTGGAGATAATTAAAAGGATCTTCAGAGCGATTTAGCCGTTAGCGCTGGGACTTATCATTCATTCATACATGTGCCCCTCCACACACGTACATTAATGCACCTATAACCAAAGATGTGTTGTTTTTATATTTTTCATGCTACATTCAAGATATGAATCTGTGTCTCCTCCTCACCCATATCTTTAGCTATGCAAAGCACATCAGGGTTCAATTCATTTTTATAACAGCAATCCACTGGCAATTTATCATAATCAGTATGAAAAATATGCTATTATGCTGCTGAAATATTTTTTTTGTTTCAATATAATATCTTGTGTTTCTTGGAGAACAATGTAATGACACATTTTAAGGTTTTAATCTCACATTCAAATATGTGCATGAAATGCTGATGAAACTGTTGGAATCTAGTGGTGTGACCATGTTTCATCGTGTGCACAGTCACATGGCCAGTGAAAGTTGTGAGTTTACAGATCATCTATCAGACTAATGTGATTATAATATGTTATCACAGTTAAGAATGGCAGGGGACTTAGCTGATATTAAGTACTGTTCATCTTCTTTTAAGACAATGAATGTCTTGCATGATTTTTAGCACTGCCACCTGGCACTGATGAAGTGGTCCTAATGACACTCTGCTTTTCCTGGGGCTGTCACCTTTTGTTTTCTATTGCTTTTTATTAGAATCTAATGTCTAGGCAGGGTAACCTGCCTATAATCTTGTGTATTATTGCCAGTAAGAAAAGTTTAACAATCAAATCCATGATCAAATTTTGTTATTGATAAATGCACAAGGAGACTGAAACAAAATGCTAGCCTGAAGAAGGACATTTTTCTAAAGAAGTCATGTTTTTTTAATAATATGAAATGACATAAAACATCAGTATCTGCAGAATTAATAGGAGGAGTGGCAGCTTTATTTGCTCTGCGCTTGATGGCACCTTCATTTTCTAGAGCCACATTATGTATAGTAGCAGGTGAATGACACAGGTGGGCTCCCTTACACTAATGCACAAATTGTCTTGGCTGCAGAGTGCTTTTGCTTTTAAGCATACACGTATATTTAGATCTTCCAGTAAGACAAAAAAAGAGAAAAAACAAACACGTTCGCTTTGTGGCCTATTAATTCATTGTAGTAGTACCTCAATGCCATTGCATCCAGCATGTCCTTCCAGCCTTATAGTTAATTGTTAAATAAAAAATGTGCCCACTCAGCTGACGATGTGAGGGACGTTAATCCCATCTAGATCAAGTGATTTCGTCATCTCCATAGTGTTGATGGAGAAATGGTTAGCTGGTGCTGGAAATGTTTGATAGTTTTAGTATTTTATTGAGATGTACATTCTGCCAGATCTCACCATGCATTGGTACATTTTGGTCTGGTCTCATGGTACAGAGTCTGATTTTCATCCGACTAGTTTACTGACTGTAAGCAAACTGGACCTTCCTCCTGGCAGCTTTTGCATCTTCTCATGAGAGATTCACAGACATACATAAGAACGATATACTTTTCCAGGCCCCATTCCAATATGTTATCCCAGTGGCCTCCAAGCAGAGCTGGCTAATTATAGGCTCACTGAATTAATTTGGAGTGAGTGAAGTAAACTAGGATTCATAGCTGGACTGATAATTGGATAGATCGGGTACTGGGATTCCTGCAAACCTCTCTCTTCTAATGTGGTACAAGGGTCGTTTAAAATAGTGCAATGACCTCAACTAATTTAAAATTTTGCATGTTTTTAGTTCACTGCTCGTTGGTCATGGTTTGTCAAAGCTGTAAATGCAAAGTTTCTACTGGCTAAATGAGGATTTCTGAACATTCCCTGTCTGTCATTCTGCTGTCTGTTTTATTTCCTTTTGATGCTTTTCGTGCAAATCCTTTTCTACCAAAAGTGTGTGGGTCATATGCCATGAAAAATGTGTTGCTAAAGGTCTTGCACCAAAATGTGGACAGGCAATAAAACATACACACCCACCCAACACAGACAGACGCGCTCTTTTTTTTCCGTCCACTCTGTATTTTGAGTGTGCTTCTCAAGATGAGTGGTTGTTTAATTGACAGCTGCTTCACTAACTGGTTCCCCTCACTGACAGATGAGGGAGTTTTTACACTAATAGCCATCGGACACCTGCGCATCTTGTCAGTTTTTCCTTGAGATTTGTTGACAGCATGTGCAGAGACAGTGTGTGATGTCGCAGCGCTGTCAGTCTGATGTCTTATATTCTCGCTGTCACCTAGTCTCTCACACTCACACAAAGTGCCATTTATAAATAGAGTATGCTGAAGCCATGTGTTGTTGTTATTGGCATGCATTTCTTTCAGCATGTATACCTAGAAAAAACAAACAAAAAGCATATCAGGGACAGAGACTGAGACATCATATCAGATTAAATTAGACTTTTTCCATACATCCTTTTCATGCATTTATTTTTGAAGCACATTTTATTTATATTTACTTGCCACTTGCCATCCCGTTTTTTCCTTTGCTTTCTCGGTTTTTGTTTATCTCAAATGCACAGTGCCTTTTCCTGCACATGTTATCATTTTAATCTGATGTACAATAAATAAACTATATAGTCTGAAGAATTCACATGAAATATATTGTACACAGACAAAAGAAATGTAAATATTTTGGATCAGGGAACTGAATATTCCCTGATCTCTTCTTAGTGTATTTTCTTTCTGGGTCTTGCTTGTTTGAGTAGAACTTGGCCTTGGGTCTGCCTCTCTCCACCCTCTCTATCTGCTGCTGTTCTGTTGGCATTGATTATCTCAGACCTGAGGTACTCACTGTGTGTGTGTGTGTGTGTGTGTATCTGTTTCACCGTCACTTGGTCCGCTGCATGCTGAGAAGGCAGATATCTCTAGAGGTTCTGTAATAGAGTGGATACTGTTGCCCGCCTCACATTGCCACGGGGGATGGAGGGAGTGTTGGAAAGTGGGAAGGGATGGAGAGGAAGAAATAGGGGAGAGGGCAAAGGATGAGAGTATCCACCGTTTACTTGCAGATATGAATGAAATCCTATCTGTTTGATTAGCCCTTTGACTCCACTGGTCACAAACGCTTTCACCTAATTGAATTATGTTTTTTCAGGCGATATCATGTGGAATGTACTTGTGCTGGATCAGGTCAGTAGTTGGTTTTGCAACCATTCGTTTATCCTATTTAACCAGTTTGTCATTATGAATTAAAGGTTTAGGTGACCCAAATCAGAACAGTATAGAAATTCCCTTATTTATTGTGGTATCTACCCATGCAGATAGTTTTGACTTTGTACACCCATGTTTTGAGATATCCGTCTCCTAGATTTTTACCTCCACCCGAATACAAGGGAGGTGAATGCCGTTTTTTTTCCCCTTAATCCATGAGTTACCAGCATTTAAAAATGATTTGTGTATGTTATAACTTTTAACAGCACAGTTTCAGAAGGTAACATCACAAAGAAAGGTTCAATAGCAACATCTATTTCCAGAAACAATGTTCTGTTACTGTGGATACTACACAAGCTCTTAATGGTTTCAATGGGGTATATTATTATATTAGAAAGTAGTTCCTTTGGAAACTGTTCAGAGTTCTGGGTAATCGGACAACTTGCTCTGGAAGAACATGTTGCTTTGTGTCATTTTTCAATGCTATGAGCACCACAAATGAAATTCTAGCAGCAAAAATGAGTCTGACATCTCAGAACCTGGACAAATAAAACCAAAACTATCTGCATGTCTAAATACCAGTATAGCTAAGTGAGAAAATGTTTTTTGTAATATGAGTGAATTGGCCATTTCATGAAAAGAGACAGCAAAATCAGGCAAGGGTGGTTGTTGAAGTCAGAGATATTATATTTGTTTACAATGTGATCCTTCTTCATGTACTGGGGATAGAACCGTAATAGATAATAATGCTTCGTCCCTGGGTTTGTGTGTGTAGTGAGGAGCAGCAGCACAGCTAGATGACTCCAGTACCAAATTGCTTCTGGGAGGGAGAAGTGAAGGAAGCTTCACACTCCCATGAACACACAGCGGGGAATGTGCTGTACATTGTTTACAGTATGCACAGTCTGCCATGTTCAATAGCCCTCCCCATCACTCCCATTTGGTCTCTGAACAGAACTACAAGCTCACAAACACCGGAACTTTAAAAGCTGCATGTAAGTCAGTATGCTTCCATAGAAGATATTTAGCATACCTTCTGCAGAGACACCTACTTGGTCTAATCGGGGGTTTCAGTCCAAGTCCAGTCTCACTGTTGTATATTTAAAATAAAACTGTGCGTCCAACAACAAACCAATTAATTTAGACACATGCTGCCATATGAGAGTGAATTGAAATAAAAAAACTGGGTAGACAGAAAACCTTGGTGTAATGTGAGCTCAGTGGTTTGTTGTTTGGGAGGTGGAGATGCTAACATTACAGACTGAGGCGAAAATGATAATTAACACTGACCTCGACTCGACCCTGATTCCCTCCTCTAAATGTCCGTTTTTCTTCCATTGATAAGACACAAAAGAAACTCTCTCTCCACAGACTTTGAAGGACAACATTTCATTTGAGTCGGCAATGACAGAAATATCTTCTGAAAAAAGGTTATCCCTATCCCTAACTGCCCTCTTTCTCATTTCTTCCTCTTTGGATCCAGACAGTGCTGAGTCTACTAAGAGGAAGACAGCTAGAGGGATTACAGTGAGCTAATTATAAACTATCTATCCATAATTGCAGCAGATTACGCTATTATTCATACAGAGCTTAGCTGCACAAAATGCCTTAACCACGATCACATTACGTAGCATATATCGCTATGTATTATTCACTATTTATACAGCTGAAACTTAACACCACATTTCAGTTTAAGTAGCCTTGGTTAAGGTAAAGAATAACTAAACGCCATTACCCTATTACAGCTCTTTTCTCAGACTGTAACGCATCATTGATGACTCCATTAGGCTTGTGCACTGAGGGTATTGTTGGACAGAAATGAGGAAATGGCACAGTTCATTCAGGTAGCAGATCAATCACTGAAAGCAATTCCAGGAGGAGTGGATGATTTGACGTCTGGGCTGGCCTAAATGTGAAAAACAGATGCTTTAGTGGAGGAAATCATTTGAGCAAATACCAGTCTCCTTGATCTGGTGAAGACGTCCTGTCTTTTTCTCCACCTACTCACTTCTTTTATATGATAAGAGAAGCGATTATGTGGTTAGAAGGAAACTATTTTAAACCATCATCTTGTAAATGTTCTTTCTGTTCTTCTTTCATTTTCACATTAGTGTCACTGTTTTAGTAGATTAATGGTCAGCTGCACAAGAAACGTTGCAAAGGGCAGCTCTTTGGTGTTAAACTACAGTCACATTTAATTCAGTCCAATTAATTGTATTTGCACTGAAACCAGATTTGAGGTTTTTAATACTAATAATACTAATTAGCACCATTCTGAGCGTAGCCTTATACTACAAGTGTGTCATAGCATTATAGTTGTAGTTCTAGTATGGCTGTAAGATTTTCAGAGTTAGCATGTTGTATAAACATCTTATCATGTGATAACTCATGTACTCTGTATTCCTGTCGCAAGTGTGTCTGGCTGTTTAGTTTCCCAGTATAGTGTGATATGAAGTGGGGTACGGGGAACGATTGTAGGTGACACAGCAGAAAAAGACAACTGGCAAAACATGTTGATTTGTGGGTCACAATGTAACAATCTCTGACCTGTGAATCTGCAGGAGGTTGATGCCACCAGACAACATAAATGTGTCATTTGTGAATGAGAGGCAAATTAAAACATTCACATAGCATAGCAATCCTTCCATCCATCTGCATCTCTCTGTTGCCAGGATGACAGTATGTTGTTTATCACCCTCGCTGGTTTTTAAAATAATCTATTTAGCAGTATGTTCACTTTGCTCCCTCCTACCTCCTGCCCATCAGAGCAGCTGTCTCTCTACTCATGGTGCAGCAAGCCAACCTTAACATTTTCTTTGCACTGCTGCTAAAACCAATTAAATTTACAGCAAATAAATCGCCTGATTACAAAGCTTCCCCCCTGCCTTTCCCTCTGATGTGTGTGTTCATGTGTGCATCTCTGTGTGCACGCCACCAAGGGCAATGTTAAGAGCTGATCAGATGGGAATGTGACATACTTTCTGGTTGTCTCTTCGTTAATCCATATGGGCACAGCACTAATTAAATCCAGCGGCTCAACCATTCACACCACTGGCTGCTTGGCACGGAGCAAAAAATCTGTTGGTGTTCTGTCAGGTAATATGACAAAACCAGCAGGGAGAGTTTATGTGGGTGTGTGTAAATGTCAGGGAGAGAGAAAGGGTTGTGTTTGAGGCCGTAAAATGAGTTTGTTTGTGTGCAAGAGCAAGAGGGAGTGAGCTGGCCTGCAGAGAAAGAAATATTAATTGTAGTGTAGTGTTTGTAGATGGGACAGTCAGATTGACTGTTGATTATGTAGATGTCTCTGTAAGAGGCAAGATTTTGTCAGTAGGGTTAATTGCAGAGGGGCGATCATGTCATGTGAGGCCTCTTCACTGAGCCAACCCTGCTGGAGTCACTGAGACAGACTGACACGCTGCTTGTCTCTCCTGAAGTGGGTGCCTCTCTCAGCAATTTCCAGGCCATATCAAATCTAAACAGTATAAATGTGAGCCTTCCCTCGCCCCTGACCCCATCACTCCCCGTGGCTTTCTCCCAGCCCCTTCCATCTCCACAGCAGAATCTTATTATTGTGTTATATTGTGGCTTTATCCCCAGAGAGTGCATCCCTTCCGTTTTACTTTCCAGAACCGTTTAGTAGGAAATGTTGTTTTACATTATTTGTGTGTGCCGATGTGCATGAGTGAGGTCACTTGTCTCCAGTGATGTTATAATTGTCCACTTGATGTGTGCTTCCCAGTAAATTCATAGCCAACATGTTGATTTTCTTCACGAATTGTGTGACGGTATGCTTGATTAGTCTGTGCTGCTTGGGAGGCTAATGTGTTGGTTTAATAGTGTTGTGTTAACACGATAAAGATTTATGGGGGGCAGACCAGCATGTGTTCTGTGGTCCACACAACAAATAGATAAATAAATGGAAATTGGGTCCATTTGTCACTGTCCGGGTTTGCCTGGGATGCTGTGTACCTGTGGAGTGCAGAGCCCAGCAGAGATGTGACAGTTTCTCCCTGTTGGTGCCTTATCGGGTCGTCTGTCACACGTGTCCCTTTGAGCGTGTTCCAGCCTCCTTGCACACACTACTACTGGCTTACTCCTCCACCAAATGAGGCAACAAGGCAAAGAGCTACCTCTGTTTGATATCCTGTTGTTTGTGGTCACATGTTTTTGGGAAGAAAAAAAAAACTGGTTGAGTTTGTTGCTGTAATGAAGAGCAACATGAAGCTTGGAAACCACATTCTGAAAGAGAAGAACGGTGAAATCATGTTCTTGCATTGATGTAGAAATTATAATATGATATAACTTTAATTCAATTAAAGACTGCAGCACAGTGTTGATAACAAAATAAAAACTGATTGTCAAAGTGTAATGGTTTTCATTCACAACATGCATTTCAGCCTTTAAGAGGATATGATTTTTCAGAGACAGTTCATTGAAAACCACACACTAAAATGCATAGTAAAAAATAAAGTGTATCCTTTATTTTTGAAAATGCAGTAGCCCTTTGTATGTCAAAATGATTCAAATTATTGAGTCCCATTAGGGACACAAATACACAGAAAGTGACACTGGCATTGTTGTAACCTGCAACACTGGAGACCAGGGTTTGCATCCTGAGTCCAGCGTGTGGTTAGGTTCAGGAAACAACACACATTTGGTTAATGGCAAGAATTAGGGTAGGAAATGAGTCATTGTTGACTTTTTCAGTATTTCACCCAGACCGCAATCTTTCCCTAACCTTAAGCAAGTGTTTCGAATTGCCTAAACATAACCATTAAGTTTAGTTAGGCTATAGTCACCACAAGCAGATATTGTATTGCAGGAGCGAATATTTGCAAATACATTCAGGGCCAACATTTTGCAATTTACCATATTTCGTTAATCAACAACATTTCCTCATTATGTTGATAAAAATATAATCCAGGCCACATTATGTTCCTATCAAAACATTTTTGCTGTTGCAAATTAGTAGTATATAAATGTCATTTCTAGGAGACAGAATCGTTTATTAAGCACATTTCTCTAATTTCCTCAGGGATACAAACTGTGGCACAAAATGGGGAAAAATCTCCTCATGCCCAGTAAGTGCTGAGTTTACCAGAAGCAACAGCAGTTTGTTTGGAACATAGACGAACCGGCTAATTATCATGTTTAGTGATAGCGTCCATGGGTACACAGACAAAGGAAACTCAAACTTCAGCACAATAAAACCCAATAAAATGTAAAAACACTGCAGTACTGACCCCTTATCATCAACTATGAGTTAAAGACTTCAACAAATAAAGGAATAAACAATTGTAGAATCTCACAGGTGATCACTTTAAATGACACATGTTCATTTTTCTCTCTCTTTTTTTCATACATGGAAGAGAGAGGCATTGAGGCAGAGACAGACATGAAGCCACAGTGCAGTTGTGTGGTTTACTCTGGTATTCTGCTGACATGGGATCCATTAGGATGGTTTGGGGGGTGGGGGGGGGGTGGGGTGGAGAATGCACAACAGGACTGGGAGAGAAAACGAGGGAAGTGTGGGCTTAAAAAATCAGTGAGGGAAAAATCTAGCATAGCCGAAAGACCTTCAAGCAGGAGAGAAGAAAACGAAGATGGGGAGGAGCAAAGCCTTGAGAGATGGTGAGATAGCTTAGAGGAAACAAAGGAGATGAGGAGATGAGAGTAAGCAGAGATTGAAGTTGGAAGACAGGAAAACACAAGGGAGAATGAAAAGTGATGAGGGTGTACAGTACTGTTCAGGCAGGAAAAGAAAGAGAGATGAGAAGAGACTTGGTGGGGGGCTGATTCAGCTTGCTTTGCACTGGTAGAGAATCAAAGCTGCATGGTGGAACCTATACAAAAATGTAGAACTGTGTTTGGTGTCACTAAAAAACAATATTCAGGTGTGCACTCGCCTCAACCAAAATTGTCAATGACGCACACTATTGACCTCATCTTGGCCAGCTAATTCACTCCTATCCCGGCAGGTGAGTCACCTAATGTTGCAGAGGACTGAGTCAGGGAAGGTGCATGGCTTTCAACAGAGCTTATTCATGGAATACCACATACTAATGATAAGGCAGGGTGTCTGTACACACACTTAGTGATCTTTCCTGTGGTGCCCAAATGATACCCTCTATCCCTGTCATCACTGGGGCCTTGCACACCAACCAATGGGAGTGTCATTGTCAAGGAGATTGAAAACACCTGGAGGCTGGCATCATCCAACAGCACATCAGACATTCGTATTTAGCTGGAATCAAACACAGACAGATGAATGTTTGTGGCTACAGGGCTGCAGCAGTGTTTGTGATAGGGATTTGCAGAATAACACAGAGGCGATGGAGAAAGAGGATGACAGGGCGCTGCATTAGCTTTATTTTCAAATGGGCTTCATGTAATCACAGATGCTTCTCAGGGATGTACTTCTCTCACTGTGCTCACTTTTCTAGAAACATTTTCACATGCAAATGTCCACTCTCCCCAATTGTGCCTCTGACCACAACATCAAACGGAATGAGCTATCAGAGACAAGACTGGGCGAAGCATCCAATATCAATTTTTTCGTATAATCACGGTTTTCTCTCTTCCTTTGCATATCATTTCGAGCCCTCTGCTCTTCCCTCCCCCATACCTATCCATGAACTCTCCTCGTCAGAAAGACAAATTACCCAGTGGGCTGCTCTTTTAGCTGTGCTTTCTGTACAATAATCAATTTGAGGACGAGAGAAAGAGAAGGCTCGAGAAACGTGAAATTATTCATCAGGGTCTTTCAGTAGCTGGGCTGTAGAGGTGTGGGGGATGGTAGGGGCTACCTCGTCCTCCGTGAGATAATTAGGGAGAAGACCAAAAAGCAGAAATACGGGGAAGACTGCAGGCCAGCAGTGAGAGAGAAAAACGAGAGACGGAGATGGAGAGTGGTAGGTGCAGAGATGGGGGATCTGAGAGCAGTTTGCTGTTATATTTGGAAATCTTGAGGTGGTGTTTAGTTTGTCGTCCCAGCAACAGACAGATACACAAGAGAGGATGGAGGATAGGCAGCCGCGGCTGTTGACGAGTGAAGGGGAAGTGCAGAGAGGAGGAAGAGCTTTGAGGGGAGCATGACTCGGAGTTAGCTTAAGTAACTACTCAGGAGAAAAGAAGGATAGCGTGAGGAGGGGAAAAATGAGCCAGGCTGTCTCTTGTGGCGGGTGTTTATTCAGAGACCTCTTGTTTCCTACCAATTAAAGGGGCTGGGGACTGCTTCAGCACAATCCTCCTGCTCTCCCTCCCTCCTCTGCTCAATCTGTCTTCACTGCCTTCTTCTGCAATGTTTGCTCCAGCTGCAATTTTTGATCATTTAAACATCTCACAGTGCATATTTGCACATATGTTTTTACCCTCTAAGTTCTCCCATCTGACATTTTAATTTATTTGACATTCAGACACAAACATTTAACATCTAATTTTGTTAAAGAACACTTTCACTGTATTTAGTTATCTGTGGCATAATCCTTAATGTGTTTATCTTGTTTTAATTGCTTGCAATATCTACAACAGCCTGCATTTGTTCTGTTCTTATCTATACCCCTCTCTGTGCTGCTGCAATGACCCAATTTCCCCAGAGGGATCATTAAAGTTTCATCTTTCACCCCTCATTCATTTCTCTCTCCATTCATTCCTCCCTGGTGCAGTTCGGTCCAAACCAAACAAGCTTGTCGTTATACTCGATTTCTCTTCCCGTTCCTTCTCTAAATCACCAGTCTTTAGCCTCTCCATGATGTGAAGGGGTTTTAAGTGCCAAACACTACTGTTTGTAGGCTGTTTTGCAACTTAAAACAGCGCATATGTCAAATTTGTGGATTAACGCATCTTTGCATATGATCACTTATTTCCTTTCTGAAAGCCCTCTGAAGTTACTGGTGATGTGGGGTGTATATATGATTGCACCAAGCTCAGAATTATTCTCTGGAAGCCTACTTGGAGGGTAATAAATGAGAATTGAGAATAAAACAGACTGCTTGAAAGCCATGGTTGTTTTATACCATCTGCTCTGGAATAGTGGGAATGTGGTACTGTACTTATCACAACTACTTCACCCCGTCTGCACACATCATTATCAATATCAAACACCTGACATGATGCACTAAATGTCTCTATGCTGCATCTCTTCATGTACCCATCAGTTGTGGGGAAATAAAATGTAGGATAGTGTCAAACGCAGTCTGCAGCCTCTATACACGCCTTGGAGTCATGTGATTCTGCGGTCCTTACCTGCACTGTCAGCATCTTTCCTCATCACTATAATGTAATTTTCCCTTGTTGAATTAAAGTATTGTTGTGCTATGCTGTGTATCTCACTGCAGAGTGCATGCCTGTCAATCAGCATAATATGGCATGGAATATAATGCCATAGTCTGCCATATTTGTGTAAAAACAGCCCATGATTCAGTCTAGCATCTTTGTCTGATTTATATTATCTTTTTTTTTTCTGTCACACTCGAGAGCGTTACATACCTGCCCATAGCCTCTTTCTCTCCTGGGCCCAGAATTGTCTCTCAGATTGATGACAGGGGAAGGACTAGGGCACCTCAGGGTGCATTAGGATGCGGAGCATAGCTGTAACTGTGAGTGTGTGTGCTGGGTGTGATTTGCGTGCATGTGTGTGTTTGTTAGGATATAACTTTGCCTATTTTGGCACCCGCCTCGCCATAAAGCAAAAACACTACATTGCGGCCACTGGTAAGCCGTCTCGTTCAGTGTTGCATTCACTGTAGCTCTTTGTTTCTTTGTGTCTGCATCTCTACTCCTACCCATGCTTATACTGTATGCCTTTGTCTTTCTCACTTTTGGCTTTGTTACAATACATTGCCCTCCCCACCACCAGCTCTTCCTATTCCTGCCCCTCCTCTCCATCGCCTCTCTTTGTGACCCGGGTGCACACCTCCCTTAGAGCATTTCTCCTGGGTTTTGCTCTTTATTATTTCTATCTCTACCTACTTTGTCTTCTCTCACAAACAAGGACCAGGTAGGAATTAGGGTAGATACTCATTTAAACAAAGAGAAGCCCACTAAGCTTCAGATTTATGCTCTGCCTGCAGTGTATAATTGCACATACCCTGAAGTTTGCCCCTCTTTGCTTTTTGTGTACAGTTCATAGAAGGTGCTTATTTAGAACTCAACCTAGCCTAAGGAGATTTTCCAAACACCGTCTCTAAAGTCATACTGCTCAAACAAAGGTTTCTATGGGCCAGTGGAATACATTTGTCTCAAGGTCTGTCTGCTTTCCCGCTCTTTTGTTTTATCCCACTCCTTCAGGGGGATTCATTGGCCTTATTAGTGGAAAAAGCTGTGTTTTTTGTCTGTGTAAAAAATTAATTGACACACTCACACACGTGCACTTACATACATTCCCTCCGCTAACCATATTTTATCTACTCGTTAATGTTCCCAATTACTACGTCAAACACTGCCAACATTTTGCAGCGTGGCACGGTTATTGAAATGGTAATGCAACCATCTCAAAGTGAAAGTCTTTCATTCACCGGCTTCTAAGTGGATTTATTCATGACAATTTACTCTTCTCATGCAGGATTACACTAATGAGAGGGTTAAAGGGTGGTGTGTGTGTGGCTTTTCTCTGCTTTCATGCAAGCGACTCTTGCCCCGGAGTGAAAGGGCCACGTTTCTACTGCCTCCAGCTCTCTCCATTATTCAGAAGAAGAGGCCTTGATTTGGTTTTTGTACCATTCTCATGCTCTTTGGTGGGCACTTCCTGCTATCTAAAGGATTCAGGTGTCTGCTATTGCTGTCACAATTAATACTGCAAACAACCAGTTTTTTTGTGAGATTTTGTCTGATTTGAATCACACAACAGCTTCAATTGTGAATTACTTTACACCTGGAACAGGCCTTACATGTAATAAAGCAATGCTTGGACCAGATTGTAAGCCATCCGGGGTCAGGTCCCTATGGGGAGGTATTGTTAGTACAGATCTCAGTATGTAGGTCATTGGGCTTTGAGATAAACAGTCCCCAGGTATTGCCTGTACTCTAACAACATTTCAACCTGCTACTGTCAACACCCAGTCATACACCTCTCTGTGTCCCCTTGCCTGTTGCTTATTAGTGCCATCCACCCAGCATTCTCAGTTGTTTGCTCTTTCACCACCTATTATCACTCACACCGGAAGGAATTCCGGTTTTGTTTGGAATAGTTAAAGTTTCTGTGTGACTGGGGACTGGTGGTCATTTCACAACCACACCCTTTTAAAGCCTGACAGGTGCTTAAAGTAAGGACAGGCTTAATGAGTTTAGTTATAAAACATAGTACAGTTAACATTGTTTACCTGAGGTGGTTATATGAATTTATGGCGATTGGGTTAAAGAACTCGTGGTCTACAAAGTTTAGGCTACTTACAAAATAACAGGTGGCAAGAGCAAACACCACCCACACATATAAATGTTATGTTCGGATAACAAGACTTGCATCATCACAACACCAAAGGAGTGCTCGGTCCTTGCAAATATAAGACTGTGTAGAAAATTCAAAGGTTGGCAACTTGATGCCTTCAGTAAAAGATCTTGCTAACACGTTTCCCTCCACATGCATTGTGTGCACTGAGTTAGGAGACACATGTCTGAAAGCCTTTGCACTGATTGGATGGACCAAGTTGCCATCTTTAATGAAGTAGTGAAGCCCTAGCAAAATGAATTAGAAAGGGTACTGAAAAGTGATCAGCATGTTGGATGGTTTTAATGATTGTGTGTACTCAGGTGATGCTAGAGGAGATAATACATCACAGCTAATATTTGTATTTGTATATTTTAAATCCCTTCTAACAACACACTTTTATAAACACACTTGTATGTGAAATCCACTCCCTATGCACAGCTGTTCAGAGTTTGGAATCACTGAGGGGTCTTTGTGTTTCCTGTGTTTCTCTGGCATCCTTTACTCCTATTTTCAGAATTTTTCCACACACATTTGTATGTAAAGTTTTGATCTGTTCTTAATATTATCTCTATTTGTTGGTGGGTTTTTAGCTGTATATGTTTACCTCATATATTGACTTATTCTTCATTGCTTCAATGTTTTTAGAAAAGTACAAATAAATGTATAATTATTATTATTAGCCTATATTTAATTTATTTTTATTTACTTTTTTTGAAAGTAATCCCATTTAAGGAGAGAGCACCAAATTTAAGAAGTAGGACCCCTGTGGGTTTACTCCCACACTCCAATGACATACAGGTCAATTCAATCTAAGTATAATAATTGCCCTTGTAGTCATTGTTGCAGAAATGGGAATTAATAGATATAGTTGAGATACTACAACCCGATTCATTACCTACTAATCATATGATTGTAGCAGCAATTGGGTTGTACATTTACAATAGTACACTTGCATGAAACCCCACTGATATAGAGCTTTACAAACCAGTGGGGTTGAACCTACAGCCCGGGGGCAGAAAACACATAGGTATGATGTTTTAATAGCTTGTAGGAAAATAATATGTTAATGTTGCAAATTGCATTAGGATTAGGTTAACTTCAGTACTTAGTCAGAGCCGATGGGTAATAGAGAATACAATTGTTTAATTGTTATTTGTTATGAATTGAATGAAAAAAATGATTAGTTTGGGTATCCAGAGAGATTTGGAATGGGTTTGGAATGGGTTGCAGAAGTCTTCTTTGGAAAAGTTTGATAGAGTGTTTGACATTTATGGTCTTTTCAAACCGAAGCATAATCTGATCTGATCCCTGTACTATTTACTGCAGACTGTCCACATTAGCAGGACACTTCAACAACAATATTGAATCGTAGCAATTGACCGTTACACTATCAGTAGACTCTTTGATGTTTTCCTACTTTTACAGTTTAATATACAGTAAATGTGTCCGGTGTAATGCATTATCTCGTCTGAATGGCAGATCTTCAAGGGCAGAGCGGTCTTGCTTTATGTTGTCCTCTGCCGAGTAAATGAGTGTTATGTGGGGGAATGTTTTTAATAAAAACAGTGTGTGTATCCAATAAACAAACAAGCATGTGTATGTGTCTGTTTCTCTGAACATGTGTAACTATTTGTTAGCTTGTGTTTCCTCTCAACCTCTCACAAAGTCACAAGTTGATAAAATATGCTACAGCTCATAAAGATGTCTACAGCACTGGTTCTTAAAGCCTTAAAACCAAACATAATACAATGTCTGTACTGTATTCACATTTTTTCTCCTGTATTTCTCAGAGGATTCAGTATTTGACGTTGATTTTGTTTTATGCCAGCATGGGCTCCAGTGAATACTACTGGTGAGGAAAATCATAGTGAGGAAGAGCAAGGAATCACAGAGAACGTGTCAGAGATGAAAATGTAGTCTTCTTTCATTTATGATGTCTCTCTGCGACCTCTTCCTCCCTGCTTGCTCTCTGAACCTGCACCACCCGCGTTAAATCGAGTCATCGTAGAACTCTGATTATCATCCTGGGAACTGATTTAGTGTTACTTCATTGCTTCGTTGTTATAAAGCAAATGAGAGAAATCAAGACTTTTTAGGCAACAACAGAAACGGAGTCAACCTTTTGCACTTTTGTGTGATTGACAATTTTCCTAACCCTATCAGAGCTGTTTCATCCAGCTCTTCTGCCACTTCATTAATTCTCCTAATCTGCTTCATGTCCATCTGACTCTCTGTATCTGCCCTCTCCTTATTCTCAGCAATGTTTTTCCTCTTTTCTCTTTCTCCTGTCTTCCCTCTTACAGAGGGATAGGATGAGTGGAGGAGATTAAAATGGAGGTTACACAATCCTTTTAGCTGGTTTTAATGTCTGCCCCTCACGAGTGATATGTTCTGCACGTACATCAACAGGATTAGAGTGTCAGAACATCCAAGAACTGATGAACCGGTGCATCCATCCTTAGACACACTCACACGGCATCATGGTACACATAAACCCCCTGTCAGAATGCAGTGCCTCTTAAAAGGGTGTGTGTATGTCAATTGCACATGTACCATCATTTCTGACTTTCTTTTGACTTTCCTATGTGTTCTGGTTGTATTTTTTAAAGAAGGGGCAGTGAAAAAAAATGTTAATTGTGAGCTAGAGAGAGTGAGATAAAAATAATGGTATTCAAAAAAAAAAGTAAATAAATATCTAATACACATCCAAACTTTAGGTTAACAGCTAATGCCATCACCTGACAGGTTATTTGAGTCTAAGAGAGAAAAAGAAAAGAAGAAGTTAAAGTGTAAAATTTGGCACAACAAATATCATAAATGGGAGCTTTATCCCGCTAAGTGAGCCCCTATGTTGAGTTGATTGGCTCGCCAAACGCAAGATAGATTTATGGCCCTCCATCCATAAAAAAGGGCTTGCTCTGGGATTTTTCTGAGTAAGGATTTCTTTTCAGAAAATAAAATTCAAATAGGGAACCTTGGGGAGGACAGGCAAGACATTTTTGTTTCCTTTATAAGCAGCGTGGGGTGTCTTCTGGATGCTAGTGTGTATTCTACAAATATCGTGTGGCATAGTTATGAGACTGAGCTAATGCATGTATCCTAATTTGTATGTGCAGGAGCTTCTTTGTTTATTGGATTTGCTTGGTTGCGGTTCATATTATATTATTGGCTTTGGTATGTGCTTGCAAAGGGGTACAGGGCCCACTGGACCTCCTGTGTGAGTGAGTGTGTGTGTCTGTCTCTTTTTTCGATCTATCTGACCAGCTATACAGTGCACGAGCTGCACATATTGGCTTTTCTGTGGAGCAGCTGTTTCTCCTGCAGCTTTCTGTCTCTCAAGACTGCGGCTCTGTAAGAGCAAGGAGGAGAAGAAGAGGAGGAGGAGGTGGAGAAGGGGGAAGATGGATAGAAGCAGAGAGGTAGGGGGTAGAGAGAGGTCAGGAGATAGATTGTGAGAAAAGTCAAGGATTTCATATCTGCTGGGATTGGATGATTGCTGTATTTTTAAGGTTAGCATTGGGTTTATTATATTTATATATTTTCAAGTCAGTGCTGGTGTATTTTACTCATGATTTGAGCTGAAATGAAAGTTTTAAGCACTTGGAAACATTAAGACCTCAGGACAGTGTAAAATATGTCAGTATTTATTTTTACTTACTCTTTGAATAATGTGTTTTAGTGTGGCCCAATTCCGGAGTGCAACGAAACACAGAAGGAACCATAATTCCAGCTTCTGCCTCTGTCTTTTGTATTATTATTTAGTATCTATTTTAGTATTTATATATCACTGACGTGGTCTGATGAAATCTAAGAAAAAGAGTCACACTGTACCTACAATATGTAAGTAATAACAAGAGTATGGAAGTAAGAGTATGATGCTCTGCTTTTTCTTTTGATTTTCTAGGTAGAATTTCAATTAACTTTTTTCTCCACTCATTATTGAACGATTTAGAGGAAGCCAGTGATAGATGAAGATACTTGAATAAATAACTGACTAAATCATGCATGTAATTTATTAATAATGTATGGGGTTCCAATGGGTTGAGGCTATTATGGTATTCAGTGAATACTTTCGAATAATGGTCAAATAAAGTGTCCATTAAATGACATTCAATCAATGACATTCACTTTTTCAGTCATATTAAGTAAATACCAAACAGTTGCTTATTTAGCTTTTCAAATGTGGGGATTGTTTTTTATTTAACTGAAAATTTAATACTTTGGGGGATTTAGATGCTTTGGCTCTTAGCCATAACACTTTATCACTTTAAGCCTCTGGTAACGTATGTTTGACATTTTATTCCATCTTAGTGGAATTCTATTTTTGTTAAAGGAATTGTTGAACATTTCGGGAATCCCTACATTCTTGTCTTCACTGTGAGGTTGCCAGGCAACCAGCAGAGACTCCGGAAAGTCACTGCTCCCAGCCAAGAAATAGTCCAGTACATAACCCCCCCGCCAAAACACTTAATTTTTACACTTTGTTTTTTGTACCGATTAAACAAACACGATGTAAATTAGTGAGCTATTGAGCTGCTGGTAGGTGAATTTATTTTCCCTTTGGACAGAGCCAGGTTAGCTGTTTCCAGTCTTTATGCTACTGTAAGCTAAGCTATGTGGCCACGGGCTGTAGTTTCATATTTAGTGTACAGACATGAGAGTAGTGTCATTCTTCTCATCTAACTCTCTGCAAGAAAGCGAATAAGCTTATTTCCCAAAATGTAGAACTATTATTTTCCACTAATGTCAAAAACAAACTATATAAAACCTCTTCTGACAAAAAAAGACCATATTTTGGAAATTGAGGACAGTTCTACTGAATCAAAATATACTATTGAAATACTAAATACTAATTTCCTCAAAAAGAAAACATTATTTATTATACAGTTGGCAGCTAATCATGCCTCTGAAGCACAGACCCTGCTGATTGTAAAAAATGTGGTTCCATTCTTAATATTCAATTCCTCGAGCCAGCAGTGACTTGCATGCCATGGCATGTTTTCCTGCATTCATTTGTGTTCTGCTTTTTTTTTTAAGTATGAAAAAATAGAACCTATCAAACTAATGATGTGAAAATGCCAAAGTGTTCTACTTTCTGTCAGTAGTCTCTAAACTGGCATTTGGATGAGCTGATTGCTAATTGTTTTCCTCCACTATAATATGAGTTGGAAGCAGAAGAATGCACAGCTGTTCTATAGCTGTAACTGATATTAAACCATCAGTGCCTTGCTGTAATGTTGTTGTTGACTTTGGGACATGCAAATGATTGCTGCACCAAAATAGTTGTACAGCTGGATCAGCAGTATGTAAAAGCACTTTGAATACAACATGGAGTAACAAGGGAGGGTTAGTTTTGACTGTGGCGATAAAAGGTACCTCTGGTTGTCTCATGTGGCGATGTAGTGTGATAAGGTTGCTGTGTGTCCCCCATCCTGCCCCTGTCTGTGCGGTTAGATTGTGTTCCTTTTTGGTCCAGTTGGACTCTGCAGAGAGGATTATTGGAGCTCGGCTGCAGTAGGCCTTTCAAGCTCTGGCTCAGGCTCCAGAGGACTAACAAGTCAGACACTGTCAGATCCAGGGTAGTGAGGCCAAGGGCTGATGCTTTGAAGTGGGCTATGAGATCCTCATCTGAAGGGATCAGATGGAGGGAGAAAAGAAGACAGCAAGAGGTGCAAAGCTGCAGCTAAACAGGCAAGCAGGGCTGGCTTCAGAAGCTGTAGATGTGGGTTTCACTGTTACAAGCCAGGGCCCACATGCTATGAATGGATTCGAAAACCTGGGGATTCACGCGCGTGCATCTTGTGAAATAAACAAGTATGATTTGAGAATAACAAGAGAGACATGATAGCGTACAAAGCCTTAAAATACAGATGCGAGAGTGAAAAAGAAGTATGAAAAACAAGAGGAAAGTAAAATTAAAGATCTAGTTGATGAAGTTGAGAGGGAGGTACAGGAGAAATATTAATGAATCTGCAATCAAAGTGTGCTGAGAAATAAAATGATGTCTGTGTTTTTATAGCAGAGGTAAAAAAGAAGGTTGAATTTGTGGTGATTGTCCTCTGTATAATTCTTCAAACGTCCCAGAAATCAACGCAGTCGTTGCAGGATGGTCACATTTTATTAATCAGCCTGCAACATTTAAAAAAATGTATCCATCAAATGTTTTTCCTAATTCTCCTTGCCTATGGAGCTTCGTTTTGCAAACACCACTGACTTAAGCGATTTAGGGTTAGACAGCAGTGTCAGCGGTGTATGTTTACAGATAAGCACAAATTACGTGAATAGTATGGAGCTTATAGTTGTCAAGACTACTATATATAGTTAAAGCCATTCAAGACTGTTGAGAAACTGGAACAAAGTCAGTCTAAGCATAGCTTTCATTTGGAGAATCAGAGTATTTACATTTGTGTATGCTTGCATGGTTTTTACTTGGGCATGCATAATTTCTTATTATAACTTAATAAGCAGATACATTTTCTCTTCTGAGAATATAAACAGTCAGTCTTACAAACACATGTTCCACATTATTTGTGTGCTTATTCAGCACAATAGTATAACATGCACAAATGTGCCAACGTTTTCTTGTTCACATACACACAAAAATATGCACACTTATGAGAACAATCTTCACTAACCTTACTAAGCTTCCTCTGCTTTTAACCCTTATCTCTCCTTGCCTTATTTCTTACACTAGCGCTGATGCTATCACCAAAAGTAAATCTTTAACAAAGGGGTTTGAGAAAATAGTCCAGGCTTTCAAATCCTATGGAGACATTTGGACCTCACACAATAGTAAAAACAGATGTGTAACCTGATTGCTATTGGAATTATAAGATAATATCAGTCGATCAATCAACATTCACACACACACACACACACACACTGTACTCACAATCGTGACGGTCTCACTTTCTTCCTGTCTGAAGTAACCTCAACCATGTTTTTGCGTCCCACGAGGAATGCGTTTTATCATGTGACACGATGGTGTTGGGGGTGGTGGGGAGGGGGTCGTCAGACAGCTGTTTCCCATCAGCACTCAGTCAACTGCAGTCAGCCAGTCACAACCCTGCTCAGAGGATCAGAGGGGCAGAGCAGCAGAGTGGAGCTCAAAGAAGTGCGGGGGCCAAAATACCTCCAATTAGAAGGTCATCCCAATTTGTTTTCCCATATCTACGATGCTCATCAGGCGTCTCAGGCCTGCTTGTCCAGTGTTATATGTACAAATCTGTAGCCAGAGGTGAATGAGTTGCCGCCATCTGGGAGTGATTATGCCTTTTCCTCATTGTTTCCTGTCTTTTCACCCCAACCCAGCTCTACTGAGTTCTGCTGTTCTCTGTTCTCTCTATGTTGGCTCAGTCCCCCCCACCACACCCCCACCCCGTAATTTAAGACTGGGAATGCTTAACAGCAGTCACTCATGCACAGGCGTCTACTTTAGCACATGTTGTTCACCTCACTAGGAGCAGAAATTTGCTCAGTTATATAGAACAAAAGGTGGTTTTAATATATGGTGTACCCCTTTCTCTTTTACACATCCCAATATCACTTTCTTTCTTGCTGTAATCTCTCTGACATTAAGTCAGATACATTTAAGTTTTTAGAATCCGTTCCCACTCATCAGGAATTTGCTCCTCCTTAGGGTGTACAGTGAGAGACCTTTTATACGGTCTATGGTGTAGACAGGAAGGAGCTGCCTGTGGCCACCAGAAATCCTACTCTTCTGATGGGCTTCTTGGAGTGGATGCGAGTTTGCTTTGTCTCCAGTTTAGCTTCTGGCTGGCGAGCTCTTTTTCTGTGCGCAGGCTACTCGTTGTGGAAAGATGATAAATTGCTGTGGTAGCTTTCCGCTGTCTGCTAGTGGAGCCGTCTGGATTTCACCTTTCCGCATTGCTCTGTAGCAGTGTATCTTCTTGTCTTACTGTCAGCCACTAAGACAAGCGGCTTTCTCAGCAGCTTGTCTCAATAGACCTTATCCCCTGTTTGAGTAAGGGAGTAACCACATGAGGGATCCTGGCAGGTTATGTTACAAGGCTGGTGACCATGACTGATGTATCATAAATATGATATAATAGATACAGTATATGAACAACACATCACAATGAAGGTATTTTGGGAGAGTTGGTGTGCGGCTCTTAAAAGATGTGATGAACAGAGCTTGCAGACAACTCAAAGTCAACAAGTCAAATACGCAATATCCTGCTGTTGACGTGGTTTAAGTCTTGAGAACACTGTTGCTAGGTGACTGACAATAGAACTGATAGTGGCATTGTGCCCTTTACAAAAGTGTGCCACAAAAGTGACATTCGTTTTGTGGTTTGAGCGTTTCATTGCCATGCTAGAAACAAGAAAAGGGTAGAAAACAGAAAAATTAATAAATAAATAAATAAAAAAGCACTTTCCTGTCTTTTCCAGTTTTACGCGATGACTTTAGACAGAACCCAGTGGATGTTATGGTCGCAGTGGGTGAGCCCGCAGTGCTGGAGTGCCAACCACCCCGCGGGCACCCGGAACCCACGATCTCCTGGAGGAAAGATGGCGCCAACATAGACGACAGAGATGAACGCATCACAGTAAGAGATACCACTTTGACCTTGAACATTTCGCATCACTCTGACCTTTAAGGAATAGTTCACACAAAAAATTTGTTTTTGTCATTACTAACCATCATGTTAGAGTCTAACTCTGTGACAGACCACTGATTACTGGTTGGTACATCCATGTGATTTGGTGTCTCTTACTGTAAGATACACATTAATCACATGGCTTCACAGCACTTGGATTGTGCTGCACAGGCTATTTGGTATAAATCTTTGGTACTTAATTGCCCCTTTTGAAACTCTAAAGAACCAATTACCTCAGTAAATTTGAAGTATGGAAAAGCAAGCTTGTCAAGTTGAGATCACAAAATAATTTCCTTGTGTCATGTGAACACTAAATAATAACGTCACCTGAACCCATGTCCTCTCTGAGATCCTGTACAGAACTGCAAATGCCAGATGAAAACTGAAAAGAGGCTTTATTTGGCGCAAAAACATGTTAACCATACAAAAGTGCATCAGAAAACAATTATATGCACTGTTTTATATGCCTGGTGGCAAGCACAGAAAACAACAGCAAGCTTGCACTAGTAAGCGTCATCATACAGTATGAGCTACAGCATGATATTAATCTCATATATTAAGTTGCCATGTACAGTACACAGCAGTGATTTTATTTTTTGTACACACTGAACTGATTTCCGACCCAGAAGCGTCTGATGGGTCAGGCCAGCAAGAACAGGTTTCTCATTCCTTTAACTCAAGAATAGAACCAGGTTTCAATTCATGCAACTCAGATGATTTTGTGTGTGTGTGTGTGTGTTGATTTGTTTATTTAAATGTCTGTGCATGCTCCTGGAGACACACAAGAGCAGATTCAAAGCTCATGTTGGTGTGGAGTGACAGGTAGAGTCTCTCTGGAGGACTGTGATGGACACAGCAGCTATCTCTAATTTAAGGAGAGGCATGGATCAGAGCCAGAGGGGAGGCTCCTCTGAGGGAAATACAAAGACTGCTTTTTGCTTTGTACTGTCTGCGTGCCTGTCTTTGTCCTCCCTCATCATCTTTTCTATATGGAAATATGTCTTTGCCATGAGAGTTCACTCAAAGACATCACTTACTGTACAAAGACCAATGGAGTCCACCACAAGTGATTCATGGCTACTTTCCATCTTTTTGAGTGTTCCCCTTGTGGCCTGGACCATCACTTATTAATACTGATATGTAGATAAAGTTGTGAGTTAATTCTTAATACATTTTTTTTAGAAGACCCTCACACACAGGAAAAGTGTGATTTATGGATTTTAATTAAAATAGTAGGGTGCCTTCATACAGAAAAATGCAATGTAAATCACACTTTAAGCACCTTCAGAGTGTGTGTGCCTGTAGGGTATCTAAGGCTATGTGAAGAAGAAAGGGAACACATTGAAACAGAGCAGAAACGAAAGCTGAGGTTTCAGTGTCCGAGATGGAGGATAGACAAACCACATTTGGATTTCTAAGCAATGGAATTGCTGCTAAAAACGAGGAGCGGTCAGTCCAGGAAATAAAAAAGCTCTTGGTCTGCTCTTTAATCAGCTGCTAAAGTTACTAGTGCAGCAGTATTTACAGCAAACAGCAAAAAATTGCAGAACAGAAATATAGCATTAGTCAATGGCATTGGTTAGAGCAAGATCATCTTTGCAGTCCTTGAGGAATACTTTACTGGAAACATTACACTGCCACAACATTTGATATTGGTTCCTCAAGAGCCATACACTCAGTAGTCCAAGTGCCCACGGATGCTCAATGAATCTAAGACACAAATCTCTTTATCCAGGGTTCAACTGGGTGACCACAATCACCTGATTTTAATATGGTTGTGTATTTAATGGAAATGTTACTAATGGGAAAGATTATGAGCCAGTAATAGAACTATCCGCTGACATTCAAGTTCTAGAAACAAAATCCTTTATTGTATGTCTACATGTCATAGGTTCCCCTATTTCATATTTGCCGTTATTTCATTTAACATTTATTATTCTTTTAATTTCATCCAATTCTCTTATCTTCCGTGTGGGAATTTTAAAAAATAAAGCTACATTCATGTATTTGTATTTTAATATGTATTTGTTTTGGTCCAAACATTACTGTTACAGTCTGCCAAAACATGCAGCCTGTCTTACTTGCCAGGATTCCAACAATGATGTCAGATATCATCCATGGCTCATTCATGCAAGTGTACAGTAATTTTTTTTGGTCATATTTAGAACATTTTGCATTGACTCTAATGTGAGTCCAAACATCCAAACCTAATCCAATGAATACTGTCAGGAATGGCTGAATCTGCAATACCAGTTCCAAAATTACCCCGCTTGCTCCTTGTGATTACTAGTGGTTGGCATTGTGTATGAAAAGTACATGCAGCCACAAGTCACACCACAGTTTGTTAAATCTTCCTCTTAAAACCACATCATTTGCAACAGATTTGGAATGTCAGCCACAGTTAGACCACTCTTAGTTGTTATTTATTTGGTATACAGTATGAGCTGTTTGTGGTGGAAGGTTAGTCTGGAGGAGGCTGACTAATAAATGAAAGGCTGTTGGTTTCATCCCTGCAGCAGCAATTTAATGATGTATTCTGGTGAGTGAAGAGTGCTCACCAAGCCAGGTGCTGTCTAGCATGATGCTGAATCCCCTGCCTGCTTCGTGGACACAACACTGTAAGCAGCCTTGATCTTTGACCTCTGTTAAGAAATAACAGAGCTGTGCTGTTACGGACTGTGTGTGTCTCTAGCAGGCATATATGAATAGATTCTATTGCTTAGTGTGAGTAGGAAAATTGCTATTTTAATGGGGCTGAAAGTTTAATTGAAGTTGATGCCTGGGAGGAGGTTTCAGATGTCTGGGTGTAGGGAAAGGCCTTGTTTATTTTGATAGGTCTTCAAATCGGCATTTGTGCTATAGTCTCACTTCTGCACACTGCTGCTCACCTCTAACCCTGGGTAGCTGCAGACTATCAGTACAGTAACCCACATTCAAAGCACCATGAAGACTGCTACCATGGTCTATGGGGGCATATGATGGAGATGATGTGAAACGAATGAAAACAGCATGAAGTGCATATATCTTCCACTTCTTTGTTGTGTGCGTGAGTGTGTGTGTCTGTGTGTGTGCAGATATCAGTATATAGAAGGTAAAAAAGTTTGGGAAAGGCAAAGTAGGCTGAATGAACATCAAAGGAAGATCCCTACACAACGGCAGCGTCTTTGTTCCCAGGGTTCTGTGCTAATGTAGCTCTAGATATGAATTATTTAATTTCATAATGGGTGACCTTCTGTGCAGCTTGAAAGGCAGTATATATAAAGGGATATATAAAGGGATACATACAGATGCACACAAGCATACACAATTCTACTTGCTGTTATGCCATCAGTGCATAAAAATGTATATTTTAAAATGGAAGAGATGGAGAAAGATGTGATTACTTGTGGGTGGCATCAGGCATTAAAGTAAACACGTCCACAGAGAAAACTTTAGCTGTCGCACATTTTATCACACATTTAACACTGGCCATGTTTTGATCTGCATTATGAAAGTGCGATTCTCACTCTGTAACTCACAAACGCAGTACATATGCGAAAACAGCTCTCCAAATATTTTTTTGTGCTTTCTTTTAGATTCGCAGTGGAAAGCTGATGATCACCAACACCAGGAAGAGTGATGCAGGGAAATACATCTGCGTTGGAACTAACATGGTGGGGGAGAGGGAGAGCGAGATCGCTGAACTCACTGTGCTAGGTAAAATTTGCGGCTTCATGATTGCATTTCACAATGTTGCAGTGCTTCACTTAGTCTAAGTAGGCTACCCACTCAGTTCACAGTGGTTTAGTTTGCCAGTCCGCTATGTGAGGTCACCGGAGTATAATAACCCATTAATTACGTTGATTATGCAGCACTACCATCCAATCTGCCTGCTTTGGAGAGGTTTTCCACCAAAACACGTGCTTAACGTCTACCGCTGCTACATCCAATGCAACAAACCCCTCAAAGCTTTCAGTACAAGAGCTCCCCATGCTACCTCCGACACCCACCTATCCCAAGCACCTGTTTCCTCTATTCTCCATCCCCCACTTATTTTCCTAACATTTCTCATCAGAATGAGCTTTTATCAGTATCACATGGTTAGATGACCTTGGTTGAAGTTGGGAGTACACAGTAGTGCCTCATAGAGCCATTCAAGGCTATGAGAATAATCCTGCTGATTGCAGCATAATATGTTGTTCTACGGGTTGTGCATAATACATGACCTTGGAGACGGATGATTATCACTGGAATTATAATTGCGAGATGTAGATGACATGTACATATAGATATTTTGCTAGGTTTTCTGTTTTTATTAGAAGTTAATGTATTTTGCTTATGTAGAAAACAATTCTTCAAGCAATTAGTTGAAGTCTTGGGAACTTGGGTACTTTTAGTTACTGTTGATGAAGTAAAAAGGAGATATTATTTTGCTATAGTTCCATGCACAAGTTCCTTGCATCAAGTACATGTTACTGTAAAACTGAAACCCTTAATATAAAGACAACATGCAATCAGTTACTTCACTTGGTTCAGTAAAATTTAGATAAGCTCCAATAACTACAAAAAGAGGTTGAAAAATGTACATGTTAAATATTTATTTCTTAAGAATAGACAAGTAAATGATGTAAGCTATGCAAGGATAACATAAAGTGTAGGGATATAAATGGCACTTGCGAACATTGTGACAGTGATGATTATATTGATACTTGTTGCTGTTGTGCTGCCCTCCAGAGCGCCCAAACTTTGTGAAGCGGCCCAGCAGTGTGGTGGTGTTGGCAGACGAGAGCGTGGAGTTCCACTGTGTGGTTCAAGGAGACCCTATTCCCACTGTGCGCTGGAGGAAAGATGATTCTGACCTGCCTAAGGGCAGGTAATGCACAGAGGCCTTCTGTACACATTAATTTACCATGCAAACATGGTGTTTAAGCTTTTTCTTTCATCTCTTGATTGTGTGTGTCCGTTTTGCCTACAGATTTGAAATCCTAGAGGATCATACCTTTATTGTTCGCCATGTGACCTCTTCAGATGAGGGCTCCTATACATGTGTGGTGGAGAACATGGTTGGAAAGTCTGAAGCTTCCGCCACGCTCACTGTACATGGTCAGTACAACCCGACCCTCGCATGTAATGTCTTCTAACCGCAGCACCACCATGTATTCTATATACTGTTCACACACTTTTTTCAGAGCCTCAGATTTCCTTCTCTTGGATGAAGTATTTGCAAGCCAGCCGCTTCTAGCCTAACTGGACGACTAATCCTGTCTCGTAGTGCCACAAATTACCTTGCCTTTTAAACCTAGTTTTCAATATTGTGCTTTAGGCTGCTGTTGTTCTCAAGACAGTACAGACAGGCATACTTATCTCCCTGGTTTTGGAAGTGTTTTCCTTTTCACTTCCTGGCTTAAGGTCATATAATGTCTGCAGCAGTCTCATTGCAACAGATTGTTTATAGTACGTTTCATAGTAATGCCCTGTATAAACTGAGAAGAGCATGCAAAGTAAATGTTTACGTGACCACAGAAAATGGATTTATTTGGTCTGAGTTGTCCTGCCACAATGACACCCTTTAGTCCTTAAATCAGTGGCAGGAAATGAGCAGTAAGACACCATTCATAGTTGCACACACAGACCCATACGTACTGTATATACACATAAACACGCACATACATGGCAGTGGCACAGTGGGTGACACAGACTGTGAGGACAGTAGGACTTAATTAAAGATAAGGCAGGGCAGGTTGCATGCTGGGAAATGACATGGTTCCAATTACATCGTCTTCCTCTCCCTCCAAAAACCTGAGAAAACGAGCGTCAAGGGGGACCATAGCTGATTTGGGCAGTGAATAGAGAAAGGCAGGAATAACTGGCAGATGACTAGAAGTTGTATTAAGGGGGGGAAACAGACAGGCTCAATCATAGCTATACTCTTAACCACATAATCATTTTTATTGACCTAGAACATTTGGTTGATATTAAACAGTTGCCATTTGAAACAGATGTAGCAGGCCAAGGAGCTTACTCATTGTAAAGTTTGCACAAGTCCCAAGTATGAGATGAAATTACTCTTCGGCATTGCACTCATTAAAATGATCTGTAGTTTTTCCAGACAGTTACTTGGGAGAAACTGTTAGATAAATAAAATAAAGTTGCCCATACATGATACTCATCTTTTCAGACAGGGTGCTTGAACCGAGCTTTTCTGCAAAATCAGGTGCTTTTTTAGAGACATTCTTTGAACACACAAATGTTGACCAATAACCGCAGTCATCCTCTCACAGTAGTTCCAAAACCAGCTGGTAGGCTTGCCATTCATTTCACTATAAATCTAGTTTACAGATGTCAAGATGTATAGTAGTTCCCATGTTATTTGTATGGGACATTTAGTAGAGCAGATCCCTGCACAGCACCAGCAGCTCACCCTTCTACCGTATACCCAGACACAATGCTCCTTCCTCACCCCTCACAGGTTTATGTCTTCATTAGGGGATCATCTTTGTTCAAATACACACCAAGGCTCGCTAGCTCTGTAACTTAAACCAGCAATTAGATATACTTTTCACAGCCCACAGTCAGCAAGTCTGCTGGATCTAATAGGGGCTAAACAGCATGCCTTGTCCTTTGACATCTGGGCATTTTTTGGCCATTAGAGTTTTGGGCATCTGAAGAAATTTTTTACTGTTCATTCCAAAATACCTCTCCTTTCATGTGCATCATTTTCACACTATGCTTAAAAATGTATGAGCATGTATGTAAGAGTTGGTCATCCAAAATAATCCTGCATTTCTTACATTGTTCATTGACGGTATATATTTTGTATTTCTCTATGAGTAAGGTCACATTTAATTAATCATTTAACTACATAAATGTGGATCATCTCAATGTGAAATCATCGTTTTTGTTTGTTTCCTTTTTTCCCTCTGATTTTCCATATTTGTGTGTAGATGAATAATAATGAAATAAAATTAATATTCTCACAAACAGCAGGTTTGGGAAGAGATATTATAGAAAGAAAAGGAAATCAAATGAATATAAAATGAAAATATCATTAACTAAAAGTAAAAAAAAACAAGTACCTATAATAAATAATGTCATTGTTGATACATTTTTGCTTCCACCCCCATATTACTGACTTTCAACTGTTCTTTCTCATAAATTCCATTCATTCAACCATGTGCAAATACTGTTGAGTGCATCATTGCAGTTCCATATCCCTGTATTTGCTATCATTACTCATTATGCTGCTCTTTTTTGTGTCTTTTCCCCTGTAGTCAATACTGGTAAGTTGCCATCCATCTCTCATCCACCATCAGACAGCAACTGCACTGTTATTCCATCCACCAATACAGTATGTAATGTAATTCATGTTATGTGTGGGTAAATGAATGAAAATGTTCTGTTTTTTCATTAAAAAAGGTAAACAATGACTGTTTCTTGCTACATACACACTTTATTCCTTAAGCTTTTTATCCATAATGCGATATGCTAAAACTGGGAATGATGAAAATGTATCAGGCTGCCAGGTAATTAAGGTCTCTCTTCCTCTGCAGTGCCCCCAGCTTTTGCCATACGCCCCAGGAACCAGGTGGTGGCAGTGGGCAGGACGGTCACCTTCCAGTGTGAGGCCACTGGCAACCCACAGCCTGCTATCTTCTGGCAGAGGGAGGGCAGTGAGGTGAGATTGACCCTCAGTCTGTCATCACACTAAATTACTACTCAGTGCAAATAAAGGGAATGAATGGGTGTCAAACTCTGTGATCTCTGTCTCCCCTCTAGAGTCTTCTGTTCTCTTACCAGCCACCACAACCCTTTAGCCGTCTGTCTGTCTCCCAGATGGGCAGTTTGACCATTACCGATGTTCAGCGCTCAGATGGCGGCTTCTACAGCTGCCAGGCTCTCAACATCGCCGGCAGTGTTATTACGAAAGCACTGCTGGAGGTCGCAGACTGTGAGTAAAGGGAAGGAGTAATGGAGGGCAGATGTGCAGACTTTTTCCAGCACATTTCTAGCTTCAGTATTTTGCCTTTTGGCTAAACAGACTACTTTGCTGCTGTAGTTTTACTTTGTTGAGCAGGTGTATTAGGCTACAAACTGGCTTTGGTTGCAGACTGTTGAGAGCTACCTCCCTTATAGGTGTGGCAGTTGGCCTTGGTTACTAACTGTCAGGGGAGGAATTGTTCTCATGTTGAGCTCAAAAAGCTTTGTCTCCATGGTGATTGTGTGTAAAGAGTTTCTGGCCTTATCGCTCTTACCTCTAAAAATATAATTTCCTAACTTCCAGCTGTACAGTATATAATCTAAATAAAGACGACTATAGCAAATAGAATAATTATTATGCATTGTAACTGCACTGATGAAATAATTGTGTTAATTGTTAAGAAAAAAGCAATTTAAATGTGCTTGGAGGCCCACACCAGTAATTACACACCACCAGCAAAGTCTACAAGCTCCCAATTAAATGACCTGTGAGATCATGAATACATGTGTCTGGGTAGCTTTGTACTATGCACATATATTAAATTAATGAAGATAACTGCTTCAGGCTTAAACAGATAGTTACTGCATCTACACGTTGAGTTGCTCAGTGCTGCCCTATTAGTTCTAAAGGATAATCTGCTGCTCATATTGGTAATGTGTTCTGCAGCCACCTTAGTAGGGAAATGAGAAGCATCCACTCAGTGACAAATCTGTTACAGGTAATGGAAATAAAAAAGATGGGGTCATGCTTTATGTAATTTTTTCAGTTTTCTACAGCACTGCACTCTCGCCTGTACCTGTTTCTCCATACTCTCCCCTCCCCCAAATTCTCTTCATCCCACCACTCATCCCCTTTGGAGTGGTGCATTTGTATGGAAATAACTGGTCTGCATTACCTCTGGCAGTTTTCAAGGCGTGTTTCCATCACCTTTTTTGGGGGGAGGTATTTTTATTTATTTATTTAGTTATCTAGAACTCCTGCCCCATCCACGGGGTTTTAAAATGTAAGAGAGAGAGAGAGAGAGAAAAGAGAGCTCTGTTATCTAAGTGGGATTGTTATTAGCTGGGCTTTGCCGTGGTGATTGGAGCCGGCTCCAGCAGTACCTAGTGCCCAATGAACGATTAGTTGCTCTCCGCTGGAGGGGAAAAGTTGATTTCTTTTTCCTCCACTGCCTGCACAGCCACCTAAACCTCTCTTGTTCTCTCTTTACCAATTTCCCTCTCAATATCATTCACATCTTATCTGTCTTTCATTTTTGGCAGCATTTCATTTTCATTTTCTATACTTTCATCTTTCTTACTTTTATTTCTCTCTCATCATAGTTTTGATATTTTGTGAACATCATTTCCCAATTTCCAAGTTCATAACAAACTGTTGAAAGTGTACTGTTCTTTTTGGAATTTTGCCTTTATTCGATAGTGATAGTAGAGATACAGATAGGAGAATGCAGGAAGAGAGAGGGGGATGACATGCAACAACTGTAATCGTGGTTATATGGTATCATCCTACCCACTACACCACCACCAACAGGAAATAATCCTTTGACAGACTTAAATTACGAAAACCTGTTGCCTCTATATTAGGCATACAATGCACATGAGCATGACACCTTTCCTTAACCTCAGTATAGGTATGCATAGGTGTCTCCAGTGGACTAAGCTTAACCTTACTTTACCCATACTGTACTTTACCATACTGGGCAATGTTTCTCCAACCTCAAACAGATGCTTTTAGTTGCCTAAACATGACCAATAAAATCCTTAAACTTTTTTAAACTGGAATGGCTTTTGTAAAACAATAAAAAAACGTATGTTCAATATGATAAATTTTTTTGCAGCGAACATTGCATTACATCTTTATAACATGTTGTGAAGATCAGGCCACCGGGCAAGTGTTAACATTATTAGTCTTTCACTTCCCTACATTTGTTTTTTTATTAGCTGGGTCAGACCACCCTCCTCCTGTGGTTCGGCAGGGTCCACTCAATCACACTGTGCCTGTGGACAGTACAGTGGTCCTGGGTTGCCAAACGGCTGGCTCTCCACCTCCTACAGTCCACTGGAAGAAAGATGGTGTGCTGGTGTCTCCAGTGGACTCCCGCATGTCCATAGCAGACACAGGATCACTGGAGATCCGCTATGCTAAGGTAAGGGATAAAGTAATACAGCAATTAGCAGTTACACTGACTGCACTGAGCCAAGCCAACCCACTAATATCTGCCACTGTACGTCCTCTTTTCAGCTGGGAGATACAGGCTTCTACACTTGTGTAGCTTCAAGCCCCAATGGAGAGGCGTCATGGACAGCATACTTACAGGTGGAGGGTAGGTTCCTCAAATTGAGATGTAGTCATGTAGGTTGTTAATACATGCTGAAGTGTCCCATGTAGTTTACTTTAATGAATTTGTTGGTATGTCTGTGGCAGAGTTTGGAGTTGTTGTTCAGTCCAATCATCCTGTAGACCCTAACCTGATTCCCAGTGCTCCAACTAAACCTGAGTTGACTGACATCAGCCCTACCTCTGTCACTCTGTCCTGGAAATTGAACCCCAATGCTGGCGCAACACCTACATCTTACCTAATCGAGGCATTCAGGTAGACATATGTAGCATTTTTGAACTACTGTATATTACATCTATCAGGCTTGATGAAACGTCCCTCGTGTCTGTGTGTTGTTATAATTTCTTCACCTCTCCCTGCAGTTATACGTTAGGCAGCAGATGGGTGACTGCTGCTGAGCATATAAAGACACAGACCTTTGTCCTGAGGAGCCTGAAGCCTGCAACTGTCTACCTCTTTATGGTCAGAGCGGTGAATGCTTATGGCCTCAGTGACCCCAGTCCAATCTCTGACTCTATCAGAACACAGGGTTAGTGTGGGCTTTTCATTCCTTTTTGTTTTAGCTTTACTTCACATTAAACAAATATAATTTAAACAGCAGAGAAGCTGCGTGCATGTTTCAGATCAAATGAATGCCACATTGTTGTTATTTCACTTCTTTCCTTCCTTCTATACCAACAGAAAGCACTTCCACCATGCAGGGAGTGGATCACCGTCACATCCAGAGGGAGCTGGGAGATGTGGTTATCCACCTGCACACACCAACTGTCCTTTCATCTTCTGCTGTTAGGGTGCAGTGGATGGTAAGGGGACCTTGATGACTGTCCTGAACAACATTTTTTTGCTACATGCTCTCTGTCATAGTTAGGGTAAATATGGGAAAGGATCAAATGTGCAATTTTTCTAGTAAATGTAAACATACTGTACGTCAACAAATGACATAAAAGCCAAGGGGTTATGAAAACGTTTTTTCAGAGATTATTTAAGAGCAAACTTATACTCCCTGATATGTTTTCCCTTATTCGCCCAAGCAACATGAAGAGGTGAGCTATCAGTGATGAATGAAGTAATACAGAGATATGGTGAAACATAGAGATCTAAATAGTTCAGGAGACCCATCCAGGCTAAAACTGTTTTGTTTCTAAGATAAGTGTTGATTCAGTTAATGCTGAAATTACATGTGGTTTTCTCTCTAAGCATTTATTAGCAGAGAATAAATCAACTGCACAGTGAAGTGAATGTATCTGTGCTGTGATACACTGTGTTTTGTTCCAAACCCAAACAAATTAATTTGCAACATTTTTCTGTGTGGATGTGTGTGTTTGGATATGTGTATGCCTCCACAGAACTGTTTTAAGGCATGCTTTGTCATAATTGTGTGGTTTAAATGGAAAGTGCTTAGTCCTCTCCTGGCGTGATTTTAACCGGAGCATTGCTGATGGGAAACTATTAATGATCTCATAATGTGGTTTACAGTGAGAATTCAAAGATATGAGGAAACGTTAATCTGTATCACCCTAAAGGCAATGGGAAATAACTGAGTTTTAACAGATCCTTCCTGCTGGGTGTTCACTCTCACACAAGATGAGGCTCTAACCTCCTAGATGTATGTTGTTTTAACTCACATGCAGATATTATTGTGAACCTCAGACTTTACTTGCATTACAGCAATAAAACCTACCTCTCTTCCTTAGATTCAAACCCAGATGTTTAGTTGCTCGTGATCAGAAATGGTCACACTGTTACGGTTATGCAGCATGTTTTATGCCTGCATCTCCACTAGGTCGAGCAGCACTCCCCATACATCCAGGGTTACAAGGTGCTTTACAGGGTGTCCGCTGAGCACGGACAGCCTGAGGGGCAGTGGAGTGTCCTGGATGTACGTGCCCCACGGGACGCCGGAGTGGTGATCGGGCAGCTGAAGAGGGGATCCATCTACGAGTTCAAAGTGCGCCCCTTCTTTGATGAGTTCCAGGGAGCTGACAGTGAGGTGAAGGTGGTCAGGACGTTGGAAGAAGGTAACTGTGTGAACTTCTGTTCTACAGTATGTATCTATAAATAGCTGAGAGGCAGTGTATAACACTGGTGCAACTTGTGATTTTTTTCAATTCTTGTATATTTGGATGACGATATAAAATCCAGGCATTGCTTTTGTTTAGTGCTAGAAATGCAGACATGCAGACCGTACCTGGGATTATTACAGCATCAGATGAGAGTGTGTTTATGTCTGCATGGGTAAGTGTATGCTTCATTGTCTTAGCCCCTAGTAGTGCACCCCAGGGCGTTACAGTGACAAAGAATGATGCCAATGGGACTGCCATCCTCGTTGCTTGGAAACCGCCTCCAGAATGGGAGGAGGCTGGACTCATTCAGGAGTACAAGGTAAGAAAAGAAGGCCCCCCGACCTCTCCTGTACTCATGCTCTGAATCATGTGTATCCCAGTTCAAATGTAAATGGCATCTTTGTGAGGCTGATGAAGCCTCTTGCGTTGTGGGATGTGTCCCTCAGGCATTCACTGACATCTCGTCTCCTCCTCACCTTCTCTTGACAGATCTGGTGCCTGGGTAATGAGAGTCGGTATCATGTAAACCAGTCGGTTGATGGCTCCACCTTCTCTGTGCTCATTCCCAGTCTGGCACCAGGAATTCGTTACAGTGTAGAGGTTGCAGCTAGCAATGGTGCTGGACCTGGGGTCAAGAGTGATGTCACTTTCTTTCAATTAGGTAAGAGTCCTCTCAAACAAGGAGGTGTCACAAACCTAGATACTGTCTGTTAAATCAAACAAGGTGGGTGCTACTTGGTTAGCACTAACTAGCTTGCTGGTCAGTTAGTGTAATCACCGTGGGACATCGGCAAGAATGCAAAATAGTGACAGTATCTCACGGTGAAAACTTCAACAGTGTTCATACAGTGTTCATAAAAATATAAATAAAGTACAATACTGTGCTTGCCCTGTTGTTACTTAGCTATTCAGATAACAAAGCTTGTATCTTTGGTGCTGCATCAACATTTTTGTACATACTGAAATCTCCAGTTCTGCTTTCTGCACATCATTACTGTTGTTTTCATGCACATATAATGTCTGATTTCTCTCTTTCTTCTTTTACTGGTTAGACTCTGCAGGTCAGATGATGGATATCAGTGAGGAAAGAGACACTTTGTCTCAGATCTCAGATGTGGTGAGGCAACCGGCATTTATTGCTGGCATTGGCGCCACCTGCTGGTTGGTCCTCATGATTTTCAGTGTGTGGCTCTACCATCACCGCAAGAAGAGAAGTGGCCTCAGCAGCACATACACTGGCATCCGCAAGGGTGTGTGTTTCTCTGTTGTGTATGTATTTTAGAAAGGCAGATCGAGAGATAAATGTATGTTAAAGATGCTAACCAAATAGGCCTGTGTGTCTGCAAAACAGGTTATCATGTTTGTGCAGACATTATGTGTACATAGAAAGGATCAAGCCATGACATGTTCCCACCACACTAAACAGCAGTCTTTATCTCAGTGATATTAAGAAATATTTTTAGAGGCTGATAGGCAGATCACATCAAAGGAGGGAAATAATCTTCCTTTGACACAAAGACTTCAGAAACAGCTTTGTATTTGCAACTATACAGACAGTCAAAGGCTGACCTTTAGTCGGTCATTGGTAGAGTTTCATTTCGTCAACACAGCACACTTCTTAGAGGCACAGGCCTGTCAACCTGCCATTACCATGTTTGCTACAATGTCACTGTTATTTCCCTCTCTCTTTCTGGTTGCCTGTCACCCCCATTAACTTTCACCTGGACACTCGTGTCAAAAACAGAGGCAGCAGAAAGGCAGATGGCATATGGTTATTTAAATGATTGTACACCTCAGTTTTTCACATGAACAGATGTCCATCACAAAACCGAGAGTGCATGCATAGACACCACAAAACTCATAGTGTGAGTAGCTAAGCACATAGCTACTATAATATTAAAGTTTATTGAAATGATTTCAGTTTGTTCATCTTACTCCCCTTCTTGGTCTTTGTCTGTCCCAACAGTGCCGTCATTCACCTTTACACCTACAGGTATGTAAAGTACGATTGATCTGCTAATGTTTGTGACATTTTATGTATTTGACAAGTAAATTATTAAAAAATACAATATTTGATTCAGTTCAAACACCCCAAGATTAAATTGCATCCCATCTGTGCAATTCAGTTTTTCATGCTCATTTACATATATAAATGGAAAGGTATGGAAGCACAACTTAAAGATCGTACAATGCTAAAAGAACATATAAATGGGATTTTACAAAAATCTTAACTTGGAATACAGCGAACACAAACGAAATGAAGTGAGACTGAACGAAGTAAAACATCATCATGCTTGAACTAAAACGAAAAGTAATTAAATAGTTCTTTCTCTAAAGTGGGAACTAAAGTAGCAAATGTTTCTACCTATGAAGTACATGATGGCAGTACTAGCATGTAAATATATATTTGTTGAATCAAATTGTGGATTTTGCTGATCATAATTAAGCAACAATGTGCTTTTGCATAAACATATGCTTTATATGCTGATAGTGTGCCGAGCCCACCTGCTCCCTAGGTTAGGTGATTGATTTGATTGATTAAATAAGGAAAATATAGAATGTATTCAGCTGGAGAATTTTTATCTGTTTGATGTTTTACTGGTAGTGGAGGAGAAACTGTCTCGAACAGTGTTTCGGAATCAGTTATGAAGTGATACTGAGATCAGTAAAGGCGCAGGCAATTATTTGTGTTTTCTTCATGCACATTAAACCATAGAGTCAGACTTCGTACCCTATTGATGGAAGCATGTATTGAAGTGAGTGTAGACTTCTGACTTTAGATTTTTGCTCTGAATCTCTACCTGCCTTTCATGGCTTTTCTCTGCCTTTGGCACTTCCTCTTTTTGACAGCTCATCAAGATTGAATGTTTTTCTGTTTCTCTTTGCAGTTGCATATCAAAGAGGAGAATCTGTGTGCAGTGCTGGCAGGTGAGTGATATTTTTGTTCCTTTGTGTTATATAAATAGGAGGAATGCACTTACATTGTGTAAACACTAGGGGGAGGTGTCTTCCTGCTCTAAACGACGACCCTCATGAATCCACCCCATGCTCATTCATCAACGATATTATATGAGAACAGCAGGTTTTGATTGACAGCGCTGTGGTTCTCTTTGTTGCAGACCTGGCCTTCTCAGTATGGGTGAACCTCTAAACCAGCTGTGGCTGCCAGACAATTGGCCAAATGCATGTGCCAATCACAAGGACTGTAGCATCAACTGCTGCAATAATGGCAATGGCACCAGTGACAGTAACATGACAACATACAGCCGACCAGGTTTGTGCAAGACTGAGTTCATGTCATAGTCCAGGTACTGCAGGAGCCTCTGAGATAGGCATTGTTTGTCTTATAAAAATCAAAAAGCATCCAGCAATGCTGAAGCTTTGTGACTTGTGGTTGTTGCTGTGTTCATGCGCTGCTGTGTTTCATGTTCTCCTCAGCTGACTGCATAGCTAACTATGGAAACCATCCAGAAAACAAACAGGGAGGACAGCTTGGTTCTGAGACGGCCATTTACAGCGATGTGAACCTCTCCAACAAGCTCAATGAGATTAAAATGTTCACCAACTCCAACTTGTGCTATGCAAGTCCAGCAGGAGATTCAGCAGCCACATATGAACCCATCCCGTATGCCACCACACAGCTCATTCAGGCCAGCATTAAGAATAAGGCAGCCACAGGTGGCGCTATGGCAGAGCCTCTGGACATGCCATGCTGGAAACAGCCCCCCAACCCACCTCCACTACCAAAGGAGATGGCAGCACAGATGCAGTACAACATAATTGAGCAAAACATGCTAAATAAAGGTAAAGTAGGGTTTACATTTGCTTTACATTTAAAAAAAAAAAAAAAAAAGAAAAACGTTGCAAATGTGCTCGCTTCTTTGTCTTCAGATGGAATGCTCCATCCTAAAACTATCCCCTACAATCAGACCCGTGATCACAGTACAGGAGGCTCACACCACAGCTCAGACAGAGGCAGCAACAGCACCTCAGGTAAAGCCAACAGCTACTCTGTATACTGTTGTGAATTTTAATGAGGCAATAAGTCTGTGTTTACCTTGATGTTTTCTTTTCATTTCTCAGGCAGTCAAAATCAAAAGAAGGGAACGAGGGCCCCAAAGATCCCAAAACATAATGCAGTAAGCTGGGGAGAAGTCCAGTCTCCTCCTCGTTCTAATGCCTGGGACTGTGATGAGTATAGCTTGCCCATGGACAGGAGGTATGGGGGGAAAGACACACAGTCAATTCACAAGATAGTAGACAATAGCTCCTTCAATTGTTTGAGTTGAAGTGGGGTCTCAAAGGAAATAGCTTTAGTAGTACACTTCAAAATACCCTAAAATATGCTCCAGGCTGCACCAAATGCATTGCTTTATTTGTTCTCTAGTGACTATCTAGTACATGAGACAAAATTTGCAATATTTCCGAATGTGTCATGATATATTACAGCTATTGCAAATGATGTTGCTCCTTAGCAAACTGTAGCCCACCAGCTTAACCTGACTGAAAAAAACAATACTATGATAAAGTTATCATACTCACACAAGCATATTTGGAAGTATGCTTTGAACAGCTGCAAACCTTCTTCCAAAATATGGTGTTATTGTCACAGCCGACACTTTTTTTGTCATTGTCAGTCAGTTTACTATGACTATCAGGTTTTATATAGTTTAAATTACTTAATGAAATGTACAATGAACAGAACAGAAACAAGCATGCATTCAAGAGATGTGCAGATTTTCAGAAATAAAAACCAGATGGTGCAGCAAGCTTATTGTTCATCTTTGTATATTTTTCTATGATGGAAATTTGTGTTTTGATAGAGAACCGAGGGATTTGCAATGATGTCTAATGTGCTGTGACTAATGTTTCAGGACTGCAAGCACCCCTCATTCCTTTAGCCATTACCTCATTGTCAGTTGTCCTTTCCTTATCAGTTTTGATCCAGAGGAGAGAATAGAAGGCTGCCCTACTCCACCAATTAGAGGGGCAGCCTCATCGCCTACTGAAGTGTCCTATAGTCACCCAGCTACCACATCACCACAGGAAGACCTGAGCAATGGCCTGCATGATGGAACCGAGCACCTCAGGTAACCAGATTACACCTTCCTGACACTGCATTCCACTATTTTAACAATATTTGTTGTTGTGACTAGACCAGATTGTTTTTTTATGTACTTTCCAGCCAACACATCACCAGCCACCCTCGCCCTCTTTCCCCAACACACACCTACAGCTCCATACCCCTCTGCATGGACACTGATGGACTGGAAGAGGAGGAGGAGGAGGAGGAGGAGGAAGCAGAGGAGGAGACAGACACAGAGCTCGCTGAAAGTCACTACAGCCAGCACCACAACCAGCAGAAGCACAAACACCAGCTGCACCACAACTCTCCACACAAGCTGCTCCTCCATGGGCTGGAGCAGACCCCAGCCTCCAGCACTGGGGATCTGGACAGATCAGTCACAGGGTCCATGGTTAACAGCTGGGGCTCAGCATCTGAGGACAACATCTCATCCGGCAGGTCCAGTGTTGTCAGCACTTCGGAAGGATCCTTCTTTACAGACGGTGATTTCAACCAGGCAGTAGCCTCTTCGCGGGATATTGTAGGCCTGCGCATGTGTAGATACCCAGAAGAGTCAGGTGAGAAGGCTTCTAGGGAAGAAAAGTTTTATTTTGGGTTCAAACGTATTAGCTACACTAGTGTGGTGGTTCTATGGACGGCAATGTTGGCATGTCAATCAGTCCACTGCCTTAGTCCAAACTGAAATATCAAGACAACTACCGTATTGGATTATATTTTTGTACAGACATTCATGGTCCCCAGAGGATGAAGCCTACAGTACTGAATGTAGTGATCCCTTGACTTTTTCTCTAGTGCCAACATGAAGTTGACATTTTTGGTTTTGAGTAGAATATCTTGGTCACTAATGGATTAATAACTGTGCAATTATAAGCAGGGATCCAAGGTCCTTAGAGGATGAATCCTCATGACTTTGGTGACGCCCTAACTTTTCCTCTAGAGCCACCAGCAGGTCCATGTTTCATTTTATTCAGTAAAATAGCTTGACATCTGCCAGATGGATTGGCATCAGATTTTATACAGACATTCATAGCCCAGACGATGTACCCTAATGACTTTGGTGAACCTCATAGCACCACACTGAGGTTGACTTTTTCAATTCAGTTGTATTTATATAGCGCAAATTCATAACAGAAGTTATCTCATTACACTTCCTATAGAGCAGATCTAGACCGTACTCTTTATAACATTATTTACAGAGACCCAACAATTTGTGGTTCTGAGTAAAATATCCCCACAGCTATCAGATGGATTGTTATGGAATTTAGTAGAGACGTTGTATTGTAACTTTGATGATTCCCTGACTTTCCATAATCAGCCAGGGCTGTGTACAAACACCAGATTTTCTTTCAGCGTACACAATGAACGCACAGTTAGCAGAATGTGAGGACATATTGGCTGAATTTGACCAAAAGAAAACGTGTATTAGAATAGAATCGCATACCCCACCTTCAAATGTTCATGACTAAATCAGCAACAATCAGAAATGGTTAATTAGTTTAGTTGGTTTTTTAAAAAAAAACATCCCTAGGAATTATATATTTAGAGTTTATAGCTCAGCTAATCTGCTTCATCAGGACTGTTGTTTTGGTGTGGTTTTGTCAGCTTTGATTGACAGTGGCCTACATAAGCCAAAAACCCGGCAACTATCATCATATTTCTGTTTATCTGTTTCTAAATCCTGATTGGTGGTCAGAAATACGTGACATTACCTTGTTCATACCAGTGAGAAAAGCACAGATAAAACAGTACATTACAGACAGAAATCTCTCAATTCAAACAATTAAAACAGTTTGAACTTTTGTAGAAAATGTTGTGTTCATGTAGGGCCTTTAAATATACCCAGTGAATATTTGACTATTAGAGATATAATACATGAATACAATGAAAAACATTGACTTTATCATGTCATATAACATGACTATCTGATCCTTAAAATCTTCTAGATTGTTTTTCTGTTTGAAAAATGACTCTGAAACTTAAAATGACTGCATTAGTATTTTACAGTGTATTAACTTTAGGTTTACTGTTATATGTAACATTTTATGTGATCAAAATACTTAATATATTTGCAAAATCTGTGTGATTATTTCAGGCCTACGGCACCAACGACCCAGCAGCCCCATGTCCACAGACAGCAACATGAGTCCTGCAATAACACATAAAAGGCCCAGGAGGCATAAACAGAACCAGTCTGGTCAACAGGGCTACCAACCCAAAGATGTCTTCAATGATGGTAAAGACTGAACCAAGAATGAGATTAGAGATTTAATCCCGTTTATCTCCTAATAACTCTAACACTTGGATCTCTGTGCTCTACTTTGTCCCCAGACTCTTGCATGCCTATGCATTTCTCCAGTCAGATCTCCCATGGTGATTATAAAGTGAGGGGGGCCACGCTGCCTCGAATGGGCTCTGGAGATGCCCGGGGTCGACGAGGCAGCACTGGGACTCACAGGGTCAGGGAGCCTCCATTTGAGCAGAGAGAGAGCCAGGACAAGCACAAGACTCCACTAGGAGGAAAAGGAAGCAGCAAAAGCCGACAGCACTCAGGTACTGGATGGATTATATAGCGCACTTTGGAACTTTTGTGAGCGAGTGACAAGCCAACTAAAATGTTTTCTTTCTTGTCTCTCCCTCAGAATTTGGGGACATCTTTCTGTACAGTCGTCCCACTTTCCCATCAGGTCAAGCTCAGAGGGAGCCTGATGATACTAATTCATCCAGCTTTATGTCATGTGGAGACTCAAGGACCAAACAGAGAGGACAGGTGGCCAATACCGGACAGGCGGAAGAGGTAAATTAAAATCAGGAATCCAGATATAAAATTCTCTGTTAGCTATTTTGTGTGAATGTATTTTAACCAAATATATGTGTATTGTATTATCCATGACACAAGTTAGCTGATAATTTAAGTACATTAAGAGCAAGGAGAGAAACATGAAACTATTTTGTTTCCACAGTTCCTGAAAAGCTAAGAAGTGATGCGAGCACAAAAGGAATATCCTACAGTTGCTTCAAACGGAGGACTATGACCTTTACGATCTAGAAAAAGACTCTAAAATACTGCACAACACATGCTTCTGTTTTTTCTACTTCAAATTTCTTATTAGGTGTTGGAAAAAAGAAAAAAAGTGCTCTCATGTTTAAGTCTGTGGACTTTAATTTGATGCACTGTTTAACATTTGCTTTTTGGGTGACCAGCTTTCAGGAGCCTGAACCGCTGGTTGCTCAGTAAAGTAAGATGAATGCACATTTGATGGCGGTTGTGAGTGTCTACACAAATATTGTCCATGATGGCTGCTTGATGTGGTCCATACATGATCTTTGCGTGTCAGTTGTCTTGTTATTTTACTGTAATTGTTATTCAGTCATTACCAGCCATCTTGTAAATTCTGGAAATTGTTTACTGCCACAGAAGTGCTTCAAATTCAAATTTTATATAACAGTGTTAATGTTTTATAAGTGATGTACATCTTGTCTTTGTATTATTTGTTCTACTTTGGTTATAAAAGCACAACCCCCTAATTTTATTCTAAGTCATTATTATATGAATTTCAGTCTGGAGGAAATCAGTCTTTGGAGTCTTGTTAATCATTTCATCAGTTCACTTCAGGCTGAGGAAATGATTGTTGATTGTGATTGTGCATTCAGTTGCGTACATTTGAGCTGCTTTCAATCAGATTTGATCTATCTGTTGTGTGTACTGAAAGAATTGCATGCAGATTCACCTGTAGGAGGTTTTACTTAACATCGAGGCTGCTTTCTCCTCCCTTTGGGACGATGAAAAGTCTGGTCAAGAACTGTTCCATTTATTCTTTTCTCAGCTGAGACCATTTCATTTAGTCCTGTGTTCCCTTGACCTTGGCCATTACTTCTGAAGTAGGGCTGGACAATACACTTAATTTTTAATGAATTACTGATTGTGAATAACTTACTGACCCAAATTCACTCATATAGCAATTTTGAATAAATAAAATTGCCTGACTCCCATTTAATTAAACTGAGACTAGCTACAACAACCATCTAACCAGACTTTCATTCAGCCAATCTGCCCACAGTCCAGAGGTCCTAAACCTTAAACTGGACAAATATCAGAAGGCCAGTACAAAAAGTGAATATTATCAGGCACTGATGTATTGAAAAAATATTTATTGTTTATTTATACAGTTAAATTTATGATGTGCTGTTGATTTTGGTCATATTGTCCAGCCCTATTCTGTAAGTTATATATGGAACAAATATGTCACTTTAACTACTCTGTTTGAATAAATATTGCTGTTCCGTAAGCAACAACAAAAAATAATCTTTTAACTCATTCTTTTAACCTAATTCTATATTGCCTATCCTATTTACAGTTTCAAATGAAACCCAGATTTTCAACCATGAATAAACAGAAGAAAACAGCTTATGGTATCATGAGCTGGATGACTGAAAATCTTCACAGACATATTGCTAGGCAAAGACAAAAAGAAAAGGCAAATGCAAATGACTGCTGATCCTTTACCTCATTTCACTCATGTCTACAAAAGTTAGAACTAACAAAACTAAAGCTAAAAAGTACGACAAGTATCATGTTTGCTAGTCCTTTTTTTTGTGTATGCCTTAAAACACATGTACCACAAAACTGACAGTCAAACCTGTCACGGATTTTTAAAATTTTCTATTTCAAGACCTTGAGTAGAAATGTTCTGTTTCAAGACCTTGAACAGTAAATTACACACACACAGCACATACAGTAAGGATTTAACATTATTGAGGGGATATGGTTTAGAAAATGTGAAAGTATCCAGGAAAAAGAATGAGATGGGAAAAACTCCACTCAATGTGGAGAAGATTCTTTCTAACCCTCAGTGATGTAAACCATGAAATTTGGTATGTTTTAAAGGAAATTACATATAAATTGCAGTATTCCAAATTGCTAGCTATTCTTAAGAATCTTATAGTCTTGATTGGAAAAATTTTGCTCAATTATTTATTATTGAAACATCTTCAAATATATTTTTTTCATTCATGTTTTTGTAGTTCAGTTCCTGATTTTCAAATGTCACCAGGTTTTTCGCTGATTGTCCTTCAGTTTGTCCCACAGGTAAACCCGTCCAATTCTGTGTTTGTGAGGTGGATGAGGAAGACAGGAGAAAGGGGAACTTTGCATGTTATGAGATATGCTGTTTAATTAACCTCACTTATGAACCTTCATCAACAGAGCAGCTGTCTGCTGTTGAAAGAAAGATGGTTTTTCACAGATGTCTTTCAATGTGTGTGTGCGTGTGGGAGTGTCAGGTTGGCTATTCCTCGACTCACACAGTAAGTGGTGCATCATCCACAAATAATTACACTGATTTTATAATTATACAGAACTCATAGTGATTTTTTTAACAAGGTATATCCTAAAAAAATTTCACTCAGCAGTGATAATTGAAGTGAGTGGGTACTACTACATATTATAAGCAACATTTCGGCCACTTAAAGTGCACAGCCTGCAACTTTACGGTTTTAGTTATTCACTTTCACTGCTCTCATCAAAGCTCTAAAAACCCACTGCATGCTACCTGCCGAGCACCAAACGGCAGACAGACAAAGTTAGCTACTAGTTGACTAGCGAAAGGTGGAGCTTTTAGCAGCTAAAAAAGCCAGAGTTCCCTCAGGAGTTGGGATAGATGAAAAACAGAGTCAGTGGAAAAGTGAATGTTGCACTTACTATCACAAGGTGGACAGAAACACAACTCCAAATGACTGCTCCGTATATGCTGATTATGTAAATAGGCATGTGTTTGTTAACAAGTTTGTCATATCAACTTACAGTTAATTTAAGATGCCTTCAAGTGTCCAAAAAAATCAGTTGATTGTTGCATGTTTATCTTGTCAGTGTGAAAGTGTATCAGATAATACAATCTCCAGATTTATGACCCATTTCAGAAGATCAACTGACCTGAAGGAACCAGGAAACAGAGGTAATAATGAAAGTGTTTTTCAGTAATTCAACCTTAAATTTGTACAACTAAATACAATTTGTCTTTCAGAACACATACTGCCAATGGTAGAAGGATGGTCTCTTCACCTTTTAAATAGGATCATACTTATCAATGAAGTGTCAGTTCAGTCTACTTCTACATAAACACAACAGAACACACCTGAAAAAGTGTGTGGGAATAGAACAAAATAAAGTACGATAAGGAGGGCCACTTAGCACAAAGTCACTTCACACAATAGTATGAAACTTGTAGCTACAGTTAGTTTTGTTCAGTCGCTCGCTTTGTGACAGTAAGTAAATCTGCAAGAAATAAGTCAAATTGCTCTTGTGCAACGGAAAGTGGTTATTCTGATGATCTAACAACAAATAAGAAAACACTGCAAAACTAGTTACTGTACATTACAATCTCTACAGTACAAACTAACATTTAATTTTAAAATGTATTGAGTAGTGTAAGTTGGGACTTAGTACGCCACAGTAGAATAATTTATCTATTTTAATATTGATTACACACAATACACAATGAGCCAAGGACGCACAAAACAATTGGACAAACAAAACAATAATATGGAACATGTATGTTATTGTTTTCTGTGAAGAGAAAAGATGACATTTTATTACCTTTCATGATACATAAATAATGGCTGCTTTTATAATGTGTGCCCATTTACAGTAGGTGAGAGGCACAAAGGCTAATTTCAATAAAACCTGTGAGACCAACTTGTGTGTGTCCCACTTGTGCAAAAAGGCTGACCTCCTTTAGCTGTCAGCAGCTACGGCACAGTGTGATCTACCTTTTCTGTCCCATTATCACCTCAAGCTTGAGAGATGTGAATGGTGGGTGAATTTTAACTCAGTGGAAGGTAATGTCCACTCCAATCAACATCACTGACCCATGATTCCTGAAGAAAAAAAAAAAGTCTTCTATTTATAACAAAGAACATCAACCTTGTCAGTATTGCCTCTGAGGTGATGATTACATAAAAAATGTTGAAACACTGGAATGTTCATGGGAAAAACTTAAATGGAAACTTGAGTATGTGATATTTAATGGTTTTTACATCATGTTTACTGAGTCATTCATGCAATCAGCCTCTTCATGAATTATTCCAATAACTTGATTGCAACCAAATAGAATTGTGAGTAAGATTTAGTTGTGTAAGTAATCCTGTTTTCCTCTCTGGAAAACTACTTTTCACCACCATGAATGACTGCCTTCATCCCCATCTAGTTCTTTTTCTTTCATTTTTTTTCTCCTTTTCAAGGACAGCTGTCTACAGTCGGTTATTCACGCGTGTTTGCACTGGTTTCTAAGATACTGTGTGTGAATGTGTGAGTGCGTGTGCATGCTTGTGTGTGCTGCCATTTTTCATTTTCAATTTTGCCGTGTTTATCCAGCAGATTCTCTGCAATCTGTTGACAAAGAGCCATGACAGCTAGGGCAAATGTGGCGGAATTGCTAGAGAGTCTGGCAGAAAAAGTGAAACTGATGGCTGTCATCCCTGAACAACTCTTTATAAGGGGACAGATCTATAAAGACAGTATGGCTGAGAGCTGTACTGCGAATAAAAATGTCTCCTCTGACCCGACCTACCAGGTGAACCACACCACATGTCATCGGGGTGTTCAGTTTTCTCCCGTTATCACACACCAAATGTGGAATCTTAATTTAATCCAAAATATTATTCTGCATTTGTTGTGGAAGTCATTTGAGGGTTTTTTGAGAACTGGCACGCTTTGGCCACTTGAACAGGTACATGTAATTATTCTGGCAATAGGATTTTTCAACATAATGAGGTTTATTGAGCATGTGCAGACGGCACTGTTGTGGGAAAGAAGTCTGGGGATGATGAAGACATTGATTAGCTTCACAGCATTGAAATAAACAGGTGGTGTCAGAGATAGGCAGCATTTCTCAGCTCTGAGAGGAAATGTTTTCCTGTGTCATCGACGTCCTTGGAGACAAGAAGGGTGCCAAGGTTGAGGACTAGGGGGTGAGGCGACACTGGTGCTGAGTGAGAAGTTATGAGTGGATGGGGGCAGGAGTAATGAGTGCAAATTTATGATTTCAAATTTATTGCATTTGTGTTTGAGGAAGATTACTTTCTCTTAAAGCAGGCAGTTGGTGAGGAATTAGGAGGTGTCAGAGATAATGAATCTGGTGGGGAGCTCGATCCAGCAGTGGTAAATTCAAATTTGTTTATTTAGATATATCACTGTCTGTCACTATAAAAGTTGACTGTGAACCAGCGGAGGACGGCGGATGAGAAGGGAATGCTAAGTTGTCAAAAGCTGCACTCAAGGCAAAGAGGATGATGCCGTGGCCTTATCTGGCATCAGAAGAGATGGAGCAACTTTAGGAGCGCACATACATTATGCTGACAGTGAGTTGGAAAGATTTTGAAGTGCGATTTTCTAGTACAGTGAGAGACAGAGGGCTGTAACAAAATAGATGGTAAAATAAAAAAATAAAAAAGCACATTGTGCCACAAAATGAAAGAAAGAAAGCTTAACAAAATGTTTTCAGATTTGCACCCATGCCTGCAATATTACTAGTTGTGATACTGTGTCAGTTAAATACAGCCAATACAATCCACCATGTCATCAATGTGTGGTTTGATGGCATGTTTGAAGACATACAAATAATCTGATATGGTTTTTCCACAAAAAAGTTCAGTCACCTCTTTAAAAATCCTCCTCCTTCCTAATTAAAAACAGCCCCCATCATATTTTCATCTAAAAGATTTAACTGCCAAAGATGTCTTGTACTTCTGTGAAAAGCCCATTGTCAGTGTATGTGCACTGGAGGCTTGTTTAGGTTGCACATTGGACCATGACATGACTGGCTCCAGACTAGTTGTGATGTCATAAAATCACTTAATCACAGCCCTCTACTAGAGGGGCTGTGACGATTAAGTGAAATAACAATAAGCAAAGCACATTTTTGAGTGTAGAGGGACTTAAATTAAAATATGGCAGACAGACATATTTTGTAACAGAACAACTGGGTAGTAAATGCACTGGCTTACTTAGGATTGTTTTCTTAATGCCCTGAGGGATCTTGCCCTGGCTGAATGAGATTCTCATGACAACATTAGCAGGCAAATTGTAAGTCAAGACTATTGTTGGAAAGTATTTGGGCAATAGTGCAGAGACAATCTGTCCTAACTAGAAAGAGTCAAATGCAACAACACCACACTTTTCAAGGGGGGCTTCCAGCCACCAGAGCTGGGTCTTGGTTCCAGAATTAAACAGAGCTAGCCTATGCTGAGCCCTGGAACCTGTGTCTGTATCTATGAGTGAGAGCAGGTATAGACAAATATACATTTCAATGTCAGCCTCCCAATTTCCTTTCTGTATTTACCTAAATGCCCTCTATCATAGACTTCCAGGAGAGGCATTGTTGCTTCATGTCAGTGGCACAATGTGAAGTGGCAACATAAAATAAGTAGATGAACCATCAGGGTGAACAAGATGAAAATAAATTGGTCACTGAGGGAGCCAGGAGACCACTGGCCTTTAGCTTACCCTCAGGGTAGCTGAGCCACAGAGCAGGACCAGTGGCCTCAGGTGGGGTGCATGTACACCACCACACTGTTCAAATGTTGCAATTAGCCAAATGTCACGAGTGTCATAAATCAGCCTTTCAAAGCAATGTTAAACATAATCATAATGAAAAGGTTGTCCACCACATGTTGGGTAAGTTTCATGAAATGATGCAGCTCATGCAGCACTGAGATCTAAAGAAAACAGATCGAGGGGAAAATTAATTATGTTCTTTCTTCTTCACTTAAAGTGGCAATAATATTTGCTGAGTAAGATATTACAGCAGTTCGTACAACCTACTGTACACTGAATGTAAAGTCTGGCGGTTATTTACAGTTTTAAAAGACTAATCAAAATGCAGCATAATGAATGTACCTCTCTTGCCTGAAATATAACAACCTACTTTACAATTCATAATGTTGGCCTTGTTTTAAAATATACAGTGGAGCTTTACAAGCTCTGTAATCACACTGTACATTTCATTTGAAAATGTATAATTATGAAATTTCTATGACATGTCTAAAATTGGCTCTTCAGTGAGATAGTGGCACTACGGATAAGAATATCCTGTATGTAAATATGCTAATAGTTTTTGCATGTTGTTTGAATAAATTTGTCTACTGTCTATTGTGTGAGGCTGATTTTGTTCATATAATTTGTAGCCTGTCATTATTGTTTATTTTCATTTATTTTTCACGTCGATAAGAGGGTGGTTTACCCAGAGAGTTTTGACTTTATTTTTGCATCTATAATCAGAAAGCTCCTCTTGCAGGAAACACTGACTGATTACTTAAATTGTATTATCTTCATCTGGCCATTTTGGGGTGGCAAATGCACCTGCACAATGACAAAAAACATTGGGTTTGAAGTGGATATTCACAATTTCTTTGGCTGAATTATGTGATTTTGTCTTATAAATTTGCTGGAAATAATTCAACTCTTATTCTATCTATCCTCTGCTTATAATCCTAATATTCATAATATGGGTTAATAAAAGCACTCAACCTGGCAAATTTGCAAAACACCCTCAAAGGTGAAACTGTATTTTCTCTTCACTTATGCAAAAGTAAGGGTCAGCTACAGAGCAGCTCTCCTGCTCCTGACACGGGTGCACCCCAAGCCTATAAGTTTAAAAAAGCAGCATGAATTTTACATTAAGACTGAAAAGGTAACAAAAACACAAAAAACAAGAATCTTATACCGTATCATACGGTGCGTTCCAAACCACAAAGAACTATCGTATATATTAACACCTTTTATTTTGATTACTTACAAATGATGAACAAAATTAAATAACCATTTGTTCACACTGGTTTAAGCTTGCTTACACTTATACGACCATCACTCAAATACTAAAATGAGTGCTCGTAATGTGCCATGTGAATTGTTTTCTTTTGAATAGTAATTAAACAATTACTGATTGAATGAATATTCCTCATCTTATAATTACTACTAGTGCTTTCCATAGAAAATGCATCACCATTACAAATACTTTCCTGTTGTTAGCAATGTCCAAAGAAGTGAAGCACTTTGAGGCCAAATTGTTCCCCTGAGTGCTGAAAAAATATCTCCGCAGAAAATAACAGTTATACTAAACTGATATTTCATCCAACCCAAAACCACCCTATCAAGTGACCACACCATTCCAAGACCAGTATATAAAGCCACAGGTTTATCAGACAGACCTGTAACTGCAGGTGGAACCTTGTAATTGGCCTCTGTGGGCTTGGCTATGTTTTTTCATTTTTCCATTAAAATTCACATGTAGGCTATTACAAGATGGCTAAATTAGGAGCAGCTTATGCACGATTTGGTGGGGGGATTGTGTGGGGGGAGGGGGGCTGGTCCGTGTAATGGGGTAGCCAAATTGTGTCCAAGTGAGTATATAATTGACTACAAATTGCCAATTCTTCTGTCCCCATTGCACTTCTGGAGACCCAACCATTCGGATTTAAAGCTTACATGGTGGATTGCACATGGTGCCCCCTATCTGCACAATATCTGCAAACAACCCTAATCCCTGTCTATTCATCTCAAGATACAAAGATTGACAGGGTGTCCCACAATGTGCATCTCACCTATTGCACCGTCGCCTGAAGCTATCCTTCCCAGTGCTGTCCAGATCTATGCTAGGGGAGCTGTCAGGTGGTCCAGAGATAACAAGAATGACTTTCAGTCTCTCCTGGCTCCTCTGTGATGGAATAAAGTTGAATATGAAACTTGTGCAAGCTATGGCAAGACAAAATATGTTTTTAAGACACCATATATTTACGCAGAGTCTCAGTGAATTCTTTGGAGGGGAGCCACCATCCTCACATGTACAAGAATGTATGGGCTGTGCAGGGACACTGGTCAACTTTATGGATTGATATTTGAATTCAAAATATGTCATAATCCAAAAAACATCTACAGGTGGATCACAAAACAAACTGAAGACAAACGTCAGATGGAAGATGTGCTTGTACTGTGCATTTGTTGTTAAACTAATGTATTATTAGTATCTACATTTCCATGTATTTCCCTATATACAGTAATAGTTTATATGATAATTGTTTTACCAGACTTATGGGATTCATGCTTTACATGTGACTGAATTTTTGATGCGTTAGATAAAATATGTTCTTGTACAATATTTTTTATAATGTTTATTTCTATTTTTCTCCTTTCCATAGAGGCATGCTTTGTCCCCTATAAATGAATGTATGCGGCGTTATCCAGCTCTGTTCCGATTGGTCCAGCTCGAGAGTAGACTCTCAATCATGTAGAATTGCAGGATCCCAGAAGAATTTTATGGGAGCTATACATTGTGTGGCTCTTTTATCTGACTTTTACCATAAGCTGCCTTTGAGAAAGAGAATCACAGTAGATCAATAAAGGCAAAACCCTGCAAAATAATCCATCGTTGCAACTCTGCAGCACCTGTGTGAACAATTAAAAATAAATAAATGCTTGAAACCACATATATCTTGGTGACTTAAACACTGATTTATAGAATCCCTGGAGGATTTCAATAAAATTAAGATTTATATGTTTAGGCACTGGTGACAATGTGTACATTTTTTCTAACTATGCAATGAAAAAGTATTATATTTTTTATTCCTTTAAGCTATGTGTCTGTTTCTAGAAACAATTTCATATCAACTATTTCCTCTTATCAAAAAAGAGGAATGAGATGTAAAGAAACCAACATTATAATTTAATACATTGTTCAATCCAAAAAAATGTCTATGTGAGATGAGCTAAACTAGCTTGACAAGTGTATAAAAGGAATTTCAATATTCCAAAATGGACATTGGTGGGTAAACGCAAGCAGCGTGTCAGACTCATAGGCATTGTGAGGAGAAATCTGGTTCATTTTTCACATACACATTTTATTTTGCATCAAAGGGTTGAAAAACGGCCCTAATGTGTGAGGCTGTGTATTCCTGAGGGCAAACTAATCTGGCAGGTAAAGATTATTCAAAGGGAGAGCCATCGGATTTAACGATCAGAATGAAACCATCCAAACAAGTGTAAAGACATTGCATCGTGAATCTCATTGGCAGAAAATGCTAATTGGCTGCATTTTAAAACTGGAAAAGGTTTTCAAAAGATCTTCACATTTGGCAGTCTATACATCTTTGTAAGGAGATAGTGTAAATCTATAACCATTCAACAGTGTAATACATAGAAACAAATCTAGTATAATTTCTTTGATGTTTAACATTATATATAGTTGTTGTTAAACTCTGCATCTCATTTGTCTCCAGGTGACATCAGGACCGTTTGACCTTTACTGTCACATTGTCCTTTCAATATTGCACTGTCATAATGTCACTGTATGTAATTGGAAAAGAATTACCAAAACAAATATATAGATATTTTTATTAACATACTCTTTTTGGGAATGGCAGAGAAGTGACACATACCTTTTTTTCTATGTCTTTGCTTTGGATATCAATGTGTTGCTCTGTTACCATAAAAAATATTCTGGTAACCATTTGCTGAGAACCGTTGTTAGTATAATGCATAATAGGATTCCCAGCAAGTAGTACAAAACACAGTTTGTTATGTTGGCATTTCATTTCCAAGCATTATACTGTGTTTTTTCCTTGTAACTCGCAATATATGAGTATTTCTCAAAACAATTACAGCACAGCCAAGTATATATCTTCTGTTTAGGTTTTGTTTAACATAGACGTCCCTCTTTGCCATTATGATTCTCCTCCTCAGCTCAGCTGACAATGGGTTTGTGCTTATTTTTACCAAAACGCTCTGTGCAAAGTACAATAATACAGTAGCTTCATCAAAATAAGCTAACAGTTTGAGCATTAATGAAAAATGATTCACAGTAATAAATCACAAAAAAAACAACATTAGGTTTGGCTTGCATAGCAAAGCAAAAGAAAGAGAAAAACATTAAAAAATATATTTACAAATTATGCAAGTCCTTTTTCTTTTTAATTAGTCATTTTGTTGTGATTTTCCTTCTTCATCTCCACTGTGTGAATCTTTGTACACCATGTGACAGAAAATAGACGCGGACATATAACACACTGTTTACTCTTTTGAAGAGGGGGATGAAAATAACACTGTGAGATTGGTGTCTGTGTCTGTACATGACATTTACAGCTCTGCATTTTATCTCGCACTCTGTAGTCTTTGTCTTCTGTCTGTCTTCTCTCCATCTTCCAAACATCATTCTGTGTCACTCGCAGAGAGAAAATCTCATAGCGCTTACAAACAAGGTGTCCTGGGACAGGCAGCAACTGCAGGGAATGATGCTTCACAAAGACTCTGAAAGAGACACACCAAAGACAGCAATGTAAAGTATGGGCGACACTGAATACTTCACTCTCAATATCTGCATTTCAATTTCACAATCCCAGGATGTATCTCAGTTTGGATGCAAGATGGAAATTGGTGGGATTCTACAATTTTCCGTGTTATTGAAAATGGTGGAGCATAATTCTTCCACATATACAATTTTGAATGTCCTGATCATTTCATTGCATGTGCCTCTGTTGAGAAGTATACACCGTATAACTGTATTGTGATGCTATCACAACTGACTAAAAGAGGCAAGTCTGAGTTTTCTTGTCTTTCTTTCCAAATTGTTAAAGAATTAAGCTTTGTTATGTGCACTGTAATTATTAAATTACATGGCTTCTCTGTTATTATTTGTCAGTCAGGATAAACCAAAGAAAATGGATTCATATAAATGTTAGGAATGTTTCAGTCAAACCTACATATTATTTCTTGCAGATATAGGTAGTACTCGCTTGCATTGGATCACATCCACTGTAATGTGCACACAGATCCTCATGAGGATTGACACTTACAGTGTTCCCTTTTCTCTGTGCTGTTTGTGGGAGGATGCCCGTTGTGGGTGGGATCTGTGCCAGGTCTCTTGTGGGAACCCCTGCTCAGGGTGGCCCTGTTGGATTTTGTTGTGCCACTCCAGGAAGCCATATGCTGCCGCTCCAGAGTCGACACGGTCACCATGCACTCCTCAGAGGGGTCTGAGGCTGCAGCGGCCCACGAGCTGTGCATGCGGGAACCCACGCTGTGCAGGGACTTCATAACCGGTGTGTGGGCTTTTGAGTGGATAGTAGATGAGGGTATTTGGCAAAAGATACAAATGGGACATCATGATAGAGGCACTCCTCGATGAATTTACTATAATAGAGGATCCTCTGATAAATATTGTCTGAGAAAAGACTTAACTAACCGTCTGTGTTGGTGTCACTTCGTCTGGGCAGAGTTCCGACCTTGTCTGTCTGTGGTGTGAGGCCAGTCAGTGGTGCCCTCTTGTGGCCAAGGCTATGTGTGCCCTGTGCCCCATGGTCTGCTGTGCCAGAGCTGTCCGACCGACCCTGCTGTGAGCTTTTAACTACAATGAGGAGGGAGAGAGAGACAGTTAATGGAGATAAAGATTTGGCTGAGCATGCCTGAACAAGTATGTGGCTCATACAGAGTGGATCCAGCTCGACACTGAAGTTCGATGTGGACGTACGAAAGCAATCAGCCAGTAGAAATACTAAAGAAATCAGATTCATTACTAGATATTGTGTCAAAACCTGTGATAAACATATTAGTCTACATGTGACATTTTGAAGGAAGGTGTCCATCAAACAGGATATTTTTGGAAATTAGCACCTATAACTCCTTTATCACCTTTAATCACAAATGTTTTTCTTTGTTGCAGCAATATAAGCATATAAGTTCAAAACCGAGAACAAAGTATGAATTAAATCAGACATCATGGAAATATGTATTAAGAAACGTGCCATTTAAAGCATTAATCCACAACTGCAATATGGCACTCCCTGTGGAAATACTGCCACCACACTGGCTTTGTTCATGATTTGTTTCACTGGACTGAAGATCTTTTCTCAATCTGCCTGAATGCACTTCTAATACAACGACTTGCAATATATGACAGCAAAACATGAGGTGATAAAATGTTTGCATTCCTAATTGCTTGTAAATATTTTTAGTCATACTGACACACCTGCCGCAGGTTATTCAAAGTATTGAAAACACATATTCTCAAGTCAGTCTCTTAACTTATCAAACAATGGAGTCTAAAAATGGTACAGATCTGTCCCTGTGGGAGAAGCCTTCAAGTTTCTCTCTAAAGAAGCGCTTTCAGACAGAACCCTATTTATAAATGCATCAAATCTTAAACGTTAGACGTGTGACTTTTCAGTACGGCTCTACTAAAGTTTTTAAAATATTCTATGTTATGGTTTTGATGTCTATGCAAGAATGGCTTCAAGTAACTTTTAACAGACTGTCTGAATATCTCTTTGTCAAAGAATACTTACGGTGAAAAAAGGGTACCTATGATTTAGACAAGGATAGGTTTTACTTTACGCTAACAGGCTTCTACATTACCTTTGAGTGTCAATCACTGTCCCTACTGGCTACATAAACATGTTCCTAAAAGACAACCACTAGACTGGTGTGTGTGTGGTGGGTTGGGAGGACAATTATTATATTGGACGATTCTGTAAAATTAATTATGTTCAAAGATGACATTTCTGAATTTCCAATGCCATCTTTTTTAAAATTATTTTCTCTTGGAATATCTGTGCACGGCAACTAAAAGGCTTGGTTAGGGAAAGATTGTAGTCACGTTTAAAAAAGTCAACATTGTTGGTCAGACACATGTGAATCCGCTACCCTGACCTCGACGCACTAACTTTTTGTCTTGCTATATAAAGAACACACTTTTCCTGGACTGGCACTGAACATGGGAGTTAAATAGTGTACTGCAGCATCGTCCAATATGAAGCAAATTCCTAGGTATACTGCGCTGAGTGGCTGCAGCCTCTACAGCTACATGTGGGAGGGAAAAAAGCAATGTGTCTGCACTTTTTATATGATCTGTAAACAGCTATTTTACACATCTGTATGAAAAAAGCTGCTACGAACACATTTTCATTTTGTTATATTCCTACATATGTATCTTTAGGCATTGGTTTCGAATGTATGCTCCATTTCTTAGTGATAATGAGAAGATATTTTACTTTAAAATGTAGTTGTACTTCTGTCATCCATAACATTTCCCATACTTTCGTTCATTCGGAATGAATTTGTTCTATTGTTGAAAATGATTGGCATATATACAGTACCAGTCAAAAGTTTGGACACACTTAATCATTCAAGTAAATGGGAAAGTGTGTCCAAACCTTTGACTGGTACTGTATTTTTTATGCATTATTTATGCATAATTTATACATGCCCATATCTGCTTGCTCCATCATGTTATCTATGGAATTATTATTTATCTGTGTCTATCTGCAGCTGCATTGGCCACATTTCTCAAGTATTTCATCATATTTTGTGCAGCAGGAATGATGTGGTGATGAAGCCAGTCAGTTGTGGGTCTGCCTTTTTACTGTTGACCCGGTGGTCTACTCATTTAAAAACAATGACATCCAACAAATTCATTTTACCACGTGTAAAACATACCTGAGCCCTCAAGGTTATCCACGCTGTGACCAGGCGTGAATTCAAAGCCACACAAATTCTTTGACACCACAGCATATCTTTCCTCCTCATCCTCGTCTTCTTCAGAAAGGAGAGTGGCTCCCAAATCAGAGCCCAGTGTACTGGACATGAAGTCCATTGGAGGGATGGGGGTGTTGGACACATTTGGACTGCTCTTCATGTGCCTAATTAATTGTGGGGAAATACTGTATATCAATGGCCAAAATACATTTTAAAAAAAACAACGGAGGTCAGATAATGAGCAGGGAAAATACTGCAAAACAAGTTTCAGAATGCAGAATCAGTGCATATTCAGAAAGGTAGTGATGCAGAGACTGAATGCAGTGATTGCAGTGATTTCCCTGATTACTTTCTCAACGCTGGTGTGTGTTGTGCTAACACAATGGAGATGTAATTGGACTGGATAAAGGATATCTGGATGGGCAGGGCTGTCACCAACATGCCTGTTATCTCCCCCACAGCTGTCCTCCATGATGGCTCACATCCCGCCATAGAGGAGATGCATGCATAATTACCAACTCTATTTACTGATGTCAGAACAGCATGTTAGACTAAACCCAGTCATTACCCTCCGACATGTGTCACCACTGACTTGTCAAGTTTTCCAATGCTCCATCAAAGGTGTAATCAATGGAGAGATGTTTTTTATCGCTCACAAGAAACATAGACCGCAGGTTCAGGCTGACACATGTAAATACCGGCATTATAAGACACTCGAACATTTCCCATTGATATGCAAAACCCAAACTATCAACAGATAGTGAATATGAAAATGAATAAAATTACAGGTATCTGTCTACTGTGCAAATGTATTTGAGCAACATTTTGATGCATACACACAATATAACACTTTCAAATGATCTAACATTTTTTTTTTTTTTTTTACCAGAAAATACATTACATTATCCTTACCATGCCTGCTTGGCCACCTCATATTGGTAAGCTCTGGTCAGCTCATCCAAGTGGGCCTGCAAAATGGATTGCATTTCCTCATGGTGGGCAGAGCTAAGAGAGGAAGATGAGGGCTGGCTGAAGGGAGCTGCTGCTGGCGAGGAGGATCTTCCTCTCAGGGGAGGAGTGGGACCTCTCTCCTCCTCTACCTCATTGTCCAAATTCTGGTGTCGGTAGGTCTGGATGGACATGGGTGGAGCCCAACTGTTGCTGTCATATCTGGCATGGGGACAAAATGTTTTCTGTATTAATCATCACATTGACTTTGCTGAACAGCTGATTGCATATTTATGTTGAAGAGAATAGGAAATATCTAAGGATTTAATTACACAACAATATTCTTACCAATTACAAAAAGTCGCAATCTTAAAATAAATCTGACTTAACTGATCCTAAATTGATCAAAATGCTAATAATCCATTTTTCTTCCAATGGCAAGTTAAACGTGTGTAACAGCTTAATACAAACCTATTTTTGTTAGTATTTCTATATAAGGAAAATAGCCAGCTAGAGGTCTATTTAAGCATTGTGTGAACTGTGTGAAGCTCTTGTCCAAGCTTTCTGATGGAAAAACACACACAACCGCACGCACACACACTGGGCACAGGTGCAGAATATTGTGACCCCAGTGTTTGCATGCGTTTCTTCTGTCGACATGTGTTTTTGTGTTTGTGTGCATCTGTTCCAGGGCAGAGATTGATGAGATATGAATGTATCTTACCCTCCTCCGTGATCTTCCTGGGGGTAACAGTCAAGGTCAACCTCAGTACCGGGGAGAGGGTGCATGGGTGGTGGAGGCAGAGGTATGTTAGCCCAACATGTCCCATTTGATTTAGAGGCCTTTGTTCCACCCTTCACCTTCTTTTTCTTCCCAACCTTTACACCTGACAGAGGGAAGGACGTTTAGTCTTCTCTACACAATACTAAGAAATCCCTGTACACTCTACACACAAATATTCTACACTGAATTGACACACTCTAACACACACATGCAGCAGTGCCTTGAAAGCTATCTTCTATCTTTCTCTGCTATCTGAACTTTTTCAAACCCGTCTCCCACACAGACAGTGTTCATTATTTCTCTTTTTTGTGTGCTGACAGCGCATTAGGACTTTTTCTAAATGTTGACATTTCTTAAAGAGGCATCAAAACCTGCAGCAGACCACTTGTTGCTTCCATACAGTTGCTCTACTTTATCTCTGGTAAACCTGACATTTAGCTGAGCACGCAGCCTATTGTGCAAAAGTACAGACAGAACTGCCTCCATGACTTTACTAAATGTGTATACACTGCATAAATAACTCAGAACACTGAGGGATTTTCCGCCATCACTAATCAAGTTAACCCAAAGAAATGCGTCATGATTGCGTGACATTTCTGGGCTAGATAAGCTCTCAGGGTAGAATTGTGATGAAGAGAGAAGAGTAATTAAGAACATTGTCCTAAGGGTTAATTTTCAGTGAATATGTAAATAAATTCCCTCCTTTTCATCTAGCTGTTTCTCTGGTTTAGTTTCCCAACTACCTTACAGTAATTTTCCCGGAAAAAAACCCTTTCATTTTTTGGAAAAATGTTGTTTTTACTGGGTGTTCAAGCTGTTGCAGTCCACAGAGAAGAAGATACATACACAAGACTGCAAACATCACACCATAAAACTTCATCTGTGGCTCTTACCACTGCCAGGGCGTCTGTCAGTTAGTGAGTAGCCCAGGTTTGCGATTTCCTGCTGGGCTTGAAGAGAAGCCTTCCAGCGGGGATCTGGCCTGTCCACAGCTAGCTCATGGAAGCTGTTGGATTGGAGTATCTGAGTGGTGGCATAGGGGGTGGGCTGACTGCCTCGCGCTGGGCTGCTGTAGCCTGCCTTCCCCATGAAGTCAATACTGCTGTAGATGGCACCATCAGACAGCATGGTGCCCGTCTTCTCCACCGCTGCGGACGGTAAAACATCTGAGGCAAAAGAGTAGGGTGACAAAACAAGGAGTGAGAGGGAGAAGGGATCATGGAGAGATAAGCTGACATGAAGTTAACGATCTTTAAGGTCATTAACACTCCCTGCTGCTCTGGCACTCTGCATTAGTTAAATACAGGTCTAAAATGGCCTTGATATAAATGAAAGTGATTATCTACAACCATAATTAGCATGCGACACGCTGTGGGAGCCCGGTGGAGTGTTCACAAGAGGGATAGTCAAACAGCCTAACCTTCAGGTCTACAGTCTTGCACACATAAAGCCTGCAGCTCACCAGGGTTCCAAGGGGCTGAGAGAAAATGCAGGCACACAAACACACAATGCAAACACATACATGAACTATCAATCTCATACAACCTCAAAAAATGCAAAATGGCAGGGCATGAGAAAGAATGACAGGCAAAAAGTATATGCAAACACCACAAACTTAAGCCAAATATTAGGCTTGTCAAATCACATTAGTAAAGTATAGCCCTCAAAGGCTCTTTTAATTTGTGTTTGTTTGTGTGTACATGCTTATGTGTGATGTCCTGTCACTGTGCTTACTAATGGATGAACATCAAAACTGTCCAACCAGGCATTGCTAAAACTGTATTTTCCATCGCCCCAGCCTGTTTATGTTTCTTACCTCCTCGGCCAAAGTTACTACCGCCCTTCGGATTCCCTAAGCCCCCGTTAGCCGGGAGGCTCGTGGAGGGCCAGGAGTCAGCCAACCAGGGGAGGCCTGGGTCACCCGCTTTCAACAGTCCTGGACGGCTGTGAGAAAGTGGTTGTAGAGAGACAAAGTGAGGAGAGGGGGTAAGACAGAGAACAGGTGACATAGTTAAATATCCAGCCTCCACCGTAACAGAATTGCTCATTTTCTTCCTGCTGCATCAACAACAAATTGATGTGAAAACTCATTCAGCATATTCTCGCCTATGCAGCAGCTCAGTGCACAGGCAACAATAAACAACAGAGAGACATAAAATGGCAAGTCTATAAATCAGACTTCTGCCTCCCCTTAACTCTACCACCCCTAACTCTCCCCGGAGATACAAGGCAGGCCTAAATACACACTAAATCCACTTTAGAGCCTTAGCACAACAGAAATTTACATTTTAAATTGAGAATCATGGACAGCCTCTGGCAGATCAGCTACACTGGTGCACTGTCTCCATAGCAACAGAGACAGCAGAAGCCCATTAGGTGGTTTAGGAAAGCTACCGTGTCATTTTGTCTTAGTGAAATACAACGGTCATGAATTTAGGCTTTGACTTCAAGGTAGGAAAGTTGTGGGCAGCAATTTAGGGAGAAAAAAAGACAATTTACAACCACTTCGTATCAGCTGCTGTAAAAATGGAAAACATTCATTTGCCTCATGCATCCTGTTTGCATATGTTTACTTAATGTGCAGCTACACAGTGAATTTTCCACTGAGCCTGATTCGCCAAGTGTCAAGGGAATTGTTCACAGCTGACTTGGTGATGGCTCAAAGGTGTTCAAACAATTAAGTCAATGATTTCCATTTTAACATACACAAGCATACACATACATTTACATACATTTACTTAGAAACACATGCCAACACCAACACAATAACACATATGTGACTATACAGTGTGAAGAAGCACACTCATGCACACATGCACGCAAAAGGGTTAGGCAAGAAACTGTTTATTTTTAGTCCATTATTTGCAACATTTGTTCTAGCTCTGGGCTTATCTGCTTGCTTAGGTGTGACAAAATAGAAAGGGGGAAGGGGGAGGAATAAAAAAAAAAGCACCTTCATTCGTAAAAGAATGAAGGTGCTTTTTGCAAAGCAAATTCGCGCCCTCCTTTTCCTGTTTCAGTACACTTTGATATTTAGTGGATACAAAGGTAGGCTTCACTTTGGGTATTTTGAACTGGCAGGAAATTCTCATGGCCACCGAGTGGAGTCTCAAGGTCCAACACTTTGTTGTGCCATCCCCACATTGGACCCATCACGGTGTACTGTACGCCAAGCTTTTTAAACAGAAACATTCATCACCTCTCCCCTTCTCCCACAACCTCTCTGCCAACCACCTCAGATGAACTGAGAGAGAGCCAGTGAATAAAACAGCGGCCCACCTGCATTAATTGGTAGCACTCACTTCAAAGGAATGATTAACGATTTCATCAAGTGTTCATCAGTGCAAATCATACACTGATATGAGTAAGCAGGGGGAATATTGGAACATGTATGCTAATTCCATTCATCACGAAAGAACTCTTCATTACAGGTATTAGAATAGGCTCTTGTCATTGAGAAGGCAGACTGAGCATTGCACTGCGTGGCACTGGAGGTTCATTTAAATTCTCACCTTCCATTTCTGATCAGGCCTCTGTCTCTTTGGAATGTAACTTGTAGAGAAAAGAAGGAGGACAGAGCAAAAAATAATTCAACAATAATTATTTTGTCTAAATATGTACAGTGCAGCCAGAAATGTGAATGACTGATTTAGGGAGATACATTCCTGTGATATTTTCATATACAGAATATTGTGGACAATATTAAAGACATACCTGCACGAGTAAAGGTGAAGGACTGAACTGCAATTCAAAAGACAGGGAGAGTGTTGGTAGATAGAGGCAGATAAAGAGTCATGAATCATTCATATTAAAATCAAAAAGATGCAGCCGTATTCTCATGCTCAGACAATTCATTCTTTGATCTTTGCTTTGTTTGTTCATTTGTCACTGATGGTATGTTAGCACTGATCATATTTTGACTAAACTCTGGCGGTAAAGCATCTAACCACTCCATTCCATCATTTTCTGAATTACACGGATTGCCCTGAGGGATAAAGGTTAATTTATTCCTTCCAAAATACAAATAAGGCTGTATTTTAAAAAAAATAGAGGAACAAGAGTCTATTTCTGAGATGAGACATTTTAGTATTTGACAAATGTGACAACTCAAAACACAACAAAAAAACAATTAATCCTGCATTCAAGTATTTTATATTAATAGCATTACAATTAGTTAAAAAATATATTTAACATTTTAAAACAAATCATAGAATATTTTATATTTCAAACATTCCTGTAAAAATTGCTATATTTTTCCTAAAATGGAAATGTGGAGTTTGGGAATTAAACTCCTCAATTTGTTTTGAGAGAAGGGATCAGAGAAGCAGCACTCAATCATGTAAATCCCTATTGAATTAGGAAATCACATCACTCTCTCCCCAAGTCACTACAATGAAAGCTGCAATATACATGATAGTGGCACACAGCTATATGCTTGACTCACAGAGGGATAAGAATATTTTGTACGTAAACCTAGACGCGCCTCGTGTTAATGTGCAAACAACACCAGCCATGGTCTGATAATGGAAGGGGATGTTAAATTACTTATCTCGCATGAATGTATTAGAGTGTTGAGGTACGATGCTGATGGAACTCAGCACAGTTGATGCACATCAGTGCACAGTGAATTAAAGTCAATAGCGCCTATTTCCATCAAAGCTGAATATATTTCCTTTGTTCTGCATTTTAGCCAGCTCAAATGGAGTCGCGTCTGTGATGACATCAGCTTTCATTGGAGAGAGAGACCTAGTGTGCTTTGAGATTCTGTGTGGATGCAGAACCATGTAAATTGATTTTTTTTACCTGCATAGTTGCTGAGTCCCTTCCTCTTTTTTCTCCTCCAGTACAGCCAGGCACTGAAGCCCATGAGGACAATCCAGCAGGCTCCTCCCAAACCAGCGATGAAGGCCGGCTGCTTCACCACGTCTGAGATGCTATTGTTGCCCTCTGATCCCGTCATTATGTCCCTCAGTTCTGCACCTGGGGGCACCGAAATACACAAATACACACCCACACACACAGAAAAGAGAAAAAATGAATGGTTGAATGTCAATTTAACTACACGTGAATGAACAAATGATTATATTTCAATAGTTGCTGTGCATGAAAGTCATTTGGGATAAAAATGATAGAAAGTCAAATAATCCATTCCATTTCCAAAATGTATAAGTATCTGACAGAAGAGGACAATGTGAATTAAAAACGACAAAGAAAAAACTGTTACCTGCATTATTTGTCTAATTGTGTGTATGGATTAATTCTTTTGGTTAACTCACCAGGAAACTCAATTAAGGGAAAAAAAATACATTTTCAATAAATTCTGAAGTTCCTTTGTTCAGGTCAAATTACGTATTTTAAAAAGAAAATCAAGACAGTACATATCAAACATCTGGACACATTGACCACAGGAACAGCCAAAAGATGAGGTAATAGTGGAAAAAAAACAACAACAAAAAAACAGCATCAGTGCATCCAATATGTAGGCAGAGTAAATCAATTCAGCAGTGCACTTATCAACTTGAGCTGCAAGACACGAGATTGACAGAGCAGCTCTGACAGAGTTTGATTTTCTGTTGCGGCTACTGTGCTGTGAAATTAGATTCACAGTCTCCAGCAGGAAACCCCCCCATCATTAAGCTTTGGTCCACAGGCCTGTGTTTCCCTTTCTCTGCGCGTTAAGGGTGTTATTATATATCAGTCAAAAGTCACAGATGAAGAGCATCTGGCCTGAGCTCCGATATTGATTCTGGCTTATATACTCTGGGCGTCCTTTAGCTATTTGATAAGATGTGATAGTCTGATAAGCTTCTACAAAAACATTGTCTACTTTGTTAGCGCCAGCTGCCCACATATTGAAGAGGATTATTGATATGGCTAACAGTACTTGGCACAGTGTTACCAGACACTACACTTAATGAAACGCTATTGATTTCTCAGTAGACGTCTGCGTTGTAAAGCGCAATCTTCTTTCTTCAATTGCAATAAATTGATAAATCATTTTTCCAGACCCCCAATGTGATGGAGACCTAGGTCCCCCATTATGAGGTCATTTCATTTGACTCCAGGTTTGATGTGTGTGAGTGGATTACCCAAAATGATGAGCTGGGGTTTGCTCTTGACCCCCACCCCTGCGCTGGTGCCTGCAGCCACCTCCACACGGTATTGCACTCCAGCCTGCAGCCCTCCGACTACCACTGAACGGATGGTTGCATCCACAGACTTATTGACATGAAAGCGGGTTTCGTTGGCCAAACACCAGATCTGACAAAGACAGACATGCCAGAGAGAATTCATTGTAAGGTTGTACAGTACATTACTAAAATATTCAGTGTGGGACGGTGTACAGGTGCAGAGTTTGATATACCTTGTACTCCTGGATGATGCCATTCTGTTGGTCAGAGGGAGGAGGGTCCCACGACACGCTGATGGACGTGCTGTTATGGCTCCCTACTGTCAACACTGTCACTTGCTGCGGAGGTGCACCCGGTGCTGATGGGTCAGAGTGGAGAGATTAAAAAACAAAGAAAAAACATAAGAAAAAAAGAATAAAATGATTTTGCATATTGTTTTTTAACAGAAAAGTGAGTGTCTCCTGTTTTTTATCATGTCAAAAATGGTGTTGCCTCACCACCTCAATTCACATTCATTCAGAATGCCATAAAACAAGGTATTTCCTGAGCCAGCGTGGCAGATGGCTACCAGAGCACTTCATTTCAATTTCATATTTAATGGTAGCATTTCTTTTGCATAACTGGGATGCACTGGGATCTAAAAAATACACCATTCTTCCATTATACTGAGTTTAAGATTCTATTATCTTACTGGCATCCATCATAACTTTATACACACCAAGCATTTGAGGTCCAAATTGTGCTTTACTAATTGCACAAATGATAACCATTCCACACCAGCAAGTTTAGATATGACTGGAATTTCCTCTGCCAAGAAAAAATGGCCGAGCCACATTAGCTAACATCACTTCCATAATGGATTAGAACCATTATGACCACATGTAAATGCTTCCAAAGTAGCTGTATTAAATTTTGCGTATCTTATCCGAATGAAAATGGTCAATCTCCATGTCCTATAATGAGGATTCTGAGATGGTTTGTCAACAGAAATGTGATGCTATACTCCACGGTGCCAAATTCAAACTCCCTCTTTAATGGGTCATTTTAAATGTACTAAACCGGCCTGATAACCTACATGGACAGATCGGCGAAAGAGACCTCAGGCAGCAGGAAGCAAACACCATGTCTATGCAACTGAGCAAATCACCATCTCTCACTGAACGGACTACACAACTGCTCTGGGCACATGATTTCTCATGATTCCCATTAAAACTATCATTATGTTCTGACTGAGTGGATGAAATAACTACTCTGAACCCAATTAAGGAGCTGCAAAATAATAATGCTATCTGCAGTGGATCCATGTAAGCAAGGCACTGAATGCCACAGCAGTCCCGAGAAACCAAAGCAGGTGGCCCATGAAGGGACTGTCTTGTGTGCCACCTGGCCAGAGAGCAACATGGTTACTGTGACTTAAATTCTCCAGATGGGAATGGTTTTGTAAATGGTTGGAGAGAAATGCAATGAAAATGTACACAGTGTCTCAGTGAGGCAACTGCAAGCAGTGCTTGTATTGGTAGATCAGAGTAATAAAGTCAGGCCAAATATAAGAAAGAGTGTCTGTGCCAGTCCTGAGACTGACCTCTAACAGTCTTCTGACATCTGGAAAGCGTCTGGCTCAGTTAATTCATATAGTATATAATGGAAGAAAAACAGTTGTTTTGTGTTGAAAAGTTGAAACAAACCTCCCTGAATGATTTAACTTGTGCTTAAAAGAGAGACTCTAAACAGATAGGGCATGTAGGCAAAAATATTTGACAGCATGGCAGTACAAAGGAATTAAATCTGCCATACGAGACACAGATTATTTGTATTACATTTAAGAAATTGACTCAACCCAGTTTGAGGATATCTATATTCAGCCATTTGGTCTGTATTGACTTTCTGAAACAATTACTGTTAAACTAACTCACGCAGATGTACTGTCCTAATATAGTGATGACTCTACAGTTCAGAAAGCAAATGTATGATATCTTTATGCTGAGATACCATCTGCCATGGACACAAATAATCGTAACTCTTAAACAAACATTAACCAGTTTAAATGCAGGTGGACTGTAATGGAAAGAAGTCAACTTCTACAAATCAGGTGGATTGACTATCAACGTTCTAAAAAAGCTTTGTTCATAATTTCTAAGGCAATCTGTCATCTTAATAATCTGTCATAAACATTATTTCTATTAAGGGAAAAACAAACAAAAACATCCCATAGAGCACAAACTGCCACCAGTGTGGGAGCATTCTCAAGTTTACAAAACGTCAGTATGAACAGGTTGTTGATCATTTGTGTTTTTTATTTGATTTCCCGAAAAAAATATGATATGAATACAAAGCTGTTCAGTAGCTGAAATGGAATATCCAGATGTTGCACTTTTGCACTAGCATGTGAACGCAGAATAATATCTATGGCTCGAAATTCATATTTGTTCAGTAGTGGAAATTGCACATCTGGATTGTCTGGACCAAAAGCTGTCTATCTACTAGTTTTTTAAAATATCTTTGCAAAAAAAAAAGATAATAAGACAGGGTTTATACAACCTCACTTTGTTACTAGCATTTAAAATATCATAATCATTGTGGTTGTATTGCATTTAAATGATTATTTCAAATGTTCTTTAGTTAATTTAGTAAAACACTAATATGGTACATCCTGAATATTACCTGCTGCTGAAAACAGTTCCAGGAAGAAAGCAGTACATTTTCAAGACTGTTGCATCCCGATTACCTCATACGCCACTTCATAAAATTCCCACAACACAGCAGTAAGCTGAATATCAGTAACCATTACATAGGGTATGTGAAATGAGTAGAATGAACAATAGAAGGGCAGCAACATGGGTGAGTAGACTGACAGAAGTCTAAATATGCATTTAGTTTCACACTATGATAATGCCAAAGTGGCGATTTAACTTTAAGCAAAAACTAAACACTTATTTTTTTGTGCACCATCAAGCAAGTAAGCTTCAGTTTTCCAAATGTCATCTCAGTGGTGCTGTTTCAGCAAACTGATGGAGTCAGTCAGGCAAAGGTTTACATTAGGAGAAGACAGGAACCATTAAGTCTAGTTCTGCAATTTCCGTATGTACGAGAACAATCCCTGAGGATGAATGATGGCTACAATACCAGTAATGACTCCTGATAACATTTCAATAAATGGCCACAAGAGCAAAACAAATCAAAGAGGATATTTTTAATAATGTGACTAATACTGATATTAAGACTGATGAACACGGTAGCTAGAGAGTAATTTAAAGCAATTAATGCCCCCACTGTCTGCGGGAACATTTCAGTTTTAACTCACAGCTGTGCAATTAAATACAAAGCACTTAAGCGGCTTACTGTCCTGCTATACAGGATACATAGTGGTAAACATAACCTCTTATGCAAATGAGTGCATGAGTTAAGCTAATTTATTCAAGAATTAGCAAACATTTCTATGTCAAAATACCTGTCTCCCTATACGTGTAATACATATGTGTAATGTAAAATAAAGTCTATCCACATTGGATGGCTTTGTCTTTTCTCTTACTGACCCTCCTGTCCTGGTCTCATAATATCAGTATATCATCTTCTTAACAGCTATGCCTGCCTGGGACTTCAGGACACCATAGCACTTTTTTTTTGATTTGCCATCGGCAGTAGTGGAAAGCCTGAGAATCCTATGGATGACAGTGATGGTGCTGACGTCACACTGCCTCTGGCCACACTGCTCTCACCAACAACTCATGGAAGGGTTGTGAGGATTATTAATCTTAAAACACAATTTTCCGCTGTATGCAGTGGGAAACATCAGCTGTTTTGACCTCAGAGACCCTTAAGACGCCCTCTGCTAGGATTTCACAAAGGCAGCGCCACATTCCCATATGCTTTTGATAAGTATTGAGTTTTTTGCTCTTAATTCTGCAGAGCAGCACATTTCTAGGCTCTAGAGCATTGGTACCGCAGATCAAGCCAATTTTTTCCTGCACCATGATGCCTTGTTTCCAGGATCCCAAGTTACTAGAGTATGTGCCCTGGTCTGCAAAAACTTCTTGTGATCCTGTGTGGCCATTTTAATTGGGCTATAGTGAGGTGAGTTTCTCTTTCTCCATCAGTTGTATCCCCTGTTCATAGCCCCTCCTTATTCTCCTACTGGGAGGAAGATGCACTAATGGCCTCAGCATGACTTGCTCTCAGTACAAGCCATGTTTCACCCAGTCCAGCTGATGCTGCACATCAATGCAACAAACTACATGAAGAGGTCCCCCTGCCCAGCCAGCAGGCACAACTTTTGCAAATTAAGCATGCAAGTTCATTCTTGACCTTGGAAATAGTAGTTGACAAAAGAGCTTTCAGCCTTATCACATGGTTTTCATCAGTGGATTGAATTTGCTCAATTGTTATGGAGATAGATCTGTTACCATGAGAGTTGTTATAATGTTTTCCATTACACTTTTAGGAATCCTTGGAATAAGCAAGTAAGGACTTACAGGAAAAATCTAGTAAGTTAAAATTAATCATAGTTAATTTATCAGCCAATACAGAAAAGATGTCCTAAGAATGCTATATTTGAAAGTATAACAGCTACTTAACTATCATGTCAACAGATCCATCTCATTGGGTGTTATTAAGCTGACAAAGACCGTTTGATATGGGTGGTGGGACTAAATAGGGCCCAGATACTGGAATCAATATTTTTTTTTTACTCTTTATTTAAAAGCTTTGAGCAAACTCGAGCCCCATATTTTAGCCCAAATGTGTTTAGATTTCGGCAAATTGCCGAATTAGCAATTAGCAGTTTCCATTGTACCCATGGATATATATAGAGAACTATTACTCTATTACTTTGATACTGAATACAAATATAACTAAATGATCCTCAGGCAAGTTCTGGAGTGATAAGGACCAAAAACAGTGAACCTAAGAAGAATTGGTAGCTGATCAATTAACCTGCACGACAGGAGGACAAGGAGGACACCAAGTAGTGTAATCACCAATAAAGCTCATTGGAGATTGAGACTGTGTGTGTGTGTTGGTAAAGGGGAGTCATATCACACAGGTCTGGTTGGTGTGTGACGGAGACATGGCAGCAGGGGTCCACAGAGGAACAGAGAGAGAGTTGAGCTTATGTCAAAAGAGACAGTTTCTGCCCTCCCCCTCTGCCCACCAACCCGCAGAGGCCCAGGCTTGTCACAGACCCCCACTGCGCTGTCTGGGAGACCTGTTTCACACACAGGGGGCATGGCACTGCAGCAGTATGCGTGTGTGGGTGGGTGTACTTGAAATGCCATTATCCGTTACTATCTAGCCATGAAGGCATTACTAGCGGCAACTAAATATAAAAGTAGGTGGAATCATTTACACAAGAGCATCTCCTCATGCATAAGTAACTAAATCTTGCATTTCTTGCAACATAAAGTCAGTAGAGAAATAGATTTTTGTCAGAAATGTGAATGAATTTGTCACTTACCTTCTTCCATGGTGCGTGCTGTCATGGATTCACTGTCTGCACCCTGGAACTCATTGAAGTATGGCCGCACTTTAATCTCATAGACGATGCCTTTCTTCAGACCAGAGAGAGTTATGTCCCTCTCTGCGGCGACCTTCAAGTCTTGTATCTGCCATGGCCCTGGGGAAGGTAGCCCTGACGTCTGCCGGTACAGAACACGGTAGCCTTGAATAAACTGGGATGGATTCTCCACCTGAGAGGAGAGGGGAGGAGAAGGAGAGAGAGTGGGATGAAGACATGCTCTATAATGCTGGAGGTGTCATACATCTGTGCGTAAACTGCTTTGGAGCAGTGGCTCAGCACTCAGTTTGTGTCCTCTGTCAGTGACAATGCACGCTTAGTTAAATCATACAATTTAATTAGCGGCAGAGAACCAAGAAACCCCGTGAAGACAGATGTAGTGTATTTGTCAACGCGGAAATTCACACCTTCAGCACAATTTGGACTCAAAATACTGGATTCAAATATAATAGAACATTTTTCTTATCCTTTTTCCCTTGTTTTTGCTGGAACATTTCAGGGGAAGAGTACAGCAGAAGCAAGAAAAGCTTTTAAAAGTGATGTAAAGCAGCATGTCATTAACAAAATGACTCGTGATTTTAAAAGCCTTATAAACACAAGATATAGTGCCACCCTCTTTATTGTTCCTCTTATGTTACTTAAAAAAAAATTTATACGGTTGAGGCTATGAATCAAAAGAGATTACCCTCCTCTGTGTTAACTTTCCTGGTGTCTTGTACTTGTACATACTTTTACTTCAATTCAATGTGGGGAAATCTTGCATTAAGTTAATGTAACACATGAAACAGCAAACATATCTTACAAAAATAATTGCAAAGTTTACATAAACACTTTACTTTAAATGTATAGATGAGCCTCTCACACAAATCCTGTTTTCAATTTAGCTCTGAGATAGCAATGTTGCAGATCTGTGACCTTTCATAAAACATGGGGAATTTGTGTTGTTGCCTTATGACTGTCTTATAGGAAATGCTTACAATAGCAAACTTAACGGTTCCTGCATGTGAATAAAGTTTGAGAAGTAGCCGGTACATTTTGAGTGTATGGGCCAGGATTAAGTATGGGTTTAAGATGAAGTCTGGAATGAGGTTTATGGTTACAACTTGGCAACTAGGCGAGTAACTTTGTCGAGCATCTCAGTTTTGTCACCTGACATTTAGCTGAGTAACAGATTGTCCAATTAGAATTTACTGAAATATGAAATCCAAAATGGGAACTGAACATTTGTGCAATGGCTCCTACAGGACAGGCACAGGCCAACAAACACTTCCGACCAAATTTCCCACAAATGGAGCCTGGTCAAATAACGTGTGTAGACCCATTCAGATCGACCACAACCGCAGGTTTATCCTGTCGCTGTGTCAGCCTGCAAGCATCATTACAGTACATGGTGTCATACTGACAAGCATGAAATAGCATACTAGTTTAAGCCCATCCTAGGTGTGTCATTAACTTACAGCAGCAGGCAGTAGGGACACCTTGCCAACAGACAGAAATAACATTTCCCAGATAAAGGGCTGACTGCAGACTGCCTCCAGAAGTGACACATGTAGCACCTAATGGTGATGTATTTGTCCTGAATAGAAACATTAGTCTTGATTCCTGCAACACCTCAAACCATTCTAAATTGATGGCACACCAGCTGTTCAGACTATGAATCCCACAGTGTTTACTCTGTATGTGTGTGTGCCAGCTAATCCAAAACATAGTGACATGCCAAGTATAAAGTTAGACAAGCTTTGTTTTGCTGCACTGAAGGTAAATGTAGCACAACTACTATGAACCACTGTCAATTTTTTCAAATGTTATAAGTACTCACAGTCCATGTGACCTGCACTGAAGTGGAGCTAAGGACCACGGGGTTATGCATGCTGACCACCACATCCCCCAACTCCTTCTGCACGCGACGATGGTCCACTCCCTGTGCTGTGGGACTAATGTCTGGGAGAGAAAAAGACAGATATGTAGAGTGGAATAGTGATGCGTATCACTAAGAATCACTTACAATCCATTCTTATTTCTGTACCTTGAGTCCGGACAGGCTCAGACATGGGGCTGGGGTCCCCGAGCCCTTGAGCATTGACTGCTCTGATGATGAACAGGTAGACAGTATTGGGTCGTAGGTCTTTGACTGTGAACTCGGTGGTCTTCACATGGTCCGCCACTGTCTGCCAGCTGTTACTCACTGACTGGCTGTAGAAAGAGCATGATTAAATCACATTAATAGAAAGAATATTTTCATTACTATAGAAATAATCTAGAATGTTTATTTGGGGCAACACTGGTGGGCCATGCTCCTAGAGACTGGCAGCAAAAATCACATGGCACACAGTAATGACACGTCATACTCACTTCTGAAATCTTTTGAAATACTTCCTGTCATCAGCAAAAAGAGTACAGTATTCAGGGTATCAATCATGAGACACTTTACGCCTCTGTAGTCCTTTCTTTTAGTCAACTATTTGGTAAGGAAAGAAAACAGCAAATTTGCATGTGCCAATCATATTCTGCTTCAAGTGAGCTTTTATTTGCCAAATAATTAGCATTCAAATTTAAACATCAGAACATTTTTCACTCTTGTAAAATGGATTGTAAAACTATATGATATTAAAACACCTGGAATATTCTGCTTGAAACTGTCCTGTCTTGATTGAATGCCCACCGAAACACCCACATCTGTTACTGCCGTGAAAGTTCGGGGTCACTAAATGTAGCTCGAGGCCATAGGTCACACACATACCCAAACGCCTCGATGACATAGGAGGACACTGGGGAGCCCGCCTCTGGCCCCGGTTCCCATGACAACGAGACACTGCTCTTGGTAACATCAGTGACCTCTGGCTTGGAGGGCGGCCCTGGGAGAGCCGTTGCATTGTGAAACATGACGTCTAAGAGGTCAGTGGAGTCTGAAAAAGGAGGAAACGTAGAGAGACAAAATTAATATCTGCAAAAGCAGAGCATATAAAGCACAACATTTCTTAATATGCATTGCATTTGCAGGTATAAAATTGTGTTAAATTTTCATATGAATTATTTCTACTGAAGCAGACCTCTGACATCCAAGTAGGCACTCCATGATGTTTCCCCACTGGAGCTGGTAGCAACACAGGTGTACAACCCCAAATCAGACAGCTAAGGAAGACAAATTATGATATTAGCATTAAGGTTCAAACAAGCTCCCATTTAATTGGTAGTTGAAAAGTTTAACAATTGGGCTTATTGAGTTGTAACAAAAAACAAATTCAAAACCAAAGACTTAGATCTCTGCTCATCCAAATCACAAATAATACAGCAGTGCTCTGTTGCGGTGTTCGACGGAATCCAATAGCCTTTGTAATTCTGATCCCATATGGTCTCATCAAGCTCTTACGTCATTCTGGGCTTTTGAAGGAGGTTCACAGCGAGTAGTACAGTAAAAATGCATTAACCTCCACTGGCCGGCATTTGGCTCGAGAAAAGCCGGAGAGTGGATGAGAAGAAACTTTAACACCGGCCAATGAAAAAATAGCCCAGTAAGAGCTTACATTAATTTTCTTAATTGATTTCCGCCAATAACAATCTACCCACATTCCCTGAGCCATCAACATTATCATCATCAGTGCTGACACAGGAAATAAGTGATATGACAATCTATTTTATATTGGCAATGCCTTAAGAGCCACTGACAACTCTATCTCTCAAGAGAAGAGAGAGACTGACACAGGGAGAGCACTTTGACACTGTGACAGGACACTGTATATTGCAGTTCCTCCATTATATTAGCCCCTTTTGACTCCTCTCACAGGTCCCTGTCCTTGAGTCCTTGAGTCTAACTGCTGCCTCAGAAATTCAGACTAAATAGCAGCGTTTAACAACTTATAAAAATCAATACTCACTATTCATCTTTTAAAAGCAACCTGACTGCACTTGTCCATTTGAATTACATTCAGATGACATCAGCTGGAAGATGAGATAATTTCTCTTTTGTCTTTCAAATGCAATAGAAGGGTGTGATGTTCAAACACAAAAAACTTACTAGAGTTTTTGTGTTTGCATCTGATTTTTTGTATGTACAACACATGTAGATCTTTTTTTTAATTTGTTTTAGTTGACACTGACATAGAACAGACATAGAATTAGGAGTCCTTCCCACTGAAGAAGAAAAATAACATTGCACTGTATACATGTATAACTTGCAGGTAAGTAGAATGTGAACTGTGTGCACAGTACGATTGTTTGCAGGAACACTTCTACAGGAGATTCAACTGATATGGCGCTAAGTAAAAAAACAACTCTATTTTGATTTGGGGCTAAAACATTCTCCCAAAGATTAATTAACAATCCTTTGTTTTTATTAATGAATCCTCAGGTACTGATAGAATCATTGCAAGTTAAACTTGCTTGCTTTAATTGCTTACCACTTCAGGTATAGCAAAAAAAACAGGAATGTTGATCAAACCCTCAGCAGGATGCTTGTTATCCTACAGTTTGACCCAGGATCAGTTAGCTTCACAAATCATTCTGGTTTATTACAACTTCATAATGTTTGTGGTTTTGACCATCGTTTCTATCGGTAATAATACGATTGGAAATTCACTGCTGAGATCTGGGAAGACAGCAGCATCGCTAAAAAAACTGTCAACCTGTCTGATCATCAGACTGCTCATGGCTTTCCCAATCGGACTTCATTGTAGCAATGTTGCCGTGTTTCCAGGTCTCAGCAATTAATTTGGTGCAATGTTATTATATGCAATAGAGTTGATGGCCAACTAGTGGGACATTTTGCCACGTAATGCTACGTGTACAATGCCGCGTTTAACTCCGCGTATATGCATCTCTCTGCAATCCACTATTACCCACCCTGGTACTCTGGATCTGAAGGCTGCCATGCTCCAGCAGGGAAAACCGCAGGTCCTTTCCAAGCAGACTGGCCCCATTCTTTCGCCAGGTGACCGTAGGTTCTGGGTCCCCTGATGCCTGACACCTAAGTAGGGACACACCTCCCAGCGCCTGCGTTTGGTTGGATGGGCCCTGCCGAATGATGGGTGGTGGGCGGTCCTTCAGGGCTAAGAATAATAATCAAGGAACAGGTGTTATTATTTGAATACATTTCTAGCACTGTAATTTTGATGTCATGGTCTTGACATGAAACAATAACTCTGTTCTAACTGGTTAGAGTTTGCCTGATTTGTGAAAAAAAAATACATGACCTTATCACAAGGTGTTAATTTGTGATTGCAGTAATTGCATTAGTGGTTGCAGGCCCAAGATGTTAGGGTTCAATCTGTTGGATTTGTTGTGAGAAGAAGTGACTGTTTTGTGAGCTTTTTCCACAGTAGGGCAGTGTGCTCATGGCACTGCATCACACCTTTGAACTGTAATTACTAGGTGAGGATTAACGATGCTTCACCCCTGGTGCTAATTACCATACCTTCTTTATAACACCTCTCAACACATTCATGCCTGTCCTCTCTCTTCCTACTCTGAATTAGCATGCCAAGCAGAACAACAATTCATCTGTTTTAAAGCTTTTTAAAGCATGTTATATCATCCAGAAAACAGCCTCTGCACTCTACAACAGTAATTTCTGGAGTGTTGGGGCTCTCTAGGCTTTGTAACTATCCCCCGCTTCCAATTTCCTCACCGCTGCTCTCCACTGTTATCAGGTCTGTCTCCATTCGCACAAGTGTTTACAGCAGGTTCCCCCTGCCTTATCTTTCATCACACCTCCTTCTGCACAATGAGGAATACAGCAACTCAAGCAGAATAGCCGGGAAATCAGGTACAAATAGGCGCAGGGACAGTAAGCAGAACCACATGTGATATGCCAGTTATGATGGCGGCTGAACGATGTGGCAATATAAACATCATCTACATTGTGTTGTTGACAACCATTTATTGGGATTTCACTGATATGTGAAAATGTTACGAACATGAAATAAATACTTCACCAATCAAGTCTTTCATGGAGAACTCCAGCTGAGGAGATTATTCTTTATTAACTACAAATAGACAGTCTAGCAATGCATTTTCAGGAAAACATTACAATTCCTGTACGGCAAGCTATCATTACCCCAAGTGATTTGCGAGCCAACAACAACACCATATTGATGTTCCTAATTTAGCAGAAATGCAATCACACACACCAGGTTTAGTTGCAAAGGTATTAAAAAATGTTTGCTTTTCGATTGTTTGTAACTTAACACTACCAAAGGCTACTGAATCTGTAAAAATAAGAGGTAAAAAGAGTAAGTTTGCAGATAAAGGGATGTTGGGAGACCTAATTACTAGCTGTATAGCTGCTACTGAGTGAATGTTGATTATTAAAACATTGATTAGACGAGTGTATCTAATCCAAGCATCAATTTCTACAAACACTACTACACCACTGCGAAAGCCTAGAGTTGAAAGATAACTCTCGAGGTCCTGGTTTGTACTCTTTGATCAAGCATTATACTTAAGCCTCCAGGCATCCTGATTGTAGGAATCAGTCAGAGATGTTGAAGCTACACTACATCCAAAATGTATCTATAAACACTCACCCCCTTTAGGCTTGAAATATGGCATGGAAAAAAAGAGTATCTTTTGCTCCTATGTAGCTGGCAGCGACCCGTCAGCTTCTTCCCAGTAGTTACAAACGATTCTAATGGTGACCCAGTTTCACATCCATAGAAAATTGTCAAACCACTTCTGACTATCCGTATGCTGAGTAGGTTCCAAACAACTTTCAGCAAAAAATAGTTAAGTAAAATGCCTGCTTCAATCCTCAAACGCAGCCTTCCTCAGCTTGCAAGCTAGTGTATGCAGTGGTGGGTGTGCATTAGAGTGCACGACTCCTGTTCTTTCAGTGGTCAGGAGAACTCCCTCCACTTGCTAATTCTACACAAGAATCACAGCAGCTTCATCTTTGAGTTTCAGCACGTACCATTCTCTCAAGTATAACTGGCTAGTTAATAAACCTTTCAGTCACTCATCCAAGACAACGCCCAGGGTGGAGCACTAGTCCATATCTGAGTGTTCAGAAAGTTTTCATTCAGTGGAGGACCCTCTTGGACACCCTTAATCCTAAGTAATGCTAGAAAAGGCAGCGTGCGAGCTTCCAAAACTCCACTTGGTGTCACGGCAACTCTCTGTTTACAGCCATCAATCAACCACATTTCTCCCATCTCTCGTGCTCTTCATCAAACATTTTGATATTGATCCATCTACGCTGAGTGACAGAACAGGAGTCATTTCCTCCCTGAAAAACACTTCAACAGATGTTAATTTAATAATGTGTGGGAGAAAAAGCCAAGAAACAAATGGAGAGAAGGGCATAAACAGCTCCCAGCTGGCAGCTGCTCAGCACTTAATGCTGACATTAAAGCTTTGTCAAAAACAAAGTGTAAGTGTCTCTCCATCACGGAGACAGTTTTATTTTACACAGTTCCAGTCTTTTCAGACCATTCAAATTTACCATAGTGAGGTGATAATGAAAATGATGATTGTTGGTGACTGGCTTTTAGAATATACAGATGCATCTTCGCATGCAAGTGTAGGTTGACAAATATCCTTTGATATACCAGCCTTCAATGTTTTATTAAGTCTGGACAATGCCGCAAGTGTATGTGTGCTTTTTGTATTATTTTAAAGCCCAGTATACATCACCATAAAGATGCATCAAAAACAAATTCAGGAATACTATTGACAAGGCTATTCAATTTGAATGCATGTTGTTAGTAAGCTTCCCCAACAACATTACTAAAACAAACCTGTGACTTCAGGAAGCTAAGTAAAATATATTTGATGTTTCCACAGCCTGAAATAGGAATAATATTATGATAGGAAAAATTACACATAAAGGAAAAATTGGTTGTTGGCATTCTGTACCATCTACTCTTCAAGTCAATATATACTATGCATATACATTGTAAATACAAACTGCTGTCATTGCAAGTTTTTTCTTTCTCCATAATTCTTAGAAATCGTTATATAAAGCAGTGGTGTTTCTGTCATCTACTAGCTATTTGGAGAAATCCCTCTAGATAATACCGTGCAGGGAAAAGTAATGGTTTAATTCTGGTGAAATTACCTGTGTACTGAGCCATGCAATTATGCAATAGTGTTTTGAGTATTCACTAATACTGTGCATGTACTTCCCTGATGCATACAGTAATTAACCTAACAGGGCGTAACAATAGAATATAGATATAATATGTTTCACCATAATTGTGATTTGCCTATGTTGGTGCTGTTAAATCACACAACTAAAAAAAGTAGTTCTTGTTGTTTAGAATACTGTATAGATAAAAATTTTCTGTGTGTGTGTGTGTGTGTGTCCATCCTTACCGTCTGCCACCTCAAGCTGAGCCTTGGCCATGATGCTGCCTGCTACGGTGAGGGCCTGGCAGATATAATAACCTGCATCGGAGCGTTGCACAGATGAAATGGTCAACTCTCCATTCACGGACACAGAAACAGGGCTATCTCCTTGTGTCGGCTGGCTGGGAAACAGAAGATCCTAAAAAGAGTGAAAGTGGGAAGTAATGTAAAGTCATGTAAAAAAAAATGGGATGGCACCCTTGTTTAGTAGCTCAAAGGTATAAAATCTAGGAACTGGGGCCATCTTAAAAGAAGAAGTTATTTTCTTCATTTCTTTATTATTATTTCTTATTACTAACTTATTAAGCAAACATTTGAAACGTCACATGAAAAGAAAAAATATATAAACCTCAAGGAAGAAGAAGAGTAAACAAAACCAGTTGCCATGGTCATCTACGAGGGAAAAAGGGGAACATATCCCATGTTACCCTTTTAATAATACATCCCTCATGGATGTATTATTAGAACTGGATAGTGGACCCAAAATGGCGCCTATTTATTCCAATGAGATTTACTCACCTGGCGCATATGCCAAAAATGTTTCCTAGCTTCCAGGTTTACTTCTTGGGTATGCAGCCCACTGAATATATGCAGAAGTGTTTCTCCTGCTAGCCCCACCCACGATTTCCCGTATGGCCCATAGACTTTAAAAGTTTTACAAATATAAAACCTCCATGGATCAAATTCAAAGTGTCAATTCTGAGACCCTTGTTTTTCTCAATGTCCACCCTTGGTCATGTAAGAAACAGGCTCATATACATATTTTCATTTTATGCAGATGGTACTCATTTATAGCTTTCTGTCGCTAATAGTGACTTAAAATTTTCTAAAGAATTACTTTGCCAAATTAAGTGTTGATTGTCTTAACATTTTCTCAACAGGGAAAGACATTTATTGTATGTATGTATTTTAACTTCACGTTTTTGGACAAGACAACTGACATTATAGAAAGCACTGCTGTGTTCAAGACATGCTTCCATATTCCTACAGTTTTGTAAAATTCAGTTAGAAAGTGGGTCAATGTCTTTTCCTACTATATCTGAATGGCAGTTTACCCCCAGAGCGATAATCCTGCTGTGATAACCTGCAGTCATGGTCATGAAATTAAGGCATCAGCATTGTCCCTTTCTGCACCCCAAGCAGACAAACTGATGGGCAGGAAAGGACATTAGCCTGCTTTCATTATGTCTAATGACTCTAATGCAGCACATGGCACTGTTTCTTGCTCAGTGAACTGGCTGGTCAGACTAGTGTAGATTGCTGATAAATGACCACTTCATTAATTGTATGCAGAACAGAACCACAATCTACTGTCCTCTGGTTTGATCCTTTTAGTCAGATCCTTGGCCATTTTGTATTATTTTAGATACTTTACTCTGGATGCTGCTTTAAAATGTATGTCTGTATAGTAAGGTGGGCCTAAAAGAGAAACTATTAATTCCTCTTAATGCACACACAAAGCTAAAGATACGCATAAAACTACATTTTGCCAAAATCAGTATCCTCACCTGGCTACCCTCTCGTTGCCAGAAGACCGTGGGCTGAGGTTTGCCCCTGGTCTCACAGGGAAAGGTAGCTGTTCGTCCTTGCACCACAATCTGGTCACGGGGTCGCACCACAAACTGGGGTGCCTCTGAGGTTAAAGGTAGAATAAACCATAACATAATAACAACACATTTGCACAGACTTAACAAGTGTGTACTACACAAGGACTAGTTGAAAAACAAATGCTTGGACTGAGGGTCCAGTCACAAGCTAAAAGGTTCATGCATTAGGTCTTTAGAATTAGTTTAAGAACTATTTCTTGACTATGCCTAACACACAAGCCATTCATCCAGCTGCCAGAACATAATTAAATTAGCAGGGTGCCGTCCTTACCAATTCAAATTTTTAAACTAAGGCATATCAACCATACTATATCTAGACCCCCATTTTGAAAGAAGTGAGGTGGTAAATCCACTGCCAGGGGAAGTCAGGGGTTGATAGTAACAATGTAGATATGCATGTCCAATATTAGTTTGATGAATGTGTTTGTGGAATGCCACAACAGTACATGCATACATGTGTGTGATCAAAAACAGAAAGAAAGCAACGCATGCACAATGGGATCAGCTCTTACTTACCAACGGGGCGAGCTGGTGACACAACAATGGTGTGGGTGAGATTAACACACAACACAGAGAGAAGGAGAGCAGAGGAGTAGAACAGAGGGACAGAAAAAAAGAATGAAAATCAGAAATGAATGAGGTGGAGTTGGGTTTTCATCCATGGAGTTCAGGGGGGAGGAGGGTGGAGCTCAGTCACCAAAAGCTGGTGATAGCATGGGCCTCAAGGAAATGGCACTGTGGCAAAATTTGGGGGAAGGGTAACAAATGCCAAAAACCACTGGCTGAACAATTTATCTGTGACACTTTACTTATGTTACAAGAATAACACATTCTCACAGTTAACAGATCTGCCTGTATCAAGTGTCTCAGATCATTGATTAAATGAAATAGATTAAATAGCAAAATATTATTATTATAAAATCACTGACGTCTGGCTGACTGTTAGTACTACTTCTTGGACCTTCTCTCGGCATCAGTCCAGTGAGTACTTTAATCAGCGAACATAATTAAAAACATATTACAAACAGCTAGTGAAAATATAATAACACAGAAACCTAGTGTGACAGATTAAGTTAAGGTCTATTTTATTTCCTTTAGAATTTCCTTGGAAAATTTCTCATGTCTTTTAGAAAAAATGTCCAGTGTTTACTTAGTAATCTGTTTTAAAACACAAATGGCTTAAGATGAGAGATAAATTGCTCTTGTTTGGCTCCAACACCAATCTTAAGATTGGGTCAAGACATTGTTTCAAGGTATAAGACAATTCATGCATGAGTAACAGGAACAAGAATAAGAATCCAATATGTAAAGTATATAATAAAGACAGAACGAAGACTATGAGGTCTGTGATGTACTGTATGTATGATGCTGTATGATATACTTATTCAGGTGTTAAGAATATGTTATTGGTTGGTTCTAAGTGAAGTGTTATCTAAAGTATGGAAAATGTTTTCACACTCTTCAATTATAAAGTAACAATGTAAAGAGCTGAGAGCAAAGGGATTCTGACTTGCCAAATAGCAATATTTTTCATTTTTACAATTTACTATGAAATAGCTTCCTCCCATTTATATGGAGTGAACATGGAGTGAGTGGGCTGGATGGAGAATGAGCCCCCCAGGAGAAGTCATAACAGTTCACTTAAAGCCGGTTGGATTGTTCATATCTGGAGCCTAGCTGGAGTTCTGAAACAATCAACTACATCAGCCTGCTATATGAAAGAAAAGCTGAGGCCAGGCCAAGCTTTTCAGCATGGGGGCAATATAGCTCGTAAAGTGGGCAATAAAGGACTGATTGTCCTGTGGCCTGCTTTGGGAGATACAAAAAATATCAGGGATGGGTTATGAGCTTTGCCACGAGTGAGTCCACAAACAGTTACTCACCTCTGATAGTCAGGTAGGCAGAGGCCTCCACTTTACCCACACGGTTCTCTGCTAGGCAGGCGAAGGTTCCCTGATCACTAACTGATGCTTTCTTTATCCTCAGCAGGAAGTCCTCCTTTTCATATCTGATGTCATACCTGGTGACAGAGAGGAACAGTTACAGCAAGTCAAGAGACGTCTCACTTTGATTTAATAAAACTGGAAGATCAATAACAATTATATGCATATTAAAATGTTCATTGTATTAAAGTAAATACAATCAACAAACACTGAAACTTGTGTGATGTTTGAGATGGAAGCTTTTATAAAGGTTGTGTCATTTTTTGATAGAATAAAGACAGACTTTCTAAGGCAAATGAGACTCCCTGCTGCACACACTCTGCTACAGAGGCAGAAAAAGGGGAGCAATTATGCTGAGATGAAGGCATGGCAAAATGAAAGGTGCTTTCAGCTGGAACCCTAGCTGTTCCACTATTTCAATATTTATAAAGACCAGCCACCCACTGTGGTGTGGGCTGTGTGGTATGCTATACTGTGTGTGTGTGGATCTGTGTGGGAGAGAGCAAGTAAAAGAGAGGGAGACCGAGACAGAGGGAGAGATAGACAAACAGTCTGAGAGTAAGGGAGTGGCACAGTCTGACAAACTGAATTTGATGAATGAGCCGAGCAGTAAGAAATGACTAATTCATAGATAGTTTCCATGCATCAGAGTGTATTCACCAGTGCAGAATACTGTAACGCAGCAGTGGTGCAGTTAGAGTGAGAGAAACATCTCATCTACCAGAGTTTAGATAAGAGAGGCTACAGACAGAATGAGTAGAGGAGCAAAGAGTCGGGCTCTCCCTCTCTGGGGTCCCTTTTGGCGTGAGAGATCCTGTGAAATTGTCTAGCCAGCCATAGTGATTCAGAGATAGGAGACAAGTCAGGCAGAGAAATGGCACAAGGGGTGAGAAAAAGTCACATTTGAAATAGATGTTCCAAAGGGTGTGGGCAGAATATCGATGGGGGTTGTGGGGTCCGTCCAGAGTGTGGTGAGGACTCCATTCACAGCACATCTCTGACCCAGATACAGACTTCCCAGGAGACTGACGGGTTTAGGAGAAGAATGAAAGAAGTGGAAGCAGGGAAGTGAGGCGAGGCAAGTCTGAAAGTAGGACATGTTTCTAGAGTCAAGGGGTACTGAGGTAGAGGGCACAACGCAGGTAGGCTGACAGACTGCCAGACAGAGAGACAGGCAGTTGTTATAGTGTGCCTCACAATATATTCTAACACCATGACACACCTGAGTGGGTACCATTCTGTTTTCATATAGCAGTGATGGCTTGTAACAGGTGCTAGTTAAACTTTTAGCACAAGTAAATGTTTCTCCTTTTTTAGGGGACGACATTTTTACTAGTCCTATTAAAAGCCGAATAATCATCTTAAAATTGAATCAAGTTGGCCCTCTAGGTTTTGAGCATCACAGGCTCCATAAGTTTAATCTGTTTTGTTGAAACTCTTGTATTTGATTTACTTGATGTTTGATTTACTTGATAGCAATTCTAGTAGTAATTGAATACATATCCAAGAACATAATCTATAATTAGTTTCAGCTGCCAAATTCCAATCAATCAAAAAGCTGGAGTTCAGAGCCATGAATAAACGAGTCAAGCAGATTATAAAAGTATATAGAAATGCACTGTTTCAGATTTCTGAAACATCAAATATAAGGACTACTTACACCTAGCAAAGAAATGAAAAGGTTTAGATGGATGGTCTGATTGCATAATGAGGCATTTTGTAATTACAAGTATAAAGCGCTGAGCAGTAACTATTAAAACCCACATGACAGGCCGATAATGACTTTAGAAATAAGTATTCTAATGGGATTGCAATGCAATTAATATGTGCTTATGACATGGACACACAAAGGTGAACCAAATCACAGGTAGGCTACGACCTTCAATTCAATTCAATAGAACAGCATCACAAACTATCACAAAAACATTTTACCGCAGAAATGAATTAACACCTTTCTGCTTGACTGAACATTAAAAACTTCATATAGGTACTATTCCTTCTAGTGCTACTGTATTGGATTGCTTTATATTATACATACTGTATGCTCTTGCTATGTGTTCATCTGGACCTTTTAGTGTCTTGTGAACAAACATAAGTACGGTGGTACTTGAAAGTGAGAATCAGTCAAAAGCAACCGATAGACAGACTTACATATTGTTAGCATAGTAGTTCAAACAACAAATAATAAGATTCTCTGCAGCTAATGAATGATTTTTGCCCCACTGATGAAAGTCTTCCATGAGTATTATGTTGAATTGTTTTTTTAATTATACACAAATAAGCATGCACACACAGACATATGCACTACACACATTCACACACACATCCCTCACCTGCCACGGGGAATATCCACGTCCTCCTTTTTCCAGCGCAGTGTAGGCGGTGGGTCACCATGAACCTGACACCTGAACTCTACACTCTCGTCAACTAAGGCCACCTGGTTCACAGGCCGTTGCACAAACACTGGTCTTTCTGGATGTGCGCAGTACACACAACACAGATGTTAAATATACTTTTGACAGAGTGGTAAATACTGTATGTGCTAATGTTCAGTAAATACCTGAGTAAAAAGTCATGCTTTATTCCTTTTTGAGCCAGGCAAATAATGTATGTCAGTCCTCTTACCAAACACTGAGAGCTGAGCCTTTTCACTTTCCCTCTCTCCAACCATGTTGGCCGCCACACACACATATATCCCCACATCATTCTTCTTGGTATTTGAGATAGTCAGCTTTCCTCCACGAACCTGTCAAAAAATGCATGCAATTAAAATGAACCAGTTCAATACATAGTGCTTTCCATTATAACAGTCACAGGTACAGAGAATAGGTGAATCATGAGAACGTGATTCAGCGTATAAGAGTCATGTAAAAGGCAGAAGAGTGCTCCCGGAGGAGTAACCCACCGTGATCCTGTCATCTTTGAGGTCAAGACGAGCTTTATCTTTCCTCCAGAAGGTGGTAGGTTCAGGATGCCCGCGTGGAGGCTGACACTCGAGACTGGCAGTCTCCCCGACCGCCACCACCACATCCTGTGGGTTCTGTCTGAAATCATCGCGTAACACTGTGCGAAGACAAAGTAAAGGAGCAGGGGTTGTTTCTTTAACTGTAACGGTGGCTCAATCAGTCAATTAGTTTGACGTTTCATCAGATTCCACTCTATGAGCCAGAGAGTCGCTCTGAGACTGAGCTGTCTTGGGTTTACTGACCTCTATCACCTTTTTCTAATGTGAGAGTCCAAAGACAATTCTATCAAGCAGACTGACTCATAGGACCCTCAGCAATGTCTCAGTCTTTAATAATACAGCTGTCCCCTTGAGGGGGGGTATGGGCTCTTCTTTAATCTCAGTAGCTAAATGTAAGAGCGTGTAAAGCCAGGTAGGATTAACAGTACACTATACATGGGAAAGACACCTAGAAGAAGAGAAAGAAACATAAAAAGAAAGTGAAACTTTAGAAACAACACAAAATGTTGAAAATCATGCATTGAAAATTCAAACAGCATTACATTTTTACAGCCCTGGTGGCTTCCTAACACAAAGGTCCCCACGAAAAGTGTTGGATAGAGCAAATACCTACTGATACTGTTCTTAAGTTCATGACACACATTGCACAAAATGCTTATTATATGCATATTTTTTGTAAACCCACACAGTGGTGGCAGAAATGCACATGTTGAGGTGGATGAACAATTTTACCTGAAGCTTGTGCTGGATGAGTTCATCCTCTGGGGAGTATGAATGAGCACAGTCCATTCAAGTTAGTTTAGTACAGTATTAGTAGTAAAGCCTGATGATTGTGCAAGAGGGGAAAGTCAGATGGTCACCAATTCATTCAAATTCATCCTCTGAGACCCTTGAATAGCGACAGAACATTTTTGAACAGACTATTATAAATGCATTACAATATAAAAGAGAGAGTCTAGACTCAGTAGGAGTATCTGAGTTTCATGGTGAATGTATAACTGTTTGATATCTGCCTAATAATGCTACAAATTGATTTTACAGTTGTGAATAATATTACATGTCCATGTGAGCCATAAAAGTTAAGAACCCTGCATGTAATCTCTGCTACGGGGAAGACATGTTGCTTATGATGACCGAAAATATTTTATTGCAAAGGTATGCTCTGAATGGTATGGCAGGTATGTGGGCTCTAAAATAATTTAAAAAACAGTTATTGGACATTAAAAATAAAAGGTCGATAATGGTCAATGTGCTGTGAAATTCAATATATTTAAACGCCAATTTTCAAATATATTATTATGACTAATAAAATGTACCAGTTTGGCTGAGACCTTGGATGAAAACAGCAGTTTAAAGATTGGCCTGCACAGACACAGGGTCAGACCTTGGTTTCTTGAATAGAGGCTGCACCACTGTATGTACAAATTGGAAGGGAAGGCACCAGTGACCATGGATATTGACTGAATCAAACACTCCTTTATGAAGCGTTATGAAATAACTAGGGAACAGGTGCAAGTTCTCATTTAGGACCAGGGGTAAAATGGTTTGAAAATATCTCACTAACAGTGGCAAATGTCACTGAGATGTTTCTGTTAGAGGGTTATAGTGTTTCTTTTAAGAAATATCCTGAAATTCGTCCATACTTTTCTTGAGAGGAATCAATACTGTAGCTAGAAGAGGGACAACTCTATTATACTAAAAAAAGAGCCTGGGATTATGACAACCACTTGAAATATGGCTGTTGAAATATGTTACAATTTCTTTTGAAATCTTGAAAGTACACACCTTTGGTTCATTAAAATTACATTTATGAGCAGTTTTTCTGCATTCTTCCACTGTTGGTCAATCATTTTAATTTATCCATGGCAGAGATGTCAACTTGATTTTGTGTGTTCAAAGGAGTGAGAACAACAAGAGTTGTCAAGCAATGCCTGTAAAAGCCATACTCGTGCATTTTGAACAGAGGTATGAGCTAGCTGCTGCTAAGTTAAAAGGCTACAGCTTCAAAACTTCCCAATTCTGACACATCTGTTATCCCAAATATCAATTGAAAAGCTACTGCTTTAAGTAGCTACAGGACTGTACTGTAAGCCATCACCGGATTTATGGTTAAAAATAGAGATCATGATTTGAATCCTGCAATGAGTTGCGGCCGCTTTGCATTAATACATTATGACATGTTGTTTTTGTGAAATGCCTTACTGGAGGCCAATTTTTAAATAATAAAGCACCTTTTGTGACAATCATGCCTGTGAAAATAACAGAAAATTACAATTAAGATTGTTTTTGTCAAAGAATTACCAGCTTGTGAATAAATATTGGCTGCAAAATGTCATTTCTGTTTTCAGTTATAATGAATGACTCATCAATGAAAAACTAGTGAACCTAATTAGAATTCACACTTGCTGTATGTGGATAACATCAGCTAAGTTAATATCTAGGTCATTTTCCCTTCTCAGTTATCCAATTTATGTACACCAGCTAATAAAATGGTTGTCAATGTTGTGAGTGGTTTTCCAAGAAATTTCTAATGTAAATCAAATGCATGGTGCATATCTTAAACTAACTGATAGTTTGTAAAACTCAGAGCAGCATGGAATAAAAACAACTGGCTCGGTGTTCAGTTTGCTTTTCATCCTCATTACAGCCATAAGCTGTTCTGCTGATATACTGTAGCATGAATTCCAAGTCCCAGAGGACACCTCTAGTGAAAAAGAAAATCAAGAAGGAGCCAAAAGGCCCTTTGGCTGAACTGTCAATCACATCTAGTCTGGGCTGGAGTACACAAGTCTCAGTTGCAGACACTGCTTTGGCACAGACATATGCCTGGTTGGCTGTTACTGTACACTTAGTGACCCATTCCATAGACAAAACACTCCACTCATCGAGTACATACCTGTTCCCATGTTGTCACATTAAAGATGTTTCTATAACAGCAAAGATTGTCTCAGGAGACAAACGCAGGAAAAACAAGAAAACTGGATAATTCAAGACATGAAGTGAAAACCCAATTACACCAAAGTAAGGCAGAGAATGGGTGCTGTGTCAAATTAAATAGAGCAGATATTTCAACTGAACAATAGAGTTTATGTACAGTAACTGTGGCACTAATCTAAAACCCTATGCCAACAAAAGAGACAAATAATAATATGTTGTTTGCTACAGTTACTAGAGTAACTATTTATTTATTTTAATAAATTACTATGTTTTATGAAATTATTAGTTTTATTTAGCAATTATATCTACATCCTAATAAAAGTCCCCAAATTCTTAATTTCACTTATTGTTTAAATTTCAGAGATACTTCCAAATTGCTGTGTTTTATGATTGGTAGTGTACATAATAAACCATGTCTAAAAAAAATGGGAAGTGAATAACTTCTTAAATATAATCTCCTGGTAATAGGCCTCTGCAGATTTGAAAGGGTATGGGGGTGGGGTCTTTGTCCAAATACATAAACACTGTTGGTTCTGTGGTTATAATTTATTCAATCCCGGCAGTATGCATTACCCCACTGCAATGACTATGATTATTCTATTCCACACCCCCAACACTGCTGCGGGTATCCTTCTTTCTTTCCTGTTCGCATTGAGAGACCTCTGCAGGTTTCTGTAGGTGGTGTCCATGAAGGCATGTGAGATGTGGGGTGGGGGTGGTGTTTTTCTAACCTATTGTTCTCAAATATGGAGCCCCTGTGGAGGCAGCACCCATGTGTAGTCTGTTGTCGGGTGGTAATTATTTCAGATGGCGGTGCCGCCAACACTGCCTAATGTTGTCTGATTGAGTACTGCTCAATTATTCAAACAAGCCATTCAGGGGACTCACTCGTTCACCAGTTTCATTTATCAAATCAGAAGGAGAATGATTTGTAAATGGGCTTCATTTCATGGCACAATAGGTGGTAAAAATATGTGACACGGTGGAAGTATCTGAATACAAATAACTATACAGGGATTCATTAAATGATTAACAGGAGAAGGAGGTTGTGTGGTTGTTGTAGATTTTTAGATATTTCATCCTGATTTCTTGAGGCTCTCTTCAGCTACAGCAGCACTCCATAACTAAATTTCATTTCACGATTTCACCACATCGAATCCATGAAGATCCCACTTGAGATCTTGGTGTGTGTTGCTCAGCTTGCAAAGCTCCCCAAATGATTCAAACATAGAATATCAACTCCAATGGTAATAAATACATGGATTTAGAGCAGCCTGTTTATTCCTGTACAGTATGTTTCAAAACATTGCAGTGCTTTTATGAGACAATGCATTTATTAACTTCTCTGGTGCACTTAATGTCTCGTGTATTAGCTTGCATGCCTGTACTGCAGTGTCTCACTTCAAGGATGCAAGTCAGTGTTGCTGAATGGTTTGTCTAATGTTTGTAGTGTAGTCACCCTGGAATGGCTGACGAGTGGCAATGTCGGTTTGTCGGTCATTTGGTGTGTGGTTCTAACACTTTGGTCCAGAGCATAATGAATTGCATTGACAGTCATGATGGGTATTCTACATCTCCCTCAGTCACCCAAAATATCTTTGTTTTAAGCCACACTAGTGGCATGGCTCTAAGGGTGTCAATGTTGGTCCACCACTTAAGTCCAGACATGGACCCCAGAGGGAAAATCCTACAGACCTTGGTGATCCCCTGACTTTTCCTCATTTGCCATCATGAGGATGACATTTTTAGTTTTTTAATGTCTTCACAGGGCCATCAGGTCATTTTAATGTGTTCAATATGTTGGTTTATTACCAAATACTTGAGAAACTAATGATATTCCCATCATCCTCAGCGGCATTTCATGTTTGCTGCTAATTAGGTAAATGCTAGCATGCTAACACGCTAAACTAGATTGTGTTAGCCTTTGCTTCAAAGCACCACTGTTCCTAGTACAGCCTTACAGAGCCTATAGCATGGCTGTAGACTCCTAGTATTGTTTTAATTATTGCAAGCAGCTAATGTGTGACTGTTTGGGGTTCAGTGACATCAAGGTGAAGTTTAACAACAGCATGGCTTCTAACCCTATTAATAGGAAATTGTCTCCCTATTGTAATTTCCTCCTACAGTTTGTTAGCTGCTGTATAATGTACATTAGAATGCATTGGTATTGTATCAATGTATTCATATTGTAAGGTAATCAATATAATGCAAAGTCAAAACAATATGCCAAGTAGGCCTGACAATCAGATTAACCTATAAAAAGTAGATGTGCCACTAGAATACTCTTAAATGTAAAGTAACCAAAATACAAAATTAGTCATTTTTCCCAGTGTATCCATGTAATTTTGCTTCTGTGAAGGAAAAAGGAGAGGTAGTGACATGCAAACTGATGCAATTGAGGAGTTGCATTTTCTAATCATTTTTGACCTATTAAGTTAGCACTAATTGATTCAGTTCAGATAATTAATTAATTGAAAAAGACATTAACTTCATAATACACAAAGGTAAATAAACATGGTGTGACAGACAGATGGTGATGGGTAACAAAATTACAACCCAATTAACTCATGCAGCATTTTGTTTATTTTGTAGGGATGTGCTTGTTTGCTTGTGCATGCTTGTGTGTGCCTTTGTATGCTTACGTGTGTGTGGCCGTGCAAGTAGGCTGGTGGTCCAGTCGTGGGAATATACAACCTCACACCTTACAACCCCACCCAAAAGAAAATTGTTGAGGTAGTACTGTCTAGTAATACTGCAGAGGCAAAAAGAAACAGAATAGTATATGAGTAGAGAGGAAAGATGAAGACACTAACACCTTGCGAGTTATTGCATGGAACAGATGGCTATATTTCCATTCGGGAATCACAGATGCAATTAAGAAAGTGATGTGCTGCATGTGGACTAAGCTCGCCACATAGCAGGTTTAAACAGCAGTCAGGTGGTGTTCTTTTATAGAAGATGTTGAATAGAAACTCTACTTCTACATATGCAATAATGTCAGGTATTGTGACGGTAAAATAACCATGATACTGTTTTTAAAGGTCTATACAGTTAGTGATCCAGCGTAAGAAAATGCATTACAACAGCTAAGTGATTTCTTATGACAGTGGTCTGCGAAATTGTGGTTTGGAGTTTGCTGAAGATTATTTTTGAACACGATAGCCTGTAGGGGTGTGTCACTTTCTCAACGGCAGTCAAGGATGTCCCATATCTGTCACATGCATAAAACGCACACTGACGCATACACAAACACACGCACATGCATAAACAAACAAAAAAACAGCTGCCCTGTTCTTAAATCACAAACTTTGCTGATGACTACAACATATAATTGTCGTTCAAGAGGCAGACACGCACAAACCAAGACAGATATGCCGACACACACAATCGGGGGGGGGGGGGAAAAAAAAATCTAGAGGGGAGAGGGCTATTTGCATTGGGGATTTTTTGAATAAATAAACAACTTAACATGTCTGTGCCCTAAAAAAGTCATCAGCAATCAGTCAGGACTACAATCAGCGGGGATATGAGGAGCGTTTACACAATGTCCCCCGAGGCTACGAGCCCAGTGCAGACGTACATTACCTATTATAATTCTACCCTCACAACAGCAGGACACAGCATGAGTAAATCAAGGCCCACTTTCACAGAAAGAATATGGTACCCAACATATAGAAAACATCTCAGTTGTTGGCAGGCATTTAGGGTATGATGTCCAGACAATATGCCGATGGGGTAAAACATAAAAAAAATCTGCAATGGTTTGGAATGAGGAGTAAATTGAATACTTACAATCATTTAAGTCTCATTATAATAACTCATTGGTTGCATGACATAATTTACACCTCTAATTTGTATCATTGGCCACTGCACGAGTGTGTGTCAAAATTCCCCTTATTTTATTCAGAAATATTTATCAATGATTGGTACAGCATATGGACCAAATATGACCCAAGTTCATTTCCATTTTTGAAATGCGACATGAAATCTAATCACAAAGGCAGCGTGAGATCAGGAGGTCCACGGTAACCGAAGTCAGCAGTCTGCAAAATTATAAGCAGGCAACTAGAAAACCTAGCACCGCTTCGCTTTGCTTTTTTGGCATCATTAGTGTCGAGTCCAATTAGCGTCAATGTGAAGGTTGGAAATAGATGCGCAGTGAAAAGTGTGCACGCCTGTGGCAACACAAAATTTTGCAGAGTTTTAGATGCAATTTAGTTTCTATAAACTGGGGATGACTATTGCTAACAGAGGCATAATTTAATGGTGAATGCTGTTGTCTTGCGGTTTACTTTAGAATTATCCTCCATAGCTTTGGTCTCAAACATAGCAATGGCTTTTACTTTTTTCCTTTTCACCCAAATTTGTGTCACACAAACGTAGGGCCCATTTTACCCATAACCTCTCTTTCTATGAGATATTTCAATGTGACTTTACACTTTGGGGTAGACTAAAACATATTTGTTATGCATTCTTTGGCCTTTGAGTTAGGAGCCAGTCAACGACCGTGAAGGGTTAACAATAAATGTCCTACCATTGTCATGTTTAATTAACCTTAAATTGAAGTTGTGGATGGTATAGGAGGGTTCTCCCCTCCCCCCTTCCTCACATCTCCATCCCCTCATCTCTCACTTGCCATGCCTCTAGTTACAGTAACAGCATTCCCTCAGACCACATTTCCACATCTATAATTAATTACTCCTGTCTTCATGCATTTCTTCACTAGAACACATTCCTCTATCTCTCCGACTAACCTATGTAAATCTGCTTCTGTCTGCTCCCCAGACTATCTCATCCACTTACACCTGTAAATCCGGACGCACATTTGTGTGCACAGCATTATGCAAACATTTGTTCATGATTTTTCATTTAAGGATGCTTAATTCTTCCTCATTAATTGAAATGTTCTGTATTACTCTCTTCTTGAGTATTTAAAGAAACCTTTCCTAAATCTGATTGTGCTGGGATGCTCAATATATCACCTGTGTTCATAAACCTGGACACTGCTCTAGGTCTTATTGGAGGAAGATGAAGAGTTAGAAGAGAGACCATGGAAGAAAGCAAAATATAGAAAAAGACGGACATATTATTTAGTCTCAAAGACCATGGATATCATAGACCCTTTGAGCAATATTGCGGAGATGTACAACATGAGCTGGAAAATGAGTCAGGGATCAGAATATAGCCTTTTATCCGCCTTGTTTCACTAAAGCGCCGGTCACCCAGGAAGAGAGAGCCTTCTAACATGCATTCGTCTTTGCTCACTGAAATTAGGCACGCTGTTGTGTTTCACAGTCATGATCGTCGTCCTCATCGCAACGGAATGAACTGGAATTCAAAAAGCTAAATGCGTCCCCTCACAGACCTTTAAAGGTTAAAAAAAGCTTAATCTGTTTATCTACACCTTTCCTATTATGCTAGCAACCACTTTTGCTCTTCTCTCTATGTCGTCTAGTGATGATGTATGGGAAATCTTCACTGTGTGTACACTGTAGTATAGGCTATATCATATTTCCTCGTTACCTTGACTTTTGTGGGATCTAATGGAAAAAATGGATTTTAGAGACAGCATAAATCGTCAGCAACAATCTGCGTGTCACCATCCAGCATGATCAAACACATCTCGTGACGGCCACCAGAGATGGTGGTGCTAAGCTGTGTTCACCACTGCATCCTGGTTATATCCTTCTTTGCATGGGTACATACAGATGGGCCACGATATGTGCATGTTTGGATAGTATATAGATATGTGCATTTGAATAAATGCTTGGAGCTATGAAGCAGGGCACTGCACCCCCACTACCGCTGGCATTCGGCACAAAAGAAAACTAATTAATATGGTAATGTCATGCTACCACATTAACTGATAAAATATGGTATGCTTTGTTGCTTTGATTGCACTGATTTGACCTTTGATCTCTAAATGAGTAAATGAACTGAAATGATCAAATATGAGTGTAGTACACAAGGTTCATGTGACTTGGAGGTGACGCTATGCAGAGGCACATACATAATCTCCCACCACCCGCACCCATCAACCGTGTTACACACAGGACTGACATTAACTGATGTCAGGTAGGGTCAATATAATAATATGACCGATACCGGATTTTTAAGGACACCAGGTCAATATTTGAGAGTTAAAAAAATCTGATAATTAAAAAAAGAAACATTTTGTTTGGGCTCCCTTACATTTTGTTTTGACCATGTAACGTGCTGAGTCAGACATTTCACAGTTGAAAAATAAACTTGTTAGTGCTCTCTAGTGAACAAAAAAATGTAATGGCAATTTCTTGTTATTTATTGGTCGACATATCTGAGAGCTATAGATTGGCTATCCATGATGCATACATTAGCATCATGGATAGTCAATCTTGTGGGGTCCAAGTCAAGCATTTGAAAGCCATAAGTCACCTGCCATGAAGGATAGGGTTCCAGGTATATGTCTCAGTAACCCTAAGCTCCTCCCATCTCCACAAACAGCCCCCATCGCCAATGGTCCACTGAGCAGCTTAGAAGATTATTCACCCCAAATCTCTGTTAATCACATCGACGCACACCCCCTGCTAAACCCAAGGCCACCCAGCACAGATCCTGTGCGTACATAGGGAGCAGCTGTTGGTGGCTGTCGCAGACCTGCTGCTCTCCGACACCTTCTCAGGATCACTTTCTACCTCTTCCATCACATAATGCATCTAAGCAGATTCAAATGCACAATCTATCAGAAGAAAGACTGTGGTGCCACTTCAGAAAACGGCATACATTTTTTTGTATATGACATTACCATAGACAGACAAATCAGTCCAATCTTCCAGTGATCGCCCATCATGGGGTGATCAGTCTCCACTGAGAGAGCACGTCGTTCCCCGTGTGAATACACACATGCATATTCATGCACTTTCTGGTGAAGGTACACACTGACACACACAGAGAGAGTACGTGTGCAAACACAATCGCATATTGCATCTCTTTCTCTCTCTCACACACAAAGAGAAGATAACACTGCTTAATCCATCAACATCTTTATGCTGCAGACATTCACGTTTCAAGTTAATCATCTCTCTCTTCATCCTCTGTCAGTCTTCATCTATCTTTTTTTTCACCAGCACCTCCCATTTATAGTACATTTTGTGAAACAAAGCAGGTGGCTTCCTTCAACTCTTCAGACAGTTTGTTCATCCACATACCTTAGTTTTAGTCCCAACCATCATTCTCCTCCACAACAATCTACCCTGTCTATCTCCACCACACTATGTCCCCTGCATCTGTTCATCCATGTCCCCCTAAAGGCAAAAATGTATGCAATGCTTTTCAGAGTGAATCTAAAGCCAAGATCCAAGTAAAAGAAAACAGACTAGGAATTTAAATATAGCAGTTCATTATTTGAGCAGACTGTGTGGTGCACTGGTTGACAAAATAACTGTAAATACTGACATGGCTAATCTCAGCACAGCTGTTAGTATTGGGTCCTTTAATCCTGGTCCAGATCGGTGATGTGTTCACACTGGCTTGGGGACAGATGAGCAATAGCCACCAGGCTGCCAAGTGGGCTAACGGCAGCAGACTGGCCTGATGCTCACTTTTAGAAATGATAAGCTATGAATCTGTGGGTCCTGGAGGGCAGGGTCTTTGTGTTGCACCATACAGCCTTTTGACTAAATATGTCTGGTTCTGGTGTAATATCACACCAAAACTCTGAAATGTATTTTTTTTACTTTATTCTTTTAATTCAATTGTCTTGTCCTTACAGGAAGCTCAGAAATAAAGAAAAGTAGAAAAGTAGTGATCAAACACTATGCACTCTTTGTGAGCAAAGGTGACAATTTCATTAATTAAAATAACATACATTTAGTTTTTTGTTGGAACCAAAGAGGAAAGGCAAGTATTTAGTTAAACTAAAGATGACATATTGATAATTGCTTCTGTTCTATGATTAGTATTTCCCATTTATTGCAAAATTTTATAGTTACGACCCCTGACCTGCAGTAGACCTGCGGCTTTATGTTACTTTACACTTCTTTAGACTTCGAATATGTTTATTTGTTCGCACCAACAACACCAAAGAAAATTCCTCGTATGTGTAAACCTGCTTTGCAATAAAGCTAATTCTGATTCTGATTGTAGTATATTATGTGCAATGTGTGGCGGCTGTGGCTTGGTGGCAGAGCGGTCGTCCACCAATTGGAAGGTTAGCGCTTTGATCTGGGCTTCCCCCAGCCATGTGTCGAAGTATCCTTGAGCAAGATACTGAACCCCGAAATTGCCCTCGACGCTATACCTTCGGTATTTGAGTATGTAAGTCACTTTGGATAAAAGTGTCTGCTAAATGTAATCTCATTAATAAACTATTAAGTTACACTATGTTTATAATAATAGTTAATGCGAACACACACTTTTTATTTGGCCCAGTTTCCTTACATTACCTTAAAATCTGTGCAGCAACTTTAACTGTATGTCTAGGCTGTTTGAACATCTCACAGGTACGCCTGTGAACCATTAAACCTGTCAGAACACGACTGAGCTGTTTGAATTGTATAAGTAAACTATTGCTTTGATTCATCAGCTGCTTTTCTTTGTCTCTTTCTTTCTCTCTTTATATTGGGATTATGTAAAAAAAATAGTTTTAAGACTGACAGAAAGAGCACACAGCTGTGCACGCAAACACGCTTCATATTACGTGTATCAATACAGTTTGCTCAGATGTTCTCTACATAAAGAAGGAGCTGACAAATTTTGATTTTCTAGTCCCATGTTTTATCTGATTTTGTCAAAATCAAATCATATTTGTTGATGCTTTCATAACATGTCAATCAGAGTTCTATCTGACATGTTATCACTCATCACAGAGAGCTCCCTCCTGATGAAATACAGTGCCCAACACAGGGATGGTTCTTTCCTGCAGGCAATGTAATAACCCTTTAAATCATGGTAAAAATGACTGCTGTGAGAGGCTGACTCTGCAATATCAAGTGCTGCACTTCTCTGTTGCTGACACACTGGAGCCAGGCTGCACTGACTTTACTGTCTGATCTGCATACGACGCCATGCGCCAAACCCAATTGTCTGTGGTCAGATGAAGAGAGAAAAAGAGACAAGACAACATCTGTGTCACGTATCAGTAAGAAGAAAGGTCAGAAGTGTAAGACATATAATAAATGACTGACAGATGCAAGCATGGACATGGATGCCAACTCATATTCTCTAGGTACAAGGCGGAAACTGACAATCCTGTCTTAATCTTCTGGATGAGGAAAATCAACCAACACTCTCACAGCATACAAACAGACAGTCTAAACAAAATAAACCCAGTTGGCTTCCACAGCTTGTCTTCTTTTAACTTACTATTGAAACTCGAAGATTATTCATTAAATTGAAACTATTTAATACAATCATGTAATTCAGCAAATCTGAAATGGACTGATATTGATCAACCCATTACTGGCCTTAGACAAACTTACTTGGCATGTGCAGGCAACAAAATGCCTCAATGATTTAGGCCTAGATAATTGATTTAATTGACTTTAACAAACAAAGAAACAGAAAGTTCTAGAAATGCCAAAACAAATTAATAGGTTGTTTTCCTTTCATTGCTGATTATTAAATATTCTAATCTTCTAGGTAAGCACCCAGATGCTTTCAAAGGCATATTGAAAGGGACTATAATGTGAGAATATTTTCTACTCTTTTTAATACTTCTAACGTGGAAGAAATAGAGTAATGAAGAAGGGGTCAATCAATAAATGTTGGGTTTTTATACTTAATAAAGATGTATTCAGCCTGTGCTCCCTTCGCTACAAAGACTGCACTTATGATTGTTAAGCTGCTCCAATTACTGGCTGGCAGAAGCATTGGAGAAAAGCACCATTAACCTCGGCATCGGAAGAAACAGAAAACAGCCGGGTGTTTTCTCTCAGGGAATGTAATTGATGAGGCACCGTGGAACAACACACCCACTGGAGCGTCCAGTCCCATGGCAAATTATTACTTGGCTTATAGTACGTGTGGAGTCTACCTGGTTGCTGTTTTCATGATATTTGGTGGCTCACTATTTCACTTTAGCAACTATAGCATAACAAACTGTCACTTTGAATCAGACATGTTGAACAGTCAATGTCAAATATCTACTTCCAAAAATAAAACATTTGTTTTCCTTTTGTATAAAACTATCAAATTGTGCTTATTTTCAGTCAGAGTAATAATTAACGGAGTGAAGATTAACATGTGTAAATGTATGTGCATTTCAGCATTTACATCTTCCTGGCAACAGTAATGTGTGTAAACACAGCTGCATTCAAAGTGTTTCCAGCAGACAGCCTAATCAACACAGCAGCAAAGAAATCAACCTTTAGACTGACACACTGAGACTTGAGAACGCACACATCACTAATGCTTTTGGTGTTATTGAAATGATTATGTATATTGAAGTTTATGTTGAAATGAATGAGATACACAGAGTGAGCAATGTGAAACATGTACTTTGCTAAAATTACTATGAGGGCAGCACAAACACTAAGTGGTAACACTGTCCCCAAACAGCAAGAACGCCCTGGACTCGAATTGAGTTTGCGTGTTCTCCCTGTATATGTGAAGGTCTCCTCTGGCTGCTCTGGTTTCGTCCTACAGTCCAAAGACACGCAGGTTAGGGGAATTGGAAACTCTAAATTGCCAGCAGGTGTGAATGTGTTTGTCAGTCCATATGTGTGTTAACCCTGTGAAAGACTGACTACCTGTCCAGAGTGAACCCTTCCCCTCACCCAACGTGTGCTTGGATAGACTCCAATCCTCTTACTCTGAACAGAATAAGCAATTTAGATATATTTAACAAATAAAAAACAGACAGAAGAACGGTTTAATAGTAGGACACCAAACTAGGCAGGTCACGTTTGCATGATAATACCACTTGACTGCATATGGCTTTAGGGGTGGCAATGTCTCTTTGTCTTTTGGTGCACCACTTTGGTCCTGACAGAAATATCTAATCAACTATTGGATGGATTGCTAATAGTGCAGATATTCATGGTCCCCAGAGGATGCATCCAATTTATTTTGGTGATTCCCTGACTTTTTATCTAGCGCCACCATGAGGTTGACATGCGGTTTTTAGTAAAGTGTTTCACCACCTATTGCATGGATTGCCATTACATTTTCTACAGACATTTATGTTCCCCAGAGGATAAATCCCATTCACTTTGGTGATCCCTTGACTTTTCCTCTAGCGCCATCTTGAGATTGAGATTTTTTGTTTTTTAGTTAGTTAGTTAGTTAGTTTAGTCTCGACATCTATTGAATAGACTGTCATGTCCCCCTCAGGATGAACTGTCATAATTTGGTGATCCCCTGACTTTAGATCTAGTGCCATGTTGGCATGCTGATGTTAGCATTTAGTTCAAAGTACCACTGTACCTAAATACTACTTCACAGAGCTGCTTGTGTGGCTGTAGAGTCTTGTTCTAGTACTTCTTATTGTTGAATATGTTCTTAAAATGTTTTTGGATGACTTAGATTACAGCCATAGCCAAAACAGACCAATTTTAACAATAAAGACAGAACGTGGTTTTAACCAAATGACTGACATTGTCATCTTTAGAGCCCCATATCAGATTAAAAAGCGCATCAATATTTTACCTTCAAAGAATCATTTTTGAGATTAGTGACTGTCAAGTCATCTCCCAGTGTTAAACGGTTGATTTATTGAACCTACAGTTCTTACAGTTACTTGAAGCTTTGTTTAACAGATAACTTTACCTGCAGATGTCTGCAGAAATAGAAGTTTAGTCCGAACGTGGAAAAATTAATGTCACGCTATGATGTACAGTGTGTACATAACATCTTTAATGTACACAAGTCATGTACATTTATACTCATTAATTGTGCCACGCTTGTTTGTCATAATACGACTGGTACTGGAATAAAACTTCAACTGTTGACAAAAACATTGTGCTTTCATCTTTTCATTTACAGGTTGACATTGTGTGAAATGTCCTTTTAAAAAGAATAGGACATCTGGAAATTGAGGAAATGTTATCAGTAAAAGTCAGGTGAGAAGTATTCATGGATATGCTGGGGTTCAGCCAGATACATTACTGTGGAGCTTAAAAGTCTCCAATATCTGGAATCACATCTCTGCCCCCATTGGCTTAATGGACTGAATCCTATGGGAGCCTTCACTCCTGTGTCACTCTGCTGCACCACTTCTGGCTCGAAAATGCTAAAAATATTACAGTATAAAGGTGAGTGGACTCCACATTCCCTTCAAAAATTTCTAAAGGCTATGATTTCTCCTGTAAGTGTGAGAATCTTCTTTCAGAGCATGCTTAAGAGCTTGAGGAATCTCATTCACCTCGTCAGCCATTTGGTGTAGGTATTAAACTACCCCCCCCATAATCTCTGTGCTGGGAGATAGGGGCAAAACGTAATCAGCTTCGATAACTAGGGTATCACAGAGGTGTAGGCTTCCATATCTATCATTTTTGTGTTACATTTGTTTTTAAATGAACACTTTTTTCACTAGAAAATTTTCCCTTTGCTCATTTGTCTTCATGCTAGGCTGTCAGTTATTGCCAAGCAAACAGGATTTCTTTGTTTCCTTATCATTTAATTGATCAGCAGAACGATCTGTAATAATGAATTGTTTCTGAGCAAATTCCTAAATTACATAGCGCAGCATGTAGTAACAACTTCATTAGCTGGGGCTTCAGGTTTTATCCAAATGAAACCTTCATTATAGTGTTACCTTGCATTCATGTTTCTATCTGCGATAGAAATATCTAAATTAGAGCAATATTTCATAAAAATTAACATATTTCTTTGTAAGCAAAATAAATTCTACCCTGGACTCTTTGTACTCTTACTTCTTTGTTTGAGGAGTATGTATGAATTAGTAATAAGACCAGTGATCCCCTTGCTGCTAAATAGGTTAGAGGAAAGAATATATGATTATGTATGAGGGAAGATGGGGGTTGTGAAAGACAGCTCTACAGATGAAAAAACAGAGTGCCAGATAGCAAGATGATGAGGGGGATACAATGTAGAGAGAGAATGTTTATTCTGGATGGGTGGCTGTATAGTTTCAACCTTGGTGGGTGTGCTGTTCAGCACTGCATGGCTGAGTTGAGCTCCAGTGCAACTCACTGTGGCTCACTCTTGAAAGCCTCACCCACAGAGAGTTCCCCAACTGTCACATGCCACTGAACCACAGTAAACACACACACACACACAAACACACACAGCAGAGCCATTTTCATTAACAGAACCACTGGCACACTCAGCCCAGCTGGTCCCTGAGTCGACACTGGAACTGCACATCTGGTGTCAATGCTCTGTTAGAGGGAGGCCATCTGGTTGGATGGTGGGAGGGGGAGACAGGAAAAGTGACGGGGAGTCAAAAGAAATTGGGAAGACAACAATAATAGGACTCTCATCGATACTGCGCCATTCAACATATGCACATAAAAAATGGATCTGTTTGTCGGATGCACTGCATACTCTGCGTGCATTAGTCCTCTTCCGAGTAAGAGGATTAGATGTCAAAGTCAGGTTTGCTCTCTGAGCATTTGGAGGTAATGGCAATGAACAGATAGCATGTTTAATGGCTCCGACTGTCAGCAAAACACACATCTTCTCAACATGAATAACTCTCTCTGTATTGTCCTTTAGCTTCCTCAGGGAACTTAGTATTACATAATACATAGATTAATAATTCTTAAGTGTTTCAATGTGACGTTGCTGTACATTTTTACTTCCATGTTCTTCTTGCTGTAATCTTTATATTATTCAGTGTTGCAGTGCCTACCAGTCTGTTTGTATTAGAACACTGGCTGTTGAAGGCATGCCCATATAGAATCCATGCAATGCTCCAATTAACTCTGTTGAGCTGCATTTATACAACTGGCAGCTAGGCATGCAGAGCTGCACAGCGGTTGATTGTACATGGTGTTCCACAGTGTCACAGAGATGCCCCATCTACAGCTGCAAGCATGAAGCCAATGTGTAGTCACAAGAACCAGCCATGACAAAATCATCTTAGTCACCTATCAATGCAGTGCCACAAGCGCAGAATGAAGAAGGAAGGCCCTGTGGTGGTTTGTAACCCCAAAGAGTTCAGGTGCATAAGCAGAAAATTCCCTCTAGCCTCCTGATTACATTATCAATGATGATGATATCTTCTTGTTAATTTTCACTGACCACAGTTTGACCCCGACGCCAGTAGAGACATGTGACGCACACTTAGGTCCCACATTTGTGTCAGTGTGAGGCAAAAGGTCAGAAACCCTTGATGTACCAGCAGTAATGCACTTATACTTTATGTTAAGGCACGTGCACACATACACACATGCCTGCAAACACACCCACACACGCACAAAGTGCCTCCTGCTGCCAGTGGCCTGACTGAATCATGCTCTTATTAAACCTTGATCGGAATTCGAGCTAGGGCATTATCCACTTACAGTTATTAATGCTGCAGCTCTCTTGGGAGGACAGAGCAGGCAGTGAGGGAGGGATGCACACTACACATACAGATGCTGGCATAAAAGCTCTATGACTGGAGGTAGGATTGTTTACATGACATGCATGGATGAGGTTTGCATTATTTCAATGACTAGAAAATTGCTGCTCCTTTTAGGTGAGGAATTGCACAAAATACACATCCACTATGAAAATAGATACAAAAAGCACCCAGCTAAAAGTAATCCTTTAACAGACACATTATTATCAAACCAATCAAGAAAATGGTGAGTACCCAGATACAATAAATCCTGCACTAGATGCTTGATGAGACATAACAAAATTGCTCTTAAAATCCTAGCCTCGAGGAAGACAAAGAAATGGAGATTCTCATTTTACTTTTCAAATATACTTAAACCTCAGTCCCTGTTAATTAGAAATCCAAAGACATAGCTTCTTTTGGCAAAATTAATTAAAAATGTGCACACTTTACCACTGCTATGAAGCGGTATGGAGTGAATGAGAGGGAAAACGAAGGGGAATTAATGGAGAGTTCTATAGTTATGGCAGACAGGAAGGCAATTAGAAGATGTTAAGTGGTTGGCTGATTGACGGTCTGTAAGTTCTGTGAAAGAAGACAGAGAGGTATAAAAAAACTAGATTTATGCAACATTCATAAATGTTGCCATGTTACAGAACGGAGATGAATTTGCATTGCTTCCAGGCATATGAGCTAAGAGCATGTGTCCACAAAACAGAGCAAAATAGAAGGTTTGGCAGGTGCAGTAGGAAAATATTGGTTGCCTAACTGTGTGAATACTAGTATTATACTGAATACTGGTGAATCCTAAGCATTGAGTAGTCAGTAGCCTTAAATCTTGATCTCTATTTTAATCTCTAGTTTGACACTATATCTGAAACAATTAATCATTTAGTCAATCTACAGAAAATCTGCAGCAATTTTGATAATCAATTAATCATTTATGTAATTTTCAAGGGAGAATGCCAAAGATTTTCTGGTTTCACTTTCACATTTTTGAATATGGCTAGGATAGGGCTGATAATGTGCAGTGTGTGAATGTGCTGTAATCTTTACAAGGGTCAGCAATGTTCAGAACTTATTGTGAGCCCCAAGCCACTGAATTGGGGCAAAAAGATATCCTTCTAAGATGATGAGGTATTACACATTCATTGATGGTGACTTTGATAGCTAAAACATCTGATTTGCATCTGTAGTTTGCAGTAAAATGTCTTTCCCACCAGGGCCACCAACTGTAGGCTTCGTGCTTTTAGCAGTTTGTAGTCCTTTCTAATCCTTAATAGTCCTTCCAAGAGTTACAGCTCCTGCTACATCCGCCAAGCCGCATGAATTTTCCTTCCAGGGATGTTATGATACCAGCAAGGTCTTACTGCCCGGACAACACAGTAATACAAGGGGAGTGGTGGCTGTTGAACGCGAGCCAGACCAGCTAGACAGGGGGAGGGGAACACATGCGGGGAAAGGGAAGCGACAACTGTGGCTGGATCTGGCTTTGATGAGGAGGCATGAGAAGAGGGGAGGCTCAGTCTTCAAGAGAAGCAGGTGTGTGAGGAGGTGATAAGGACGCTGTGGCAGGCACTACAGACACACAAACAAACACACACATACATGCAAACAAATACACATACTCCTTCGAATAACACTTGCTGAAACCATTCATTCAACTTCAACACTAAATTTAAATGGCATCCCTTCAAATAACTGAGTTTACACTGGTGCAGTCCTATAACTCTTTCTGTTCCCTCGCATCATAAGGACACAGACAGAGAATTATGCATATCTTACATAAGAAATGGAAAACCAAAGAGTGGGAGAAAGATGATGAGTGAGGGAAAAATGGGAGAGAGGTTGATTTAAGGAGCTAATATTGTGGTAAACACGTCTTTTCTGGGGGAGAGGATGTGCGTTTTGTGAAGTTGGTGCCTGCTGTAAGCGTTTCTGCTTCCACACATACACCACATGCATATACATTAATGTGCGAGAGTTAAAGCGTCCCTGGGGAGTGCTTTGTAGCAATGTGCGGTACGGAACAGAGAAAAGTAATTTATGGATACGGTATGTGTTTGGCTGGCTTATTTCAGAATCCATTAAGATTAATTAAGTACTGCTAAATGTGGTGCTATGGAGTTCAGATTTTGCAGATGCATTCTAATCATTAGCTCACAGTTTTTCAGCCTGCTTAACAGCTGCTAATAGCCTGAGTGAAGCCAGACCAGAGTGTTTTAATGGTTGGAGAACAGCAAGTACAACTACTGGACTGGTGGATGGTGAATTAGCGATTGAGAATGTCTGTTGCAGCGTCAATGTATAAACCATGGTGTATGAATATCAATCTAAACCCCACTCACATAGAATGCACCTGTCCATGCTTATTAATCAAAGGGAGGGAGAGCGCTGCATGAGACAGAAAGGAGGCAATTAGACACTCTGTCATCAAATATTTGGTTTGTTTGGCAGGAAGACTGCATTAAAGAGACACAGCCAAGCATGCTCAGCCTACTTCATATCCACTGTTGTTTCAGATAGACTTTGCACAAGCAATTAGCGCCAATCAGGGATTAATTGAGCTAACACAGAAGGAGAAAGGTATTTGTAATGGAATTGTTCTGCTATCATTCGTCCTAAGTCCAATTAAAACGTCATTTTATTGATTGCCTTTCTGCTCACTATAAGTGTGTGCCCATTTGTCAGCACACGTGTGCATATGCAGTGTTGGGCATTAGCGGTGTTACTAGTTTAACTGCATTTCTCAGTAGCGTGTTGGTAGTGTCACTGTTTTCTGAATCACATTTTTTTAGTAGCTTAGCTCTTTTATTGATCAAGTAGTGCAGTAACATCCACACAAGCTAACGGTACATTTACCCAAGCATTTTGAGTAAAAGTGAGCAAGATAAAATGCAACAGAGCTTTCTGAACTAAAACTGCTAAGGATCGCTAAGTGACGCCACTATCTACACGGACGTGTATGTGTAGTGCATCACAGAACTCATCACAGTCACACTTCCCATCTCAAGTCAAACAACTATCTGGTCATATTAGTAATAGGTATCCTCTGGTCTATTTAATACGTCTGCTGATTCATCTATAGACAATTACCCTATCTTTCCAGCAGAAGGAGTTCCCATCTCCTCAGCTTCTTCCGAATGTACATTTTCATTTAATCTGGTCGGATGATGTTTACAAAACTCTTTTTTGGTTCAAAGTTTGCAAAAACACTGGTGCAAATAATCTTGACCCATATCTCCTTCATCTAAGTGGCCCCTTAATCTGTCCACATTTAGCACATACATCAAATATTTTTAACTGGCATGATTCCAGCTTCGTGAAAAAGGGCCTCAGTAATACCCTTCCACAAAAGACATTGGCATTGCTGAAGTATTTCATACTGTCAAGCCATCTTACAATCAGAAATGGGTTGCCACAGGGGTCTATCTTTGGTCCACTGCTGTTTATGTTATACATAAATAACATAACATAAATAATACACAACATAAATCAATTCTTCAATGTCCATTTTTTTTGCCGATTATACTATTTTATATGGCCCAGGCACCACCCCAGCGTGGTGACTCATGACTCATCTTCAGTCTGCCTTTGATACTTTCCAAACACTCTTTAATCACAGACTAGTTTTAGAAAGCAGAAAAGACCAAGTTCATGGTATTCTCCACCACCACCAGTGATTCTGACTATCCTGCCATTACAACTTTAAATGGCACCCATATTACTCTTGCTAAGTTCTACAAATATTTAGGAATTTTGCTTGCGAGCAAACTATCATTCAAGATTCACATTCAATATGTGGCTCAACATTTAAAAATCAAACTAGGTTTCTTGTATAGAGTTAAAGGACGTCTGTCTTCTTCCAACCATAAAACTATTGCCCAGTCACCCTTTATGTCTGTCATTGACTATGGAGATATACTGTATTGTCATGCTGCCCCTTCAGCAGTTAAATCCTGTGTATCACAGTGCTTCACGCTTTATCACAAATGACAAATTTCATATTCATCATTATTCTCATCATCTTACTGTTGGGTGGACTTCCTTACAGTCAAGACGAAATAGCTATCACATGTTATTCATCTATAAAGCGCTACTGTTGAAGCTTCCAAACCACCTCACATCACTTCTCTAATTTAAATCTAGTAACTACAGTACAAGATCCAGTAACTATTTATCCTTTGTTATCCCGCATGTACACACTAATGTTGGCAGACCTGGTTTGAGGTACTATGCACCTTTTAAATAGAATGAACTGCAAAATGCCCTCAAACTACAGTCTTACATTCCCCATGGAGATTTTAAAGCTTTGGTCTGAAGTTTTAAAATGATTCTTATAATTGTTTTAATTAATCACCTTGTTTATTGTGTATTTGTGTTGATTCTGTTTTCTTTTTGTGCTCTTCTGAATGACTTGTTCTCAGGTCTCTCTTGGAAAACAGATCATAATCTCAAAGAGACTGCCTGATTAAATCAAGATTAAATAAAAAAAAATCAAAGTAAATGTTTGCATGTGTGGTTGTACTACACAAAGTAGTGCATATATGCCTTAAATCTCTATCATCATTCTATAGTTCAATGGAAACTGAAAAAAACACAAACTGCCGATGAGGACTGTGTGAAATCATGGAAAGCTTCAGAACAAGCGAGTAGGTAAACCTTGAGTTGAGATTGCTTTTTAAACTGCCTTTTCCAAGGTCAATAATTTTAACAAGATCATGTTTGCAGTTATGTCTGTTTTTTACTGTTCATTTATTTTGTTATGGGAGGTGTCTATGTACTGTACTGACCAATATCGGATCTTTTGTGAGCAGCCGAAGGTACAGTAATGACAAACATACAACCAATTTAGCTACTTCCCAATGTATATGAAACAATAATAATCAAAATAGATCAAAAATAAGATTTAAAAATAAACTAAATGATGCTTATACAATAAATAAAAAATACCAGCACACAGGGATGTAGTTCTGTCGTGTACAGATGTATTTCAGTGGGTTAAAGTAAGGATAACTAACACTGCCATCTATGTTGCCTCAGGCGAGGTATTCTTTGAAGGATACTGATGGCAAAGACCTGTTCACCTCTGGTCTTTAAACCAGACTTCAGAATGGACAAGAGAGCTGTGTCTGACAACATGAGACTGTTTTGTAAGCAGTTCAAATCTGAGAAATAGCTACTAGTCTGATCTAACAAAGCCTTATTAGTATTATTAGTAAATTCAGGTCACCTCAAATTATCTTAAGAATCCACTCTTCTGCATAGGAAAAAATGAATTCAAACATGCTTACTCATAAGTTAACCCTAATCCTAACTAAATTTGTCAAGTGATAAGAATTATTTTGGTTATTTATATTTTTCCTTTGTCCTACTGAGCCAAGGCAAGATTATACATAAATATATTTTAAGAATGTAACTAAATATAATATATTTTCTCTTCTCATGGCAGTGTAACACACGGCACTCAACTAAGTACAACCTTTAATAAAAAATCTAATATTGTAAATACATAATGAAAACATGAATTAATTCAATAAAATATGCAAAACAGAGAAGACAAAATTTCATATTTGATGTTGAAAAACATCCTGTGTGGATGACTGCACAAGGATAGACCTGTGTTGTCATGACAGAAGCTGGTTATCTGAGGCAATCTGAACCAAGCGAGAAAAGAAATGGCCTCTTTACAAGTGCACTCACACAAACTTGTACACTGAATGGCAAATGTTTTATGTTTTAAAAAGTAATGTTTCTTTGATAATGGGTATCTGTGCATCATGATCATCTGTTGCGTCATCTTTGTTTTGGACTGAAGAGAAGTCAAAGTGAGGAATCATGTTGGCTGAGGGCTGCATTTAGCAGCTGCTGTAACAAAGGACTTTAAATTGGCACATTCAGTTATGTTTAAAAAGAAAGTCTAAATATGGAGGGTGACCATTACATGGATTAGTTGCATGGATACAAAAACTACATCAACACTATCTGTAGCTTGGATGGATTGTGACAGAAACGTAATATCTAGTTTTCACATGAATAAAAGGTAAAAAACATAACAGCATGCCTGATGTGACTTCACCCACTCATGTCTCACTACATCACCATTTTATATTTTAACACATGTAAATCATTGTCAAGAAGTCCTATGTAGAAAATGTAGTTATCTTTATGAACCATTTTCTTCTATCTGAGCAAAAGCATATTTTTTCACTTCAACTGCTGTATTGCTTCTGAGTGATTTCCGAACAAACAATGATGGAATCCACTGTACTTAGCAACTAAAAACATAATGTGCTTGACTCTCTAAAGAGCAGTTTTGCACTTTGGTGGCCTAGAATAATGAAAATAAGGACTGTTGAACTTTTTTGAAATTTGAAGGACTTTGATTAGCCCTGATGTACGGTAAGAGAACTGCACACTTATCTTGATGATCTTGAGTTTTGTCTATAATGTCATTTGCCACATTTTGGCTAGCAGTGGATTTCCCACCACAATTTTATGTGGAACAATATGGTGGCCTACTTCCAAATCAAGCTAAAACCACGGCAAATCAATAATTACAGATAAATACACTATATTGTATTTATGTGGAAATGTTGCCACATTTACATCTGACTGAACATAAAAGCTTAGATTCACATCCATTTCTTCACAGATAAAACAGACATAGTGTAGATTTGATTTACTTTGCAAGTCATCGAGAGAAATTTAAAAGCAGAACAATGTTACCATCCTGAAAATCACTTTCCCCTTCAGCCTATTTCACCTATCCCTTCCCTTCAGTTATTGGCATTTCACCACACAGGTTACTAAACACATCACTTAAATCCACACAAGCAGTGCTTAGCAAATTACATGAATGGAGTCATTTTGTTAGTGAGTGGCTCAATTTAAAATACAAATTAATCATGTTAAAAGCCCAAAAAGACTTCCATATGATAGACATGCAAAAACTGCTTCTACACATGGATGATAAATTGATTCTTCATTTCAAAAAATACTAAAAAGACTTAACACTTCTGACTCTATTAGTTGAGTCTATTAGTTAAACAAACTCGAGCAGACAGTCTCAAAGTATGATTGCAAATGCTTCAGCTGCTCCAACAACAGTCAAAAGAGATGTTTAATTCCAAATCAACTGAACAGCAAGGTTAAGTGTTAATATCTTAATTGTCCTGTAATTGAAAGGGAACGGGTTTGATATCCAAAAAACTTAGGCTACATACTTTTCCCCTATTTAATTGTCCTTGAGTTCATAATTCAAATTCTCAGAATCACCACAAAATGTGTTATATATTTATTTCATTCATTCATCCTTACTTAATCACAATCAATCAAGTCTTGATTCCGACAATTCAAACCCCAAGATTTTACTCATATATTGGAGTCACTTTTACATGTCATATTAAAAAACATTATAACATCAAGCCACGAAGTAGCCCTTCAGATCCAACCATATTTATTTACGCAACACCACGCGACCCACTATCTTGCTGGCTAGGTAACATCTGTCACGAAACATTGCTGCAAAGAGCAGCTTTGCAATTGCCAATTGCAATTATTTGATACTCAGTATAAGCCTATAGTTCAGCATGGCAATCAAGAGCTGTAGAAATGATGCTTTGCGGAACCTCTTTAAGCTTGAATTAAATAAGGCGAGTAGGTTGGATTTAAGTTAAGTTTGGACAGTTCTTCACAAGAGCTTTCAAGGTTTCACACTGTATGGTCTGAATTTACTTCGTTAGATATTTCCAGGAGAATTGTTTACAACAGCTCTAGCAGTAACAGTGAGTGATAGAGACAAAAAAATGTCACCGTTTTGTCATTGGTATTTTTGTAGGGCCAGATCACCCCAACCACAGCCTACGGCAAGGCTAAAAGAACACTTCTGACCATAAATTGCTTAATTTGTTGGCTACAGAAGTGTCTGTTATCCAATAGGCTAGAGGATGCAGGCAGGCAATATAAAACAACAACCTGATTGTTTCGGGGGCTTCATGACCCCTTGTGACCACTGCCTCCCCACCCAAAATCCATCATGGGACATGATAAAATGTATGTTTGTCTCTACTTTGTATGCATTTCTGCACACTGACAGAAAGCTGTCAGCTGTGGGGCTGGAGTGATTTTCCACTGGCATCCATGGAGAAAATCCTGGTTGGATTCAAAACTGTCTGGCTTTTCTGATGTGTAAGAGTGCTGGAGACAGGCCTAGCAGGTTTAAGCAGATTAATTAGGGTGTAGTGAAGACTGTGAAGAAATCTCTCTTCCATAGATGCTATATCCACTGACACAGCTTGGCATACCAGCAAGTGCACACTGCCACCCGCATCCCGCTCTCTCATAGACACACACAAACATACCACACACACACACACTCACAGGAAACACTGTTGGAGGGCAAAGTCTGCCATGGCCCCCACCCATCCTCTCCCTCTCCAGGGTTAGTCCAATAATCATACCCCTCCCTCTTTCCCTGAATGTGTTTATCCTCCCTGTTTCCCTCTCACTCTGTTTTTGCTTAGAACACATTTCCCCTTGTTAGTGCACTTGCAAGGAAAATGCTATTCTATTAGGGATGATTTTCACTTCCTGCCTCTTCATCGGAACATGGTGTTCATGTAAACATGGTTGCCCTGGAGGTGAACAAAAAAAAAAACATCCAATATGAGAAAGAAACAGACCACCCAGGGATTAGCAGCTGTGAAAGTGCTGCAGTTTAAAATTCTAAAGTGATGCACAACACCAATCATGATGGAAGTTGTTTTTTTGTGTAGCAGACTGGGTGTTGCTCACGAGATATGGAAAAGTGAAAATGAACCCATCCAAACTCAAACCAAAACTTGTTATTCCTATTCTATCTGTGAACACCCATTATCTTTATCTCACTGCACTGATTGATATTGAAGACAAGACAAGGGCAGAAAATAGAAGCGACCCCCTTGCCCCTCCCTGAATCCTCATCACCATCATCATTTTCATCATTACATGAAATATGACCGAGAGCATAATCCCACAATGCCGTGCAAACGTCGACGTGAGTTAGCATCAAGAAGACACAAGAGATATGCATGCATCATCTGGCCAGGAGAACATCACTTGTGGGGAGACAGCCAGAGGCCCTAAGGAGGAGACGTGGAGAGGAGGGGGGGGGGAAGTGAAGAGGAGCGAATGAATGAGAATGAAGGGAGATGAATAAAGGGTGCAGAACAACAGAAGGGAATTGAGAGGAAAGTGAAAAGTGAATGAGGTACAATATTATCGAGGAAAAAAGGATGAAATGAGTGGAATATTCACCATAGCACAGGCAGGGAAATAATACAGAGGCAATCAGAGAAAATGGAGGCATAATATCCCAGGACTGCATAATCTCCACAGATTCAAGCATAATGCATAATCTCCACAGGTTCAACAATACACCATGTGCCCTAATTCTGAGCCAATTACAAAATGTGTGTCATTTGGTTGCTTTGCATGTGTACATCATGGGTATGGATTTTTATTGGGGGGCGGGGGGTCTTCTGAAGGGTGCAGACAGCTGCATGCAGCATCCCTCCACTCTGCCTTCTATGTTCTCTAATGCCCTTCACTGACCAGATTAAAGCCCAAATGACAAATGCACAAAGGCTGGAAACATCTGTTCTGGAACACACTGTCCATCCCTCCCCATGCTGAGCTCTGCTGGTCACTCCTCAGTTCCAGTCCCCATGCGGACAACATCTGCAGCAATGGACTAGTGCACATTAACTACTGGAGCGTGAGACCAAGCTAACCCACTAACCATGAGAGCATCATCCTCTACACAGGAACGCAAGTGCTTTATAAAACTGCTTTCCACATTGTTGCCTTCTGTATAATTAAATGGATGTTACCTGTATACTTTTTAAAATAGCCTGGTTCGATAACAGTGACTCTTTCTCCAGTGCAGTGTTTACATCTTGCTGCAGTGGTTTTCCTCATAATGCATATGAATTTGGTCAAGTATTGGTGTTTTCTTGAGCCATCTTTTCCTCAGCCTGGGGTATAGAGGGTTGCTGTGAGAAAAAGGTAAAAAGAGGAACTAGCAAAGTGTGGTGGATCCTACGAGCTACCAAATGCCGCTACATCCACTTAGCCTTGTTGAGTCTGCTTCACAAACACTTAATTCAGCCCACAGTAACTTTCTTCCTACTGTATATACCAGCCAGGTCACTCTCTAGAGACTAAAAAACACTGGTTGTCAACGAAAGAGCCTGTCTCGGGTCTTCGGCAAAATAACGTTTCACTTCTACAACAAATGCAATTACACGGCATGCCACCCTCCATTGTGAACTAATGTAAAGTAAGTATGAAGTTAAGCCAATATAGGCCCTGTAGCTCACGACATGTGCTTCCTATCACTTTTAATTCAGATAATTTACAGCTGCAGTGAAGCACTTAAGAGTCCTCATAGCATACAGTGAATGGCGCATAGTTGCAGTGCACAAAATACCACAAGGTGGAAAGCACCAGATCCAAACTTAAAAACCTAGATACTTAATGGCCTTGTGAACTCTGCACAAAAATTTATGAAAATCTAAGCTTAAGAATCACTGAATACCAGGTGTGTGGGTTGAGGAAATGAAGGACACCAAATGACATGATGTTTTTAAATATTGGAGATGAGGCAGTATTCTAGGGTAGGGTGTGGTAAGGGAGTGTGTAAGGTAGGCCTACTTATTGAGAAGATTGTGAAGTAAGAAAAGGCAGGACTATGTAAGTGAAAGAGAGTCCATAACAGTATTATTGGTCACTATAAGGACATAAAGTAAAGCATACTGAGGTTCTGATTATTACGGCGTGCAGTGTGGGATGGTTAGCAGCTGTTTCATTATCCGATACACCTCTGGTAAACTGGCTGTGAATCTACCATAAAGTCCACCCCTTTGCCCCTGCAACACCAACAGTAACTACTGCTTGCTTTACACACAGATACATGTCAGATGGGATGGAATCTTATTTGCTGCCTGGTTGCAATTACATCCTGTACAACAGTGAAGAATGAATTGACACACATCGGGGTGCAGCACTTTGAGGATTTGTTGGTATAAAAGGCAGTTACAGGCCATAAAGCGGTGCTCACTCTGTCTTGTCTAGAGTGTATATTTATGAAATCACCTAACCCAGGTAAAAAGCATGAGGAAACAGATGCTTGAGTGTGTGGAATTGGGGGTTGGATAAAAGAAAGATACTATGTTCAGTGGATTTCATGAATTAATCAAGCTTCCGGATATTCCCTTTCCTTTTTACTCACTGAGGTGTATACTTGGGAAGTCTGATGTAATCTTATGGCTGCCCTGGCCCTGGCACTCTCCACTTCTTGTGAATCAGAGGATACGATGGGTGGAGCTGTTGACGATTCCTGGGCAAACTGATGTGATGGAGGTGTTAAAATGGACGAAAGGAAGTCTGAAACGAGACACTTTAGCAGTTATAACAGCGCTTTGGCCTAGATTGGTGGAATGTTGGGTAGGCCACATGAATAATAAACCAACTGAACCCCTCTGGCTGGCTGGTGATGTTCTTCACTCTCATCACCCCAGCCAGACTGGAGACCACTGAAGGGAGTAGATAAGCTTACTCAAATTAGTGGCATTACGCCATGAAAAGACAAGATATTTTAACATAATGACTAGCTTACAATCCTGCTTAATATAGTCTACCAGAAAAGAATGAATATACTACATTACAATACTACTGCTTGTGAATGTGTTTTCTGGGTGTTTTCTTTTTTTCATTAGTAACAACAATTATGAACTATTATAATTTTTCTGAGAGACACATGACTTGATGCAGATGCAAACACAATCCCACATGAGTAAACACACTCATGCCCATGCACAGACACACACATACAGGTGGTATGTTCATATGGGCATGCTTTCTTTTTTTCTGACCATAATCCCTTCTGTGCATCCTAAGATTGATACCTGACATTATATAATGGTTATATATATATATATATATATATATATATATATTAAACATGGCTGAATGTAGCTTCCAGAAAACAGAAGGCTACACCCAGCTGCAGCTTCCCTAGATGACAGCAGCAATAAGTTACAGCTGTATCTGTAATAGTGTGAAGGCCTCATTCAAGGTCTGCTAATGGAGTAGCTTAAGCCAGCGCCAACTCATCTAAAAGGAGATGTATAGTCATATTTCAAATTCAAATGTTGAAACACGACTGCATTAAATTATAGCCAATAATGTGTGTATGGCATCACAATATATTACCTTGAAAGGTAGACAGCGGCGTGTAATGAATCATTTTTGTGATTCGATTGAAAATGGATTGTCTGGTATGGTCTTTGCCAAGTCCCAGCCCAAATATGTACATACAAAATAAAATGATCAAATGTCTCTGTATGTATAGCATGGATGTTTAAATATATAAGGTATTAAAGTATTTAAAAGAAATATCTAAATTATTATTACCACATAGTCTTCAGTTGGAATAGTGCAACTTAAGCATTAAACTCAAGGCTACTATTTTATTTAGCCTACTGTACATGATGTCAGATAGGGACTGAGAAGCTGGCAGCTGTACCATTCAACACTGTTTTGCTGGAGGATTTTCAATCTCTGGGCTGGACATTTCAGGCAGACAGGGTTATTTGGTTTATTCATAACAGGGATCCTCAGTCACAGGCTGTCACAGGTTCATGGGAGCAGCTTGACCCAATATGACCTTTACCAGAGTTTTTAAAATGACTTCCTAAACGCAACCACTGTTATACTAATGGATGGCACTGAGTCTACTTTAGGTGGCGTTCACACTGGAGTTGTACTATTTCATGAACCCTTTCATCAATGTACTATAGTTTTAGTTATGTCTTTTCTTTTGAAGAAAATCCAACAATAGTCCTAAAATTGATGATGCATTTAATAAAATAGTATTTCCAGGAAGGTTAAATAATTTATATGAGGGCAAATGAAAAAAAATATAATCAACTGAGCACAACATTCAGTCAAATTATATAATTTATTCATAGTTTTGCTTCAATAAATATTTTCTATTTAGTTAGCATTATAATTTTTGTCATGAAAAAATGCTTGACATTGAAATGCAAATATTAAATATACACATTAATTGAAGGGGTATTATGCATCATAAGAGTAGACTGCATAACAGAACTGTTTTATTGGATTGCATTAGACTGTACAGATCTACCTAAAAAAGTGGTCACTGAGTGTGTAAAACATTTTTGGAAAACACATATAAAACTTAGTAAATGTTGTAAATGACACTAATTGACCCTGAAATGTAACATGTTGTAACAATTGTATCTTGAATTGATGCATACATAGCTGCTTCTTAAATGAATTAGAAAACTACAACATGCTTCAACACAGTAAATCCAGTTAGTATGCTTCTTCACGCCAGGCATATGTTTCTTCCAACCAACTGTAAGAAAGTGCACCAGAGCTCTTAAAGGTGTTTGCATGGTCCAATTAACACCAGATGCTAGCCCTTAGCTAACTTACCGAACCTCATAATGCACAGACCTCCAAGGAGAGAGCATGGTCCAGTTAGCACCAGATGCTAGCCTCTTATCGCACTGTCTTCAGCCAAAAAATATGCATAAATTAGTTCCATTTGCCTGCTCTTGCCACCTCTATATTTGTACCGTTATAAGCATTAGACCACCTTAAACAGAGGAAATCACAACTTCTGTTTCCAAAGCTGTATCACACCGATTGGTTTTGTTTTATTATTTTCTTACACTGACACAAGACCAAATAACAAATGATGAGACATTATTCAGAAGGTTGTGTGGCCATTTCATCAGCCATATTACAGGCAAATATGCTGTTATAATCACTGCACTGGCCAGCAATTACAGCAAGTATGCATTATATGCAAATTCTCCTTTGAGATTCTACTACTCTAACTGGAGTGAAAACACAGATGGCAATCAAATATTTCGTATTTTTATTATACATACATTTGACTACCTATGTGTCTTTATTGAAAGCAAGGACCTATTGTCCTCATACCAGACATCTCCAAACTTCTTAAAATGTTCATCACAGAGTTGTAAATGAATCAGTTAAGTGTGAAGTTGCTTGCAATTGTCATCCATTATGATTATAGTCATCTCAGAACACTGCAATGCATTAGGATTATAACTATTGTGAATACAACATGCTAACCCGTTAAATAATTAAAACTACAGGCCTTTATACATAAATATAAATTATAATTATATATGTAACTTTAATTTCTTTGTAAAATCATGGTGTCTCAATCAAAGACTGCAGTTACATCAGACATGTTTTTAGCACTTTTTTTTTCAAATGCATTGAGAAAAGGTTCAACTCTGAACAGAAACGCTCTGGGGCACTGCAGCTTTGGCCTCTAATGCCCAATTGTAAGAGCTCAGGGGTTGTCCTTCCCAAAAGCACTGACAACAACAGAAATGGAGAAAAAGGCTAGTAGTGCTTATTACTGACCACCCGGAGCTACAGTATCTGATTAAATGGACAAAACCTGCCATGACATAAACAGCAAACATCAAGCTTAAAGGAACATTAGTGGGGCACTTGAACCTACGGGTACATTTTTAGATTTGTGTTTCAGTTACTGCTGTGTTTTTTGATTGCCTTAACATAGCTGCTGTAAATAGTTATGTGTAGCTCACTGGCACACAAGAAATAGATAGCTGCTTACTTGCTACCTAACTAAAGAAAGATGCCTCCCCTGAAAAAAATGCCTCAGTGTTATTGGGATCAGAGATATGGGGGGGGGTTGCGATGTGCCTCACTTTTCCAGTGTGATCGCCACCTAAGGCTTTTAAAGAATTATGCTCTTGTAGTGCAGGTATATTGACAGCTCACACATCTTAGTTGTGTCTGTGCTTGAAAGATAGCTCGTTTACCACAAATCCAAATAGATACCCATCGTTCAAAGCTCAGGAAATGAAAATACATAGTAAATACATTGAAAATACATCACATTTTAAAAATGTAACTGATTTGGCCCAAGGGGACAGCTTTTGCTCTTCTGTGTGTTTAACAGAGTATCACCATTACTTAACCTTTAGTGAATTGGCAGACTGATGTTTCTCCCCAGCCTATTTTATTTATCAGAACACATTGACCAGAGCAGTCAGCACAGAAGACAACATGTCATTGTTTTTCTGTTGCATCATAATGTCATAATCATGCAGCAATTAAGTTATTCAACTTAAGTCAATCAATTTATATATCGTATATTTTCTTAATTTGAAGATGACTGCTAAAAGTGAAGGTATAATAATGACAAATATAATGAGAACACAAACTTATTCTCAGCACCTCAAGAGCTGAGAACAATCAGCTCTGATCATCTGGGTTCACAAAACTCAGTACTCTGTAACAGCTTAACGAGAGCAAGGCAGAGGAAGGCAAACAGGGGATAAGTACACAGGAGGGCTGTTGGACTGGCAACAGATGGTGCAATGTGGCCAACCTATCTACTCACAGAAAACATTGACAATCTGCCTGGGAACACACAGGGCTGGCAGGCACAAACTCTGAATGTTGTCAATGGGTAAGAGTGAAATGCATGATTAATGGCAACCTTCCACTTTCCGAAACAGCAGAGAGTGCCTCCCAATAGAAACCCTACTGAACCTTACTGTAAGTGATGTACTACATTTTCAGAATCTCACCACTGGCGTGAACTAGGAGCTTAATGATATAAATGACCACAACCCCATTTCCGGTATCACAACAAAAATCCCACCCAGAACCCAGGCCTGGATCAACTGGATGCATGAGCAAACACAAAATACCTTCTAATCCAGTACCCACGTGGTGTGGGCCAGTTGTAAAGCACAAATATGGAGGTGGGGATAATTGAGTCCTCCCGTGTGATGCACTTTGGGAGAGAACACTATCTCATGCCTGGAGAAAGCATGGCTTTGACTCTCAAATTATGCAAATTAGGCTACTATTGTTTACTGCACAGTCTACAGTGCTGAATGGCTCAAAGGAATGCCCATCACTGAGGAGAACACAGGAAGGAAGCAGAGACTGAAGAGACACACCACAAGGTAAGGTCAAATTTAAATCATTTTCTGGCAACCTTTGTGGCCTAAATTTAATAATGTTAATAATAACACTCCAAATTCAGGTTTCCCTTCTTAACATTGTGAAGAATATGGTGAGAAACAATGTGAACCAGCTTATATTGCAGTACACAAGATATATATATATAGCTTGGCCTAACAGTTAGCACATTCTTCCTAAAGTTATTTAAGACTAGATGAGCATGGGACAGATGGAACAATGGCATTCCCATCCCTGGCGATGTACATTTCGTAAGCACAGGTTAAACTTAAGTGCTAGAATTTTCTCACACATTTCAAAAGACATGGATTGGTGACTCAGCTGTTGGTTCCCGGGCCCGTTTCACTCAGAGATCGCAAATGCCTGTATCGCAAATAACAGATACATTTGTGAGGGCTACAGGACTCTTGCATGCTCGTGCATGGGTCGTAACTATGCTGTTTGTTTTGATTTTGTTTTGAGAAACGTGTGAAAATTAGCAAGAGGAAATAATCTGGTTTTGCCAATCACAGCGTGCATGTCGCAGATTTGGTGAAACAGGTCCCTGGTCTAAAGGGCAACATATCTGATTTGCTTCTGCTAATGTTAACTAATCAAATTAGTTAACTAATACTCCATTTTTTTTTTTATCTCTCCTTGCTCTTTTTTCATTGGCAAACACAAAATGCACAAAATATTCAGCAGCATTGCCATTTGATGTGACAAATGTTGCTGGTTGCAGAATATATCAGCTGTAGCTAAATGCTATTAATTTTGTTAGTAACTTGGTCAAAGGTCAAAAGAAACTTTTGGCAAGCTGGCAGAGATTGGATGTCAACAGAGTGGGTGAGTCATCTCTAGAGAAACGATGTAGCTGATCGCATCATATCAATATCAGTAGTCAGAACCCTGATAAAGGGTTAGTTCAACTGAATTAAAAAATACAAAACAAAACAAACAAAAAATAAATAAAAAAAACATATTTTCTCCTTTACCCCTATTGGTATCTAGCCATGCTTATATTTTCTATGGATGGCAATGTCTGTCTATTTCAACAACTATTACATGGGTTGCCCTGACAGACATTTAGAGGATGAATCCTACTGATCCCTGACTTTTCTTCTAGCGCCACCAGCAGGTCAAAGTTTTCACTTATCCTGTGAAATATCTTAACATCTAGTGGATGGATTGGCACACAATTTGATACAGACATCCATCTTTGCCACCATAAGGTCAAATTAAAATGTGTGCAATACTTTGTTTTATAACCAAATACCTGCAAAACTATTGACTTTCCTGTCAGCTACAGCTGTACTTTGTGTTTGGTGACAAGCAGAAGCTGTTAGCATGCTAATATATTAAACTATAGATAGTGAACATGGTAAAATTTGCATTTAGCACTGCTGTGCCTAAGTACAGCTTCACAGAGCTGCTAGCATGGCTGTAGACTCTTAGTCTTGTTGGGTTTTATTTGGCCAGGTTTTAGATATTTGTCTTCTTTAACCATCAATATGACAGAACTTTGTATTGCAGATGAAGAATCATGCATAAAAAAGAAAGTAACCCAGGCAGTGACCAGCAGAAGTGGTAGTAAATGAAGAGCCGTTTGGGAGTCGAAAAAGCCGACTCTCAGAAAGGAACAGATCCATAAGATCTGGCTCCCTTTAAAGAGCTATAATTCCCATCACTAGTTACTTCCCATATACATGGCAAGCCCTAGTAGCTTGACAACATAAATTGTGACAATTCTCAAGGTATGTTACTTATTACATGCTCCTTTTTGTAGCTCTTGGCTTGGAATCCACAACTGTACCTCAAAGAAGTATTGATTGATTCATTCATTCTACTAAAATTTCAAACAAATGTCCAGTCTTTTAAATCTCTCAGCAAAATAAATATAGTGCACTGAAAACCATAATCCAGGCACTAGATTTAGCTAGCATTGTGGCTGCTTAGTTTGTTGGCTGCCTGGAACTGGAGGATTTAACTGATGATTGTCTGGCTGAGTGACTATATGTCTTATTCACTTAGCACAGCCAAACAGAGGGAGACTCATCTTGCTCTTGAGTTCTGTACTAATGAACACCCTTGCATCCGCCGCCCCTCCACCCACACCTCCCTTCAACACATCACTGTTTATGTCTATCTGTCCCTTCTTAATAGTTTGAGGGAGCTGTTCTAATTCCATCAACAGCCACTCACTCTGATGATTAGTGCCAGTCCACTGGTGGCCTGGAGGTCGCACAGTTGTTTGTTGACGTTGCTCTGAAGTAGTGCTCAGCTGCAGCGTCTCAATACACAGACTGAAGATGTGAAAAGCTGGCTCGGTGGTTGGCCATGTGTGATCGTACACACTGACAGCAGGTGACTGTTGATTATTAAAATTACATACTTGGATGTGAGAAACAAGTGACATGCTGCAACAGTAAGAGAAACACAATGAGTCTTGTTTATCAAACAAAATAACAAGACCTTCTAATAATAAACAGCCATGGCCTCATTTCTCTGTGAAATGGCTGATGTTATCACTTGTGTCAAATATGCACCCAACAAGACTATACAGGAAATAGAATTTCAACAAGGATGAAAATACTCCAGATTTGTGCCTAGTGATGGTCTATCAGCTGACACAGTACATGTTCCCCTTCTGGTCTTGGATCAAATGTGCTTCTCTCCAGTGTCTTCTCTCCAGTCTGAGAGAAACATGGTTGAGAAATCTTATTTAAGGTCATTTCAGTCATTTTCAACTACAGCAAGCTATGTGTTCCATGTAAACCATTCCTCAAATGTAAGAATGAAACTCAAAAAGGCAAAAGCTTTAAAATATTAAAAAATGTGCTAGTAGGTAATAAAGCATAAAAAAAGAATAAGAGAGGAAATAAATACCTGGTGAGGCAAGCATTCTGCGTGTTTTTGGCATATTCTGCATTTTTACATTTGTGCTTACCCAAAGTCACTTTAGAAGATCAATACCAAAACAAGACACACAATATGATTTTGCTAGGTTACTGTCTATTGATTATTTGTCATGAGCTCTACTGTGCAACGCGTATGGAAAAGCAACTGTGTAGAAATAACTGTTTTTAGTAAGGCTTGGTTAATTTATAAGACAAACAAATGTTATGAGGTATATTATTTGTTTTTGCAAGGCTGCCAGCTGTAGATTTGTCCTGCATATCTGCATAATTTACATATTTTAAGCTTTGCTACCATCTCAAACAGCTGAAGAGTTTTGCATCACATGGAATGAGTAATGCCCCTTCAAATTTCAGTCAGACTGAAGCTAATAAAATGCACAACCAACCCTCAAAATTGAGCTTGTACAGCACAAATGTACTCAAGGGAGCAGCACCCCTCTGGTTAGCTGCATTTTCTAAGCCACTGGTTGAGATACAATGCTACAGCCCATTAGAAAATTTGAGATTGTGTGTGTGGACTCTAAGGAAACAGACCATTTTGAGCTAGGCTCACTGTCAGAGCATCCCCACAGCACTTTCATCTACCCACTTGCTCCCACCCGCAGCATTGCATGACAACTTTGGCTGCAGCAATACTGGCAGGATCCTGCAGCCCCTGAAGGAGTCAGGCGATTATGCATCCCTGTAGCCATGATATTCTGAATTACACAAAGAAGACTAGAGGCTGCCTTGGTCGTATTGTCTTTTATGTAAGAGAAGCTCCAGAAAACACAACCTATTGACACTGTCTGCACAAGAGGGGACAACACAAAACAAAATAGGTTAGTGTCTGTTTCTCAACTGGCAAAAAAGACTAAAATAACTTAATTTGTGGGTAAAGATATCTGGATGTAGCTTCTACACTACATAGCATACATGGTCATTATGCTGCCATCCAGCTTTAAAGGAGACCTGACAATCAGGCAATTGAAAATCCCCCAGAGTCTCACAGTAGTCCAATAGCAGGTATTTGACATTTAATATACATTTGAAATGGGAGGATTTTGGTCTTGTGGTTGGTCTGGATGTTCATATAGCAACCAAATAAATACTTAATGAAACTTATTGAAGTACGTGGTGCACTCCACTGTGCAAACACTGATCACTAAAGATGTACCCATACCCCAAGATATTACTGCTCCCATACATATAGCAAAGTACAAAAAAAATCACAAAGAAATCTAAACAAGTCTTCAAGAATGATCCAGTATACTACAATACATCATTTAATACTCATATGAGGGCATTTCAAGAAACATTAAAGCTGCACTAGCTCTCTTCCATATTCACTTTCATGTTTGGTACTTAACATTTTGCAATAATATACTGTGTTTTTTATTTTACCCTCCATATGTGTTGCTGATACATAAGTAGAGTACCTCTCTTCCAACAATAGAAAAAAAACTATTTGTCAATAATAATTGCAGTTCCTACACTTACAATGAAAGTGACAATTACTCAGAAAATGAATTCAGAATGCCTGTTGTAGCTGCAAAATACAAATGAGCTTTATTGTATTTAAGGAGAACCACAAAATCCCCACAAAATCACTCTGACACAGTCATTGTGTTCATAAAGTCGGCCTCTATTCAGTCAAGGGAATCAGTGGAGCGGCTATAACATTTGTCTCTTGACACTATAACGACAGTTTTGGGTCTCTGCTTTCTTTAGAGAGAATTATTCACTATCTTCAAATGCAACTGTACTGTTCAATTGAATGTAATGTAATGTGATGTGCAATGTAAATGTGATGTATAACACAGTGCAAATTCTGATTACAGTGAAACAGGGGTACTCATATAGTAGCTTTAGCACTAGATAGTAACTAGCTAGAAAACCAAACACCACAATGTCTCATTTTATATGTAAAAGTCAATGCAATGCTAACCCTAACCCTGCATCTCCTTAAGCATTAGTATTTCCAGGACAGTTCACCACTATTGATTTGAGAGGAAACAGCACCAGTAAAAGAAGACAATACAAATACAAGTGTTTGATGTGGAAAAGGCGGTAAGACAAAGAGAGAATGTGGTGCACAAAAAGACACAAAGATCTCAGATAAGTCACTATTAAGTTCAGGACTCTTGTCTCAGTTTTTCTTTTTCTCCCTATTCCATGATTTCCCCTTAAAGCCAAACACAGATCCAGAGTGGGTGACAAACCAGCACAAGTCACAACAGCACGGTAAAGACCATAATTCTGATAGGGAGAGTCCCTTGCAATTCTTATTACAATAAAGTTCAGTATATATCATAGTCAAGTTATCAGGTCCAATATTTCCTCACCAATTTTATGATTCAAAACAGGACTAGAATTTCATCAATGGGCATGTATATAGAAACGTAAAACCGTTATTTATATTTAAATTAAATTGCAATGCAGGGAATTGCCTGGAATTCCCTATGTCTTGCTTTTGTACCACATCTCTATGAGAGTGAGAATCAGAGAGCAGGAAAGAGTGTGGGTGTTTGTGTGTGCATGCATGTATATCTGTGTGTGAGTCCGAGCATGTGTGCATCTTGTTCATGGCAAGAAATCAGCTCAGTTTAGCACATAATGGAAATGTGAATAGCCCAGAGCGCCTCTCTCCCACACAGGGAGAGAACTGGCTGGGAGCAGCCTGCATCTTTCCAAATCCAAACAGTGAAAGGGAGTTAGCTAGGTTGAAATCCTGCCCCCTTTTTCTCTCCCTGGAGTGATTCACAGCTCTACCCATACATTGCTCAAACAGGTCATCCAAACAGGTCTCACTAGCTGTCTGAAAACATATTCACACACATATGCGCACACATGCTATGCACACGGCTAAGCATACACACACACACACTTGTAGGTTCAGTGGATAGGTGACGTTGCTCTTATTATGACAGATGACATCTTATATGTGGATCCCTTTGCACAACAGCCCGAACATGTTATGCTTAATTTAACATAAAGTCTACCTTTTTCAGATTCAACATTAACACATTTTCACATTTTCATACACCCCACAAAAAGGTTACCAACCTCAACACATACTGCACAACTTTTCCATTTTTCTGTCATGCAACACTGAGACTCCTTTGACCAGGGCATTACCTTTGTGCCCAGAGGGACATGATGAAAACTCAGACTTACATGCTACTTCTAGAGATGCGTTCCGGCTTACGGCCTCTCCTAGATAGTTTCGGGCTACGCACACATAGCTGCCATCGTCAGGCTTGCTCCGTCGTCCGTGGACGATGCGTAGGAAGAAGAGGGACCCGCTGGGCAGCAGCATACGGTGGGAGCGGGGGTTGTCGCGGTCCGTCTCAACGCGCTCCCCATCTTTGTACCATTCCACTGTGGGGGATGGACGGCCCTCTGCCTTACAGTTGAGAGTGGCTGGTTCCCCTTTGGACACAATGAGGTCAGAGGGGTGCTCCACAATGCGGGGCGGGAAGTCTTCTTGGCGAAGACGAGACCCTAGAGGGGAACAAGAGAGTAAATCACCCATTAAAGAAAACGTCATAATATGCACATTGAAATAAATAATGCATTTGAAACTGCAGTATATTTGGTATATTATATATATATATATATATAGTTAAATATATATAGCCTACAGTACACAATAAATGTATGCACATTTGTAAATGTGATTGGTATAATACAACTAAGAATAATTTCCTTACAGTGCTTGACAGCAAAGTTGATTAGTGTCAGGTTCTTACTGGCTGCACTATATGCTGTGTTACTACACTCAGGCTCCCATATTTACTTTCACAGGCAGGAGCCGAGGAGTCATTACATCTCATTAGCTTTTTCATTAACACGTTCCATCAAACACTGACATCATCAAACATGTTGTCTCAGTGGGTGTAGAACAGCGACTGCTGCATTGAATTTTTCACTTACTGTAATAGTGTGGATATAAAAAGTTTACAATTCCCTTTCCTCCCTAAAGGCTACATTATCATATTACCATGCATAATATTTAGATTTTAACGTGAGTATTTGATAGGCAATCCTCAGCAAATGTCAAGAGAATGCCTAATCCTGACTATCCTGATAAGAATAATGTCATAATGTGTGTAACCGCAACCCAGTTAACAACCCTTACTCTGCTCATGTTTCACATTTATTTGGCCGTGAACACCTTAGCTCAAATCAGTGCTGTTTCTTAAATTCCACCTCTAAATGTCACAGAGGAATGACCCACATGTAGTGCCACTGTGCTTGTTGCAGATATGACAGCATCACAACTCTCATCTGGTTCATGGTGTACGAGCACATTACAATGTCTGTGTTAAAAGGTCTTCCTTTTTTGTTGTGTGCATGCAAACAAACCTAGAGTGTGATTTTTGAGTAGCTAAAACAGATATTTTTGGACTGTCATAAGGCGAAGCAATAAATAAGATATAAATAAATGAAAATTATGTTATACGGTCTCTTGTCTTTTTGCCTCTGATGCTGACAAATAATACAAATTGCAAAGGCAACCATGAGGATTGGCCGCTACAAAGCAACTGAAATAAAGCTGCAAACATGAGTAAAATTGATGTGACAGTCTATAATATTTAGTTTGGGTTTGTTGACAAAAAGCATTCCATTAGCAGGCGCCAACACACCAAACCATGGTGAAACATTGTGTTTTTAACATGCTTTTAACACCCTATACATATCTTGGGTAAGTAATTATTTGCATGGATCCACAATGACACACAAATAAACACAGTTTGTATAATACTGACTTCTTCTAATTGGTTGTCCCATTACCCAGTCTCCAATGTGGTTAATGCAGAGTGTGAGACTTGTGCTGTCAGACAATAGAATTGAAATTAGATGATTTAAGTTGTGGGTGGCTCAGTCGCTCAGTGGTTGGTACTGTCATCTAACAGCAAGAAGGTCCTGCGGGGTCCTGTCAGTCTGTTAGCTCTGGACTGGCAACTCGTCCAGGGGGTTTGCTTGTTTTCTGCTCAATGCATGCCCCAGCACCCCATGACCCTGAATATGAATAAGTGGGGATAGAAAATGAATAGATGGATGGATTTTTTATGTGACTCCTTGAACTAAATGTTGGCATTTTAACAGCTGAATAGTCCTGTCTTGATAACTGCTCAGGTTATAAATTCAATGATAATTTGGCTGGAGTCTTAAAATATTGATTACTGGTAAAGAAACATTTAGAATACCCCTTAACTTAAGTATCAGTCTTTGTGTACACCCAGGTCTTTTTGTCACTGCCAGTGGGTCTGTTTGTGGGGATCTATCCATGGTGCTGAAGCTGAAACTCAAGGTCTTGCAGGAAAAAGCTGTTAAGGAGTCTGTGTTGAGTCTTGTAAGCAGGGACCACTCTAATAAAAGTCACTTTGAGGTGACATCTGTCTACCAGTGGAGTTCAGATTAACTCAATTTAGGCTTATAAAAGATTAATTTGATTGTCAAGCAAAGTGCACCTGTCATTCCGATTCTTTCTGTCATTAGAAAAATTAAGTTTGAGGTGTCACAACCACAAAGTCAGTCCAAGCCTGGCAAATTCAAAATCAGTATTATCTTTAAAAAGCAGAAGAGATAGATACAAACACTCAAAATGGGCAAAATGTAATATAAATTGTATTAGACTGCACAGACTGCAAACAGACTGCATTATCCTCTCTAATAGATCACAGATTACCTACAGTATTGCCACAGGCATAATCAGTCAGACACCATCAATTGGGATAACTTGTGCCTCCTTCTCACAGATGTTCAGATAGTAAATCGAAAAAGGCAAAAATGTACACTGAGTTAACTGTTAATCAGCAAAACAATGGAAACACCATTCAGCAGCAGTCCAGTACAATCTACAGCCTTCAAGTCACCTTAGAGTTCAACCAACACCTCCCTGAAAAACACTGATCACTGTAAGCTTCACAAAAATACAGTAAGATTAACTGCAGAACCATTGCATTGCTTTGTTTTGCTTTAGATTGCACAGATGTGCTGTAACAACCAAACTGCCAGCACAGTCATTCAAATGTCCTGTAACCACACAAATCCACACCCACTTGAGCACACATGCACTTAATTTACTCCACTGACACATATTTACGTTCTATGGGCTGCAGGGGACAATGCATTACAAAACACACGATAACACTTCCTGTTAAGAATCTTATTATGTCTCTTAGGTGCAGCTGCATTTGTACATATGGGCAGTATTGTATGAGTAACCTGTGGACACAAACATTCAGGAGTTAATTTCCAGGTTATATGAGTAAGCATCTTCTCTATAGCACATTAGACATTTCAGCTATAGGACATACAGTTAGCTCCATCATCTGCCTAAGCAACCTTTTGCATTTAAGGCCACAGAATATGATCCAAGATGAGTCAGCCCATACATTTGCAACACTTTTGAAGGACTATACATGTACAAGACAACCAGCACAACCTGATCTAGGGAGTTGAAATGACTTTAAAACAATTGACCCAGGTCTCTTTTCTTTGAGAGTTAAAAAAAAAAGTTTATGTGGCCAGCACACATTTTAAACCACAATACTTGCGAAAATGCAGGCAATTTTAGAGCTGCCAAAGATTGTACTCAAATAACAAATGTGATGAATTAGGGCAGCCCTTATGAATAAATGTGCAACTTTCGTATCCAATCCATTAAACAGTTGGCCTGGCACAATATCTAACATCAACACTAAATGAATCAACTATATGGCGCATTGGTGCATTTATGATTTCAAACACGAATTCAAGAGGAACAAGACATTCGAAGGAGGCCTACATGATGTGGGATACTCCGTATCTTCTTGTTGCACTTGAACTGACAAGACCATAGGTCGAAAAGGCTTCAGGTCACAGCACAGTGTGTTTTTCTAAAGCTTAATGTGAGGTAAGACATAACTTCAGTCGTAACATTTAGTAATAGATGTATTCATAAACTTACCGTCGGTTTGGGTGTACAGAAGTCCAAAGACAAATACATACTGTAGAGGACCCATTCTGGCATATTGGCCCCGTAAGCTATCGGCGCATGAATTCCTCCTCAAGCGAAATAAAAAAAAAAACAGTCAATTAATCAATCAGTCCTGTTTTCACTTGCGCGACTTTGTGACAATTTACTGTCTCAAGTTAGTGAACTAAAACAACCAAAACAGTCTTTTCAGCCGCTGGAAGGAATCATTCTCATTCGCATGTCCATTCTTCCTCTCCAAGAGCGCACCAGTAAGCAGTGGTCTGTCGACACGTTGGGAATTTCTGCAGTCACCAATTGCAAACATCACCGACGCCCAACGACACTCCAGTTACCGATGGTTTCCCCGTCCGACCGCATTCTTCTGACACTTCACCGGGTCCGACCGCGGGCAAACGCATCCATCCTCACGCGGGACAAGTTGAGGGATGAAAAGGCGGAGAGATGGGATTCAGTCAGAGGTGAGTAGCTGCACGGTGCAGCACAGCACAGCCCCTCCTCTCCACCACTCCGCTGCCCTGGGAGAAACTAACCGGTGAATATAACATACACAATAGATCAATAGAACAATAGAACACTAAAACTCACTAGCACTTTACATTGTGGACGATTGGATGCTGATAATGATGTTCAGGAGTGTTTCTTTCCGTTTTTTATGGGAGACAATTTAACACAAACAGCTGATAAATTCACTAGACACAGTCTGCAGCATGATCAATATGTATTTAAATGAAAGTATGCTGCTTTAGTCATTTTGTTGGTCTTTCTTCCAAGTCTTTCTTAGATTAGATGCCTTGGGTGGATTTAGATTTTTGTAATTATTATTTAATTGCATGGCTGTCCTTATCAGTTTACAAAGAACAAAAACAAACCTCATTAAATGTCCTTTTCTCATACAGAAGTGTTTCTGTGTTTTGTTTTTTTAACATGCAGTATCAGGACAGTCTACCAGCTATACTTTTACACATTCAGTTAATTTAGGAAAATCCAATTAAAAGTTCTGGTATGCAACATTTAAACTGCAACATGAGATACAGTATATGAGCCATTTTGTTTCTCCAACAAACAAACATGCTTCTGCTGTTTTGCAGATCTAATCTTACAGAGTTGATGCATTATTTCTGTAGCCTATTATTACTTCTGTATTTTCAATTCTATAGATATATCAACACCATCCTGTCAAAAAATACAATGTGTATACAAAGTCAAAGAATTTAAACAAAGCCACCTCCCAGTTTTACTGGGTGGCATTTTCTTTTCATTTTCATGGGGAAAAAGCTCTTACAAAGGTGAATCACTGTAAAGAAATTGCACTTCATTTCTGCCCACTGCCTGAGGTGATTATTCGGCCTTGTCATCAATACTGCTCAATATTGTCAATAGCTTTATAAATGCAGTGCCTCGCCATGAGACTAAAATGAGATGGGCTGGATCAGGTGCTATTGATCCAGAGGGTGAAATTAAACCATTTTTGGCACTGTGTTCACAGCAGTAGATCGAATAATAATTGTGGACGATGGCTAAATAGAGCCTGTATGAAGGGGGTGTAAAGTGAACACAGTCATTTAAATTGGATGGATCTCATCCATCAGAGACTGATGTTTTCAATAGAATTTTCCTGTCAGATTGTTCTCATGGCGGCTCAGCTCAGTTCATTGTGTTGTCAAGACCTCTTGCACGATGCCAGCCTTTAACAAAACTGAAGTGAATATTAACAAACAAGGAATAAGTGTTGTATTTCCGTCACTGAAAAACCAGGATGCAGTGGGAGATTTAGGTAACTTGTCACTAATTGACTGTTTTTCAGATTTCATGCAGAAATTAATAAGAAATTAATAAAATCACAATATCAAGGTGACCTTTAATGATCTGAGAAGGAAACTTCACAACATGTTGCCAAAAGAGTTAAAATGCTGCTATTCATCATAAGCAAAGCTTCAAATGTTAGTATCTATGTCATATCTCTTCCCACAGAGAATTGAGAGAGAAGGTAATAGCCACAGTGGGAAACTACAATGTAAAGTCAAAAAGGTAATGCCAGGGCCTAAATGCAAGAGAGATATTAAAATATTCAGTCTAGAAGCTGAAAAATGTGATTATTAATGAGCATCATCCAGTGACATTGTCACAGTTAAAAGTTACAGACATGAAGTTTGAGACACTCTGAACACTACTGCATGAACCCATGCTATCAGGTGGTCCGCTGAAACTACTCAGATATTGGTAGCTATTGCTAGTATTGTAGCAGTACCACACTACATTATACACACTACATCAACCGTAAATAACACAAAAAGATTTCAGAATTAAGTATGCCACGGGACTAGGTTACGTCTCTTGGGCCAGCCCATTTTAGCTTAGTGACAATATAGAGCTGATTATATAGCAGCTAATTGTTTAATATGAGGCTTGCGATTCAATAGATGATGCATTGAACAACTGACCACAGAGTCTGTTAAAAATCTGCACAATAGGGCAGTGCTGTGCTGCGATGAGATGAATCTCCATTTTTTGTCACCATATTATGTGTAAAAGCACTGCATATCATTGATTTAGTTTTTATGTTATCTTGCCGAGAAAACACTCTAAATGGCTACACAAAGGTCCATTCATATGCCAGACCTTACTTAATAAGAAAAATTAATTGTGAGACATATCTTCAAGCTTCGTGCTCTCTTACTGCCCTTACATTGTGTGAAATATGACACCACTATGATGTAGCAAATCAAACTGGTATTTTTGTAAATCATAATACTCTCAATACATACTGTACGTTACAGAACTAGAGTTATACTCAGAGATGCTGATCAACTTTGACCGAGCCAGTCTTACTTACGCCTCAGTTATGGCAAGAAGATGCTAATTAACATATCATCTGAAAAAAGGTGTGATACATCTGGGAAAAGGACATTCATAGGGATGGGAGATTGAAAATGGAATTAAAATGGAGAAATCCAGGAGAAAATGGCATGTGGCATAAGTAATTGCATAATGGCATTTGATGTCTAGCATAAGGTCAAAAAATAGAATATGCGTTTATTGAGTGAGGTGATTTGATGTTTATCTTTGAAGTTGAATAAGATAAGAGAGGCAGAGAAAGACTCTGTCTCACTGGGACAGACATGTTTCCAGGCAACGCGGGATTCAGCTGCCTTTCTCTCCCAAACCAAAATCAAAAGGGCTTCTGGCTCTCATTAATCTACCTCTCTCTCTCTCTCTCTCTCTCTGTGTTGATCACACATAGGAGACAGTGTCAAGGTCACAAGTTTTGTCCGCACCATTACCTACTCATAACCATGTTTGTCCAAGCCAGGAATGTTGGAGGTAACAGATGGTCTGTGTGACACTGTGTTCAACACCAGGCATGCTCAGCCCTAGTGAGAGTAGACAGAGTAGACATGTGTCCTGACCACAAAGCCCAAACCTGTATACAAGTGACAAGCGTCTGTCTAACAGCTTAGGGTGTTCACTCCGGTGGATGCCTGAAATAGTGCCTTGAAATTTACACCAATGATATCAGTATTTTCATATTACGTGCAATTAGAGACATTGAAAAACCCACAGTGAAAATTATGAAATGTTTTTAATCATAGCCATACTGTATCACACACCATTTTAAATTGGAGCATCAAAATATATGAACGCTGTTGTGGTTGGGTTTATTTACAAACATAAAAAATGGAATGTGTTCAGCTTTTTGCTGTACAATTTGTTGAAACAATTTTTGCATTTCATAGACAAACTACTGTAATAGAAACACTTTATGACACACAGTAAAGACATCCAATAAAACAATTTATTTTTTAATGTACCCCTGGCTTTTCCCCTTGCATTTTACTGTGCATTTTTGCTGTGGTGAGTTTCTGCCTTGCGTATCTCCCCCTCGTGTTCAGACTGGCTGAGTTACAGAAGTTATTAGGATAATGTGTGGGGGGTGTTTTTCTGGCTCTCAGGGAAACGTGTTGTGCTTCCTTACGAATGCGCCAAGAGTTAGTCAGGGGCTGAACAAGTAGGAAGTAGGGAATGCTAGATGACTGCTCAAGCAAATCCCTATGGGGGATTTCCAGTCCCAACTCAAAACCCTACAGTAGACTTTGAACAACTGATGGTCAAATGGCAGACTATTGTACTTGAACAGTATCACTGTGATAATGTAAAACCTTACAGAGTAAAAACAACACAAGTTGGCTGAAGAGAAGATGCTAAATCAGCTGATGGATGAATTTTTCTTTGCAGGTTGAATGGTTCATGGAAATAAAATTGTTGATACATTTTACGCTGTTTATGTTTAGTGTCAGAGGTTACCCCAGCAGAATCATTTTGTGTTTCTTTAACACCTGCTTAAAAATAATTGGGAAGAGACCATCTGCATCAGAAAGAAATGCACCAACTAACTTTGCCTTTTGATCATACACATACATGATGTAGATATTTTTTTAGCTCGCACAGTTCTTATTGATTAGCAAAAGCTGATGAAAAGATGCTGGATATGGCTATTATAAATGTCATTTGTTAATATGATCTAGGACGAGGTAGAATTAGTATAGTATAGTTAACAAGTACTTACTATTTGAAAAAGCTCATGTCATCTACTACATGTGTAGTTGTAACGGATGCATGATCACTCCATGCTACACCGCCAGTTTTAGGGCAGAGGGCATTGTCCATCACGGTGAAACATTGCCCTATGTCTCTTTGAGTTTGAGAAGGCTGGAAGTATGCTTTGGACCCTACAGGGGGTGCACACATAAACTATGCAGTCCAAAATGACAACCATGCTACAGAATAAATTCTACCATTGCAAAACCAAAGAGATGATTTGAAAATATAGTTATGTTAATAACTGTCTCTACAATAGAGGTTCTTTTGAGTTATTGTGCTACTGTCGTTTTCCAGATCGAGACTGTTCTATAAATCTCAAACTGTACCATACCTCTCGGGACACTTTTGAAGTAATGTGCAAAGGACTCTTGAAATCAAAGCTAGACATCACAAGATGTCTCTACTCAAGAGTTATAGTTTTATTTCTTCAGGATGAGTGGTGTTGTCAATGTGTTACTAACACTTTATTCTGTTGCAGTGGACACATTGCTTCTTCTGTATACTTTCACGCTCCACAAAACACCATTGAACCCCTGACACACCTTACTAGAGTGGAGAGAGAAGGGCCCAATCCTACCAACTCCATTTAAATGCTTTCAAGGTGAAAAAGGCCCCATTCAGCTTCTAAAGTGGAAGAGGTACTTTGGAGGACACTAGTGAGCTATATCTCTAGCGATATAGATGTGGAGGAGAAAGGTTTGTATTTGATCAGGCGCAAGGACAATTACACCATTTGTTTTTCCTCTGGATGAGCACAGGAAAAAAATAGAAAAACAAGGAAGGAAAGTCTGAAAGCAATATAAGGGAGAAACTCCAGGAAGCACTGTGCTCTTAACATTTTCAAAATGGCAGATAATAGACTTCTCCCATGCGTGTAAACATTGCATTTCCATAGAAATGGCCTTTTTCTGTGTCTCAAACGGGTAGTCATGGGTGAGGGAGTTATGTGGCACTCACTTCTTAATCTTATTAGATTATTTATTTCTAAAATGGCACTGGTTCCCTGGTTTTAAAAGGAAATAGAGAAAAATAAAGTAAGACAGAATCTAAAAGAGAGCTGTTGGCAATTTGAGTACTGCTTCAAACAGTAAGGTACTTTCTATCAATCAGATTTATTTTAATATAATTGTTCTGTTAATAGATCTGACAACAGGCTATAGGCCTAGAATAAGTCTAGAAATTCACTCAGAGAAGTCACTTGTATATTATGAAGTGGAAACAAGAAGTTTTATTGTAATTTTATACATATTTCATTAGTCTGTAAAGCCAAAATTTTCAAATTTCGAAAAGTATCCACAGCATCTCTTCTAACAGCTGGGTTGCAACATTTTGCAGTTTTGCTGTAATCTTGCTTCTGATTCTCTTAAGTAGCAGTTGATCAATAGTAATATGCAACTCTTTAATATAATAATCTCTGTAGGATGTTCTGATCATTTATGATATACGTTGTGTCTCATTTTAGAGTAGTATGTGTGGGATTGTGTGCCATCATTTTGGTGTCTTTTAGGCACGCTCTTCAGAACATAATAACTCAAGAACAATACATGCCAGAAACCTAATACATACAGCACAAGTTTCCCTTAGAAACCTGTCTTGAACTCCTCTAAAGCAGATGATCTGATTATATTTTGGAGGACTTTTGCCCCATAAATTAACATTTCTGCAAGGAAAAATAGATTCATTTTAGACTACTGTCAGGCTCAGACAGCACCTCTATTTCTGAGGACATTGTCCTCATAGATAAATGGTGGGCTGCTCCATTAACGGGGTCCTAGGATCCAAGCAGAGGAGTTCAGGAGTGTCAGGGTGTGGGAGTAAGAGGGGCAGGGAGGTTGACCATTGATTTTGTGCATCACTTCCAACTCTCTGTTGTCTGCTCAGTCTTGCATGTGTCCCTGACCTATGTTCATGAGGTTATGAGGTATGAGGTTTCTGGGTAGTGACCGAAAGAATAAGATTATGGATACAAGTGACAGAGGGTTTATGGCCTCATTCTGTGTGGCACGGTGAGGTATTTAGTGATCCAAAAGGACCTTGGTATCGTTACTGCTCCTGCACATTGGCAGAATCTGCTGTGGTAGTTCAGGATGCACCCAGGGGCATTGCCAAATCCAGTAGGAAATGCAGTGAAAACATTTTTTTGGTAATAAAAAGGTATTCATTGTAGTCAGTAGTTTAAACTGATTTAGTTGCTTAATTTTTGAAAAAACATAATGACATGTGACACAATCCCAAACCAGAGCACTGTTGTTGTTTACATTTCAGTAGTGATAAATCTAAAATTCATCTAAAGGGTTTAATAATAAAAGAAATACTTGATTTTAACGAATTGGATAACGCCAGTTAATTGTCACTGATTTGAGGGAGTACTGGATAACTGAAAAATAAAAGGGGAAAATAAACCATAATCATTTTTAAAGCAATTCTAATGTACAGCACATATACATTTATAGATCCTATCAACTGGTTGTTACCTTTACCTGATTTTCACTGTAGTGTCAACATAAGATGCATTCGAACAAATAAGAGTCAAGCGGCGCGCTCATGAAGTAGTTGATACATGAGGATACCTGCTAAATTTATGGTCTTCCATCATACATACCAGACAACGTTTTACTAGGTTTGCATGGTACTACATGTAACTGGTGGCTTTAGCTTTGGCCTATTCAACTCCAGTAATCTATCAGCAAATATTTTGTTTCACATCGTGAGTCATATTAGCCTTTTTAAGATAGCGTATTGGTGCAACAGCCCTGGCATTACTGTATGAAGCAATACATCAGTCGATCATATCCCTAGTGATAACAGGAACATAGAAATGAGATGGAGCTTAGCTTGCAGGTGTCTTACACTTGGTGTGAAAAATTCAATACTCCTGACTCACAACCTCGGAAAAAAAACGTGTACTACACAACCAAGGACACTGTGTTGTACATTGTTGCTGTCTGTGAGACAAATGTCAGCAGAACTCAGACCTATACTCACATGAAGCCTACAACAGCTACACTACCCCAACATTACTCAGACACTTGCATTGCCGCAACACTGATCTCAGTCATTTCTGATCTCGCCATCGTTCTTAACAAAACAGAATGATGGGGTTATGACAGAACTGGGGATGATATATGACTCGTCATGTTAACATAGCTGTGCCATTGTTTCACATAATGATTCATTTCCCATGAAACTGGCCCAACAGTACAATTCAGCAACTGGATATTGAAATTTAAATTGGTTAAAGAAGCAGATATGAGCGTTAGGTACAGAAAGTACAACACTTATTTTGTCCACTAGAAAGTAAGTATTGAAAGCAAAAGTGTTTGGAGAAGGCCCACTTGGGACTGTCGGTAAATTAAATGATCTAGAAGACGATGGCGAAAGTCATTTTCAAATTTGGCCATGGCTTTATGTGCAAGGTTGATTGGGAGGGAGAGGATACAGTGGGGATAAGGGCATATTACAGGGAGGAAGATTTCACCTTCATTTTTTATTTCAATGGCAACATAAGAGAATTGAGGACAATATATATCTACTGAAAACTTGAACACTAACACACAATCTGAAGTCAGCACCTTTTTGTGATTATTTCTTTATTGAGTTTTTGCATAGTATATCCCACTGGTGGATGCATAACAGTTTGTTAAAATATAGCACATAAACATGTTGAAGGACTGTATTACATCATGATGTGACCACACTACATAATGTTTCCCTCCCCAACCCAATCTCCAAAACCATCCCTCATATCCCACCACCCCCACATAAGGGCCTAAGGGAAATAAAAAATAATAATAATAACAACAACAACAATATTTATTATTATTATAATGCGTGCATGCACAACAGAAAGCCCATGTATAAAATATATATATGAAATGTCTGCAAATACAACACAAAACAATACAACATATTACTTCCAACACATCAAGTACAAACTTGTGTGTATACACACCTGAAGATCCCGCAAGACGGGAAAAGTGAGACTAATGAAAAGAGATAAAAAGAGGAAATAAATAATATAGGAGATTGAAAAGTCTTGCATTATGGTATTTATGTAACTATATATAAATAAATTAAAGGTCAGGCTGTGTGGGAATTCACACTGCTCCAAAATACAACAAATACTTCTAGGTAGGTATTTGGTCAGATTTCCAATGTTGCACAACAAGTCCTCTGCCCATTCCTGGTTATCTTTAATATGTACTCCTCTCTTCATTAGGTTACACTGGCTCCCTGTTGTTGCCCGCATCAAGTTCAAAGCGATGCTCTTGGCCTACAAGACCACCACTGGTCCTGCACCATCATTGCTAATACAGCCCTAAGTTCCTGCCAGATCCCTGCACTCTGCAAGCGAACAACGTCTGGTGGTACCATGCCAAAAAAATCCCTCTCGCGCACCTTCTCTGGATCTGTTCCACATTGATGGAAAGATCTGCCTTTTCAGCAGATTATGTAGCCACCTTTAAAAAACGCCTGAAAACGCATCTCGTCCGTCAACACCTTACTGACAATCACTAACTTCTACTTCCTTTCTATCTCTTTTCTTTAAAAAATAAATAAAAATAAAAATAAAATAAACTTCCTATCCTTAGCTTTGTTTACTGTGCTGGGCTTTAACGGTTCCACCAAAGACAGAAACTGGAGTTCAGAAATGGCTTGAAGTGGTAAATGCAGCCAGCTGTTTTCCATATCCATTTAAAGTGGGAGTAGATGGGATGGGTTGTAAGAGAAATGAGAAGTGATACAGAAAAGGTATTAGCCAGAGGTACAGGTGAATATAAATATCCCTCTATATGAAACCAAGGTGGTGCACGCTCTGGAGGTAATGACCATTTTTCTAAATGCCAGAGACAAAATGAGTACTGATAGAGAAGGAGATTAGGCAGCCTGTAAAATCTAATTAAACTTAGGAAGAAAACTCATGTTAAAGGTGCTATTGATAACATTCAGCCACTAGATGACCCCCTTTCCATTTCATTCCAGTGGCTGCCAGTTGCACAACCTGCATGTTTCATGTTCAAGTTGACTCCGAGGGACTGTATATAGCTATACATTAGCTATAGATTTAGGTTACTTTGTGCGGTGCTGTTTCATGTAACGTTATCTATGGTAATCTTAGGCTATGGCTTGCTAAAAATTGAAATTAAACCTTTTTTTCCTCCATAATTTAATAATTACCGGGGCCCTATATTGCAACACTTACCATAAAAGAACATTTCAATCATCCTTACACTATAAGACATTATGTAAATATTTACATTTTAATCCAATCAGAGTACAGTATAGTAGGCTACCTTGTAAGGATGCTATTAAAAACCCACGGTGCACTACAGGTGGTGTTAGCTAGCGCATAGTGTTGAACTAACATAACATATCTGAGTGCACAGCAACAATGGCTACACGGAAAAAAGACAACTGTATGACCATGTCACTATTTTCAAATTTACAGTAGTTCTGAACTAATTGAATTAATTAATTTACCTTCAACATGACACATTGGTAATATATTGGGATCCCACGTCACTGTCTTTTACTGTACTGACCCCAGGCCATATTATGTCGGACCCTAGCCCACTTCTAAATCCCCCCTGATCTGCACCTTTGACATAAGGGAACTATAAAGTTAGGTAACTGACTAGACTCTGTATATAAAGTCTATGGACACAACCATCACTAATGCTAATGCAGCTCTTTAGGGATTGAAGCCGCTATTTTTCTAATTTTGAAAATCTAACCAGCAACAACACAAGGTTGTAAGGACATTGATTGTTGGTAGTTTTTGACGACTTTGTTTAATTTTATGGGTTATTGTTTTTTTGTTCAATTAGATAGCTAATGTGTGCTAACGTCAGTGTCCGTTTTATCCACACCAACTAACAAATATTCTATGTGATACCAACTTCGTTAAGCCTTGTTAGAAGCAGGAACCAAACGTCAGACATCTCAAACAGAGGTAAACAAAACATTCAGTCAAAATTTTTAAAATGATTAATTCACAATCATAATATGTTTTTAGGAAAAGTTATACATTTATTCCGTACATTTCTAAAAGTTCTCTGGATGCAGACTATTTTTTTTAAAAATATTTGTCTACATAAAAATGTTACCAATAAAACCCTTAATAATGTTAACCTTATTCCACATTGTCAGACAACCTGTTGTGATATGTGACCATGTAGCATTTTTCTACTCCAAAAAGCTATACATGTTTTAAATGGATAAACAGCACAATTAACCCTCCTATTGTACATTTTTAGTAAAATCTCTGTTAATTTTATGGTGTAGCCTCAGAGGGATTAAAATTCAAATCAGGCAGGCAGAGTGCTGAATGTGAGTTCACGTATGTATGGTTTAAAATCATTCTACAATTACAAGCTCTCATTTATGATGTATCAGCTTTTCCCGCAGTGTAACTGTGCTCTTCACACTGATCCTTGACTCCCACCACATTGCATAAAATTTAAAACATACTGAAACGCTTGAAACACTATCTGGTATTTAAAAGTTAACCTGCCTGCTGGTCCTTGGCAGCTGACATCAAAATGATCCTTGCAGTCTATGTAAAATGCATGGTGGTTGCAAGAGCAGAGACAGCTATTTCATCAAAAACAGCGTGAGGCTCTTTCTTCTCACTGAACTCTTCTCTGGTCAGTTTCATCATTAATCTCATTCATCTCCATCTACCAGAGTGGATGAAAGAATGCAGATGCATGTTTCCTGTATTATCAAGATAACGCAAACATTCCTTATTATTTGAACTTGCTGAATGGCTGTAATTAACATCTGACTCATTGTACCAGACAAGATGTTCATGAAACAAAATCATCAGCTGCTAAACAACAAAAAGCAGAGGTCTGACTGGCTATGACCATGACATGTACAACTCTCTCCACATTTTGGCTAATTTGTATGTATCACCTTACCTTACAGTAAAACTTAATATTGGTCTCTGTTTCCCTCACAATATTTCCTATTTGGGGTAATGTTTACCAAAAGAACTCAACCGGGAAGGCTATGATATAGCTTGAGGGTTGTGGAAAGTTGGAAAGAATTTGAAAGGTCTTGGTAGATCTCCATTAAAGAATTCAATGTCCAAGGAGAAGCTCATTATTTATGGCTAAATCAGGTAATAACTTAGATTAATTGATGACTAATTAGGTTTAGAAAAAAAGGTACTTGTGAGGCTGTTTGACTGAGAACATTCAAACGAACGAGACATTTAACAGGACAACAATACAGTAGGGTATGCATGCTCTGTTGGTATTGGAACCTGAAGCTGTGACATGCATCTTTGTTCCTGAACTTAGTTAATGTTGTAACTTCATTTGTCAACTCTAATAGTAGACTTAACTATAGTGATGCCCCCAGGTGTCACTGCAATAACTCAGCCAAACTATAGCTCTTCCACTATCCACTGATGTCAGAAAAGGCATGAAGTGAATGGCAGAGGCAGGCAGCCTTAGTGATAGAGAACAGTGTCAAGTATTGTTAATGGTACATGCCATCCCTAATGCTGTACACAAGATTGAATATTGGCTGAGTGAATTCCTGTAAATAATGACAGCTTATTACTTTTTTTTCTTAACATAAGACTGTTGATGTTTATGATGAGTGACATCTTTTTAGGCTATATTTATGAGGGATGATGATAATAGAAGTGGGCAGGTGGATCATTTCTGCTTTTGTCATTAGGCCTAATTTTGTTTTGCTGTGTTGAATTCAGATAACGCAAAGCTACCTGAAAAACAAAGCAACCTCAGTGCTTGGTATAAATGACACTGGCTAACTCTTTGAAAACTCCATTTTTAATTACATTTCAAAACAGTGATTGATAACATACTTTGCTGAAAAATACATATGGCTGCAATTTCTGATGTAGAAACAGATAGACAATGTACAATTTATTGTGCTAAACATTCCTATTTTGTAATAAAATTCCATGTACCATAGATAGAGGGTTTTTATTGATGACCAATTATATTAACTTCTAACTTATTTATATGAAACATACAAAACAAGATCTGAGGTACCGGATGCATATACAATTATGTCATGAAAAAAAGAGCAATGTATCAAAAAGCTAGTAGAAGTGTTGGACTGGCCATTTCACCCTGAGAAGTGAGAGCGCCCCTTCTTGTTGTCCTCTTTACCCACAACCCTCAATGATGCTCCGATGTAGGGATGGGCGATACACAACTTTTTTAATTCGACATGATACCAATACTTTTTGTTACAATTTTAACGATACCGATGCAGATACGGATACTGATAATTTCTTGGTATTGGTATGGGACATTTCAAAATAATGTTCATTTTAAAAATAAATGAAAGATCATTACACTTAATCGCAAATCATATTACACATGACAGCCATTAATTACAAATTACAAAAGTAAATTACATAAAACTTTTTGTGTATTACAGAAATGCTATGATTAAATCATATTTAAATAAATAAATAATAACATAAATATGAATGTAATAAAGTAAAATACCAACAACATGTGCATACTTGCACTTTCTTAAAGATTTCTTAATCTTCTTAAACAGGCCATTATTTTTCCAGAGCATCTTCCATTGTTTGTGGCACTTAAATAGTGCATCTTGCTGCATTCTTACCTACAGCTAAAAAGTAAGACCACACCACGCTACGTTTGCTTTCTGCCATTCTCTCACAGGTTTGATGTGGAAGTGTAACACTGTGCACAGCTGGGCACTCGGTTCTCATGTCACACAGGTTTCCACAGAGATGTGACACAGGCCAGCTAAATATGTCAGGGCTGTTTATTGGCACAATCATTATAAATACAAAAGTACTGAAAACGTTTGGAAGCAGCCAACCATGTTTAGTATTTATATAATTTTATTATTGATATTCTTTAAAAGGAATCAATACCAAATGAGTATCTTGTGAGTATCAAAGTATCAATCCCGCAGTATTAATATGCACATCCCTACTCCAATTAGTACTCTTGTCAGCAGGAATAGTAGGGGAGAAAATGTTCACCCTGCAATGATACAATGTTTTGTTATGAAGCATGTTTGTATGTGTTGGAAATAGGCATAATGCAGATTTATGATGACAGTTGGTGCTCTTAAGATTCTAATGCTACACACAGAGATTTGTGGTGCTGAGCCATCTTTTTAAGTCTAGAAAAACAAACACAGCTGTACTGAAGAAATCTCTCTTCTATTTTTTTTTTGAAAATTGTTTTGCGACCCATAATGCCTGTGTGTCCTATACATACCTGCCTTTTGTACTTAAATGTATAGAGAGTGCCTCATTGTTGCCTGTTGTTAGAAGCCATAATTCATAGTTTTCAAAAGCCCCATAAGCCGTCATCCAATTAGCCAATCAAAGCTTTCCCTGCATAGTCCCTTGCTGCAGTCATCATATTGGTCAGTGGACTTACATGTTTTTGCGTGTTGGTGTAGCTAGGCAGTTCATACACTGGAGGCACCTACTGCAGGACTACCGATACTCTCTTCCACACAAGTATTATACCACACCCGGTTCTCCTTGTCTTTGGATGGAGGCTGACCTCATGGATAAAAGAGTGGAAAGGACTCTAACTTATTGTGACCATGAACGTTTTATACTACAGTAAGATTTTCTGGGTTGAGTTTTAAGAATTGTGGAATACCCACAGTGGAGTTCTTAGTTTGTTTGGATGAGCTAAACTGGATTTAATTGAACTGCTCTATTATAATATTCTACTACCAAGTGGAGAAAAGATTGTTTGTACATGTTCTGTATGGTTTTACCTGACTTACCCTTACACATTTTTTGGCCAGATTTAAAGAACCCCTACAGGCTTGTTTTATGAAATTAACAAAACTTACTCTGCTGTGAAAAATAATTTGTGTTTCACAAAAAACTGCCTAGTTAGAAATTATTAAAATGACATCTACTCCTTCTCTCTCATTGAAAAATACAGAATCTATTTATATGCAATTTGTTCATTTCAAAGGTTTAACTGCTGTATGCAATATGTCTTCTTCACTGAAAAGTCACAAAGTGTATGTGCACTGGAGACTGGCACCAAACGTGTCACAAAATCTTGTTGGTGCATCCACATGATGACATGAAATGTCAAGGTTTTGACCTCAAGTAGTGCTATGGAGCTGGCCTTCTGTGAGTGGGTCCCCATTTTGTTTATCTTTTGCACTCGCACAAGGACGCACATGCACATGCACATGCACATGCACATGCACATGCGCGCTCACGTGGGTGACACGATACACAATCGTGCTAATGGTTTCACACTTCCACAGGTCTTGGTGAATGCATCAATACGCTGCAATGCTCCAGCAAAGGCAGGGACGAAGAAGACTGCCAGTTAGTAAACTTGGATGTAAACTACACTGGATTTGAAATACTTTGCTTTTTAAAAATTGCTTTATGAGGAAGGAAAGGCTTTCGTTAGATCTCATGTGTACACACAATATTTTTTTTTGAGTAACACTGAATGTAAACATAACTTAGGTTTTTTACAAAAAAAACTCCACAGAGGACCTTTGACGTTAAGGTGAGCACAGAGAAACTTTTCCCCTTCAGCAGATGAATGCAAAAACAGCCTTGAGGTGTCAAACTCTGCACATAAATCATACTGCACAGTAAAGCTCAAACATCCAACTCAATGAATGGACAGAAAACCTAAATATGACTTTTTTAACTGATACTTAAAAAAGTGGTACCCCAGATTTCTTGCCCTCCTTAACCCTGTTCTCTGCAGTTGAGGCAAACCTAACCCCATGTGCTAGCTCACTTCAACAATACCTTTATTCAAAGTGTTTGTCCAAAAAACTGATCTTGGGACTAGGAAAGTCCTAATTTTTACTACCTGCAGCCTGAATCCAGATATCTATTCTACTACTGAATTGAAATGCTTAGCATTAAATAGCGCTGGAGAAGTTCTTGACTGTTGTAACAGTAGCCTACATGCAGTACTTAATTTGTAAATCAGGAGGTCCCAGGACACAAATTCTAAATATCAGACCCTGTATCAAACAATGTCAGTCAACATACTGGAGGACCTTGTTGTATTGTTGCACTTCCCTAAAAAATCATATATCAACTTTATGTACTTCCCAGTTAGTTTTAGAGTTCAACGCCTGGATTGCTTACATCAAGTCCCCCTCTGGTCTTTTTGTGAGCCACAAAATCAATCCCGAGAACAGGAAACTGGATGGAAAATTCCAACGATCCCAAGTATGCAGATGCTAGGGATGGATTTGATGGACCTATTTCTCTAGATCTCCAACTGAAATGTGTACCTCTTGGTTTTTGTGGATGTTTTTCTGCTGGAGCCACTGAGCATGGCCCCTCCCCTGACACTATAATAACTATAGCTCATTAGCAACAGTGGTTCGCCTGTTCAATCGCGAGTAACTGTCATTGCTGTTAGATACTACAACCTACAGTTTGCTAGCTAGCTATGCCTTCGTCCCACAAATGAGAGAATTTACAAAACACCATCCTCCCGTCCCACTGACAACTGGTGCCACTGTTGGCAGTACGTGCTCACCAATGAGTGTAAGTTGCCTTGTGTGCTTATGTTATAGTAGGTAGTCCACATTAACTCTGCTAACTTTTACAACCCCCTAACATATTTTACATCGTGTAACCTTAGCTTAGCATCATTTTCATGTAAGCTAGCGTTACTGCCTGTGATGTTATATTATATCCTCAGCGGACACGCCCCCAGCGTTCAAGATTTTGATAACTATTTTACTTACTTGGCAAGTTTTAAATCCTTCAAATTTGGCTGGGTGTTTAATAACATTTTTCTGTGGTGTGACAAACTCAGAACACATATTTCTTATTGCTTTACATAGAGTTTAAGTTGCAGGCAGCATTTCAACAGAGATGGATTTCCTTTCATTCTGTCTGAGATAAAATATATGTTAAGAAATTACTAAGCCCTGCTGTATGTTTATAGCACTGGAAGCATGTTTGTGTGATGCACAAGGATTTTAGGAGGTAATCGCAGAGAATGTGCAACTGCTGTGGGTGCTGAGCAGCTGTTGTACTTATTATAAGTACTTATTTTAAATATTTGTGGTCACCATTGGTTTACTGATTTATTTATTTTTACAGCTTTGTGTTGAGCAAATCATATTTCCTACTAATCAGGGTCTCGATTTCTAAAATGGCACATATTTATAATCACAGCTCAACATTACCTCTGAAGGCCAGTTTTGAGTATGATGGTGAGTCAGTTAGTCTAGCTGCACATTTATGAACTATTCACAGTTTTCAGTTGCACAGAATAGTACACATTCCAGTATGTTCAGCCGACTGCCGCAAGCATCTGTCTTGTCTGCCTCTGCTGTTTTGATGATCTCCTTTCCAATGCAGCAATTAACAACAGCAACTAACGGTCTGTACTGCACTGCTGCCCCCTACTTATGGGCTGTGATAAACAAACCATGTAGGAGACATTTGACAGCCTTTTTGTGAATGCAGTAGGTGAGAAAGACATCTGTTTCTCAGAAGCAACACATTTGCTGCCTCTACCACCCCAATGTTCACTAAGTTGTACAAAATAGTTTGTGAACTTTGTTAGCAATTTCTAAATATTCAAGACATACACATAAAAATAATCTGTTCTATACCAAACAATGTACAAAAGCAAAAATGACAGAAGCCATCTCAGGCAGCCTCTAGACACTTGAACATTCAGTGCTGTTGTTTTGGGTGTCAAATAGACAGGAGAAAAGCCAATACATAATATACAATAGAATAGAATAGAATAGCACTCTCAAGACTGCAAAAATACAAAAGGAATATATCCAAAACATGATTCCCAGGAGAGGTACTCACTGCACATCTACCGGGAACATCATCCTATTCTTAGATTATTCTGAAAAAGATGTGCCTTTCACATACATAAAATATGGTGTTGTCCTCAGGAAGAAGATATAGTCTGGTGAAATATTATATGGAATAAATCCGCAATTATTCTTACTTGAGCTCATTGCTCATATAGTTTTCTTTTGGATAAAACACATTCTGCTTCATTGCACTTTCAGGTAGACTTTGAGAAGGAAGGCTGTGTTTGAAGAGCATCAGTAAGATCTTGCATAAAAGCACCACGCTCTGGTCTTAACATGCAAGTCGATGACGGGGGCAGGGAGCTTAAGGGGTCTGCTTGAAGTGATCAGTGCACATGGTTGCATGAAAGGTAAATAGATGGGTGGCAAAGAGAGGGAAATGGGGGTAGTGTGTTGAATCTACTGCAGCCAATACTAATAAGGGAAAGCTAAGCCGTTAGTGAGGCTTAAAGCAGCTTACAGATGAAGAGAGTCTCAATTTGGCTGCAGTATTTTTTTTCTCCAAAAACTAAAATCTTGTGGGGCTTAGTAATTTCTTCACATATACTGTATGTCAGACAGAATGAAAGGAAATCCAGCTGTGTTGAAATGCATCCTCTGCTGCCCGCAGCTTAAGTTGAGCACTTAATATGTAGTAAAGGGAGCTTAATTGGAAAGGAGATGTAGACACTTTAATTCCTGGCTGATGTAATTTTAAACAATGTTAACATTAATGCAAGTGTACCATCCATATCCAGCCATGTCTTCATGAGATTTAATTTTCTCTAGGTGATATACTACATATATTTAAATTCAGATTGAAGTCGGCACTGAATAACAGTCTATCATGAATCTGCTGATGAACAATCTACTTGCAGAAAAATCCACTCACAGTGATAGGAAATGAAGTTGAATTGGGGATGTGAAGTTATGTCAAGTTATGTACTGTTCTTATACATAGTTCTTTATATTTTCAAGTGGGTCTAATCAATAGCATATTCTGTTTTATGCAGATCTTGAATATCCAAATTATGTTGCTTTAATCTGCTCACCTTGTAGTGATTGGTGCATTAGATAGTTAACGCTGCTACTAGACATCATGTTGCATAAATGTAAGCACGAATTTTTACCACAATTAAAAAATGGGCCATGCTTGTACAACTTAATCTTGTCATGGAATGAGGACACATTAACAAATTGTTCAATACAAAGGGCAAACAAGCACATTCATAATCTTCTCTTTCCAACCCCAAGCAAGGAAAAGTAGTAGTATGTAGTTATGTTGTCAAAATTCATAGTGCACCAAATTTGATATGTACAGGTAGATTCAAGGTTGCACCACATCTGGTTGTGTCTTAATTGTCACTCCTGTATCTAATACCAGCTCCTACCGTCCTTCTTATCAGTTAGGTTTGCAGAATTTTGTCACGTCCTCACAGCCAATAAATCTGCATATGCAAGCTACAGCACAGGCAGATTTAAGACATGTCAGCTTAACCAAGCTGCTCATCATTTTCTCTAAGTATCTCTGAGTAAACCAGGTATATTTCTCTGTCTCTCTCGTTCCCCCCCTGATGCATACACAGAATCGCCACAACTCTTAAATTTCCTGCAGATTTCACTTTCTGCACCAGTTTTTGATTTATTCTCAATTTAATTGGATGGCTTACCATTCCATTTGGTACAGATATTCATGTTCTCCAGAGGATGAACTGTAATAATTTGGTGAGCTCTGCCTTTTGATCTAGTGTCAACAGCAGGTCAAAAGGCAGTGCCTACCCGGTGCCCCGGGTAGATCACCTAGTGGAGCTCGTACTATAAGGCTTAGTTGTTACCGCAGCGGCCTAGGTTCGATTCCAACCTGTGGCCCTTTGATGCATGTCATCCCCTCTCTCACCTCCGCCTTTCCTGTCTATCTATGAGCTGTCGCTATCAAATAAAGGCAGAAATGCCCAAAAGATAATCTGTAAAAAAAATGTTTAATCAGGCTCAGCTGTCCTTTGTGTGTAGTTCTAATAGCAAACATTAGTATGCTAACATGCTAAACTAAGATTGTGAACATGGTAAACATTACCTTCTAAACATCAGCATGTTAACATTGTCTTTGTGTGAGCTCAAAGCACTGCTGTGCCGAAACAGCCTCATAGAGCTGGGAGCATGACTGTAGACTTTTACATTAGATATGACAAAGGCAAATATGTACTGAAAAAAGATGAAGGATTTGTGGGTACTCCTGATGATCTGTTAAGGCCAAGAGTCAAATCTTTGATTTCGTGGTTGCTCAGTTGGGGCTTTAGCACACAGTGTTCTTAAAAGTGCAAATGTTGTACAGTGGGGAAATAGGGGCTTCCTAAAGGCTCAGGGAGAAATGACAAAGAACATTGGAAGGATCTTGCTTGAAAAAAAGCAAATGTTTTGAGGTTTCTGTAAGTGACTGTAATGTACATGCAGATAGGCAAAGCATTCAGGTTGGTGCTCTGTCTCAGGCAGCATTACAGAGACCTAGAAATAGGAAAAGAAGGGATAACAGGGGAAATGACTTCAGCTCTCCTGGGACAGACCAAATCATATCAAGACCACATCATATCAAGACACAGAGAAACATAAGTAATACTCAATATAATAAACATCAAGTACAACAGTAATGGGAAAATAGTGAGGAGAATTGAACTATTAATAAATACCAGCATTCACCAACCTCCTCCAAAGAGCTTCCCTTGTTCCAAACACTGGCAATTTGACTCTCCCATCAAGCGTGACAAGCTGCTGGATATATGCTATCAAAGTGTTGAACTCATGTGACCGACTATCTCTAAGGAGGAAGTAGCACTCTTACAAAGCTCAAGGTAAAGCAGACTACGCACCCTTCACGGCAGGACATTCCCGCAATGGTCCTGCTCCCCACACCAACAGCCCCACTGCTTAATCTAATCAGTTCATATTAACCTTAATAATACACACTGTGCCCCAGGCTTTTAGTCTCCGTTGTATCTTGCTGACACACCTTGTACAACTTCACTACGTTCCCCACTGAATGAGCGCCACAGAGCTTAACTTGGACTGACACAGAGGGCTTGAGAAAAGTTCACCAGCACATTATTTTGATGAAACTGAAATCAGGGATCTCTGGAATATAAAATGATGAATTTGAATATTTTCACTTGCAAAAATATCACCATTTGGGGAGGATCATTTATGCTTAGTCTTCTTATTGTTATTTCTATTCCTCTAAACACTGATAGCGAACACAAATCATGCCAAAATGACATGTTTTCTGGCACACTGTGGGGATACGGCAAACATTTTGTCATGAGTAGAAAAGTTGGTGGCCTTAAAATGCCCACGGGTTTCCCATTTAGAGAAGTCAACAGCTAGAAAACTTTCACTTGGTAGTATACTAGGTACATAATTACATTATATTACACTCATCTTGAACCAGACTGGACACCCCTTTGACCCCAGAACAGCTTGACATCTGCAGGGCATAGATTCATCTAATTATCTCTGCCAAAGCACTGCATAGATAGTAGCAGACTGCTGGTCATTTTATACAGTGCTGGGGTCATCTCACTGCATGCTATGACATTCATAATGAAATATTCATCTTAGCACAGTACACAGTGCTCTGTTTAACATTAAAACTTGGCCAGCAGGCTGCCTCTAGTCTTCATAACACTGATGGTGACTGTCTCACAACATGCTGTTTACTATTTCAAACAGTGCAATCTGCTGGACTTCTCCTGCTCTACTGAACTCAAACAGAATATAAGACAGTATATAGAGTGCTTGAAAAGAGAGGTAATTTAGCTTCTGACATTTTTAAAGCAACTTCTTTTTGTTTGATACTCTGATTTGCCACGAAATAAGCTATGAATACGTGTTACACACATTTAGTCACACACTGGCAAACATACAGGTAGACACCTACAAGGCACCTAGTACTTTTTATTCATTGTCTTTTAATTTTTCAACTTTTAAAAGAATGTTGGTTTTAGTAAGTCCTTTGGCACTTTCAAAGATTTGGGTTTTTCTCCTTAATATATCTTTTTTGATCCACTGAACAACAGATGCAGGCCTCTTGAGGTGATCTGAAATGATATTTGTGGCATTATCTCATCTGTACAGTGCATACAGAGTATGCACGTCCCTCTTCATAAATTTTCAAATAAATAACTTTCACTGATTGCCATCTTATAAAATGGGCAACATTTTCCACTGCAAATCAGATTTGCTTTTATTGTTTAAGCAAATGCAGATGTCCACAGTTACACTGCCATCAAGTGGTGAAAAACAGTAATCTGGTGTCACTCCACGTGACTCAATAATTGTCTTGTTCTTCCAGGCATATTTTTCTTCCTGTAGACACATCTGGTAAGCTTGAACCTGTATTAAAGGTTTAGTGAATCCACCACGACAGAGAAGAAAATGTTATGAAGATTTGCTTGAATACTACTTCATTTGTATCTTTATTGTGTGTATTTGGTCAGAACAGATAATTCATGAAGGTACTGCTGGAATACAGTGGAGGAGTGCCTGAGTACTGTCGGTAGGTTGAGAAAATTTAAAATGTTTCTATGTTAACATTCCTACCACTATAAGACATCCTCAACCAACATGATGTGTGTACTGTCTACACTTCTTAGTTTTGACATTTGGTTTAGGATATGCAGTCAATGGACAAATGATGGGGAGACCGATCTGCCATCACACACCCACAAAAGTGAGGGGAGATGATTTTGTCACTGAAACTAAGTTTCAGTCTGCTGCCATCTCCTGGTAACAAGGTGTCTTTACATTATACCGCACTCTGTTTACATTATTGCACTTTGCTTTGAAAAATAAGATAATTTGAACCAAATCCATAATCTTATGCTCTAAATTTGAAAACAATGCATTTTTACCCATGTCACAATTCACTTGGATAGTCTTATTAAGTGGCTGCAATGAGTTACTATAGAACCCATTGTCTATGAACTATGATGCCAAACCTTGCAGCATTGCTACTTTGCACACATTTTACACTTCTGCTACCCACGGATTTTTAAATTATTTGAACTTAAACCCGTCTTGCCGTGCACTGACCATGCAAAGTGTGTCCATTGAGACCAAGCTGACCAAGACGCTTAAACATGGTTTCCAGAGATATATCAGCGAAATGTATAAATAAGTGAATATTGTTCATCTTGGGCATAGGTGTAACAATACTCTAGAGATAAATTATTTTTTAATATCAGTGTAGAGCTGAGCTCTTGATATTGACTCAAACCAGTCCAAACCAGCTGCCACTAAGATGATGTTGGTTTCATCCAAATATTTTCTATTGTGTGATGTAATAAATATTGCAGCATCTACAGACCTCGAATAGAACTTTGAATTTGTAATCTTAATAGTCTCAGTCATATAGCCTTGACCCTTTGCCTCAGATCATTTAGTATTGTTTAATGCTGTGTCAATGCAGGAGACAAGTTTGGTAAAGGCTGTTGACAAGCAAGAACAAATCCAGGAACAAATGCTAGGGGAGTTCGCTTTAGGCTCATAACTAGGAGGTTGATTGCTGTTTTGTGTACATTTCTTGTTGTTTAATTGGCTTTAAACCCATGTGGGACAAGAAAGGTAATTGGTTTGGATGTAAAGACAAGAGAATGGGGGGAGAAAGCTATTGGAACTGACAACTGAAAATACTGCGCTATTAAAAATGTTAGACCAATAATATACAGTTAAAAAAAAAGACGTAAATGAAAGCAGTACAGGTGGACCACTATTCTTGCAGTTGGCCACAGATTATTTGGCTTCTTTGGGGCTCTATCTGTTTTAAAATGTGTTGTTTGGCAGTCCTCTTTTATAGCTGCCAATTGGCATTCATCCTAAAAAGATCCACCTTTGCTGCAGTGTTTAGTTACTAGTGATTATTACTTTAGAAGTGAAGTCCTTGTCTTTTTAGTTGTTAATGTGATATGTACACCCTGAATATCGTTCAGGATCTAACATGAAACAATTCCTTATCCTAAATTATTATTTATATTTAATTCAAATAAATTGAAGAAATTGTTTAATTGAATATTTGCATCACACAATGATGATAATAATAACAACATGCTTCAAAGTAAGCAAACCATCATCTGAACAATCATCTATTAAAACCGGAGATTTGCACAGCTGGCTTCCATTAAGGCCCACGGCCCACTCAGCAAGATTCATTAACCATATTGGATCACAACAAGCAAATGAAGAAATGTGCCAGAACATTGATGACACCAATTTGAAGTTAGCAGTTAAATTAAGGTTTCCTTGATTATAGGATTTACAGCCCTGTGCTGAAATTAACATGGTAATAATAGTATTTTTTTCTGTAAACATTTTCTGTGTAAAAATGTTTTCTCTGGTGTGGGCAATGTTAAGAAAAAGTTTGGGTTGCACACTCTTAGTCTTAATGAAGAAATGACTATCCAATGTCTCGAGAACAGTTTCTTTCCATCTGCAGTAAGGACTCTGAACTCTGCTTCTTAGTAGACTAATTATGTGCAATATATCATTGCACCTAGGCCTATATGCAATGATGTATTGAATAGGTATCTTTAGGTTTAAGTCAGTGGATCATGTTGAATATGCTTTAATGTTATACTGGTGTCTCGCTATGTTGCTGACACTGAGCTGAACCTAATTACCATGCTGTTGCAAGAACAAATTCCTTCGACTTTTGGTCCAAGAAAAGTGAAGAGACAACAGGGTCTTTACATAGCCTACATAAAGAGAATATGGAACAGGTGCTCACAATCCGAACTATGGAAGAAGCAACAGTTAAATACCACCACCTGTTGACAAAGAACTTCCATTAAGGTTAAAAAACCACATCAAAACCAGACTGTCCTCCCCAAAATGCGGCAGTATAAGTCGTCTGTGAGAGCACCTTATTACACATTGTTATGACTTATATTTACTTATATGACTTTCGACTTTCACCCAGGAGACCGCTGATCATGTCCTGTGTGAAATCAAAATTCAACATTGACACGTAGGCCTACTGTGACTTACTTATTTTAACCCAAACCATGATATTTTCCTAAACCTAAGTAGTTTTGTTGCTAAAACCAAACCAAACTGCGACCGTTTCACAATGTTTATTGTTGCCATGACGATGAAGGTCCGGTAGACTACGCCTGAAGCTGTGACTCTCTAATGGTCATATCGTTTTGGGGAATGGTCATATATGGTTTTGGGAGACATTGGCAAATGACCTATTCGGACGTTTAGGTAGGCTAAATGAAGACATGTTGAAATGTTTAAGCAGCTATTGACAATATACATGTACAACCAGGAAATCCTTCACATCCTCTCATTCACTTTTGAGAGGCTAAATATGCATGTTATGCCTTTGGCAACACAGAACATAATAAAAGGCTATTTATCTCACAGGCAATTGGCGCTTTCAGTTAAATTTGAATCTCATTGTTTTGTTTTTTATGTTGTCACTGTAAACAGTTAAATGAATGGATGACTATCTAGATAGCCTACACCCAACACAATTTTCATAGAGGAAATGTTTACATGTGAAGGAGTTCATGTGAGTGGCTTTTCAAATGGCCACTGCATGCAGTCAACTAAATGGTGTCCCTGTTGTCATGCACACATAATTACTATTAGGCTATAGAAGTTGGAAAGACAGGCTCATGTGCAGGTGGTTGGTGATTCTTTTATTTTCATCCACCAAGGACATTTTTTCTCATTCTTAATTATTACAACTTCAAAGAATATGAACAAGCTAGACCAACATTTACTTTGAGCATGTGAGCTTTCAAAACAATGTTTAAGCATGCTCAAATACAGGGGTAATCAGTAGTCATGGCCATGCATGTTAGGCCTATCGTGCACACTGTCCAGGCTCACACTGCTTTGTAACAGTGCTCTTTTTTCCAGGTCACAAGCCATTTGACAAACTGTGACATTTTCATGTCTTTGTGCTCGTTCATATCACAACTGCCTATAAATCCCAAACTCTGTTATCCAGCCTACTGTAAACAAGCAACATTAAAGGGGAAGAGATGCTATTGTGCCTTCTCAGCATTTACCAAAGGACAGTGCTACCCTTAGGTCTTATACTTTAATGTCATACTGTAAGTTAGTATCTTAGGAGTAAAGAAAAATGCTCCCACTGTTATCTCAATGACAAAATGATATCAACCTCCATCTCTTGTGTCGTGACGGTTTCTTTGTTGCGTGGAAATTTGACTGCTAATATTGCTTAAATGCATTTTGCATGGAAGTCATAGTGCAAATAAGGAAGAATAGTTAGAAAACCTAATTCTTCTAATACATTTTTGTAATTTCCAGTTTAAGGTATACTATTTCATGATAATTATCAAGGCACAGACCTCGATATGTATATAAAAGATTACTGCATCTATTGAGGATTATTTCTTTAAAATGCTGGGTGTGGCCTGGTACACCTGATAAGGGTCAAGAGGAAAGCATCCTTTGTTGAGAAGAGGATTTTTCCAAGTTAGTCCATTCATTAAATTCGGATTCTTGGTTCTTGTTTGCTATAGTAATTGAGCTTGTATTTTCTGCCCTAAAGGCTAGACTGAAAAATATTCTATTAATATCTAATCATGCTGAAGGCTGAAAAATATTCTATTAATATATAATCATGCTGAAACAAAAGTGAGATACCACACCCAACCACACCACTGTTTTACTTGAGACCAAACCCCCGGTGATAGTGTTGTACAGTTGACTAGTGAAAAGTGCTGCACCGCGTAACCACTAGATGGCAATGTGAGCAGGATTTTTAGCCTTCATGTGGTTAAAATGTGTATTTTCCCCCCAAAATAAGCAAAAACTGTAAATGCATCTTTAAAGAGAATAAATCAAACATCCAAATCCAAAAAATAAAAACAAAACCAAAAGAAATATCTTGTTGCTGAACACAGGTGTCCCAAAATCTCAAGTTATGATTGGCTGTTGCCAAATTAATTGCAGAAAGAACAGTGCATTTTATCTTATCTTATCTTCTATCTTATCAAACTGCATTTCCTCGGCTACATGGAACATAGAAGAGAAATAGCCGGGGATTCTTTGACGTGATGAAGAGCAATTTAATTACAGGTTTTATTATTTTTGTGTAAGAAGGATCCTAGGCAACACTAAATGACTGATGTGTAATGAAAGCCCGATATTGGTCAGAGCCGGACATAAAAATAGCTAGAGACTGCAGAGAAGCCCTTAGAGGCAACAAAGCATATATTCCTTCCATGGTCAAACAAGTGCTGAAATCAGTTTGTTGAGAACTTAAGCTTAAGGGTCGTTCGGAGAGGATTAAAACTGCACGAGTGACAGAAAGACACACAAAACTACAAATGACAGCAAGAGTTTAACCAAAGCACCTTTTATGGCCTACTCCTTTACTGGTACACACTTGAGTTAACAGAGGATACCATACTGCTCTGCTGGGGTCTCCTTTCAAGCAGCATAAGCAACACAGAGGCTTCTGCAGGCTTGCTCACATATCTCAGATCTCCCAGGGTCTGGCTACTTTCTCTTCCAATTGTCTTGAGTACAATTGTCTTGTATAGGCTTGTGTGCTGAGAGCGACTTCCCACTATCAGCTCTGAATGAATTTTCATAGAAATCCTGTTGAGGAGTTGACACCTAGAAAGGAAATATTTTAAAAGTGTATATCGTCATAAAAAAGCAAAAGTGATGGTATTTCTTAGTAGTATTAGATTGTCACTAATGTATAAGTGTGTAAGTGTTTTACTATTGTTGCTGGTAGAGTTGGAGCTAATTTGAAAGTTATATAGTTGGGCCCCCCAAAGGGTCACAAGATAAATCTGAGGGGTCCTGAAATGATTAATGTGGTACAAAAGAAGAAAAAACAAAGTCCCGTTGCACAACTTTGTATTCATTTTTTGATTTGCTTTCCTAACATTTACTTTTATGTATTGGATGAATTTACTTCTTTGAGCCTTGAAATATTTAAAGGGGAGTCTCTTGGTGGAACTGCTATCAACTCATAGACACCAAAAACCAGTGACACGCATCGCTCAATAGAAACTGCTACCACTAGTTTAATCTTTAACAATTTGTTGTATTTCGCATGCCCATATGTCTTTTTTCTTTAAATTTACTTTATTCTGAAAAGTAACTACAGCTGTCAAATAATAATTTCCCTAAACCTTACCAAACCTTAACTATAGGGTTGTCATAAAAGTGATTTATTTTAATTAAAAAAATGTCTGGTATCCTGCCAATAGGGGTGTCAGATCAGAAAACACTTCCATGTGTCATTCTAAAGAAGCATGGATAAACAACCCATAGTTGCCTTTAGTTTGGAAGATATGTTCAGCCTTTAATTTAGTGCCAGTATATACCTTGTATCATGGCAGTTTGTAGAGAAATATCTTGATGGCAACTAATTGAAACAACTTCTTCCCCTGTCTAAGATAATGTGATTCTTAATTTATGTTACAGAACATTATGTTAAATATCTTTTGAAAAAGGTACAGACAGAAAGCTATTACTATTGTTGAAAATATTTAGTGTGACAGCCAACAGCCGTGTACAATCTAAGTAATGACAACTTTCACCATGCAAAGTGCATTTAGTCATTACAGTGTGTTTTAACATTGTGTGAAGATTTTCAGCTTACTTCAGTAATGAAGGAAATAATGTGTAATTAGAAGTTTGGCAATTATTTTGCCAATATATGAATCTTTTATATTAGCACTTGCATAGTCCTATCTAATTGCAACATAAGAATTCATAAAAACTGCAATCACATAGTTTGATGACAACTACTGCCTGGGGGACAACAGAAAAATACTGTCACCACTGTAAGCCCTTGGTGTTTTCACTATTGAAGGGAATCAGTTCATTGTACATCCAGTCCAAAAGTTGATTCCTCATAATAATACTGGTACTTGATGTCTCTTGTCATCAGTACTTATGTCTGCATAAAGCAATTGGTTCCAAGTTATTTGTTTACACTGTCATGCCACTTCTTGGTTAAGGCATCTTTCACATTCTTGATGAACACTGAGCAAACAGAACATCAAAAAATTACAGAGCGGCATTAACACTGACTAACACAGCATGGCGAAAAATGGGAGAAAGAATTGCCTCTCAGCACTTTCACAGCCCTAGGAGATTTAAATAATAAAAAGCACTGGGCCTCTGAACAAACAGGATAATTATGGCCTACAGTCTTCCTGTCGCTCGTCTGGCACGGCCAAGCGGAAAGAAACATGTTATTACCACTCAAAGGTTCTGCAAGGAGAATTAGGAGAAATAAATGTTTCATGTAGAAGGATGGCTTCACGGTGAATCCCTCTGACCAAATCAACAGCCACATTTTATTGCTTTAATGTGTTGTGGTAGTGTGGCAGTGACGAAAACACACTGTATGGCACACATTAAAACACACTGCGAGATTAGATTAGTCCAAGTTTTACCATATTTGTGATATATTTAAATAAAACCATCCACATGGTTTGATTAATCACATCCTTATAGTAGAACTAATATTAATGTGCAGTATAATTGATGTGCGCTACCCTTGTTACCTCACCTTCAATTCAATTCAACACCAGAGCATCTAAAAAGTTACTCATCTTTGTGCGTCTGAAAACACATCAAGCAGAGGACTTAAAGGATTTCCACTGATCAGGTTAGCTAATTAGATCATTGTCTTAAAATAACTGCCTCCGACAGGTCTTCACAGAGCACAGGGACTCAGACCTTTCGGTCTGGTTTTTAGGTCCTGCTCCAACATGTGTGCAGTTGCCAGCAGTACTGTTCAGTGGAACAGATGGAGTTGTAATGGAAAGAGCTTGTCTCCATTAGCTGCCCTGCCTTTTTCTGTAACATAGTCATTCAAGGCAGCCATCGCTTTCAGTCTGCCACACTTATCAAAGCATAACGATGGCAGCACAACACTATATGACCTTTATGTCTGACGCTACACCACTTGCCACATACAAATGCAACACTGATCCATTCCTTCCTTCACGTCACTTCAACCACAGAGGGAAAAAAAACGTTGTCTTGATTTTTTTATGTTTTCAGCATTTAGACCTTAACATTTGCAATGTGAATTAAGAGCATTATCTTATTCTAGTACGCCTAATGTTAAGGTATTGTAAAGATGTAAACACTGTGCATAAAGTGTTGGCCAACTTAGACTGCTTCTGTTTAAGTATTAGTTTTAAACAGCATTTAGGTTAAGAGTAATTTGTGGTAGGAGATGCATGGTCACAGATACCTGAACGAGACCGAAAAATCCTGATGTTCATAATGAGGTTTTATGAACATCTAAAGGACATTCAATCCTTTACATTTAGTGACAAGGCTGTGCACAGAGAAATTACATCTGGCCTCAGTACTTTAAACTTAATGAGAGCTGCATGCTCTAATTCAAATGTCATATTCTTGCATGCCAAGTTTACATCTTCTTTTCATATTTAGCTGTGGTAATGCAGAAAGACCTTTCAGTCAAAAAAGCCACCTTCCACCAGACTTTGTGTATTAATTATGAATATGCTTTCAGGGCAAGGCCATCCAGATGTCTTGTGGCAATTGGAAAACCTTTTTGCTTCTTATTTTTGAATTCAGATCGTGGAAATCCTTGATGAAACTCAGGAGGCTGTTCCCACAGTCCAATTAGCATCTAAAGCAATTAGAGGAGAGAAGAAGCCCATGGTAATTTTCAGTGCAGGCAATTTGAACCTAGGGTTAAAGCATACTCCGTAGTGGAATGCTTGCATCAAGAGAGCAAATGTGCAACCAGATACACAGTAATCTCATTTGTGCTGAAGAAAAATAACATTCATGCAAAAGTCTTTTACAATATTGCACTCTGTGTCTCCCCCAAATATGGGCGATGTAGCAAATAGCATACAGTGGTGTGATGAAAATCCTCAATCCACTATTTATTTTTCCACAATACTTTTGATTTTATTGCTCATTGTGTATTAACAGCTTTGTCATTTTCGTTGACATTGTTTTGGAAGCATAATGGGGTGTGTAGTTAGCCTTCACTCAAATCACACCCTGCAAATAAGACTATTATTTATATGTGTTCTGTAGACATTGTGCATGCAGTAGAAAATACAAAAAAGACAAAACAAAAGCAACCCACAATTACACATTTCATAGCAACACTCAAAAGCTCCCCATGTTGTACTTTTCATTTATGTTGGATGTTTCAGCAGCACAGTGCTGAAAAACAACTACATGGGGCTGGTTAACGATGCAAACACATTGAAGTAAATAACAAAGAGGACATTTTTAGATATAATGGTTAGCCACATCTGCAATGAATGTCTGCATTATGATGCTGAATGCATGAAGTGCTTGATGAGCTATACAATCAAGCACTCAAATAACTCATGGTGTCTTCATAGAAATGCTTCATCTATGACAGGGATATATTTCAGTAATGATCTCCAAATAATTCTAACTTTCTTCATGGTTTCCCACACTGCAATCTAAAAACAACAAAATTCCATGTTGTTTCACGATAATTACTTATCGGATAGCCTTCCAGCGGCACACAAATAGTCCATAGCAAAGCAAACCAAAAACATGTTGTAACTAAATGTGTATTGGTTTGTTTTGATACAACAAGCAAAACATGACAGAAACACAGATTTCAGAAAATGTGAATTCCAGCTCTTTTTTTTTCAACAAAGCAGATAACACTTGATAAATGACCTAGCTGTTACTACAACAACTCTGCGTTTTCTTAACCAGCTTGAGAAACCTTGTTAAAATGCAGGTACAGCACCTTAGGTGTGTCTTAAGCCTAAAGCCATTTGCCCTCAAAAATCAACAGCCTTCAAAGCTACAAAGTTCATCCCAACAACACTGCCTCAATGTTAAAATCCCATCACATCTGCTGCACACAAAGGATATGAGAGATCCACTAATATCCACTCTGATTTATATGAGGCATCACTGGCCCAAAGACACTTGTGCTGGCTAGAGTGGGTTGTCTCTATGTTCCATATTTAATGCCAATTAAAGGATTCCTTCTGGATCTGCAAGTGGGGTGCATGAAGGACTACAGTAAGAACATTCTGTATGAAGACTCTCCTGAAGAGATGACTTTACCTACAGCCTTTCACTAACGAATGCTCTACTGTATCTGGGGGTGTTCCATTTGCCAAAAATGTATTCCACATCTCTGCACACAATTAAAAGGACACATACATGCTAAGCAAAGAATGTACTGCCAGGTCCCTTGCCGCTGAATAAACCTTATTGCAGAGGCCTGCACAGCCACATGCAATCACATGAGAGACAGCCACAGTGGACATAATAATGGTGAGAAGCAACTTAATCATTGTCCTTACTTACAAAGGCTACGGGGTGATATGAGGTCTTTTGATTGGTTAGCTTATTAAAAGCAGGATTAATGAAGAAGCACTGTACATGTATGCTATATCAAAGCCAAGAGCTCTGGGGAAAGAGTTAGATACTGCTTGAAATCCATAACTACAGCACAGGTTGAAACGCACATGGTTGAAGCGTCCTTCCAAGAATTCTTAAAAGACAGACTAATCCTTAACAGAAACATTTGTGCAATTAAATATTTGGCTCACATACTCTGCATTCCCTTGCCACTTTGCACTCACTGAATGTTCTCAAAGGTGGGACTTACTCATGGAAAAATATCACCACACCTTTTAGATGACTTAAAATACTGATTCAAATCAAAGGATTACTAATAGGAAGATGTAATGTATCTTATAAAATATGTTGTTAAGCTGCCATGCACTGTACTGGTCAGTCTTTGTATGAAATAAATTAAACATGTGTTCATCCACATGTAATGAAAAAGGCCTGCTACATTTTAGATTGATGGATGTAATAGAATATTGGCTGTTTACTCCTCCTAAAAATAGGCAGGATTTGTGTGCGACGTGTGTGTGTTCCATCAGATAAAAACAGTTCAATTAAGACTGAGTGCTGAAATGATGGATGTAAGATGAGTGGCTTAGATGGAGAATGCAGATGGCATACTCCTCCCCACCCCAGTCCCTCATCCTCTGTCCATCCCGCACCATGTTTCCGCTAAAACAGACTGTACTATTCAGAGAAAGAAGCTTTTAATTGCGTTTTCATGTAGGTGTTTTTGAGGGTGTCATTCCCCAGGCAGGAGGAAGAGTGCTCTGAGACGAGCTTTACATGCTCACCAGTGCAGTCATGCCCCACCAGGGAAAGTGCGTCAGAGTGGAGAGGTGCTGGAAGTGCAGACAGCCCTGTAGGGACACTTGAAAAAACCGTAACAGCCAGAGTATAAATAAATGCATGGGGAGAGCATTTTTCCTCATGGATGAAAAGCCTTTAACCTTTTGGTCCACATAAGAGCAGAAATCGTTCTGTGACATTTAACTTGCATATTCCTCTTTTCTTTCCGGATAGATAATTTCCAGCTTTTGTAGGTGAATCAGCACAGCATTATTGGATTTCAGCGGCCTATTAAACATCCTCAATCTAGCTCCATGCCAGTGAATTTGAATACATTTGGATGTTCAAGGGGAACACCTGTGAATTTTCAGATGCAATCCCTTTGCCCTTGGACAATTTATTCTGCATTAGTGAACACTCACCACTCTCTCCTCCTGTGTAGCCAAAACATGACAGAAAAGAGTTTGTTCTGTGGTGCCACACTGATGCATAATTGATTTGAAAAAGGACAGAAAAGGAAACTGTGACATAACCAGAACAATGTTTGATATTTAAGCGTAGGCTTACTGGTTTGACCAGATTTCACAAAGATAATACTGAAAAGAAGTTATAGCTTTTAAGAACAGAGAAAATATTCTGCCTTAATGGGCTACGGTTGGAAAAGCAGACAAGGGGCTGGTAAATTGCTAGTTTGAATCCCACATTCTGCTGATCAGCTTGAAAGACATGTATGAACAATGTTTTCTCCCACTTATGTTGCCTTCGTCCACACTGTAAAACGGTTCTTGGTGTTTGAGGAAAGAATACGATGGATTACAAGTATATACAATGTTGTATAAACAACAAGACAACATAACAAAACACGAAAAGGCTCAGTTATTTTTGACAGCATAAATTATTAAAAGTATTTTCACATGCTGATTGTGATTGGTGTGTTTGACTTATATTGCATAAAAATATCAATATAAAGCCTGTTTTTTGCAGTGTTTACAATATTATTGATGCAAACAATCCGTTAATACTATCACTACCTACCATCAGGCGTTAATCATTTATAGATGCAGAATGTTGTCTTGTGTTGGTATTAAAAGACCTGTCAATCAATCTGACAGAGATATCAGGTTCTGAGGTTTTTGACATTTAGTAATGGGTCAATCATTTTGCAAACATTTGAATCACAAATGAATCCTTCCAAACACCAAAGCGGTAAAGTGCAGAGGTTGACTGATCAATAGTATCACACTATGGTTGTGCTAGACAGCTGTGGGAATCAAGTAAAACCACTCTAAACAGTAGCATGTGTGCTGATCCAGGTTTGACTGGATAAATAATGGTTAAAATTCCACCCAGTCAGTTTCCCATCCATTGATGTAGAAGAACAGCTTCGGGCTGTACATCAATGTGACATCACAGATCATAGACACGGATCTCTGAGGGCTCATTTATAAAGCTTGTATACACTGAAGATAGACCCTAAAAACTGTGCACAGCAGCCTCCAATCTCAGGCAGAGATTAAGAGAACAGGAATGTGCCCTTATGTATCTGTGGAGAGGGAATAACACACTCTGTACACTTATTTGAGTCATTTAAACTTGTACTTGCTGGACTGTATTATGAGCTACCACATATGACTTGCTTGGATGGCATATAAGGCACATTTAATTACCAGGTTTTTAATGAGTCTTATGAGATGGTCCCTCTGTAGTGCAGCAGACTATCAGAGACCATAACAAACCAGATGTAGTGCTTTGAATGCTCATGTCTATAATACATTTTATATATGTATGTGTGTGTGTGTGTGTGTGTATATGCATACACAGTTATAGTGTGCACATTTTTCCTTTTTGATATACAAACAATATATAAAGGGGTGCAGTTGTCGCCTTTAACATTTATTTCTGCCTGTATTAGACAGTTTATACCATTGAGACAGACAGGAAATTAGGGTAGAGCTGAGGACGTTGTGGCCACATGGTAAGCGACCCAACCTCTCTTCCAGTCTCTTCCAGTCCTAAGAAGGAGGTAGAAAATGTGGACATTATGGCTGAGCTACTTACTGCAAATGCAAGCTCTAGCTTAGTGAATATTTGTCTAAATGGCATATTATACAGTGTGCCCACTGCTACAGCACTATTAGAATGGGAAGTTTAATTGTAAGGTAATAGAAATGTAGATGGTTTCCCTGTTAATACTGTGCACTCAGTCCTGTATTATTGGTCAGTCTTTGTTACTACTTAAATCTGGTTTCTGACTTAATGGTGCTAGTACTGATCTGTACACAGTTTACTAATACTTATTTTGCTTGTACTATGAAATAATACTTCCTTCTTGAGTTGATTGTCAACCATTTGAATATGTTTATTTTGTTTGGATATATTATGTTAATGTAATGACATGACTGGGATTGTGGGTTTTTTGAAGTTTTTACACGGCTGGTAACAAATTAAAGGATAATTTATATTTAACTATTTTATAATTGTTGCCCCTCTAAACCAAAGGTTCCACCAGGTTTCAGTGAATAATGAAGTCCAAATCAACATTCGGCACATGCTGAAATTAGCCCTTAATGACAAATTGGGCTATACCTGTACAAAGCCCCTGGGCCAGTCAGCCAGTTGCATATTGCAAATGATGGACAAAGATTTCATTGGAATATACTTTATATAAGGATATGTCATATAGTATACAGACTGCAATCTTTTATATTAATGTACAATTTAACATTTAAAACAACATTACATACATGACAGCAGTGTGCATTTATTGTAGTGGATTAAGATATGGAGGGGCATTAAAAGAGAGAGCATGAGAGTCAACATGTGTAAAAATATGAGTTAAAAAAACATAGCAGAATGGGACTAGATATCTAAATAGGATAGAAAATAAATGTAAATAACATTGAAATAACACACTGCCATAGCCTTCCTTGTTTCTTCAAAGTCAAGCCAGTGGATTTTTAATTATGGCATTTGCAAAGTTTGAATTTTGACCTTGAAATATTATGTCCCCGTCAGGCACACAAGTGTTCGTTATTGCCAGAACACAGTGCCAAAAATCATCATTCCGTCTACTTTAATGAAAATCACAGGAGTATGGTCTGAGTCATCAAGCTAAGTTTTGAATAGATTTTCCTCAGGGTATTTTTTAAGGTATTAAGATTAACAATATATATTACTTGTAGTACATTTTCTTTTCAAATATTTTTTTATGTACTTTACATCTTCATATATATACTGTATGCATTTTAGTTTTAGGGTATAGTCACCTTCATTGCTGTAATAACGGTATCAGCGACCCATGTCGCTTTTGACTGACATTGTATTCTAACTCCAAGCATTAACATCACTGAATCATTGAATAATATATTAAATTGGATGACTCAGCTCAACTGAGCTGAAACTACAAATAGATCACTGTCCAGTGGTTGCGCTTTACTCTATAGAGATCTAAGTATGCTGACGAATTTGCTAACACAAAACGAGTGTTCAGGACGAATACAATTATTTTCTGCCAACCTTTGGGAATTAATTCAGTTCTAGGTTGGGAGCGCACCAAAAAATGTGGTTGATCAGCCACATTCACAGGAATGAATCATGAATCAAATGAACCACTCCTGAGTGTACTGCAGTTGGACAGCTTGCAAGAATTAAAAGAATCAGCTTCGCACTCTAATTCCAGTTACTGGAGTTTCAAAGAAAAAGCAACTTTAATCATCATCATCATCATCATCAATCAATACACAAAGTAAAGAGGGGGCATTCAATAAACATTGTAAAATTAAAGCGAAAGTACACTGAATACCTCATTTCCACACTTGCATGTGCCTGGAAGATATACAAGGTTCTTAATGAATTGTCTCCTGTAAATCTTCTTAAATCTATAACCTTCATGTATATCATACTCAGTGTTGCAGGCAGGCATTTTACAGGTTTATTTCTTAAACTTGGACTCCTGTAAATCAGTGGCACATGAGAAAGCAGGTTTTCAGTATATTCAGTGTAAAACTACCACCCAATTTTATTGATTTTAAAACATTTAAGGGAAAATTGCAGTGTGCAGACTGTTGGCTGTTGACTATTTGTTTTGCTGCCACTTTCAAAATTTCTATTTCTATTATTAAAAATCAGATAAACAGATACCCATTGGTGAAAGTTATATTTTCAGTACATTTAATACAATAATTGTTCAAATAAAATTTTTTAAATCCATTGGATACACTCATCTGCTTCCAAATGTGAATTATTTGTAAGTGATACATGTTGTCACCAGACTGCATCACTCACAACATTTTCTGTCACTCCGAATAGATCGCCATGGGGGAGGAAGTTGCAGAAAATAATGTTTAAACACCAATGACATGCTCTATTTGATAATATGAGCTACCAGGTCACTTCCCTTTTCTGTAATGCTCTCTCTTCTCCCTCTCTCTGTATATTCCTCTCCCTCCCCTGGGATGCCTGTATTGACAACCTTAATATGGTTCTCCAACAATATATTTTATTGTTTTGATCTCGCTCTTGCTACGAATTACCCATGTATGTTGCAGAAAATGTCACAGGTGCGTGCTGTATGAAATAACAATGATGTTCACAGTGTGCAGCCTTAGCTGTTCTTTCCTCTTGTGTCTGCTGCTCTCTTTGATGCCTGCATTGAAAAACACTAAGACATAAATTTGTTCTGTTTTTGTGCTTAGGAGGAATGGAGGTTTTTCACAGAATCCTCCAGAATGCTTATTTTCCCCTCCACGTTGGAAAGAACAACAGTCGCTATGTGTCAGACAAATGGTAATACATTTTTGTCTTATTACTGGATATTGTAAACAAGTCACAGTGCAACAGTAACATTTCAAATGTTTCTCCTGCTTTACCACTGTACACCAAGAGGATTTTGTTTTCTGCAAATGGTTAATGGTTGCAGGACGCCATGTTAGGAAAGACGACTACACAAACATTCTTTGCAAAGCCTGTACAGCCAGGAGGCAAATTTGTGTAAAACAATCTTCAAATATTAATGACATGCTACATGTGATAATACTCCATTATAGTCCAGATTTGTATTCCTCACCTGGTCTTTTGTCCTTTCTCCCTTTCCTTGCCTGTGGGCTCTATCATTCTTTCTAACTCCATCTGATCCTGTTTTAACAACAGCCAGGAGGAAAAGCAAACAAGTCTTTATTAATTATAAATTCAATATTAAAATTGAACATAAATATTACCTATCAAAGTTTACTAATGGCCTGTTGTGTGCCTATAAGGACACAATGGGCTGTTTATATATAGTGCAACGGTATGCTCTTTGGCTGATTCATAGCTTACCTTTAAAGGTGGGCGGGTGGTGGGTTACATTAGCAACCACAAACAGGTGAAACACTGCAGCAGAGTCCATAAACTTTCTTATTATCTGCTCTCAACGAGTCTACTTTACTTTTAATCGTGACATTTCCATTCAAGTGTATTCATAAAATGCAGAATGAATGAGAACATACTCAATAAATTCAGCCAGAGGCCTATAACATGTATGGTCATGTTTAACATTCAGAAATGCTGCTTCAGAAAATGAACTTTTTATGATCAGATGGCAAAAATCACCTTCAAAAGTTAAGAGAAAATAAAGCCTTCAGTAAATCACAATAACTGGTAGTTTTTTCACACAACTGTACTGTGTATTTTGAAAACTGTCCTTAGTTTGGAGTGCACATTTGCATCCACCTATACACTAAATCAAACAATGTACTGACAATATAACAACATTTTGTCTTTTATCCAAACTTTGCTGACATGAACAATGACAGGCAATTAGCAGATATAGCGGATATCTATAAACAAAAATTGTCCATCATAAAAACTGTTCAATAACTTGGAAATCAGTAGTCAAGCCAAGTCAATTTTATTTATATAGCCCAGAAATCACACATCACACATTTGCCTAAGGGGGCTTTACAATCTGTACAGCATACGACACCCTCTGTCCTTAGACCCTCTATTCAGTAATAACCTAGAGTGAATAAACATAAGTTAACGAAAGTATGAATAGCACACGTCGACCATCTTCTGCTGCACTGTAAGAGCTGCATGACCCCTACCAAATGAAACTTTTAGTGGGCTTTAAAGTTTTTTAATTTAGACTCAGATACATGACTGGAGCAAGATATATTTGCTGTTTGACACTTTGCCAATTGTCAAAAAAAAAAACATGGAATAGATTAACCATGGCAGTATGCAGTCTTTGTACCATAGAAAACTAATGATGTTGTTTTGTAACCTTATGTAATAGTGTATAGGCAGGCTCTCACAGACCCCTTTCATAGTCTTGAGTAGTGTAGGGAACTTTTCGTTCAAAAGAGGCAAATGTTTTGGGTGAACGAACTAAACTGAATCTCTTCCTGAAACGATCCATTCATTTCTCAGTCAGTTCAGTTGCTGTCTCCTCACATACTGAGCAAACAGCAAATACACAGCTGATTCAGGTTGTTAACATTTAGCTGCAATGATTCAACAACATTGGTCTTGGACTGCAGTCCAAAAATATAACATTATCTAGATTGATAGGCTAACATTTAATGTTTCTGTGGGTATGCACACACACACACGCCCACACACACACGCACACACAAACAACATTACTGTTTTGAAAGGGGGACAGCTATAAGGATTTACAGAATTAGATGTTTTATCCAGTACCATCAGTGTTTGTTTATAGAGTTTATGGAGTGTTTGCATGGTTGTGTTGCTTGCCTGAGACCAAGCTGTGACACAATATGAGAGAAGGAATAGTATCATAGAGTGCATACACAAAATTGCTGCATCTGTACTCATTAGATTTCGAACAAATTTAAAATGAGCTAGGTTACGTTTGACAATCCCTGACATAAAATCTCACCACCTTTCGTAGTTTACAACGCGTGGTGAAACTTGCGATATGAAAAAATGGGTGGCTGAGTGAACGGGTTTTTGCGAGGGAACGGTGCAGTGATTTGTTCACTGAACGTACACAGTGAACGTGAGCCCTGAGTGATAGAAAGTTGTTGACTAGTCTCAAAGTAGGAAGTAGTAACAAATATTTATTTAATAATTAGGTGTTACAAAAATATACATGCTACACATAGTAGGGTAGGACTGTTTTCAGTTTGCAAAAAGTATCTTTATCCAACTAAATTCTCTGCTTACTGGCCTACACTTCACGAACAACTGTTGAGCTGATCTGAACGTTTGGCCGTGTTTCCCACTCACTGAAGTGGGACTACGCAGTCGGAGCTCCGGTCAAGCACCTGAACGATTTGGTGAATTCATTTTTTTAACAAATCTTTTTAATGAACTGGTTCTAATGATTCAGTACACTGAAAAGAACTGCTTTGCCCATACCTAGTCTTGAGGAATATTTTTGGGAATGTGTCACACCCTTTTACGAACACATGCGGTATGAAGGCAAAATCCATTCATTGTTGTCGGCAGGTTGATTTGGCAACTTTTTCTTCACCCCGGTCAGAAAAACACATTTTTGAAAGTTTCAGCTTTCCTTTTCTTTGAATTAAAGGTGAGGTATGCGGTTCAAATCCAATACCTTTTGTCAAACTCAGCAAATATCTCCTCACAGTCCACAGTCCACTGCCTCCTTTGCTCTCATCATTATTACTACGGCACTAGAGGTCCCCGTCTAAGAATAAACGTAAATATGTGTTGCAATAAGCTGCCTGCACAGACCGCCTATATAGTTGTATTTTTGGGGAGAACGGTCTGGAATTACCTTATGCTATGAACTGCACAATTTGTCTAAAGAACTTATCAAAGTAATTACACTCTTCAGTTTATGAGTCTTCCTTCTGTATTGTGACTGTGTAAATGACAAATTGACTTTGAAGCAAAAATAAACCCTGCCCCCTACTTGGGTTCAAGAGAAAACTCAAGTTATGTTGAGCGCAGTGCTTTTCTACTTTAATATTCATGGTTAACATAGCTGAATAATACTGAAAGAAAACTGATCTTGGAACTGCCCTTGTTGATAATATCATTGTTCTTTGTAGCATGGCATGCACACGCACATGTTTCTTGTTTATTTGTTCTCACACTTTGAGAATCACACGCAACAAATGAGCTATGTCAGGTAGGTCTTCTGATATTTTTTCTGAAGGTATTACCCTAATATTACCCTATGCATATTTGTAAAACATAATTCTAATATGACATTTACCTCATGACAATATTATTGCATTGTTACTCTCCACCTGATCCCCCATTATTAGTTTTCTCTATTATTACCCTCATGTTTTCACCCCCCCAAAAACTTCAATTACCAATATATCCTCATTTTTATTCTCATTGCTATTATTATATATCCTTTAACACCCCATTGTTGCATTATTGCTGAGTCATCATGTAAAGTGCTATCAATTATTTATCACAACAGTTTCTTCTTTAAATAATAATTTTTCAAACTACTATCTGTTTATGCTGCTCTTTATATTTATTCTACAGTAAGGACAGCTGAGGAAAAAAAGTTTTTAGAATGTTCTGGGTAAGGGTATACAGTATATGTAAACCAAAGTGTACCAAATAATCCTGGGTTGACTGTACTTCACTTAACTCACTCTGTAAAAGGAAAAACGAATTAAATATTTGTACCGTTTTATTTATTTTTTTCAAAAGATTCAAATGTGGTTTTCCAGCTAGATGAATATTTCAAGCAGAAAGGCTTTGATAGAGTGCATTTGAGAGTTGGTGCATGTTGTGTCTCTGTACAATCAGTTTGGTGGGCACCATGCTTGGAGCACTTTGGCTGCAGAGTGGCAGAGAGAGAATGGCCTCCGTCCAGCTGAGATAATGGAATTGGTGTGTTCTCCCTGAGCTGTGCTCCTGGCTGGAGTTAATTCTGTTAATAGCAGGAGCTTCTACAGTCAAACCCTTTCCCTGGATTGGACCAACACACATAAGAGGTGGCTTCTGTAAAATGTGTGATGGATGTATAATGGATTAACTGGAAAGTGGCACATACAGCTTGCAATTGTTCTTGAAGCTGCTAATGTGTAATCATAAAAGAACTTGACTCTCCATATTTAAATCCAAGTGTCATTCATGCAAGGGCAACAGCACCATAGCATTTCTGCACTGAGTGCACCTCTCACAGCCCAGCATTATGAACATCAGAAGCTTGACAAGTCAACATTACATTGATCGTTTGTTATTTGTTGACCCTGACAGAATAATGACATTGATTCTTGACAGTTATCTTGAAGGTTTAAGCCAGTTTCAAAGAGGATCGAACTGTGTTGAATCTTTCTCATTGCCCCAATCACATATCTCTTTTGTTTATGGCAGCAAAATGGATTAAAATGTTCACTTGCAATATATGTGTATGTTTAATACATGCAATATTGTCTGATGAAAAACCTAATTTATTCACCTAAAAAATATTTTCAGTCAAAATAAATAAAACAAACAAAGACATGCGAAGATATATTACACTGCGATTGATAATATCTATCAGACTTTTTAATGGGATTTTATGTCTATGCAAAACAGAGCTGAAAACAATTGAGATTAGCAGCTTTAACTTGTATCGTCTGTGTGAATTGGTTAATTGACTGCTCAGTTAAAGGTCATGACCTTTAATTGACTCTCAGCCCTATTCTTTTTTTTCAGATCCCCAATCCCCCCTCAGAGATGAGACCCCTCCTGTATCTCTACAAAACTAGTTAAGTATCAACTCACTTTGGTTCAGTTCAATTGAGCACAGTGTATTTTTAATACAAAAGAAATTAAAAATGCATGATCTACTACATGTTACGGTGTAGATATTTTTCTGAATTATACTGTGATGCCATAAAAAATACATACAAATTGTCTGGTGATGCTTTATCATGTTTTTGGTTTGTTGTATAAATACAAATGCTATGTTAATTTTGTTGAAATTTACAGATACGAGATGGCACTAAACTGTGTTTTTTCATCTAGAGTCAAACCATACAAAGAAAAGATAATTCTACAGCTGAGCCAACATGCAGACATGTCTATGTGAAGAAGTGACCGCCATGACACCTTGACATAGTATGATTACCTGAATATTGGTAGTCAATATTATGGACTCCTTCTGTCAACGTCCTTCTTGCAGTAACATTGCAAATCTATCCTTGTGTTCTCTTGCTTAAAATGCAAAAGTGCATTAAAATGCATGGTGTGGATGCCATAAATACATATCAATGACAAATGCCAGCTGGGTAGATTAGTGTGTAGTTTTGATTGCTGTCAAACCCATTCTCCATCAGCTGGAGCAGAAGCTATAAATGAGGCTCATTGTTTTGGTCTTAGGTCAGAATATGAATTCTGCATGATGTGTACACACTAGAGAAGAAATCTCCTGTAATCTTCACCTCGAGTTAATTACTGCAGACAAACATTATGGATCGCCAGAGACTCTTATCACTGACTGCTTGAATACAGAGGAGATTTGCCCAACATCAGATATTATTTTAAACTCTAAGTAATCTATGCAACAAAACAATCTGTTTGCCCTATTGTCAAATTTATCCCTTTTTCCATGAGCCGATCTGAAGGAGATGGATGTATATTCTCACTAATTACAGCAATTATTACTCAGTGATGATATAACAAGCTCTCAAACAATTACCCCTTTCCCCCCTTCCTCTCTCTGTTTCTTCTCCCACACAGTCTCAGTAGAAGTATTTCACTGCACAAATATATGCTCGCCATTTATACTAGCTCATAAGGAAAAGCTACAAGCATATCATTCATTATATTGCATGCCAACATAGAAACTAAACAAGACCAGCACCAGGGAGCCAACTTACTTCCTGCTGAGCACAAGATGTTGAGATGGTGACACTCTCTATTATGCCAAATTTACAAGCCTGCTGACTAAACGTGTGCTTATGCCTTACACGCACAGAAAAATATACTGCCTAGAGTGCAGAGGGGCATCCACTTTTAAGATACTGTAGGACTTTACTGACTCTACTGTCAGTGCAGAGGCAGTGTTCAATAAACAAGAATTCCTATTCCTGGTTTAACAAGGCATGTTTACTAAAAATACAGCAATAGCTGTGGGGGGGAAGTTATAGGCTATGTGTACCCACACTCACAGCTGGGAGCTACCAGGTACAAACACTACCGCCTTGTCTTGTTGGCCTCAGAGTAGATCTACTACTGCAGTTTCTCTGTGCCTTGTTTAATGCCCTGCTCAGGGGCATTTCAGCTATGGAGCATGACAGAGGTGAGGTCACTCCTCTATCAGTTTCCTGACCAGTTTGCCTGCTGCTGAAGCAGCACCATTTCTTAGCACAAGCTTGTTAACACTGACCACTGCAGCGCCATGCATGGCTTCTTTCAATGGCTGACTGACACTTTGCATGTTTTTACACAATTTGATCTCAACGTGCAGTATCAACCATTACCGTACATTTCACCGTGAAAAGAGATGTTTGGAAAACAATTCAGAAGAAGTGATTCCTCTCTAGGAATATTTGGATTCTCATCAAAGTGCTCTCCTTCAGTTAGTTTCTGTCTCCAGCCAGCGTTTTGTGTGCCACATGGCAGAGACTGTTGAGGGCCTGTGGGGGAGTGAAAAGTGAGTACAATGGACAAAGGCATGTGTGGCACCTCACATCCATTTCTTCTCTTCCTCGCAGCTATTATTGTATGAAAGTGCTGTCGACAGCTTTTGCACTGCACCATGCATTCTCAAACAATAGGAAACATACCTGCCTTTTGCACATGGAAATGATGCCGGCAAAATGAAAGAAAAGATCCATATCAGCAAGGAATGAAAGATACCCTCAGATCTTGAAACTCACTTTTATCACTCAAAATTTTAGATGAACACACGTAACAATGAGATAGCAATTACATGACAATGTTGGTAATCTGGTAAAATTAAATGACATGATGGTAGTGTTGGGGCTGGAACTAATGATTATTTTCATAGATTAACCATTGGGACCATAAAATGTCAAACAATGTCCATCACAAGTTACCAGAGCCCAAGGTGACATCTTTAAATGTCTGACCTGGAGTTGTGCTGAAATAGCTGAATCAGTTCAATATAGGCTAAACTATATTACTGTACCTCCTCTAGTAACACTGAAAGACAAGACAAGATCATTTTCCTGAGCTAAGTTACCTTTTCCAAAAATACAATAGTTTTTTCCATTCCTCGTCATAATTCTCTAATTCCACTTTCATAATATAAAAAGGACAAGTTGTGGATTTAGTAGGTACCGCTGTTCTGGATCTTTGAACCCAGATGGATGGACCAGGCTTTGTCCATGGTTTACATTGCACCCCAGATTGTGAAGGATTAAAAGATTTGCCATGTGGCGTTCTTTCCCCTTTCAAGATTCAGGTCTTATGTTGCAAATGTTCTGGAGTTTCTAATGTTGGAATGAATATCATTTCTGAAATTTGTATTTAATTAAATAATAACTTGCCACTGGTATGTTTATGATAAAACTAATATAGTGTAATAGTAAGATGGACACTATAATGCATTTTCTGTGGTCATTGCATGCCAAGATGTAAACTGCTGTCTGAGGCCTTGAGATTCACCTCCAGCCTAATCACACCATCAGTGTTTCTCCCCTGTGCAAATGTGCCTGTTGATGGGCTGTCTAATGTGAGAGCTGTGGCCAGGCCTGGAAGAAGTCATCCACTCCCCTCATTTGGTCGCTTCATTGCACTCTGGGAAATATTTCATGAGGTCTAAGTGACTAAAACACACAGTGAGCATTTTTTATCAGATCTTTACATTTTAATATGGTTGAGATCTTTAAAAGTTTGAAGTTGAGGAAAGAAACTTACTCTGCACACTCAGATTGTGTGAGGTTCAGATTTATGAAGGACAAAATTGAGATCATATGCTAATGATGTCAATGATGATGATACAACTGAGCATTTCAACACAATAGCAGCTAACTGAAAATGACACATTTTTGTTGTTATTGTATCAGTTCTATGTATTAATATTTAAAAGGCTGCCACTTCTCAGACAAACTGAGGAAACATTGTAACACAGGTACAAATGGCACTGTACTATGTTACGGTTTTAGTTGCATTGTTATCAGTTGTTTTAATTGATAATTCCGGTTGATTACAATTTGGATGATATTTTCCTAGGTTTAGACATTGTTTCTGCTTCTATTGGCTATGGTAACATTGTACTGACCAAAGTTAATTGCTGGGATGTATGAACATGGCTACATAACTGAAACAAGTCTGATGGCGCAGGTAACTTGTTCAGATGATCAGACAGGTTCTAAACAAGCCTTGGAAACAAGATTTGGAGGTAAAACCAAATATGAGTACACACCTTTTTTGGCATATAACACAGGAAAACTGTGTGTGCTACCCAAATCATCCAAGTATAATTTCATGCACTCTTGATCTCGACACATGGGGACATTATCCAGCTATTGATTTTGTCATGAAAACACATTTGTATAGGTCATAGCGTAATTTGAACAATGTAACATAACTAAACTAAATATTTCCATTTATTGGGGCATGGAAATGTCATAGTCAGATTTCAAACTGCATGTTTTAGTCACTAGACATAGTAATCTATTAAAAATGAAACACATTAATTATCATTATTATTTAACATTAGAGAAATGTCTCTCTTTTTTGAAGGTTTTCAGAATTCTGACTCTGGCAGATGTCTGTGTGACCTCAACCACTTTAAATATAATTTAACAGTTTTTCTTTAATCTTGAGTCTTTTACTTGCATTGTTAGGGTGAAGGAAGTGCTAGGTTGTTGTACTGCACACACAGTGTAGGAAGGAGGTCGGAGATGGGGGGCGTACAAAACCTATGACTTTGGTACCGGAGGCCAGGGAGTGCATCCTGACTCCTGCATGTGGCTATCATTATGCAACGAAAATACAGAAAAAAAATGTGGTTTCAGTAAAATTTTGATAAAGTAAACACGCTATATCTCGTGCTTCAAGTCGCTTTTGACTTCTTCAATATTTTAAGAACAATCTTTCCTTAACCTCAACCAAGTGCTGTGATGGCCTCAACCTAACTATAAAATGGAATGCTTTAGCTGCTACAAGTGGATATTTTATTGCAATTTGCGTTTGTCAGTAAACATTTTGAAAAGGCATTCTGTATGAATGTTTTGCAACTTCCAATTATTAAAAACATTTCCTCATTCTGTTGTTAAAAATTGTAATCAGGTGGCGTTATGTCTCTATCAAAAAATATTTGCTGTTGTTGTTACTGCATGTTATGTAGTAGTATATAGATGTAACTTCTCCGAGTGAGGGTTGCTGTATGCAGCCACTTGGGCAATAAGGCTCAAGGATAGATGTCTGGTTGGTAAGCATGAGCTTTGACATTTAGTAACTCCAAACCTGTGTGCTGTCAACTTTTCATCCGTAAGGGACAAAGGTTACTCACTGAAGCCATAGCTTGATGACCCTATATCTTTATCACCTTGGGAGCTGCCCTTCAGTGAAAAAACAAATGCATGGATGTGCTCCATCTTAGACTGCAGCAATGGTTGAAGGCAAGTAGACAGCGTCTGGACACAGCATCAGGCAAGAAAGTTTGCAAAATATAATTACAGCCTGCATTGTATTGCACAATGTGGCACTGGCACATAGACTCCCCTAATGCTATCTACTGTGGGCCCCACATGCCAATTCACCCAGTAAATAATATGGAATGAATTCATGTGCATCAGCAGCTCATCATGCATTCCTAAATATGGTTGCTTTATATGAGATGAAAAAGTCAGTTAAAGCTTTTTTGCACCCATACCAGAATCAAGAAGGGGACTCATGGGTCCTCTGCATTTAAGTGGCAATCAGACTGAAGTGAAGCATAAGCGTTAAAGCAAACAACTGGCTGATCTCACTCTTTATCATACCAAAAGACTCTTAGACCTATTACAGACCTGCTGCCAGGGTCATGGACTGTGTCTGAATGGAAATGACAGGGGCATCAAATTGGGCTTTAATCTGTTTATTGCTGAAGGAACAGCTCTTAGAGCTGTTCTCTACATGTTTTAACTGAAGACTATTCGCTAACTGGTTCATGAGGAACTCAAGCTCAGATACTGCCGGACCTATTGGAAAAGTTTAACAGACAAGCGAAGTGAACAAAAGTTAGCTCCAGGAGACAAAATGGAGAAAGTAAATTGTGTTTTGCAAGCAAAGGTGAGTGGAGCCACAGGAGATAGCTGGAGCTGTTAGATGTGGAGCTTTGGCGTGCTCTTTATGTCTTTTCAGGCTTCGAACTGACTTTTGCAGTCAGTTGATTTATACTTGCTTGTTTCTCTTTTTGCCTCTTTCAGTTAACTCTCAAGCTAAAAACGTCACCATGGTCAAGGAATATGTGAGTCTATCTACAGTTGTATTTTTTTACCTCAGACTTCTATGCAGCATCTCTTGAGCCTTTGTTTCTTGTCAAATGTTAGCGACTTAACTCACAGAGATTTCTTCCCTTGACCTTAGTAGCCAAAATAACATACTAATGGTTCAGCATCAAGATCCTGTTGAAAGCTTAATTATCTTCAGGCTACATCTATGGTGAGGAGCATGTACTATCTCACACTCCCTTCATTTTTTTTGGCACTGACCTGTTATGTGGCATTATCATTATTATTATTATTTGGAAGTGAACTTCTTATTCTGTCCATTGCTTCACTCATAACTATTCATGTCACGCTCACTCTCTTTCTGTCTCAGTGTCCTGTTCCATTACTGATTTTTACTTTTTAGGCTGAACATAACAAGCATTATGAATGACTCTGTTTTAACGAGGTTTGAAATTGCAGCAGCAGCCTCTTCAGCCTGCTCTATTTTTAAAATACATCGTACAGTGCTGTATTTAAATCCAAGTTGGTTATATGGGTACCATAACATTACGTAATAGCAATAGCAAAGATGAGGGTGACAAGGTTTCACCAACAGGTTTCATATATATATACAATTGTATTCTTTACATGTAAAAACCCCCTCCAGAGATGTTTGAACACATATACAAATACTGTGCTTGGACTAATAATTTGTTTGTGATCTGGTTTTTCTCAGAAAAACATTTAATTTCCCAGTTAGAACTCCTTCTCCCTCATTGTAGTCCCATGAATATGCAAATATTGTTCATTTCAAAAGATTTGCTGGATGCAAGATGTCTCCTTCACTTCAAGTTCATTCTCAGTGTTTGTGCACAGGAGGTTGTAATTCTCCACATCAGGCTATGATTCCAAATCTTGTACATGAACTTGTTAGACTCAGATTCAAGGTGAGCACAGAGAAAATTTTCCCCTTCAGCAGATGAATTTGAAAACAACCTTCTGGTGTCACACTCTGCACATACATCATTCTGCACAGTGAAGGTCAAACACAAGTTGTAACAAAAAGCAAAACATATTTTTGAGTGGAGAGAGCATTTAAATGATGAAGGCTGGCATTTCTCTATATGTTTATTGTCAACAAATCCCATGAAACTATAACATGTTTGTTCATATCGCACGTCCCTTCCCTGTCTGTTGTACTCAGAACCAAGCACACTGGTTCATATAGAAGATTTGAATCTTATACAAACTGGATACATGGTCACATTTAAAATAAAAACTGGGCACTGTTGTTTTTAGCAAACTTCAAACAGGAGTAAATAGTGCATTTTGCTGGGGACTATATTCAGCTGTGGATTATACAGTATACGTTACAATCCGCTAAAACGAATGTGCAGGTTACTTGTCTGAACAAGAGCGCTCCCGAGTCGATGTTTCTCACACTGTTCACGTGAATCGCGGCACCGTTCTGAACTAAACTGCCAGTGTAATAACTGCCTGCATTTATATTCTTGAAATGAGAGAAATCACTGCTTATTCTGAATTTTTAAGCTTAGGCTTAAGAAATATGAACAAGTTCTTTGAAAAACATCTACGCCCTTTGATACATGTCTAGTCTTCATGCTCTGATGGTTTCACTAATAATAAACGTACATTTGCATAAAGCATGCATATTTGTCCATACCCATGTTGATTAGAGTATTAAAAACTTGAAAAATATTAATTTAAGGTACATTTAGAACTGATAAAAATGTGCAATTAAGTTGCGATTAATCGCAAGTTAAGTCATGAAAATCATGCAATTAATCACGATTAAATATTTTAATTGATTGATAGCCCTAGTATTTTCATTACATTTGTTGACAGTAATACAAATATAGAATAAATAGAAAAGCCTTATCCTTTAAAAGTAAGGCTAAATTACATCCACTTAATGCTGTTTCAGCTGAGAGCATATATGTATTGATAAACATGTTGAATATTGAAAAGATCAAATAAATTCAGGGAAAATAAATGGTCCGTGAAACCAACTATAGATTTTGAATAGAAGCAGAAACATGACACAAAACTCAAGTTGATTGTAATGAAAAAAATGAAACAAAAACACCTAAAGATCAAGATAAAGGAGTACTAGAGACCATGCACATTCCTAAGTGAGGAGATAGAAGGTGATTTTTGGCACTGAGTAGTTCACTAATAAACAGGAAAGTTTACCTTTTGCTGTCCACTAAAATGATTTCCCCTTATATTTTGGGTACATCCGTTGCTCTTTTTTTTTTACAAGTAAATAATTGTCACTCCCTTGCAGCCCTTTCTTAATTTCAAAAGATCATATCTCCTGCATTTTTGTCTTCACTTGAGATGCAATAATATAAAACAAGATGCAACACAACTGTAGCGCTAGAATTATAATATCATGATAACTTTACATTTACAGAAACCAGATGAAATTAGAAGATGAAGGAAAAAAAAAAGAGAATGATTTCAATAGGACATCATCAAATTCAAGCAGCAGCAATGTGGGGCATTCATTACTGCAGTGCACTGCTGCCATATGACTTTGATGTGTATATGATGTGCAAGTAGAAAGGGAAAGAAGAAGTGACACTGGAACGGTAACTACTCTGATAACAGAGCTGAAATCCTGTGGAGAGAGCCATCACTTTTCATACACTCCAATTACATGACTCTCCTGCATGGCCATCATGAATCATAGAACAGATCATGATCCTTTAATGGAGACACAGAATCACTGACAAGTCGGGCTTGGTTGTTTCCTAATCCTGTTATTCTGTGTTCAGTGGTTTAAGGAATGGACTGAAACGATTTTTACTTTTCACAAATGTCGTATGCAAAGTGAATTGAAGCACACGAAATGATGCCTTTATTGAGGACATAATTGAGGGAACGATGAACGATGATTATGGAAAAAACCTGCTGCTAATGACACCAAAAAAAACTGGAGGGCATATCAGTATTGTGAAAGGGTAAAACAGTGAAGTGTGACTGGTTTGTAAATGTCTTACATAATGTCTGTAAATGTCTGACATAATGTACAATTACAATTCAATGCATGAAAAATATTCATTAAGGATTTGCTGTTTGCTTTTTAACATAAACAGATATATCAACATATACAGCGATTGGGCAGAGTTCTTCAGTGGTTATCAGAATGCATTTACCAGTGCACGAGTATGTTTTGAGTCTTATCCTGTTTTTGATCATATTTTGGATATGTCATTTACATGGAACCTCAAAAAACCTGTTTGTACATTATGCTTGTATACATAAACATTACAGTATCCAGGTTTCTGGTGTGTCTTGATTTCTCACCATCTCAGCCCCATTTTTATGTACCAACAGAGAATGTTCAGAAACCAGGATAAGGTGTTTACATGCCACAGTATAACAAGGATAGTAGTGCACATCACTGTCACCTCACAGCAAGAAGGTTCTGGGTTTGAATTTTGTTGCTTGTTTCTGTTTTTGTTTGTCAGCTCTCCCACCGTCCAAAGACATGCAGCACAGTTGACCTGGAAACTGTGCACAGGTGTGAATTTAAGTGTAAATGTGTGTGGCTAGATCTATGTATCCCTGTGATGAATTTGTTACATTCCAGAGTGCTGAAATTTGGAGATCGATGCTTGAGTTCCCTTACGCTCAGATGCTAATGGCTCATATTGACAATAAAAATTATTTAATCTAAGTTTATATAAGTATTATTTTAAAGTAACTAATTCTAAGACATGTTCAAGTTTTGTGAAGCTGGATGCACATCTGATGCTGCAGACAAAAATGACATGTTGTCAGTTATTGTATAGAAGAGAAGCTTTAGCCTCTCCATCCACTGATGACCCAGCTACTACTGTACAGAGACACAGATGCACAGAGAAACACACTGAGAGAAAGCTACGAGACGGAGTGAGTACCAGTGCTGCTCTGGAAAAAATGTATTGTATATATATTTGAATACAGTTAAGTGATATATATATACATATATATATATATATGTATATATATATAATTAAGACTTCTTGGTATTGGTATCACGATACTGTTCCTTATATTACTTTGTATTAGGTGGGATAATGCATATTAGGGTGTTTTCAGTGCATTTTGCCAATTGCATCCTGGGATAGGCTGCAACCCATCACTCGTAGAAATACGTGAGGATTGATGATTATAAAGAAAAACTCACTGCATTCATTGAACTACTTAAAGATCTATAAAATTAAACTGCCTGTTAAATTCATTTTTTTTCTACAAAGCGGTATTTACATTCAATTCCAAACCTAGGTACCTATAAAAACCAAATGTAATGGAAAAAGTCTTGATAAGGACAAACAGTGTGTTGATGTTCAGCTCATATTTGATAAAAGCTAACTGTTAAAGACCATCTCACATGCTATTGCCAGTAACTATTGACCACTTACCTACACTTTTCTTGTTCACAGTGGCAGTCCAAAACTCACAAAGTTTTCTCAACATGAACATGTAAATAAAAAGAATTTTAGATTTTTTATCTACAAACCATTTTGTAAAGGTCACACATTCCTTATCTGAGCTGCATAGAACCCCTTTCACTCTACCCTTATCTTCAGTTAAAAGAACATCCTTATATCATGGCTGTTCTGTTTTTGTGTTAGATTCACCGCCTGCAGGTAATCCTCGCCTTAGCTGTAGCCCGTGTGGCCTGTCGTTTGACTGAGTGATGTACTTTCATGAATCATGTGGTCAGATTTCCAAACTGACGCACTACATTTTGTCATCCTGACATCTCCATCCAAGCATACAAATGCCACGCTGTAGAAAGTTTGCCTCAGAGTGAAAATTGGAATCCACAGATAAACATGTTTAGCTAGAGCATTGGTTTGAGTTTTCAATATAAGAAAACAAAAAAGTGCTCCAAAAACCATTTCCATGTTTTTGCAAATTCTTCTTCTTCTTTTCCTTTCGGCTGCTCCCGGATGCGCCTCCATCTAACCCTGTCCTCTGCATCCTCTTGGATGTGGAACAGATGTATTCCACTATTTGTTTTGTCTGTGTTGATACTCGAAGGCTTTCACATGTTGAGGCCCTTCCAGTGTTGCAAGAGCCAACAGTGCAGCCAATAAATTAACTCTTCATTTTTTTTCCAGCACCTATTTGTTTGGCCATTAAATATGTTTGATCTATTTAAGTGATCACTGGTGTTAGTGTTTGTCTAGTTCTGTAATAAATCACAATTTGAGTTGAATCAATGTTTTGGCCACATTTGGCAGAATACTCAAAGAAAGGTAGAGAAGTTGGTGCCATTTCTTACATGCCAGAGTTTGAAGCAGATACACACAGCTCTCTGTGGCTATGGATGCACTACAGCTAAATATACTTGTTAGTGCTTCAGTCCTGTAAAGTTCACACACAGTTCGCTTTTTCAGGACACGAGGGACTCCTTTGATGGGGAGTCACTCCACTTTACAAACGCCCTCACCACTTAAAAAACATCAGGCACTGACAAGTGAATAGGACTGGATGCGATAAGCCTGCATAATATGTAGTCGTACAAGCGATGAGAGCATAAAGTAAATGATAAAAACAGAGCTAGATGCAAATGAATTTTTAAACGGGCTTAATTTAATAAACATTAAGGGTTTGATTTGAAGAGTGTATTTGACAAAATAACATGTCTACCTGAGTGTGACTTAAAATGTGAGCAAGACCAAAACTTTAGTTATACAGTTCTATTTTTATCAGTAGGAGAACACTTCTAAAATCAGGGATATTTTCTGTTTTAGTAAGGCTAAGATAACTGTATTCATCTTGTTGTCTTCATTACTGCAATGCTTTTGTTAAACAGATCAAAACAAAGAACACTTTGCATATCACCTCAAATTGTTGCTGCTTTTGTTGTTAGTTAATAATAGTAAGGGTAAAAGCACCAAGTCAAGTGTTGACCAATTATCAGCAAAATACTAAAAGCAACCAGGAATGAACGGCACTGACACATCTTAAAAACGTTCTACAGTTTCAGCAAAGAGCACGTCTCCAAAAGCAGTGTCTTTGTGTGACAACTGTATACTGTATTATTTAGTCACCTGAATTGCAAAACACCACAGTGAAAAAGGACACACTCATAGACATGTCAGGAGACATAAATCAATCAGAAAGTATGCCTGTATCTCTGGGATGTTGCCTAACCTCATTCAACATGTTTTTCCTAGCGTGTCATTCCTGCTACCCAACATTTTCCTGAGTTTGTTTTCCTTACAGTGTGCTACAGGAGTGTATGTAGAAGACAGTATATATTAGCAGTTTTGAATGGGGAAATCCGTTATGCACCGCTGACAGTGTAAGACATGCAGTCAGCAAAACTGGCAAATCATTTTGTGATTGTCATAAACTCTCCCAGACATACTTTCAGGGTCACACAGCCTCAGAAATACTGTGTATATATTTTTGGGACAGCTCATGCAAGTGGGGGAAGTCAGTGCCACTATGGATTTGATGGATGTGAGACTTGTATTTGTCATACAATCTAAATGTTTTTCCAAACGTCTTTTACTGCTATAAACCACACTTGTCCTGAAAATAATCCTACCCTTTCAGATAGCACTGAGTGATGTATCTGTAAAAGCATCACTGAGAGGGAACACGATGTTTTTTAGTGACGACACTGTTGTCTGGCAGAAGACTATGGTTCTATGCACATCTCTAGGTAGAATGCTGTCCAAAATCAGTATGTGGTGTTTATTATGATTTTATAATTTTGAGAAGTTTGACGCTATTGCTCATGAATTTATAACATTTCGAACCAAAAAACATTCACTCTGGATGAAAATCTTGTCTGATCAAATGGATATATAAAATTGGTGATTGGATTTAGTGTGCAGGAGTGAGTCTTTCTCAAACAGCTTCAGCAATCAGCGTTGTGTTTCCTCCACATTCCTCAATATGAAAAGCAAATATGATAGATGTCATCACTCCCTCTGCTGCCTGTCTTAAAGACCTTTTGTGTTTACTGAGGAAACCACACTTGAGTTCACTAGCAGTGGAGAGACGAGGTAGGTATAAGCTGTTTGACAAAACCACATAATATTTCACAATTTACCTGTCAGCTTTCAGAGCTTTAGTAGACATCAGGGGCCGCCTGTATACATGTATGCGTCACTTTTCACGCAGACAATGGCTGACATTTTATTTGCAGGCTTAATCTTTTTACAAACATGTTTTTTTTTGTTATTCTGACACATGTATAGGTTAACATATTGTCACTTAAACTGTACAGTTGATGTGAGAATGATGCATTTGTAATCAATCAATAGGCTATCATGGCACTGTGTAACGGTTGTGAATAACGACACAAACGCTGCTATATGGCAGTGTTACAGGACATATCCAGTGTCAGACCAAGGTCAAGACCCAGACTGTCATTATAACACGGTGTGCTGACTTCTACCTATGGCAAATTGTGTCAATATGCAAACGGCTTTTGCATGTGTGCAACATTTTACAGTGACTGATATGTATAACCTGCAGCAATATAACTGCATATCCTGCTTTTGTTCACACAAACACAGTTGTTTAGCCTTGAAATAACAGTATTATGGTTCTTTCCCCTGAAGCCTATTGAGGCTGGTAAGAAAACTGTATCATGTAACAGAAACATGCTGTTACTCATGTTAACTTTCCATAAGGCTGTGTAGAGAAAAATGTGTCTTTTGTACAATTGTATTTAGATATTTTGGTCTATGATCCAATATAAAAACAATACAGATCAATTTGTAAACATCCGATACATTGTGATTGATGAGATTTAATTCAGCTGTGATTCAAATTGGATTCAGCTCACATTTGACACCAATTTATATTTTAAATTGTACCTGAATTTAACTTGAAGTGAACTTGAATCATTTGCTCACTTATTATTTCATATACAAAAGTACTGAATTCAACAAAATTCTATCTACTGCCCATCAATAATAGAAAACAATGTGTGGTAATAGAGAGGACAACGTTTTGCGCAGCCCCTAAAGAGGATGCATTTGTTTACCTCAGTTCCAGGGTTGGTATGGCATCAATCTGCATTCTGCATTTTCAACAGCATTATATGAGTCAAAGTCTTTGCAAATAAAATACCTTAATGCTTCAGCTACTGCAGTCAACTGGGAGGAATTACAGACCAATGTGCGTTACTTTTGTTGCTAGCTCGCCTCAGGTTGACTGCTCATGCAGGTAACATTAACATCAGAGTTCAGTTATACTGTCCCATTACACCCCCTACAGTAACATGTATTCAAATATATCCAATACTAATACAAGTTATACATGAGCACAATAATGGTTTGTAGCTATAATTTGTGCTACTTCTTGTCAATTATTCAGCCTCTTAGAATAGCTTCGGGCTTCACTCAGGAATGCTGTTGATTGGAATTATTCACATAAATAAAATAGAGAGCAAAAATAGAGGCACAAAAATAGTGCCGAAAGTCACTCAAAGAGATGTATTAAAGCACAATGTTTCAAGAATTTGTCTTAGAACATTCACAAATTGAACACTTTGAAACACCTGTCAGCAGTTCAGAACTTCTGCCTCAGGGAATCAAACTCTCAGTCCCGAGCCGAATTTCTGACATTAGAGGCACAGTGTTCAACATTGTACACTGGCAGCAGAGGCAGACTAATGAAGGCAAGGAACAGTGTGAGCAACAAACAGCGTGGTTTTAAAAAACAGCTTGTTGACACATGTACAGCCTCAACCTTAGGCATGTTTATCAGCTGAAAAAAAGTGAATTGTCACGACACAATAAATTAGCATTTTTTGCCAAATGTCATGTTTTTAACTAGAGTATAAAAGCTGACACCCTAACCCACCATAAACTGTAAACCGATCTTCACAAGTGAAGCATATGTTAAGAAGATTATTTTCAGGTGTTATGAATGAGTTATTAACTATGTTTCGAGCGATGCCTTTCTATATGATTGAGTTTCTCCAGCCCTGTGCATCCTATGGGGAGCAGAGCATCATGGGGCTGCGTTGACAAGCTCATCCATCAGCACAGCATGTTCAAGTCCCCATCAAATGCCTGCACCGCTCCATAAAGTGGAGGAGGAGAGGTGTCACTCCCTAAACAGGATATATGGTCTCTCACTGAGACACAAATTAGACAGTAAATACATTACAGTGGAAGTAGCCTCTTCCACAGCAACATGTTTGTACTTCCACTGTGCCAAAATCAACACTGCAGGGCTATTAGAGGAGCTCGCCTGTCAACAAGACATACACATATATGCATTAGATTACCCCAGCATCTCACTCACATCAGGCTAGAGCATTAACATAGTGGCAGCTTTATCTTTTAAGGGGAGTCCTATATAAATTAGGGCATCAAATTTCATGCGCAAAGTCAGCACACATACTCTAAATTCTTGGCTATTTTTAATTGTATTACTATTACCTTGAAGTTCAAATTAAATCAGTGTTTTTCTTTTACTATTTTCAGTTAGTTTGGTAGCATAATAATTATCATCACTTTCAACCTTGACTGACCATTATTCAAAGCATGTTATACTGAAGGCACAGGTGGAATCCAGCCCATCACAAATTTGGATTTGGCATGCGTAGGGTGTGCTTCTGTGTTGTCAGTTCATTCTGGCTTATCAAGTTGGAATACTTGTCCCACACATAGTACACAACTGCACAGTGCACACAAAGCAGACAGAGCTGTCACACCGTCTTCACACCTTTATTAATTTTCCCTCCACCTGCCTTTTTGCTTCCCAGTTTGGTATGGCCAATTCCCAGCAGTGCATGTCACTGCTAACTCCACTGTTGACCTGGAGAGGATGCCAAACAGCCACATACCCACTGATACAAATGGTGTCCCCAACCGCTCTTTACCCCTATCAGTGAGCAGCTATAACATGCGCGATGGTCAATAAGATCCCCCTGATTGGACTTGCTCATGGCCACAGATGATCCCTCATTACTTTCCCACCAGTGGACATGGCTGTGTTAGTTGGATTCGCACAACCAAGCCAGAAGTAACATAACGTGGGATTGAGGCTGGGCTTCTGCAGCGGTGGCAAATGTTTTTTCCTATGTGCCACCTGTGCACTACGGCTGGGAGTCTTATAAATAATATCTCAATATTTTTAGGCTATGCCGCGATATAAGATATATATCTCAATATACACATTTTCTATAAAATAACGTATTTTAATATATGATGCATTTCTGTAGACTAAACTACCCAAGAGCTGTGGAGCTGGAAGCCACGGGTAGTGTCATCAGAGCGATCAGATGATTGATCACGTTTTCTTACGTAAAGTTAGCTGCTAACTAGCTAGCTGTTCACAATCTGGACCAACTCTGATGCGAAGAGTAGAAGACGCCATAGTGATGTTACATAAGCAGGGAATTTTTATTTATTTTCTGTGCTAGCTTAAACAACACACAGGCTTTCAGTAAATCTTAGAAAGCAATCTGAATATAATGACACACTTTATGACAGATTAAGGTAACATAATTACCCCTCAGCAACCAGCGGAAACACTGAAAACTCAAATATGATGATATGGTCATCTGTTATACTGCACATTAATTAATATTCGAAAATATCAAATATATTTAATATATCACACAGCCCTACTGTGCACCCAAACAGGCTTTCAAATCCTTGGGAGGAGACCATTAAGTAACAAATATAGCAATATATCTCACCTAAACAAAGTAAAAAAGGTAAACAATGCTGAAGATTGATAATTGGAAAGTAAGGTTCAGGAACAAGACTATGCCCCTCTCTCACTAATCCAATCACCTGTGCCTCTATCGGCATCATCCCTCAAGGTCAATCCTTCCTCTCCCACTTACTGTCCCGGTCTGCCACCATCACGTCCCTCCATGATTACATTGTTTCAGATGACTCCTGTTAAACTGAGCTGAGACTGTGGTACGACTTCCTTTCCTCTTGGAACAGCATTTCCTTTTTCTAGGATGACCACCTAACTCAGCTCGAAGACATCCAACTGTACACTGATGCAGCACTCCCCATCAGATTTGGCAGTTACTACGGCAGTAGATGCTTCTCCACTGAGTGGCTGCTGGAACTGTTCTCCCTCTCTACTTCCTCTGCCCTCTACGAGCTGTACCCCATTATCATCGCCCCCCTTTTTTGGGGGGACATGTGGTCTAAAAGGTTATTCTCGTCCATCAGTCTTGGGAATTAACTTTTTTGTCCACCTTGTGTCCACCTTGTGTCCACCTGGCTGGTAGGTTTTGGAACAAAACTTTCTTAACTGGTGTATCCCCTGACACCTGTTCCTATTTCCTAATAGTTAGCTTCATCACTTACGCTCACTCAGTTCTCAAAATGAGAAAATCCACCATCCAAGTGTACCTTAGTGTACCACATCCACATTCCTTCCACACTGAAGCTGCTTCAACCATTTCCAGACAAGGACTCCCAGAGCACACCATCAAAATTCTCGGCCGCTGGTCTTCCCAAGCTTACCATAGGTGCATCCACAGCCACCTCAGCAACATCCAAAAAGCCCATTCTCTTGAAGTTAACTTTGGGGGGTGGTGAAGCAGAAGCTCATCGAAACGTGCCCCCACCCTGAGTCTCGACCCCCAGGTTCCTAGCTGCTCCAGCACACTCTAATCAACCCCTGTTCATCTCCATGCAATGGACCCATTTCATTCCCCCCCTCGACCTCCTAATTATCCCCACCGTACACAACCCCAACCAACCTTTGAATGGCTACCATTCATCCACCGGCAATCAACCCCCTTCATTCCTCCGCTCGACCCCTAACCATACACGACCCTCATTCTATCCTTCCTGAATCTTTTTGTCAGTCCAAATAAACTACCTTTTATACCACACAATTGCCATGTTTTTTGTTTGTGAAATGTGTAGAGGAGAGCATGGAGAAATCTTGTTTGCTATGAGAAGCAAAACCCAGATTCTGTGAGATGTGTGAGGAAATTACCAGTTTCATGGCAAGCAAGAGAAATGCTGTTCTGGAGGTTGAGGATGAAAACCGAGGCGACTTGTCTTTTCTGTGAGATGTAACCGAGTATTTCAGTGCCTGAATGCCTCGAAGGACACAAACCGGGCATTCATGAATACGCATGCTGCAGTAAAATGTAATTCAAACAAAACTGCATTCACTGGGAGAGCCAAAATGCAACAGGAAAAGCACAAATTTAGAGAAGAGTTTTAAGAACCTTGATGCACATAAATAGAGTTTTGAAAGTTTTACAAATCCATTTGCAGTTGATGCAGAGAGTTCCAAAATACTGACACATAGAGCTGAATTAATTACTGTGGAACAGCCCACTGAGGGCCAAGTTTGAATCTCTTGAGGCAAAAGAGTTTGCCCCTTTCATCTCAGACACAATGCCACAACTCCGCCTTGGGGCTGCCTGTGCGCTGCGTATGTTTGGAAGCATTTATTTGTGTAAACAAAATGTTCTCCGTGATGAGGTTCAACAATCATCTCACAGGTCCGCCTGACAGACAAGAAGAGGTATCTATTATTTTCAAAGGTGTCTGTCTGACTACAATGTATCATTTCAGTAACAGCTTTTACATTTTCACTGCTTTTGTTTTCAAATGAGTGATCACAGTCAAGCCCATGCAATCTGATGCACAATGAGTAGTATCAAACACAAAAATAGCAGAAAACCATGACAAAATGCAGACAGTTTGATTGAATTAATACAGATAGGACAATACAGTGCATAGAGAGATGCTTTGTGTGGCTTAATTTGCAAAGAAAGAAACCAAACTATCCAAATTAATCTGAATATTGACAGTTTGAGGCTCTAACTGTCAGAATGTGTGAAATGAGGGAAAGGTCAAAAACATGATTGGGGTGTACAAAAGGTTAGTGACTGTTTCAGAATAGTTACTGGCTGTCAGTCTATAATAAAATAACTGGCCAGTTTGGAAATGCCCACTGCGATTGAAAATGTGCAGTTTGTAAATCCAAAATATGCTAGTACATACTGTGGTCTGTGGTGCCATTCAGAGTCGAGTCTGACAAAAGTATTCAGAATATTCAGAACAACAGTGACTCTTTGCACTCAAAGCACACAGAAAGGAACAAGCGTAGCAACAAGAAGACAATTAAAAAGACCAAGCACACGTCAAACAGAAACATTTATCAGAATGTTTTTTTTACAGTGGTTGAACAAACCCAAAGTCTGAATAATAAAACAAAGTTAAGGAAAAGTTGACTTCAAGATTTAAATACAAAGAGGCAGACACAAAACAGTTACCGATTATGTACTTAAGTTCAAAACATAAAATCTTTCACTTTAAGTAAAAGTGCACAACTCACAGCATAACATCTGAATAGGATTTAAGAAATCATTCTCCATAACAACCTATTTCATTCATTTATCTGTTCATTTTTTCAAGCAGGTTACTGGTGCACAAGTTTAATCTAAATCTCCACCGATTTAGCTTTGCACACTGCGCTGCGAAGTGTAGGAATACGGAAGTTCCGCAGTTCAGAAAATGTAGTGACAATGAAAACGGCTGTCTACTTTTATGGCGAACAGTTAGACTTATAGATTTTTTTAGGTTGAACTTTTTTTGGCAGTTAAAGTACTTGTTGTTGTTGATCCCCATTCACAACAATACAGAGGTGACCGTCTATGCCAAAGCAGCTGTCTGCTTCTCCAAACTGGCTGCGCGCCAACCCCTAATACACTGACTATCGATAAGTACCTCATACAACCCCACTTCAAAAAACACTAAGCATCCCTTTAAGTTTGGTGGACAGCAGTACTGGGCTTTGATTCCTTTGCTGGCCTGTTCGTGGCCTTCCCTCTTGGCAGTTTATGATCTCAAGATGATTAAATCCACAATACTGATCAGAAGAGGCAAAGGCCTTATTTACTGAGCCAAATCACTGTGATCATTTATGATAAGTAATAATAATTATTAATCATGTCATCAAGGCCTTACAAACTACATTATTAATTACTTCAATCGAGACCAGTTATCAGTTATACTGCAACTTTATGCTGTATTTCAATAAACATAGAGTACATCGAAATACAGAATTCATTACTGGGAGAACTTTGCAATGTTGACATATACTAATGAAAGTGAAGATTTTAGTGATATCCTTGTTTATGGTTTAGGATGACTATGCTACAGGATCATGGCTTTGACAGGCCAGTGGGGAGAATAAAAAATTAAAGTGACAAGTTGTGTGACAGTCTGATCGAATAGACAAGAGACTGTAACTTTATTAGTGCCACCCGTCAATCAATTTGCGCAGAGTTTTACAGACATCTTTATGATTGAATAGACACCATTGCCTCAGTTTCATGATTAATCAGACTTATTGGACAATATTCAGCTGGTCTTTTTCATGTGCAGGACACATGGATCTGTTTCATTGCAATATTTGACTGTTAACTAATAAAGATATAAGGTATAATGTTATTTTATATTGTGTTGTTTTCGGGGACTTAATGTAGAATAAAGGGGACAAGTTCAAAGCTGATAGTAAGTAATCCAACCTCAACATATGACATATGACATCAACTGGTTGACAGGTCCCCTTTTTTTTTGATCATGTGGAGTATTAGGAGTAGCCTGACCTCTAATGTGGCTCAAGGGGCTAATGGACTTATTGTTTCCCCATATTAAGCTGTGAACATGATTAGAACATTCTGACCAATGTGTTTCTGGTCTTGAGTAGTGAATATTAATGGCATGTAAATGTACATTATGACATGAGTCTGTAAGTATATGGGATTTAAATATGTCACATGCATCTCATGAAACACTACACCGTTCTGTTCTATAATGGCTGAGGTTTGCATATGGTCTGAAGACTGAAGAATACCACATCAGCACTGTGGATTTGTCACAATGACATTACATCCAGCTTACAAATGTGGGGCTACCATATTTCTCAAAATAGTGTTTATGTTCTGCTCTGCATCTTGTGTTTTCTGTCATTTGCACATTCTTTTGTTAGTAGCAGCCTATATTAGCTTATGTGCTACTTATGTATCTGATGTACTTATCTAATGCGTACCAAATTTGGTGAGAAAAAAAAACAGAAATTGACAGAGAAAACCACAAAAACGCTTCAATATAAAATAGCGGATGATCAAATTGGTGGAAATTATAAAAACATGTAAAAAGCTTATATGCGTAGTTTGCCATCAAGGATTGAGTGTGAGTGTAACAGACCAAAACAGGAACAAAGAGTTTGATCTGTTGGCTGTTATGGCTGATGCATGTCAGCTCACTAGTTTCAAAAAGAGCCCACCTGTTACTTGTAGTTAGAGATAGTGACATGAAGACGGACTGTTGAAATGAGAAACAAAAGGAATATTAGAATATGAAAAGAAAGAAAACATAAGGAAAGAGATGGTTATCAAATAAAAAAAATAATTAAAGTGATATAATAACTGCAAATATTGCAACACACTTGACATTAAGTTTATATTGTGATTTTGTTCTGTGTATTTTCCTTTGTATATGCTATTGATTCTTTAGTCTGTGTGGTTGTTATTGTTGTTTTTTGCAGTGAGATCAGTCCCCTTGAGACCTGTTACCACCTCCTCTTGTAGATATGTATTTTTTTTTTTAAGTTGAAGGCCAAAGACTTATGGTTTCCAATGAAACAATTTTCAGGATAAAATCTATAATGGCAGGATCCAAGGTTCAGCCATTTCTTTGTGATTTTCAAATTTGTGCCAATAACATTTACAAACTATGCAATGTTAGCTGTCATATTGAAAACATAATGTGCCTATTTATTTGCCCCTCAGCCATCATGATCTGTCAACAAAATTATCTTGTAATCATCCTGTACTTTCCACTGATCAGAACACAATTTTCCACCCTTAAAATACAATTTTTGGGAACATTTAACAGGTAAATTGTTAGAGGCACAGCTATACTATTTTGAACAACTCTCACAGATCCATGGGAGACTGTTTGTTACAATGCTGGAAGACACAGACAGATGATATCCAACCTACTCTGCCTCCTCCGTTCTTCCACTGCATCCCCTCTGGCTACTTCAACAACACACCAACATGGAAGAATGGGAAAGGGCCATTTTAACTTTAGCCTTCTGACAGAGTCACAGACCTTCTTTAAACTACAAGAAAAAATTGAAAGTAAATAAATAAAACTAGACAAAGACGCTGCACACAGAACCAGAAACATGTTGTTCTGCTGTGCAGTATATTAAATCAGCTTTAATAGCACTTAAATATATTGTTAGAATATATGATCAAAGGGTGCAAGTTATGTGCAACACCTACAAGGGTATAATTTGTACACAATTTAAATTTGCTAACTCTTGAACTGTGTTGATTGAAGAAGTGGGTGCTGCAGGAGTAGGTGTCACTTCTCCCAGATAAATGCAACACTTGTTATTTGGCATGAATATATATTCTTTAACATTTTAGTGGAAATTTTTGTACTATTCAGTGCTGCTTTTTCAGAAGACAGCTATTCACTCCCGATATGAATCTCATTTTGGCAGAGAGGCAGCACAGCTTTGCATGATTGGCTGTATTGCTGTCCTCTCACACTCCCACAGACATGCATTTGATTTGTCACCAGCATCCAAAGTCTTATCTAAACACTGCGAAGAATCTCTGAGTAAATGTCCCCGTTGGCACACTTCAGCAGCACAGAAACCAGCCATTCTGCAAAAGGATGTAATAAGTACCTTTTTTTATACAAAGGGAGATTAGAATGCAATGCAAAATAAAGAGAATAAATTATGTGAAGATGACGTGGCACATAAAAACATGCAGGCCATGGTACATTATTACCATATGATAAGAGGACTGTAGGAAGTTTTCATTCAATCCTTTCTCGTGAGGGAGAATGAAAGAAAACAGCCAAAACTTAAGTAATTGGCTTCAGAAGTTGCAGTTTCTCATCCTCCATTTCCAGGCTGAGAAGGAGAAACCTGCCATGCTTGTCAAATCTTCTTGACTGTTACTGTGATGGCCAAAGAGAGCAAAAATGGCCTGCACCTCATAGGAGTAGGGGGGGCTTTACAAGTTCAGTCATGTGTGAAAAAATGTCTCGTTATGAAAGTGAAATATGTCACGTTGGCAGCTACCAAATGGACTTTTTTACTAATCAAATTCACTACATTGTTAAACACTTGTGAACTTTCTAAATCACTAATTATGGAAACAAAGAAGAGTTGGAGTGTGAAACATTAGAATTCTTTCCTAATGTAGGGTACCTTTCACTTCTCCAGGAATTCCGTGAAACATAGCTTTTGTTGGTGTGCTTGTGTCCTGGCATGTTTAATACAATATATTAAAGCTGAAATAATCCCAAAATGCTGGAGCGATTCTAGTTGCTGGACCATTTAAGAGGCTTGGAGGCTCAAGAATGCATCTGATGACTCTGGACTGAAAAAAATATTTTGCACAGTGATTTATTTTGAGAAAAAAAAAAAACATTTAATCAAATAATTTAACTAATTAAAAAATTAATTCATTTATTTTGTGTTTTTTTCCCCATCAGATTAACAAATACTATATTGTCTTTAAAACCAATTTCTAGTTGTGTCTCCTCTACATTATGTTCTCAGTGTAGGAAAACGTTTTTATCTTACTTTCTGTGCACAGAGCATGTGTTTGCATTTAAAGACATTTTGCTCATTTCACAAACTTCCAGACTGGATAAGAAGACAAGTGAATCCAAACAGCAAGCTGTAATCCCAGTAAACAATAGCAGGTATTGTGGTGAAATCTCTTTTTACTAAACTCACAGTTTTAAGAGTTCCTTAAATACTGTGTAATGAGTTATCATCATTGGATTGCACTGTTGCCAAGCACACACAACTTCAAAATTCTGGTGTGCATTTCCAGAAATACTTGTAATCAACTCAGTCCTGATTTCCCAAAACTGAATAGCTGCTGCCATTCAGTTTTTGGCAAGCAGTGTCCCCAACTGTTCAACTTTCAGAGCTGTAGATCATATTGCCTTTTTTGTGAATTTGTCTTCAGACATACCATAAGGACTATACAGTTCTATCACACCAGGTTATCCTTGGTGAAATAGGCTGCACAAATTCATAAAGGACTTACAGTAAGTCAGGCTGTTTAGGCAGCACAAAATCAAGTCGTCTTCGATTCTTGATAAAGGAAATTTAAAGTTAAATTCTGCACTTGGCAGCCAGATAGACTATATCACTTTCCTGAGATACTTGCTGTTCAGTAGGAGATAAACAGCCAGGCTACAGGATGTGAGCAGGTGCTGCAGCCTAACATTACATCCTGCCTCCCCTGGCCACAGTCATCCCCTACCGTGCTCCCTACACCTCCACAGCATGAAGTGCAAACCTCGAGAGATTGATGTCATCTCCCAAGTAAACAACTAAAAGTAAAAGCCTCTGTGAAGAATTTATATTGGTTTTTGAGGCTTGATCAGAGGTGCATACGCCTTCACAGTATCACTAAAAATATAACTTTTTTAATGCAAATAATCTTCCTTTTAAAAAAGACAAATTAAAGCATTTCTGAAATATGAACCCAATATCAATTCTATTCTGACATAGTAGTTTGAATCATGTGTATGTTGTCAGAATATTTAAGCAGCAATTGCACAACATGCAAACGGAAGCTTTAAATGCAATTGTGCAGTTATAGTAGCAGCATGTCTTTGAGCAAGGAATTTACAAGTTGCAATTTGTGCACATTAATATTTGATAAATATATTTCCTTATGTTAAGTAAGACTAGCCACTCTTTTTGTAGTAAACCAGTAAAAAAGTAATATATATGAAAGTTCAATCATTAACCTTCAGCACATCTGGTTGTATTTGTATGGTTAAGTATATTTGCAATAATAGGTTTTGTAATATGCAAATGTAAGTTTAAAATTTGGTTCTGTTTTTTCACATTCTAGGTGCATGCAAAGCTAAATCTAGTGCCGACTTCGCTTCAGCAACATTTATGAAAGACTATGATTGTAAATAACCCTAATGCCATGCTCTCCCATGACATATTTACAATTACAGGATTTCACATCATGTAATGTTGAAAGAAAAATAAATTGTTGTGCAGTCTAGACAACAGGGAAAAACTATGAAGAAAATAAGATGTGATTCTTGAGCTCCCCTCAGTGAACAGATTTGCGTCCCAAATGTCTAGGGCAACAAAAGAGAGGCCTCCTGAGTGGCAACCAGAACTTTCAGCAGTGATACAGGAAAAAGATGAGATGTTGAGATCTTAAACATATAAAGGAATAGGCTCAATTCCAAGAAAAGGGGGCTTTAGAGTTCAGGGAGGAAGTACACAAGAAAGAAAACACTATTGGCCGGGAACTGAGGTGAGAGGTGTGTTGAAGGAACAGAGAGAATCCTTTAAGCCAAGAGAAGGAGACGGTGATATTCAATTATGGATTTTCTAATTTACTAAAGACGTGAATGCACGGGGAAAGAAGAGGAAGTGAGTTTATTTAGTTGGGAGCAGAAAGAAAAGAGAGAGAGTGAGACCTTTATATTTGACGAGTACTAGACGCACGATGTGAGGGAAAGGATGAGAGACCTTTAATTAGACAATCGACAGTGAGAGGTTGTGAAGTCTAATTAGGTATGTTTGAAAAAAACGGTTTTCAAAGTAAGATCACTCAACTGAATGAGAGACTTCATTATAACTGAAAGAAAGCCAGAGATGGATGTGTATTTTTTTAAAATCACTATGGGTGACATTTTAGATAACAAGTGATTAGCTATTTTGTTTGTTTCATCAGCAAATCAATTTCATGTAAATTTAATTTTCATGATACCAAGGGCCCTAATTTTTTACCAGAGCAGATCAAGTTCAGTGACTTTGTAAAGTGACGTATGAATAAAGTAGTATGTGATCCTTTTGAAATAAATCACAGCAGATGAATGACAAAATTCTACATAGAATTGATTACCCCATCTTCCCCCAAACTTCCAGCTTTGTCGCTCAGCAGGTCATACTGTACCCCATAATAGGTACCCGTTAGTTAAACAATACCTACAGCATAAGTTATTTACGTTCCCACATTGTTACCCCCTTATTCCCTAACTACACATTGTGTTCTCTTGTACATACATGTGTACAAACAATTACACTGTAAATTGGGAAGAAATACGATGTATGTTGCAGGCCGCAATATAAAGCATTACCAAATTTTGATTATAGCTGCTTTAAACTAGTTGACCATAAGTTCGGTCTGCCTTCGCTGTATCATGTGAAAGTAAAGTACTGAGTGGTTACCTAAAACAACTGGATGAGTATGGATATTTTATACCCACAGTTCTCTTGAACCAATCTGGAATCGGTAACTAAAAACCCTTATCAGCTAACTATTATGCCTAAGTGCCTTTCTCACTTGGGATTCTCTCTCAAATTGAGCCAATAGTTTTGAGGGAATCCAGTAGAACTGGTTAATGATTGTAAAGTGAATTAATGTAGTCCTTAACTCCCCTGAAACCATTTTGGAATTCTAATAAGATGAACTAATCATTATCTGTAAATTAAACATCGGAATCTTTCCCCATAGTAATTTTAAAGCACTAGGTTTAATAAACTTGCTTACTAAAAGAGAGAAATATCTAGACACCAGTTGATCAATATTATTTTCTCATGCAGGAGCGACATTCACCACAAATGTATTTTCAATTGACTGTCAATTTGGAAATTTGACTGTCAATTTGGAAAACTCCATCATCAACCAGCAGTTTGTATTCTTGAGTTTCTCAAAGGGCTTCAAGGTATATACTGTAGAGCTCATATCTTTTTTACCAGAGACATCAAGTCCATCTCAAGTCATTATGTAAGCTACTACTTCTCTCTCTCTGTTTACAAAGCTGACTCATCCTGCCCTGATCCTACTCTGCTCCCATGGCTCCATTTAATAAGGGTCGTGCATAAGGATGTCCCACTCAACCTCATTTCACACACATACACGGCAACACAACTTCTCTATACACTCTACTTTTTGATGTATATTCCACAGTCTCAACTGGGCATTAAGTTGAAAGGGCTCACACTTTTAAGGGAGGACATAGACATGCACATTTACTGGCATTAAAGCAAAAAAATAAAAAATACATGTATCTAAATTTACAGACACTAGAATATCACTATATAGCACATACATTGTTGTCGGGAATGCTGGGCAACAGCAATGTGTTCTTGGTTTCTCTTAAATATTTTTTTTCATCCTTGTTTTTTGGCACCTAACCTCACCACCATTCAAAGTAAAAACTTCATTCAAACGTCATTCAAATGTTTCAGCTTATTGAGGAGATTATCAGACTTCCGTTTAGTGTTTGCATGACTTACGTTTTAGTGTTAGTCTTTCACGCTTTCAAAAATATTTAACATTTTTCCCCCCATTCAAGTAAATGGACAGAATGTTCTGAGTTAGAGTGGGTGACATCATGCACAGAGTGGGGTTAAGCTGTTAAACTCTTGCAAAAATTCTCTTCAGCTTCCTCTTACTCCCACAATTTTCACTCTTCATACATCATTTTGTCATCTACATGTAGAAAAATCTCCTCTTTCAAACAATTTCACTATCTAAGCAGACTGACAGTATGCACTATAAGCCCAGGGGTGTACCGGGAAAGAAATCCAGCCCTTATCCATTGAAATAAGTAACAATAACAATTTTTGGAGCATGACACAAAATGTGATAGCCTGAACAATTTAATGTCCATCTCTTCAGTCTTCTCCTCAGAAATGCTGCTGGCCACTTGACGATGCTGATGCCCAAACAGTATGTCAATTTTATTTTACATTTGGAACCCTGTGGACCTAATGCCTGCTTTTTTCTCTCTTTTATTCGGCCCCTCCTTTACTTTTCTGCATGTTCTTGTCCATCCTTCTTGTTGGCCATCTCACTGCTGTGTGCTACTTTTGCAGAATGCGCACCACAGACTGCCACTGGCCGAGACGGCTGACTTCAGGTTTAGCCCTCTGCTAACTTGAATAGGCATAAAATAATTCAATTCAGCACTTTCCAAATGTTATCGGACTGAATGGATCGAAATCTGATAGTGAAACAAATCATTTTGGGGTTGTGATGCTCAAAACTATTTATCTACGTTTAACTGCTGCAACAGTTAGTGGTGTAGCAGAGCAAGCTACGCCGGAGTCTATCTATGACTTAGGCACAAGTTTAACTACTTGGGTTTTGATTGGTCAGTGAGTCTAGTACGGAATACATGCACGCTCTCGTGTGCACCTCCCGAATGATAGTCACACAGAGAGGGCCAGTAAAGAGACAGACAGGTAAAAAAAATTTGATTTTTTAAAGGTCCGGTGCCTCTCAGCTTAATCTCTATTAAATTAACTGTCTCAACCAGAACTCACTCAGCAGTTACCATCACCATGGCAACCTTTAATTGCAGTTGGGGACACACAGCTGATTGCTAATTAGACTGCTTCTCTGATCTCTGTGGCGTTTACTAACCACTGGATTGACATTTCTGTGAAACTCCTGCTATATACTGTATCTCACAGCAGTTTCAAGGTAGCACAACACAGGTCTTAATTACAGACACTAACATTTTTAAGTGTAAATACTATTTCAACTCATTTCATTGCTAAAACAACTTGTTTCATCATTTATTCCTTTGAGTAATGAGCTGGAGTTTGAGTCTTGCCTCACATTATAGGGATTAACCTATTATGTGACCAGTTTGCGCCAGGTGTCACTCAGCAGTTAACTGCAGTTGGTGGATTCTTAACTGACATGACACACACACGTACACACTCACACAAACACAGCAAGTCATGTGCCTTTGAACAAGGACCTTATTTTAGGAATTCACACACTTGTCATAATGTTTAGTGACAACTGCTTTAACTTTATGTGTCCACATACAGTATGAGGGAAGCTTCTCTCTCTCACTCTCTCTAGGATATATGACCAAAGCACAATGTTTCCGCTGCATTAAATAAGTCTGGAGCCAATTAATAAAATCAGGCAGAAAACGGCTACAGCACTGCACATCTACTGGAATGTCCTTGAAACCAGTCGTAAAACACTGACTGCAGCACCAGAAATAAATTTATGATCATCAGACCAGAAGTAAACAGCTGACTACACAACTGGAAACAAACAAGCAGCAATGAGACCAGAAATAAATGACTGGCCCATGGAGCTGGAACTAAACTGGTGATCACAGGAGAGTAGATAGATGACCAATTATCAAGCGGTGAACAGGCAAAGCTCCAAGGGTTTCACATCCGTGAGCTGTGTGCGTATCCCCCCCCCAACAAGCCGGTGCCCTTTCAGCTGCTTCTTAAAAGACTTGGTGGCTGTGAATTTGCTGTCTACACTGACTGTCCCTGAGGAGATGGGTCAGTTCCTCCTAAAGGTTACATTCTGTCACTTCAGGGGAGAGGGTCACCTGTTTGTGAAGATTACGATCAGCTAGGGATTACTGTACAGTAGGAGTCTGTGTGGAAAGTGATGGACTAATTAAAGGTTTTGATCAGGAGCTCAGCAAACTGGGAATACAATACATGTAACAGCGTAAAATGGATAATGATTTTTTACACAATATGGAAATAACATCAACATGTTTTTATTGACTGCTCTTTAGGGTAGAAGTGTACTGTAATAAGTAAGCATATAGCATCTAAAAGGTCCTAGGTAGATTGACAAAATGCACTATGTTACTATCTAATATTGATCCCCTCTGAAAGCACATCTCAGCACAGATAGTGCTAGTCAATAAATGCTCGGCTGTTGCTGGTAGAATTTTCAAAACTGTGAAATCCAGAGACTACTGGACATTTTATCCTGTCCAAAATACCCAGTATTTAAATCTAATGTTAAAATGTGGCACTTTGAAACTTATCATTGGATTATGAACAGCTGTGTTTAAATGTTGCAGTATGTTGGTTATGAAATTGGTAAGGAGCCACACATTTATTTGGCAATAAAACCCCTGGTGAAATAAAAGGTTTCTCACACAGAGATAATATGGAGTTGGGATAATGAGCCAATCAATTATTTGGATCTGCTGAAGTGACAGTTGGCTCTCAAAGTCAACTCGCTGCCTGCAAAATGTCACTGGGTGTTTCTACTGTGCGCAAGATTCCACCGTCACCTAAACCTAAATACCCTCAGAGAGAAGAAGACGCATACAACAAAAAGGAACTACAACATCTCCCTGCTGGAAGAAAGTGAACCACAACCAATTATTCTATCACCTAGAGGCCTCTATGAAACGTTGACAGATTGTATATGGCAGGTGATTAGTTTTATGTGTCAGATGATTGGGCTGTGAACTCTGCAATTTAGAACTATTACAAGGCCTAATGAAAGGAAAGCTAATATTTCTCCAAAAAACTCCCTAACAAGCTTTCTTACTTTTTTAGTTAAACATAATGAAACACTTCAAATGTTGAAACAACGGTCTCTGTCAAATACCTAGAAACCCTTTTACATTGCAGCTGATGCACCAGGCATGATGATACAAGCAGTGAACAAAATAACTTGTGAGTGAGAACTACTACTGTACTTTAATTTTGGCAATAATTTTGAGAGTTTTACACTAATTCTTCAGTAAAGCTAACATTTGAAGTTGCTGAAGGTTACTCTGATGTAATGAGTTACTTACCAAGAAAGATTCTGCTAATTAGACTTAATTTTTAATTATAAATCACGGCCTGTAAAATATAATAAGCCAAGACTATCTTCCAACAACAGACTGTGAGGCGCCTCAGGCTTTACAGTGTTCTACACATTGCTCTTGTTTAACATTTCATTTGCTGTGAGATGTCTTCTGTTCTTACAGATGACTTTGCATGTGTCATGATATTTCACTTGCTGGTAAATCTTGAATCTTAATGAATGAACCCACTCTGATACTTTGACCTATTTATATTCTCTTTTTTTTCTCCTTCATTTTTATTAGCAATGACCAATCAAGCACTTGGATCTTTAGCATATTATGTGGATAATATTTATTTATTTACCTATTTTTAGTCTTTATTGGTATCTTGTTTATATCTCTTCTACTTCAGGACAAACATGCATTTTTCATGGCCCTTGTCTAACCCTGTCTTCATTTCCCCCCTGCTTTTGTTTAGAGCCTATTCAGGTCCTTTTTGTGGTTCTTTACAGCAAGTCGTATTACTATCACACATACCTCTTCCAATCCATCCTCCACTCATTTAAGTTTGCTTTCCATACCAATCTCTACCTGGTTTGAACTAGGTAACATAAGTCTCAAAATTATTATTTTTTTTTCTGTAATTGCACTTGACAAACAACCCGCTGGCCCAAGTAACTGTTTATTGACTTGTTTCTCTACAGAGTGCTGCTGCCCCTCACGCTGCAGTTTAGTTGTTTGAGAGGCATAAGGTGCTGGCTTGCACCCATCCCCAACCAGGTGCCACAGTGTGTAAATGCAATGATCGATTTCAAATTTTTAGAGAGCTGCAGGGAATGCCGATGGTTACACAAACTGTTCCATACCTACACAATCTGAACTTCTCTCCCTGCAGCATTTCATTGGGCACGATACTATTTGCTCTCTTTTTGCTCACACATTCTATGTCCCTCAGGCAGCAGCAGCTAAAGAAGGCCTAATAAAAAGATGAAAAAAATGGGTATTTGTGTTTGCAGGCATGTACAGTATGTGCTCTTATGTGCCTGCCTACTCCAGATTAGTCCAGTTGCATAAGGCGTGTTATTGGTATGCTTGTTATTTATTTTTTTTTGGACAGTTTTCACTTATTCATATTAAAGAAAAAAGTCAGTTCTTGAAACACAATGAATTCTATAACCATATATGCGTGTTTTTAATGGATTTGACTGGATTCCTAACAGTATATATAACTGAAATTCAAGTGGGCACTTGAGAAAAAAATTTAACTCCCACCATGACCTCTGATGTCGAGAGAATTTTATTAGTTATTGCAGAGAGTAGAAGATATTATAAATGCACAGCTTAGGCTGCTAATGGAAATGAGTATGAGAGAAGGGAGAAACTGCTAATGTAGTTTACATCTTGAAGACATCTATGTATATGCTGAATACATCTTAGGCAAATGCAAACTGTGTTAATTCCTTTTGGAGCTGTAGTGGTGGCTTATTAGATTACTGTTTAAATGTCATGTTTATCTGGTTTAGAGATGTAAATGGAAAGCATTAAATGTATCCTTTAAGGCTACAAAGAAGTAGTGAGCAAGCTCTCCCTGGCCAGGAGATTGCTCGTATAGAGTTTGGAACATCATTTGTGGCTGATTCAATCTAATACAGATAACTATTGGCCCACATGCCTTTGTGGGCAGTTTACATTAAACTAAGAGAATATTTGGTGCTAAAGTCAGCCCAGAAAGTATTTGGACAATGAAATACTGTTTGATATTTTGATATTTTGGCTTCATTCTCTATCTACTTCAAATGTTCAACAAGATGATACTAATGAGGTTAGTTGGTTTTAATTTTAGAGTATCTACAGATTCAGATTAATATTCAATGAAGCGCTCTTTCTTTTCTTTTTATTTTATTGTTAGAGCTATTATGTGCACGCGGTGCCTGGAGACACGAGTGCCTCTCCATGAACAAGGGGCTTGTTGTGAGCAGAGGCCAGCAGCACTGAAGCACTACTCACCTGTTCAGCCCGACAGCCAACTCCGCTCTGCTCTGGCCTGCCAAGCTACACCACAACCAGCTGGTGGCAATCTTCAATTACAACACCTGAGCCGCATTAACTCCTCAGCCCCGACCCTGAAAGCCAGCAGGTGCGCAAGGGAGGGGTGCAGGGGGCTCACTGGTACCTGTGGACAAGGCTTGGCTCATGTCAAAGGAAGGAAGTTGTTTTATTAATTTACCGTAGTGTAGATTTGTGTTCCTTTCATGTGGAAATTGAAGATTTTGTAGTGAATAATGGAGCTACCTACTGTCAAATGAATGAATGACCCAAAAACAATGGAGCCTTGGTTATCATGACAGCTTTTAATAATGATGTATGTGCGTAATACACCGTTAAAACTGTTGATGTTTTAATTTCCCATTAAAGTCATAAACCATTCATGTAATAGGAATTTGCAGCTTATGGTGGAATAATAATAATTCCAACATAATGCAGTTCCCATTAATGTAATAGATTTTACCTGCCATTGATGTGACAAAATGTTATACTGTCAGTGTAACAGATATGACATGACTGGATTTTATTGCACAAAAATGTCTTTCAGTATACCAATGACAGCAGTTAATTAAAACGTTTTTTTTATGTGTAACAACTGAACTGAGGTTGTAAAAACAAGCTAATTGTACACTAAGAAAGTGATGATTTTGTTAAAATTGCGCAAAGTTATAATGTTAGTTTCTTTTATAGTCCTTAGGGTTGATAGGATTGTATTTTAAGGAGAACATTTTCAAGATGAGCAGCCTGTTCTCCCAAAAACATATTGCATACCAACCTCAAGTAGAGCAAAAGTCAAAGATCAATTCCCATTGGAATTCTATTAGAAGCAACACTCCTGGAAAGAAGAGTAGATGTTCGGTTTCACATCTAGGTAATTGCATAAGATTTCTGATCTGTTATCTGGCCAATTACTTTTGACATAATAAAAATAAATAATCAAATGTAGCCACTGTGTACTAAAGAGATGCGTGTTTTGTATTGACATCCTTGATTAAAGTAAACCATCTGTCCTTTAACCTCACAGTCATTATGTCTTTGCCTTGTAAAAAGAAAAAATCATTTAAACAAACTAAAAATTCAATCTCACTCAGTGCTGTCCCATCATAACAAGTCCTCGATCTTTGTGGCAGTGTGCCTCATCGTTTGAATTAATTTTAAAACACTCTCTGCCACTAGCTCTATTTAGACAGAGGAACTGAGAGTGACAGCTAAATTTGATCATTCTGTGGACTGTTAAAGTGTTTACATTTGTGGAGCAGATTTGTCAGGAAATGCATGTCTTCTGCATTATAATAGATTTGTTTAGTTTATCTACAGGTGGTCAAAGTCTTCAAACGATGAACATGTCCAAAATATGGGTTGAATAAATTGTGTTTAAGATAGCTGATCTGATATTGTGATATTTTATAGGTAACTGCAGTGTTTAAGATTGTATGCACCTTAAATTGTTCTGAAATCAGTAATCAAGTTCGACCTGAGTCTGTTTGAGGGCTTGTCGCTTGATTACAAAAGCTCTGTCAATACAAATGGATAGCTTGTAGGTAATTCAGTAATGACTGAGAGGGTGCTCAGGTGGGACATAATCTAGTGTTAAATGAGTGATGCAAAGCTTCACAGACTCAGCTAAATAGGGAGAGGTTACACTTGCTGCTTTCAGTGCCACCTAAAACACATACAGTATTTTTCTCGGTTTTTAGTATGTGAGAGCGACTGATGGGCAATTTTAAATTAATGATGATGTTGTACATGAGACATACCAAGTGCACTTCTCAAGAGTACTTATTCACTTAAAGCAAATGTCCTGTAATGATGATTCACTTAAATTTACTTCATCAATTTTAATGCAGTAATAACATACTCAGTTAATCAAAGCAAAAATGCTGGGCAGTAATATAAATTGCTGAGTGTGATCAGACTTAAAGACTTGTAACCGCCATGTATATTTCTGAAATAAATCATTTAGGCTATATAGAAATGGCCTTGAATGGATGAGCAAAAAACTGCTCTGTGTCTCTCTCTCCAGTACTTGAAATAGTAGTGCACACACAAGGATGCAGATTTGGATTGATCACTCAGGCATTTTTCTCCTCCTGTGAACTAACCGTGACAATGTCTGGAACATTGTTTTGCTTATTTGAACGCAGAACAGGCTTGAAAAAGCATCCCAGTAACAACGCAATGGCTGATCCATGTTACATTTGTATTCACGGTACTAAAAGACATAGATTTTGAAGTCTTTCATCGGTATAGCAACCATAGTGCAGACTTTTAGATGCGTAGCTCCCAGGTGCATGGTTTATTATATAGAGAGCAGATGTAGCTTGAAGAAACATCGCTATTTGAAAGTATTTAATTGGAGACTGCATTTCAAGACAGCCAGCCCTGCCGCTGGTTTTATTCTAATTGCCAGCAGCAACACACTTAATGAAGCGAGTGGTGAAGAGTGTGGATAAAAGAGTGAGAGTGACCAGGTTTCCAAGGCAACAGCAGCAGTAGCCGAGTAGTGCTTTCAACTTGAGGAAAAGGCTACAGGAGAGCAGTGTTTCCCTGCAGTGCTTCCTGCAGCAGAATGAATATCTATACACTAAGAGATATATTCGTAGAAATGTTGCAGAGGTGAAAAATGTACGCAAACCTGTAGAGTAAGACCTATACAATCCAGCAGAGGAACAATTTTCCTCCAAACCTCAGGATTAGACTCGCGTAGGCCATCTCTGAAGTAAAAATAGTGCACAAGCTTAAAAATATCTCTGCAGGGAGAAAGCTTTGCAAGTTTTCCATCTTAAAATTTGAATAAAGAAATAGTCATTTTTTGGCCCCGCTTATCTTACAGATCTATATCAATGCAATTTCCTTGGATTCCAGAAGGTGTCCATTTGTACTATTTCAACCACAGATGCCCACAATGGATCATCATTACCCATGCAGTACAGTTCTGCAAACTGACCCGAGGCCGGTGGCCCCAATAAAGTATCAGGTTTGGGAGGTTTTGGTTTACTCCAGCCTTGGGTTGCATTCGGGTTTGGTTATTTTCAAATATAATTTATAAAGAAATAGCTCTCTCTTTTGTTTTTGCCACTGGTCTGCCTCCATGTGTGTCATGTGTTCCAAGTAGGACACATTAAGCCCAGCAGGAAAAGGCAAAAGAGAGAGAGTGTAGCGGATGTGTTGCATTAGCCTAAAGGTCAGTAATGGATGAAATAAAGCAAAAACATGCTAAAGGGAGCGTCTCAAAATCCACATTGATTCAGGGAATGGCCTTGTATGATCCAAGATTATGACATGTACATAGAACTGTAGACGTTCAACTGGGAAAGATGCTTAGTGTTTAAATATGCCAGGATATAGGCAGTATTGAAGGAAATATTGAGCCTTATAACACGTTCTCAAACCTACCTCATAACTGCCAGTCCCTCCATGCATTCTAAAATAAACCTGAGAATTCTGCCACAGATAGGTATACATTATTTAAGGGACAGTTTAGCAGTTAAATTTGGCACCTGATTTTGATTTAGTTTTAGATCTAGTTGTAGTCAACATAAACTATGGTAGATGAAAGTCGCCCAGAAATCTGTTTCTTCCAAGAACTGGTAATATCAGATAAAATTACTGACAAAGAGAGAGTATCTGTTTTACTTATCGTGAGCTACAGTGTATGATTCCACAAATGCATACAGGTTGTTGAAGAAGACAGTAATTAGTTCATTTGTCCATTCAGCCGTGTTTCTCATTATCATTTAGTTTTTTCCTTTCCTTTGGTTACTTTTTATTTATTTATTTTTAGTCTCATTTGAATCATGAAAAATGGGTTGTCAACTAATCTTTTTCATCACAGTTTTCGTTGACAAAATTTACCCTGTAGTTAAGTTTGGGTATTTTAAACTACTTAGTTAGGATTAGGCTAAGAGCTTGTTCATTACAAGTTATGGTTAAGGTTAGGCAACTATAACATTACATGAAGTTTAGGGAATGATGAATGAAACCCCTTTGTAACCTCATCCAGCACCCTGACATCCACACCTCACTTTTCTCTGTGCTACAAGCAGAGCTTCTGCCTGCTTTGCCACGGAACATAAACATTTGCTGCTAAAAGCTATTTGAACAAACAAGAAATACCCTTCTTTCTCTGAAGAGGAGCTAATAAGTAAGGCAGATGGTTTATTATTATGAGATATTATATTTTGATGTGCTGTCATGTGTCATAGCTCCCTGCAATTTCTGGTATTTTCACTACACAAGTATAATATTGTGCATACTATCTCTTAGTGTACTGTATATTTAAGTCATTCCCAGAGCATGAATAGTTCTTGTTAGAGAAGAAGAAATAGCTAAAATATATTGTTTGGTCGGTTTCCAGTCTCAAATTTGATAGTAGGTAGGTAGATTTATTGGAATGCCTCCGTATGCTATTCACACTTTTTAAAACTTTGAAACAAGCTCATGTTACCACAGTTGATGCCAGCCTACTACACTGTAAAATGAATATGATTTCTAAAACTGAATTATAAGTCAGGCTGCTCATGAGATATGTATGAAGTTATTGACTCAATTTAACATCCTCAATTTATCATCTTCCTGGCCTCATCTTTATTGCGTTGTCAATTACCACATGGTCTCGGGTCTCTCTCGTCCAATTCTAGGTGACTCTCTTGAATAGCAAAACACTTCCATGAGTCAAAAAGCAGATAATAACCATAATACTGAGACAGCACATCCCTCAAGTAAGAGGGTCTCCAGCAGCAACATAGACACATTAATAATTGATAGATAGAAAGCCAGCACTACATGGCAATTTTGAGAAGCCCAGTGCCTGCCACAGGAGAAATTTCCAGCAGCAAATAGGTCTTGAAGGTGCCAGTTATGTCATCTTTCACTACAACAGTGAAGTTAAATGCCGAGCACGTGTAATAGACTAATAAATTATAAAATGGAGCCTCTTACCTTGAGTTAAAATCCAGTGGAGATTAGAAATGCTGTAATGTCTAAGTAACAATTTAACCAGTGTTACTGAGATCACAAAATATCAATGAATGGTAAAAAAAAAAAGAAAGCTCCCTTCAGCCAAAAGCCTCTAAAACATGGGCACTGTAATAGTACCATTTGGGTAAGTACTACACTTCCCAGCATGCTATACTACAGTAGTTTTGAATTTACCCCTTGTTATTTCAACACTGGGTTTGTAGAAGATATAGAACAGCATCCCCAGCCTACCAGTCAGTGTGCTGTAGTTGAGCATGCAGTATCAAAAGCTTGAAGATCACATTTTCTTCTGTTTCTATCACTGGAGTAGATGACGTTCCACACACAGCAAACTAGCTGCCACATGTCCAACTTTAAGGTTACATGCTATTGATAATATTGGCTTCCCCTCACTCCCTAGGAAGCAGGGTAGACTAAAATTAGCAGCAAGTTAAGTATGGCATCAGAGCTGAGTAACTCAGAAAGGTTACTCATGCAAGTTGCTTTGGCAAGGAGACTATTGGAAGAGAACCTTGGAGCAGACAATTGTGTGTCAAGCTCTTGAAACAGCACCTCCACCCTGCTGCTTGGAGTGAGAGAGAGAAACTAATTTGATGAGCTAAACTTTTTATTTTCACTTTGGCAGTGCAACATGATAAAACACGAGGGAACAAACAGAGACTAGCATAAGAACAACATTAGACCTATGTATTGTGTAGGTAAAGGCAACTACAAGGAACTTTCATTTTGTGTGGATTCTGGCGTCCCCTGTGGACAAAAGCGGTAGTGTTTCCACCACCTCGTGTTGTAAAAATCTTGACCTGGCTGGTGTGTGCATTTGTTTTGGAAGCGATTGATAGAAAGACATCAAAACTAATTTTTAATACTATTTTTCTATTTTGAACACAGCTGTTTGCCGGATGCATAGCGATGATGTAATGTGTCTATTTGTGCCTATGTAAGATTAATAACTGTAATATGATGATGATGAAATAAAGTAAAATTTGCAAGTTATAGCTTGGCAGCAAGGCCAACATAAAATATTACGTTATAAGCCAGTTGTATTACAGTAATGTCCACTGTAGCTCAGGATCGGTTTTAAATCCTTTTAAATCCTAAAATCTATCCATCTGTTGAATGACCGACCAAGGTTGACTCGTGTTTTCACGTGTGCTCTTTCACTGTCCCTTTTAGCTTTTTTTTGTTCTGCGGGCATTTGTTTTCTTTTTCTCTGTGTTGATCCTGCTCCAGCATCAGCTATAACCACAAAATATAGTGTCAAAAATAACATTTTCAAAAGAAAAATCTCCTCCCGCTTCCTTTTAACTGGCTAACATACTACTCATTGTGAAACTTTGCCTGGGAAAATGGAAACATAGGCTCTTCCAGTCTGCGTGGTGTGTGACGTAAATTGTTTCGTTTGATTTCGTAGGGAATGGGACCCAGTGACAGGCTTTTAGATTACCTATATAGAAACAACCAATCTTCTCTCTGATGGTCTTGTTTGCTTATGTAGGCCCTATAGAAGCGTAAAAACTTCTTTTAGTTGTTTTAAGACTGGGGTGGCAAAAGATACTGTGCAAAAGAGGGCAGACTATCCTGTGTGGTTACAAGAATGCCATGAGTGTAGGTGTGTATGTACTATATCTAGAGAATGTAGATTGTCTGTAAGGGGGAGTGGTTAGAAAAAACAAAATATATAAATAAATAAAAGATGGAAAAGGACAGGAAGAAAATCAAAAATGTAGAATTATAGTAGAGTTTAAAAAGGAAAAATAAATATCTATATATACATAAATATATGTATACATATACACATATATATACATACAAGCATATCTAATAATAGTAACTATAATGACAACAATAATTCTTATTACCGTTATTATCACCACCATCATCACCCTGCTTGAGGCTGTAGTTGGTCGGGGGCTTATGGGAGATTTTTCTCGGAGAGGTGGCCAGTTGCGCCACTTCATTCATTCGTTCATTGGCATACAGCAGTGGATCGTATGTCTGGAGTAATGGATTGAGAAGGAGGAGAATGGGAAACAACAGAGGAAGAGAGAAATAAAAAGGAAAGGTTTGGTGTGTGTATAAGAAGACAGATGGGGGACGGGGGAGTTCTTTATAAAGATAAATGTAATTGATATCCACAAATATATGTATTTGAAAGTATTTATTTAAAAGTATATAGCGCCTGCGGGGTGCCTAGCTATCCAGCGGGCAAGTCACACTCACAAACCCCGCTGTGAGCTGGCTGGAGCTCTCTCAAGAGACAGTTCTCATAGACAAGAAGCTTTTATTTCCCTGTTGATTGATGTTTTGTTTAAATATCACAACACAAATGTCCATTATAAAATTAATAAACTTAACGGGATCTTGTGGTTATCTGCCTTGTTGTCCTGTGGGGTGTTTTGACATAACCAGTCTTCCTCATGTTCAGTTATATATAAATCCCAAAATACATTTGTGAATCCTTCTGTGTGCATTCATTATTAGTGAGAGTGACTCCATAAATATCTAACCAGGGATGGAATTGTTCAGTGGGGTGGATTCATTTATGTGCAATTTGTAATTGGTTAGCTACGAAATAGTTGAGAAAATTGGGTGCCTTAAGCCCTCCAAGATGTTATTTTCTTCCAATAAATATTATATCATTACTTAATCAAGAGATTTAAACCATGTGGGCACACTGCAATCATTCAAAAAACAGTATTTACTTTTAGTTATATTGTAATCTTGGTGACTGCAATTCTTCCAATTAATGAGATTTGTAGTTCAATCGATCTGTTGATGTCGTCTTGCTGTGATAAGCAGATTGAAGGTTAAAGGTACCAGCTCTGACAGCTTGGGGAAAATATTAACACCTAGGTATCTTGATGCCTGTGGAAAGAAGGATAGGTGATGATAGGGCTGCAGGATTCCAACTCTTTTTGGACCGGTTTATGGAGTAGTTTGAGATTTCAGAGAATCTATTGAAAAGGTTAATGGTTTCCTGTAATGAGACTTTTGGGTTCGGTAAGTAAAGTATCCTGTTTGATCAATATGTAGTGAGATTTTCTATTTTAGAAGACAGTGCTTTACTGATGATTTTAATGTCTGTATTAATTGAAGATAGAGGGCGATAATTGGAAGGGCGGGTGGAGTCTTTATTGGGTTTCAGTATCACTGGCAGTGTTGTGCAAGTTCATACTTCGCAAGAGCTAACTCAAAGTTCAGTTCACACAGCTTAAAATGAACTAGTTCACGTTTCATTTCTTCAGTGTTTTTCCTTTACATAATGCTGTGACTTGGACTCGGGTGGAGGAACTATGCAGCTCTTCTTACAATTTGTTAATGATTTCTTGTGATCATCATTCACCAAAAACATGAGCTGTTCAATGAATGGCACTCATGTTGGCAGTGTTAATATGAGGTGGGATTCTGCCAGTTTGCTTAATTTCTTCTGGTCATTCAAAAAAAAAAAAAAAAAATGGTTTATATGGTTTTCCAAATATGCCTAAACAACTACCTGGTGCTTTATTGGAAGGCATTTGCCTAATGCTCTGTGGAATCCAGTGTAAACGGTTTATCTAATGGTTCTCCTTGGTCTTTAATTAGTGTTGGAAGGTCTATGTTATTAAGAAAACTGTTTATATCATCAGATCTAGTTCATTGTGTGATGTACATAATTTATAGTAGAATGTTTAAAAGGTATTATTTATCTGTTTCGGTGAGATGAGGGTTGTCCCCGATTAGTTTTTTGTAGATGGGATAGTGTTCTTTTCTTGCTTGTGTTGAAGTTGTTCTGCAAGATATTTCCCTGATTTATTATTATATTCAAAGTGATTGTGTCACAAGTGCTTAAGTTAAAATGTGTTACTGTATATCAGTCAATTCTAATTTATATTTCTTCAGTTTATTAAGATTCTCCTCTGGGGGAGTTTTTGGACAAGTATTTTCTAAATATTTGATTTCCAGTTCGAGGTTGTTTTCATATTCTTTTTCATTTTTCTCCATGTAAGATGAGTATGAGATAATTTTCTCCCCGTATTACTATTTTTTCAGTTTCCCAGAGTAATGTTGGTGAGCTGTTCTTGGAGTCATCTGTCTCCATGAAGGATACCCACTCTCTCCTTAAGAACCTGTCAAACTCTGGATCTCTGAGCAGTGAAACTTTAAAGCAGCATCTGGAAGGTTGTTTATAAAATTGCTTACTGTGGAGAACTAAGGAGATACGGGCATGGTCACTTATTACAATTGAATGGATTGATGTATCAATTATGTCCTGTATAATTGAGTTTCTAGTAAGGAAAAAAGTCAATGCAGGAGAATGAGTGGTGTAGCAGTGAAAATATGAATATTCATTTACTGTTGGATTATTTATACGCCAACTGTCGCCAAGTCCTAACTCCTCCACTGTTTTACTGTCTCGGTGGATTGCCATTTCCTGCTAGTTGTTTTTGCTCAGTCTGATGTTTGGTTAAGAACTGTTTTAAAATCTCATACAATGATGGTTTTAGAATCTGAGAAATCATACATGGATGTAAAAAAAACGATGAAAAAAATGTTACTGTAGGTCCATAGATATTTTCTATGGTAAGAGTTATGTTGTTGATTGATGTGTTAATGATAGTGAATCTGCAGTCTGGGTAAGTAATGGTTGAATTATGAGTTAATGGGACTTTCTTATGACTCAAAATGGATACATCTCTTTGCCTTGAATTGTTGTAAGCAGACAAAACTTGACTAAATTCAGGTGACTAATCTATGGTTGTTAGAGTTTGATGTGTGGGTTTCTTGAAGTACGCATATATATCAGGTTTCAATTAATTTATATGATTCAATATTTTATTCCTTTTAGCATGGGAGCCAATCCTGCTATGATCCAGTTTAGGAATTTAAGTGGGGCAATGATTGAGGGTTTTTGGGATGATGCGTCCTGGTGAGTATTTGACTGGTTGTATGGGAGTGTGTATGTGTGTGTGAGGTTGCAAAGATCTTTGACTTTAGCATGCTGTCACTGGTTATCACATTAGCTATTGAGAGTCACAGAAAGAATACCAACAACAAAAAACAAAGAAAAACATCTAAACAAGCATGGTGCAAAAGAACAGAGATAACATGAATTTGAGGGGTGGTTGTTCACATAGGAGACCATGGCGGGAAGAGTCTGTTATTTGCATGTGTTTGACAAGGGAGGGAGTGGGGGATGAGCTGTTTTTTGTTTGTCCAAGCCAGTGAACTCGGTTGAAAGTGACATGCACGCTGGAACGTATTTTCAGTAAAGGGGGCTGCCCTGGCTGCTGTTTGACGGTTCTAACTTTCCGAATTAGTTGTGGGCAAATTAAGGCTTGAAAAAAGGTATTTTATTTTGTCACAAAGTGTTACAAGCAAATCCAGTTTATTGTTGATAGATGCAGAGGTGGGTAGAGTAGCCTAAAATTGCAATCAAGTAAGTGTAGCGTTACTTCAAAATAATTTTACTTAAGTAGAAGTAAAAAGTAGTCACTGAAAGAATTACTCAAGTAAGAGTAAAAAAGTATTCGGTGAAAAAACTGTAGTAACTGAGTAACTGTTTGATCGTAATTTTTTTTTTTAGAAACAATGTAATCAGACAGACAAAAATGCCATCTTGACTATTCATAATTTGCGATAGTTGGTAGCTAACATTAATTCATTCATCCATAGAAAACGTATTGTGGTCTGATTAGCTTATGGCACCATCTAATGAAATGTTTAACACTAAAAGGAGTCATATGGTAGATGTACCAATGGCATCTTTCTGGCAAAAATAAAGCATAGAATATGTAAAAACAAAAAAAAGTAAGAAGTCGAGTGTAGCCCAATGTAGCGGAATAAGAGTAGCGTTTCTTCACTAATCTACTCAAGTATGGTGCAGTAAAACTACTCTAAGAAGTACATTTTTTTCAAAAAGTTACTCAAGTAAATGTCACTCGTCACTACCCACCTCTGGATAGATGTGACACTGTCCTCAATTTCAGTAATCTGTAGAACACTTGTGTCCATGGTGACTTCTTCTTTCGCTTGTTCGGGATGGATCACTTTTGCAGAGGCGTACTGGAAGCAGTTACCATTTTGCACTGTTGGTTGTAGTAGTGATTGATGTATGCTTCCAGTTCAGCTACTTTGTGCAGAATATGTAAAAAAGAGTTCTGATGGTACACGGATTGAGTCAGGGGTGGTTACTGAATTTCTATTTCACAAAATCAAAAAATAGTCTAGGATTAGCTGAAGGGATGGATCACACCTCCATGCGTTGAGTGCCATGCCTTTTTAAGATGCATCTGATGAGCTGAATACAAGTTTTAGGTTGTTTCATTGTTGCATTGGCTTTTCTGATTAAATTTGGACCTGTGGAACTAATGCAATAATCCAATATATCCTGACACTTTGTCAGAGAGGTATAGTTTTAACTTATTTTTTAGTCCGTAATCAGGGGCATTACAATTAAACTGCTGTTAAGTGACTCCATGATTGTCCACCACTGCAAATCTTGCATGTGCAAATTTTGTGTTAGGTGTTGAAAAATGTCTGCTTATGTGTTGGTGTTTAGAGATGTCTCCCTGTTCAGTGGTCCTCAATGCACTCACATGGGGTTAGGTTGTCCGAACACATCGTTTGAATCCTTCGGTTGGGCTGGTAAAGGAGCTGGGCGATGGCATTTCACTGGGCTGTGTGGAAGAGTTCCTGGTCAGCACTCTGCATACTGTGTATGCTGGGCGTGTCGGGGTCTCTCTAAAGGTCTATTTTGAACTCTGGCTGGGGTGACCTATGAGTGATGAGGTGTTCTCCATTAGTCTGCCTGTCGCCCCCATTTTCCTGTGTGCATTGTTCTCAGCAATGCACATCCCTCTGCCTCAGCCTGTGCTTAACACCACTAGTAATTCTGGCAGTAGCAAGAGGTCATGCACAATACCCATATTCAAGAACATACATTCTCAAGAGGCCTGGGCATGTGAGGGCCTGTGTTTATATATTGTATGTGTGGATGAGTATTCAAACCTTTAAAGCCCTGTTAGAGGCTGTGCATAAACAGTGATGGTAAATATTGTGACAGCTTACAAAGTCACATTTACATCCTGATACATCCTGCTGTTTGACAGTTCATTTTCAAAGTTGTAACCTGCTGTATAGTGGACAATATTCAAAATGAAAATGCAATACATACAGTGTAACCTGATTTTCTATTTATGCAAGCAATACTGAAGTCAAAATGAAAATGAAAATGAAATGTTCTACATTTAGTCATTTAGCAGACGCTTTTATCCAAAGCGTCTAACAATTCTAACAATTTGAAAATGATAATGGCAATGACATTTCTTTTTTAAATACTTAACCTGCAAGAAATATTTCAGACTCCATCTGACAATAAAGTTTCATCATCATCATCCAGTTTCACCCAAATCAGTAAATAAAAGTTCTGTGTTTTTGTTTTGCTTATTGGATTTGAATATTGTCCACTGTACAGCCAAGTATGTATTGTCCAAGTCTTTGAAAATGAATTGTCAAATGCAGTTTTCCTTCTGTTTCAAATTGTTAGATAATTCCATTTTGATTTTCATTTTGAGTTCAATATTGCGTGCATAAATGAAAAAAAGGTTATATTGTTTATATTGCATTTTGATTTTCAAATTTGAATTAACATTTGAATATCGTCCACTGTACAGCAGGTTGCGACTTTCGAAAATTAAATGTCAAACAGCTTTAATTTTCAAAGGAATTTTTAATAGAGGCATAGAACACCCATGAGTATATGAAAAAGAAAAAGAAAATTTGTTTATTTCATTTTCATTTTTAATCAAATAACACATACATATGTGGAAAATGATAATGCTATAGTGGAATTACATTTTAATTTTCAAGTATACATTATCTTTTGAATATAGTCCTTCCGTAATTCCTTCCGTAGCTTCCATAGTACTATGTAAAGAAGATGTTGTTTATGGTTTACTGGACTATGTCCTCACATTTAAACATGACTGGATCTAATGTTGACCTGAATGTGATATTGTATTTGGAATATATTCATTTTATGAAGAGAAGAAGTGATCCTTAACACCTGCAAGATCCAATTAACTGTGATGAGCCATTTTCGTGTAACCATTTTATACTCAATGTCACTTTCTGCCAGTGTTCACTGAGATAATGTGTGAAAAGGAAGCATACAATTATTGACTACATGGAAATCTTTATACAACAAAGCTATACATTGACTGAAGTCTTAGCCATAATGTTCACTGGCAGCTATGACTGAGGATGATGTGCCTAATGAGTGTAGATTAACTGGCTTATACAAGGGAGATTGTTGCCTTTATCTATTTCCAGAAGAGTCAATACCTCCAATTCTGTTGGCCATTGCAGTTCAGAAATCTCAGGGTGCCTAAAGCATAAGTTTGGCATAGTGGCATATAGTGCTACATTCTCTCTAATCATGTGAGAGAGAATATACAGTTTTATATATATATATAAATATATCTATATATATATAAATACATACAGTGATTTTCGGTACTTTTCATTAAAGAGGCCGAAAATTGCTTAATCACTCATGTTACATTACTGCAGTTCACACATTATTAAATAACATGGTATCTTGCAACAATGATTAAGTCAATTAAGTTTACAGCTTATGTGCTAATGATCAAACACAGTAGAAATGCATAGAGCGTGAACACCCAGACATGCAAAGAGTTCCCTCTCACACTGAAGCTTTCAACCGTAGCTCATTGTCCATTAAAACAATTCTATTATCTCTGACTTTAAGCAAAGACACATAGACATCTCAAAATTAACATCACAAGAAAGCAGTCTTGTAAGCCTTGCACTGAATATGTAGCAATGGGCAGATCATCAATGCTTTAAAGAAATGTTCTGTATTAAGCTAAGTGCATGATGTGAACTGTGTACTTCTGGCGCATTGTTTTTCTAGTTGAAGTAGTGAACACAGGTCCTGGGACTCTCCTACTTCAAGCCCCGGAATGCTTCCCTCTCAACATTCTGGGGCTTCCTGACTTAGAAATGAGGACCTGGTCCCCACATGACAAGAATACTAGTTCTTCTTAATGAGCTTGCGTCCTAGAGTGAGACACATTTTGCACAATGTAGCTTCAAGGCTCCTCTTATAAAAATGTAGCAACCAAACCCTTGTTCAACACTCAAAAGTGATGAATAATAAGAGAAAACAAAGAAAACACTGACAGCATTCATTTTTTCCCTGAAGTGATTTTATTACAAAGTTCATGAGGACTTACAGTATTACAAGAGAATTTGTCAACATGCGAAAACAGAACAAAGCAGAACACAGGAGTTGAACAAACTGGTAAGATAAGACAATCCACTGTTCACAATAAACATAAAAACTGATTAAGTCCTCAGGAGGTGGGAGCCGGTGAATGACTACAGTGCAGGCATAGAACGGCCACATTCACACTGACTCAGCAAAGGTCAATCCAACCAAGGCAAGATGTGCACATCTCAAGAAAACATGTTACAATTTTTATATGCCATCGGCTTTTCTCAGAACTTTTAGAAAGCTTCACTTGTATGTACATAAAACTGTACAAAAACATGGCATCACAAGCATTTTATCCTATATAAATATACCAACAATTAGGATAACAACTAGATTCTCTCTTGCAAAGACATATTTTCAAGGCAATTGTCTTTGTTCTAGATGAACTGTGAAAAAGATGAAATGTTCAGTTAATTTCAGTTCGTTTGGGAGAGGGCCTTTTGAATATGAACCAGCACTGACATTTCAGAAAGTAAAAGAAAAGAAAAAAGAGTAAACAGTTTCTACCAATTATCTTTGGATTTCATGCTAAAATCATTGCCTGCTTGACAGCAGACACAGGGTTGTGGAGATCTATGTACAGTACACCACCAACAGATTTCTTTATTTTTTCACACAACCAGTTTGCTAAGAGTCATTGATCAGTAAGAAAAAAATCCCTTGCCAATTTCAGTACAGTAATTTGTCCATCTGTCCACAGAAATGATCACCATACAATACACATTACAGAGAGGCAAAAGATACTCAAGTGAATTCAACATTAAATCAATGTTAAGTACAAATTAAACATTATTCAACATACTTTTGAGTGTATTTAGGTGCTTCATGATGTCCTCTTACTTTAATCACGGAGAACGGGACTGTGTTTAAGAGAGAAGTTAGCACAGTTCATTCAGCATGAGTTCAAAAGAAAGGTCAAACCTGGTGATATATTGTTCCAGGGGTGAGTATGTCATAATCGGTTGGAGGGAAAGAGTCCGACATATTAAGACAGGGGGAAAATAGGCCCAGGATTGTTTTTATTTTGCAGAGGACTTAAATCAAACTCCTGTCATTCCATTCGGAGTTATCCCATTTATTTCACATATTGGTGATCAAAGAGACAAATCTGAAGCTACATTCCAGATTCACTGAAGCGAAAGTGTACTTAGGCTGGAATCAAGTTCAAATTTAACCACAGCGATAAATCTGGATGCAAAGCAGGTGTGAATCTGAATTCAGACAAAGCATTTAAATAGATAAAGTTGTGATTGAGCCTATGTGACATTGGTTTTATCACTCATTGCTATCTTTCTCACTTGGCATTAATTCCAGGTCAGTCCTCTTACCCGCTGCTTTGAGTTTGTGAGGCGGCTGGCTATCCACAGCTCTGAGAGGGGTGCTTGGGGGAGCCGTGGGGGTTTAATCACAGTGTATCATGGCTGTTGTTTGAATGTTATTTCAGTTTCTAAATGGCTTTGAAAACGGCATAATGTGCTTTCTCCCCCTCGAGGCCGGATAATCGCCCACCATATTTAATCATGGCCATGTCCAGTAATTTCCATATGTTTTCAGTTTAATTATTCTAAATGCAGTTTTCAATGGCAGCATGATGAGGTTAGTGCTGATAAAAATACCCCTTTTAACTGATTGTAGCTATGCGGGTGGATTTGCATTATCTGGTGGGTGCCTTGTCCTGGGGGTGTGCTCACACATGCCCTAGCTCAGGACTCATTACTCACCCTAATTAGGAAATGTCCATTCTAGGCTCTTCCACCCTTACTCAGAGACAAAATCTCACTATGGAAATACTCTGCAGAGGTGAAAGGTATCTACAAATCTAATCAAATCAATGTTTAAATCAAAGACACAGGCTAGCTTTACGATGTTGTAAGGCAGGCTAGTGTTGTCATCATTAACATCCAATTACTGACTAACACATAGTGTCCTTCAGACATATCCTTCAGATTCACTTGGATACTCTTTGTAAAGATAAATGAAGCCCACGGGCATGCCCTATTTTTTTATTCGCTGTTCAATAGCCCGAGTAGGGAAAATGCCTAATAACTTATTAAGCATGTTGTCCTCAATACAAGGAAAATCATAATTAACAGGAATGTCAGTTAAAATGAGCCTATGTTAAGCCCTTAAACCTATGTTTAAGCTTAACAATATCTGCATTTGCAGATATTAATTACTGACATGAACTCAAATATATATTTTGAAATCCCTCATGTTATTGAAAATAACTTCAGAGATTTTTTTCAAATCTATCTATTTATTAAGACTTGAAGGTTCACATTCTTGTCTAATTCGCTTATTTCAGTGCACTGTGTATTGTATTCACCTCTGAAGAAGTATATTTCAAATGAGAACTGATACTTTAAAAAACAAAGAAAGTACTCTCAACGTAGTGCACTCGTGTAGCTTACACCAGCGTGATAATAACTTCCATAAGTAGTCAGTCTCTCCAGTGGCTCTCCAAACTCAAGAGCTATTTCATATACATAAGTCCTTCTGCATTCACTAGATATATAGTCATTCTGATGGTTCGTGAAGGAAAAGGACTATGAGCTTTAGGGGAAAGGACTGCGACTTACACATGGAGCCTGTCTGATTGTCACGATAGAGAAGAGCTTTTTAAACTGATAGACTGGTATGATTTCATCAACAGAGTGAGTCACAAGGTTTTATATGAAAAGCCAATCAGAATGTGTATAGTGAGTACTCTGCGTTTGGTCATTGTGACTCCGTGGGTACTGTGGCCAAGTCAACCGTTTTCATGATGAACGATAGGTCACAGTGCTGAGAGTCAGTGGAACATAATGTCAGTTTAAATGTTGCCAGACAGCTTTCTCCACCAGTGGCAGTGCTCTACGGGGAGCAGAGGTAAAGGCCATTCTGCTATGATTAGGGGTCGAAGGTGTGTGTGATTGTGTGGAGCGGATAGATGCCTACGACAATATCGAGCTCCACTCCTGGAGATGGTTTCAATCAAGTCTAAACAGCAGCAGCAAAGAAAAGCTTAAATATGCTAAAATTCTGAGGCAATTTTTTTTCAGCTTATGCCAGACAAAAATATATGTAGAACACACCATTCAAATGTATTTACAGCACTGTACATTAAGATAGACCAATTCATTTGATTGTTAGTCAAAAGTGTTATGTCTTCTGATCTGGCTGTCTATTAAATTATATCTATTAATGGCACAAGACCACTGATCACAACTTTCAAATTCAACAGATCACTTCACAGAATGGGACTTGGCTAACTATAACAATAATTAGTTACTACTAAAGTAGCAATTACCATCTGCATTTCCTTTTGATCAGTTTAAATTGTATCCTTCAAGATTTTGTATGAATAAATGAGTGAGTGCATCAATTAACTTTGTGGAATTCCTAATAAATATGCTAATAAATTAATACTTTAAGGAGGAAATGACAAAAAACTAATGCTCATGCCAGTGATTGAATGAGTCACAGCCTACTGTTACCTACAAAACGGGCATTGGCTTTAGCGTGTGAACAGCCGTTTTCTCCTTCTGGAGTGGGTGTATCTTTTCTTCATTTGTGCACCAATCGCATGATGATATTCCTCACAGGTAAATTTCTCTTTTTGGAGTGTGGGCAGAAGGGGACGTAGGTGGGAACTCAGAGGCTACGCTCAGGGGCATCTCCTCTAAGGGGCAGTCCTGATTGGCGTCGTGACCGCTGTTGGAATAGGCACTGCGGGAGGGTGGAAGGCGCGGCCGATGCTCCTCGCCACCTAGCCTGGCGCTCCCATTTGCCAGGCGTCCCAGGCTCCCTCTCTCCTGGTAAGGCACGAAGGTGGAGAGTTTCGGGGGGTTCCTGGTCTTCCGTACGGGGGAGGGATGCCCGGGCATCCAGCAGGCGTCTGAGTGGCCCAATTCGCTGCACTCGGTTGTACAGTTTCCGGTCATTGCCACATCAGGGAGGGAGCGGATATCTGTGGGCAGGAGAGTGAGAACAGCACCATCAGAGAGCGCTTCATAGAGATAAACATTGGAAAAACAATCATTAAAAAAAAGTCATAAAAAGGCATTTGTGAACAGAAATGGTGTCATCTGAAACACCCCATGAAAACACACCCACCCCCCCCCCCCCCCCCCCCCCCCCACCCTTCCCCCTCACCACA